>OZ014519.1:700090064-700717251 GCA_963966055.1 Lathyrus aphaca | reverse complement strand
TTGTTTTATCCCTTCTTTGTGGTTTTATCTATATTTACCATTTCCCTCTTCGGGAATAAATAAAATTAGGTGGCGACTCTCAAGTCAGCCCAGCCGCGACCGCGTTCGCGAGGGATCGTATTTTTCGAGGTACGACACCATGAACTTGTATGATCATCCCCATGTGTTGTTTCATGTTTGTAGCATCTCATAGCATCATTAGCATCATGTATGTGCTTCTGGTTTTGTTTCTCATCATGCCATTTCATTCCATTTGACATTGCATTGCATTCCTTTATTAACTTTTCAGGTGGTAAGTTCTTTGGGAAGTGGATTTGCCTTCACTTCCCACATTTTCTTTTCATCTCCTTCATGCATCCTTGCTGCATTTTGTTATGTGTTTGATATTGAGCTTGCTTATTCTTCTTCTTTTCACTTTCTTTCTTCAAGTGACTTGTCTTCTTAATTGAAGCAAGTTACTTTGCTTCTCCTGATCTTTTCATCTGCTTCCTGGTGGTTCCATTGAAGACTTCTCTTGTAAACCTCACAAACCTTAGGAACAACCAAGCATGACAATGATTAGGGTTTTGATTAGTCTCCCCATTTAGTTTTTACCTTTGTGTCTCTTTGAGTCTTCTCTTCTCACCTCATAATCAGGGACTAAACCCTAAAGGTTTTAAGGCTTTGTGATTAAGCTTATGCCTGCATCCTTCTATTAGGATGGAGTGTATAACTTTAATCCTAAGTGTTAAACCCTTAATGTGTTTAACCCCTTTAATCAATTCACGTAATAATCATCAAGACATCAAGCTTGTAACTTGGGCCTTGCATTAGGGTTCTAATTCTTCCTTAATTGGTTAAGAAGGACTAACCCTAGTGTTAATGGACAAGTCCCCCTCAAGTTGTCTTACAAACCCTAAAAATCACTTCATCATCATATCATTAAATAAAATCCATCTAATAAAGGCTTGTTTTGTCATGAGTTTAATCCCTAATCATTGATTAAGTTGAGGAGCTTTCCTCAGCTTAAACATTCTCATCTATTATCCTTCTATTAGGATGGTGTAATGAGTCTGTTTAATCCCTGATTATGGCTTAATCCCATTACTTAACACTAAACAAAAACAACAAAAACATCTAATTAATCACAAGTAGGTTAATGATCTTAATCCTACATCAAAGGTGATTAAGTGTGAGAATCTGACTTCACACTTAAGGTATTCTCATTACCCCTAATCAGATGGAAGATGTGATGAGTTTACTAACCCATTGGCTTAGGCTTAAGCTCATTAACTTATGACAAACTTTCAAAAGTAATAAAAGACTGAAAACACAAAAACAAACAATAATCGTCTCCTTCGGGATTCTTTTCTCATCTCATTCACTCATAAACGAGAACTTGCTTCTCCCGTCTAACGCAAGACAGTTAGCACCTGAGCCAGACAGGTCATACACTTGAGCATAGACAAGTAAGCAGTTCACAAGTCAATTTACCTTTCAGTCTCTTTGGGTCGAACTACGGTGTTCTGACTTCCTCATTGCACGAGAGGATACGTAGGCATAACTTAACAGTTATCGAACAAAAGTCTCTGTATATTCCCCCTCTTTCTAGCCTCATTCTTTTAGCCTCATGATCTTGAGCATTTCACTCCTGTTCTTACACTGACACTTCACTTATATACTTCACTATTCTCTTACACTGACACCTGTACATTTTGTTTTCCAGCTCTTTTACACACAAATTGCACTGACACTACCCCTTTAAAACACAAATATTTTAAGCGTGGATCCCGTCGAGTACGGCGGACAATCTGGGTGCTAATACCTTCCCAGGTTGTAACCAACCCCCTTTCTCAGTCTCTCTGGTTCGCAACCGTCTTATCCATCTTTTTCTAGGTCTATGCAGCATTGCCTTTCCTCCGGGATAAAAATGCCTAGCTGGCGACTCTTTTCATCTCCAGTGAGTTCACTGCTGTGTGTTCTCATTGCTCCTTTCGCCGACCGTTCGCGTCTGTACCTTTATTTGGGCCAGTCCCACCTATCGGGAGCGACAGCTTGGCGACTCTGCTGGGGACCCTTATACTGTAACCAGGGCTTCTGGTTCTTTTTGTGGGTTCCTCCTAGCGCTTGTTTGATTTGTGTTTACTAGGGTGTTATGTGTTATCTGTGCTTGTATATTTTCTTTATTTACTGCTTTATGTACAATGCTTTATTGCTTTATTTATAGCTTTACATATATCATACTGTCATACTGTGCTGGCTGGATCTGTTTTGTTGCTTTGGTGGGTGGTGTTCTATTGAGAGTTGAGGTCCTATACCTAGGACCTGAGTGACACCTAGGCTAGAGTGGTTCATATTCTTTCCCATTCCATCTCGGTCTGGTGCGGGAATATGAAACACGGTTCAGATATGGGTTTCTTCTTGAGAACTCTGTGTTGCAGATTTCCTGCAATGCTAGGGCTATCTGGGAAGCCTGCTAAGTCTGGATGACCTTTAGTATTGACCTTCAGAAACTGAGGTGAATTAGAGGAGGAACTTTTATGGTTATTGTAAACACTGTACCTCCGGGTTAGAAGTGTTTACACTTCTCATAACTGATCCAAGTCTGAGGATCCTTGTTTTAGAACACCACCTGTGAGGGGGTTGGGCTGTTTACAGGTTTGCAGGTACCCTTGACCTCAGCATACCCTGTTACTTGTTTTTGATTAAGAGTACTCCATTTTGGAACAGTTCTTGTGATTCTAAACCCTGGACATGTGGCTCTTTATTTGAGTCCCCCACCTTGGTTACTGGACTTATGAACCTCCATCTGGATTTCTTGAACATACCTGGACTTATATCAGAGCACTTGATCAAATCCAGCTCAGTCACAAACCCTTGCATATCATTTGCATACATCATCATTGCATCATTTTAACATTTGCTTATTTGTTTTTCAGGGTATCCATCCTCTATTTTGGCTTGGTTTTGACCCCATCATCAGCATAGACCTATCCTCATCAGTATCTACTTCAGTTGTCAGCTACCTGCTTCAGTCACCTACATCACCATTCTTAGCCTGTCAGTGGCCCATTGTCAGTATCATCACCAGCATCTGTCTCATCTTTCCTCCAGCAGCATGGCACCTAAGAAGAGTAACATCTCCTATCATTTCTTTCAGCCTAAGCTAGCTGACATCAGGAGGATTCAGACCCTGATTACTCCAGACCATATACCACTATTCAGGGAACACTATGGAGGCATACTTGATGTGGTTATGGATTTGGACCCTTCACAGAGGAGCTTGATTCATACTTGCCTGCAGTTCTATGATCCCCCTCTGAGGTGTTTCACTTTTCAGGATTTTCAGTTGGGGCCTTTATTGGAGGAGTATTCATCACTGGTTGGAATACCTATCAGGGGTGGAGTCCCCTTCAACCCTGAGATGGCTTTCCCAGGTAATGAAGAAGTGGCAAAGGCATTGCATTTGGAGCCAGTTTTGATTGGGCAAAATATGACTACTAAGGCTGGAATCTCTGGTCTACATCTGGATTTCTTGATCTCTCAAGCTACCCTGAAGGCTTCTCTGGGAGAGTGGAAAGCAGTCAGTGCTTTGTTGGCCCTGAGCATATATGGGATTATTTTATTTGCAGATGAGCCTAAGTTTGTTAGTAAGAATGCAATCCATCTTTTCATCCTGAGAAACCCAGTGCCCACCTTACTGGGAGATTTCTACTACTCAGTTCACCAGAGGAATGAAAAGCAGAGGGGAAGATTAGTGAGATGCTGTGCTCCCCTGTTCCATACTTGGCTGCTCAAGCATATGCCAAAGACTGATGCATTCTTGAACCCTCACCAGCAAAGAAACTGGGCTAGAAGACTCACTGCTTTGACCTCAGTTGATATCAGGTGGTGCACTCAAGGCACAAAAGGCAGGGACATCATTACCAGTTGTGGGCAGTTTCCCAATGTACCCCTGATAGGAGTTAAGGGTTGCATCAACTACAACCCTCTGCTATTCAAAAGACAACTGGGTTATGCACTGGTCCACACTCCTAAGGCACAGGACTTGGCTGAGACTCTTTACTGTGAGAACAAGCCTAATCTGGCTATTGTCAGGCAGGCAGCCTGGGCCTGGGACAATGTTCAAACTAAAGGGGTAACCATTCTGGGGAAATGCAACAATGTGGCATCAGCACAGTACTATGAGTGGTCCCATTCCAGGGCTCAATTTTCTGGGATGCCTGTCACTGTCAGTTTGGAGGAGTTTGAGAAATTGAAAGAGAGAAATGAGAAGTTGACTCAGGCTCTACAGAAGACCCTCTGGGAGAGGAGTAATGGTAGGTTGGATATTGAAAGGTTAGAGAAGCTGAAAGTGGAGCATTTAGCCAGAATTGAGAAGTCTGAGAATTACATCAAGAAGTCTAGGGCCGGAGAGCAGATCTTGAAGAATGCCTGCAAGAAGGCTCAGTTCCAGAAGGCCAGGACTGATTTGTGTCTGAAGGAGAGTCAAGCTAGGTGGGTCAGGATCACCGAAGCTCGTACTCTGGAAGATAAGAGGACTCAGGACAAGATTGAGCAGTTGGAAGCTAGTGCAAGAGAGCAACAGGAAGCCCTGGCAGCAGCCCAGAGAGAAATATCAGAATTGAAGAACAGAGCTGGAGTGAAGAGGTCAAAGGACCAGAGTCAACATAAGAAGCTAACTGCAGCTGTTACTACCAGGAATCTCCTTATCAGGAATCTCACAGAGCGTCCAGCTGATCCTGTGACTGAAGCACTTCTCAAGGAAGTTCAGGAGGATGAGTTTGGTCTTGGTGTCTGACTTTTGCTTGTTGTTGCTTTCATTTCATGTACTTTTATTTTCTTATGATGTATTTTGACCCCTCAGAGGGCTTGTATTTGTAAACAAACTATGTATCATTTGCTTTTTGTAATATATGTATCAGTTTGTTCCATCTGAGTTTCTTTCAAGCAACATCAACAGCATCTTCAAGGGTCTGGAAGGGTCGAAACCAAGTGCCAAGCCGGATACCTTGGAAACAAATAAGCATACTGCATTGCATGCTAACCTTTGTTTGTTTTGTAGGTTTGTTTTGTTTGTTGCTAACTCTGTTGTGATTTCAGGAACTATTGCTCGCCGACGGGTGTTCCCACTCAAACGTCCACACAGATATCCCACCCGCAACAATCTTCCGGGCATACAAATGGACCAGGTACAGCAGGACCTTACAGAGGTCAGGAACCAAATGGCCAATGAGAGATTGGAAATGAGGGCTCAGATGACACAGTTTATGGAGGTGATGAACAATATGGCTCAGAGCCAGGAGAGACTAAGAGCAATGGTAGAAAGGCAGAATCAGGAAGATCCCCATCTAGGGACTGCCGGGACAAGCAACAATGAGAGGGTCCAACCTCATGTCAATCCCCCTGTATTTGGACCCCACCTTCATCCAGAGATCAACATTCCTGCTAATGTACAAGGGACTGCCACTGCAGGCAGAGTGCTGCAAGAAGACCCCCAGGAGGATCAGTTCACAGTGATGGGAGCTGGGGAGGAAGCCTATGACAGAAGGCTAGATGAAATTGCTGACAAATTAAGGTCCTTGGAGTCTCAAAACTCTTTGGGCTTTGATGTTATGGACATGGGCTTAGTGGACGGGGTCGGGATTCCCCATAAGTTTAAGCCTCCTTGTTTTGAAAAGTACAACGGGACTTCCTGCCCACGGACCCACTTACAGTCCTTTCTAGGGAGGTTGAAAGCATATACTATGGACGAGAAGCTATGGATGTTTTATTTTGAGGATAGCTTGACAGGAGCTTCAAGGGAATGGTACTCCCATCTGACTAGAGCCACCATCAGGTGTTGGAAGGACTTGGCAGAAGCCTTCATCAGACAATACCAGTATAACTTGGATATGGCACCCAACAGGACCCTCCTGATGGGAATGTCACAGTCATCCAGGGAAAGCTTCCGGGAGTACGCCCAGAGGTGGAGGCAGCTGGCTGCTGCTGTCCAGCCACCTATGTCAGAGAGGGAGATGGCAGATATGTTTATGAACACCCTCCAAGGAACATACATTGACAGGCTGGCTGCTTTCTCTTCTACCAGCTTTGCAGATGTCGTTATAGCTGGAGAGAGAATTGAGATCCTGTTAAAGATGGGCAAAATTTCTGACAACGGTGCCAGCTCATCCAGCAACACAAGGAAGCCTTTTGCAGGCCCAAGAAGAACTGGAGAGACCAATGCTATCCATACCAACAGGGGCAGGCCCCAATATGTTCATAGGTCTGTGGCAGCAGTCACCATTCCCGCTCCAATTCATCCACAACCAGCTTATCAACCACCGCAGCAAAATTATCAGCAACAAAATCAGTACCCTCCTCAGAGAAACTACAACAACACCAACAACAACAATCAGCAAAGACCATATCAACAGAGACCCTCTCAGGCCAATAGGGTGATCGATCCGATCCCTATGCCATATGCCACATTACTGCCACAACTCCTGAAACTCAACCTGGTTGAGCTAAGGACGTTGGCACCTCCAGATCCCGCCAGTCTACCCAGAAACTACGACACCAACGCCAGATGTGCTTTTCATTCAAATGCACCTGGCCATAGTACAGAGAAGTGCAGAGCTTTGCACATGAAGGTACAAGATTTGGTAGACTCTAAGGCTCTGAACTTCGCACCACCACCAAATGTTAACAAGAACCCTATGCCAAACCACGGAGGTCCCAGAATCAATGCTATTGAAGAAGACAAGCTGTCTTACTTAATAACCAGTGTGGGTCAGATTCGGACACCGTTGGTAGAGATTAAAGCTCAACTCCTCGAATGTCAAATGTTCCCGGGATGTGAGCTAGGGTGTGCTTATTGCAACATTTCAGTGAATGGTTGTGATAATTTGAGAGATGGCATAGATGGTCTCATCCAGAGTGGCCTGCTTCAAATCACAACATCGATTCCTACCAATCCAGCAACCTCATCAGCAACAATTCCCGTGTCTTCTACAAATGCAACAACCATTGTTCCAAACAACTCTTCAATCTCATTGACATGTGCTTCATCTGTCACTTCAACGGACCAGATATCCGCAAACATCCCTTCTACAACTTCAACACCACTTCATTCGGGATCTCCTACAACAACAACACCCATCCTTCCAACAATGTCTCCTACAACTTCGGCAGCAATTGTCTCAACAGTTACAATTTATTATGATCCTGAAAATGATTCTGCCTACAACTCACAAAACGCCACTCCCATCAGAGCACCAGTCACAATATACTATGATCCACAGACTATCATGGTCCCTTCTGCAGTTGCCATCAGTCCAGTCACTATCACAGTGCCTGGGCCAGTACCTTATGAAAGCAGTAACGCCATCCCTTGGCATTACGGCTCCGATCTATACTGCGAAGGACAGAAAATCACTTTTGAATCATCAACCCCTGCACCACAAATAGATAATGTGGGAGGAGGCGGAGGCTTCACTCGAAGCGGACGTCTCTTTGCTCCACAAATTCAAAGACCCACTGCCGAAGCAGAAGCTGCTGCCAAGGCAAAAGGGAAGAGCTTGGTGCAGGAAGAGCAGATTGTTAAAGAAGCTTTGAAAACACCTTTTGATAAAGAAGTTGATGAATTCATGATAATCATCAAGAAAAGTGATTACAAAATAGTGGACCAGCTTCACCAGATGCCTTCCAAGATCTCTATTCTATCATTGCTTATGTGCTCCGAGGCTCATCGGAACGCACTACTAAAAGTCTTGCACGCAGCTTATGTGCCAGAAGAGATCACAGTCAATCAGTTGGAAGCTGTGGTTGGAAATGTTAATGCTAGTCATGGACTCGGGTTCACCAACACTAACTTGACTATGGAAGGCCGCAATCATAACAAGGCTTTGCACATTACCATGGAATGCAAAGGTGCAGTTCTTTCCCATGTGCTGGTAGACACAGGATCATCCCTCAATGTCTTACCTAAAAAAGCCCTTGTGAAGCTAGAGTATGACGGATTGGCATTACGCCCCAGTAACTTAGTAGTGAGAGCCTTTGACGGTTCTAAGAGATCAGTTCTGGGAGAGATTGAGTTGCCTATAACGATTGGCCCACAAACTTTCAAAACGACCTTCTACGTGATGGATATACAGCCTGCCTACAGCTGTCTATTGGGTAGGCCATGGATTCATGCCGCTAGTGCCGTGACCTCAACCCTTCACCAGAAGTTAAAATTCGAGTGGGAGGGTCAAGTCGTTACTATCTGTGGAGAGGAGGATATTTTTGTTAGCCACCTGGCTACCTACAAATACATTGAGATGGATGGGGAGATCCACGAAACGATGAGTCAAGGGTTTGAGGCTTTGAACATAAATGAAACATCTGCTGTACCTGGAACCTCAATGACATCTTATCAACAAGCCCGGAAGGTTGTTGAAGAAGGGACTGCCCAAGGCTGGGGCAAATTGTTACCTGTGGAGAAGAAAGAGGATAGATTTGGGTTGGGTTACAAACCAACTCAACAAGATCAAGCAGAGGCTGCTAAGGAGCCCAACTTTGTTAGTGGGGGGATGCTCACCCCTGATGCTGTCAACAATTTGGAAGACGAGGATGAAAGCGACCGCAACCTGGAAAGTTGGATTCGTCCAAAGGTCCCGGGGAGCAGTATCTCAAACTGGTCTTCCCAGGAAATTATAAGAGTTACTCATGCAGAGTAATTATTATTTCCTGTACCTTTATAGCATGCATCAAAGTCTTGCATCTTGCCCAAGATGACAAGACTCATTTTGTAATCGGGCCATCTGTAATTTTTGTGCAACAAGATTAATCAATGAAATATCAGACATCTTTTGCAAATGAGTCTTTTTCTTTTCCGATCACTGTTTTTCCATTTTTCTTTTTGTACAAAAAAATAAATGGCAATGTTTTCAAAATGACAACTTTATTTCACTTTTCTAAACAAGATTAAAATCAATCACTAAAATGAACAAACTGAACCCTTGCAGAGTGTGCCTTCCAGACAGCACCGACAACAGCACGGCTATGACTTCGTATGACTTTGACAATCCGATCAATCAAGCTGATGAAGGGGTTGAAGAAGAATATGAGCTTCCTGAAGAGCTAGCCAGATTGTTGAGACAAGAGGAAAAGGTTATCACTCCTCATCAGGAGGAGGTCGAAACGATTAATCTTGGTACAGATGAAGATGTGAAAGAAGTTAAAATCGGGGCCTGCTTACAAGACTCAGTAAAGAGACAACTGATCGACCTGCTTCAAGAGTATGTGGACGTGTTTGCTTGGTCTTATCAAGATATGCCAGGGTTGGACACCGACATTGTTGTGCACAAGCTACCGTTAAAAGAAGAATGCCCACCGGTTAAACAGAAATTGCGCCGTACTCGCCCAGACATGGCGATGAAAATCAAAGAAGAGGTACAAAAGCAATGGAACGCCGGGTTCCTTGCCGTGACTAGCTACCCACCGTGGGTTGCTAATATTGTGTCTGTGCCTAAGAAGGACGGCAAAGTAAGAATGTGTGTTGACTACCGAGATCTGAACAGAGCCAGCCCGAAAGATGACTTCCCTTTACCTCACATTGATGTATTGGTTGATAATACGGCTCAGTTCTCGGTATTCTCCTTCATGGACGGATTTTCAGGATACAATCAGATTAAAATGTCACCTGAAGACATGGAGAAGACAACCTTCATCACACCCTGGGGCACGTTCTGCTACAAGGTAATGCCATTTGGGCTCAAGAATGCCAGTGCAACATATCAACGGGCTATGGTGACATTATTCCACGATATGATCCATAAAGAAATCGGGTGTTATGTGGATGACATGATTGCCAAGTCCCTCACTGAAGAAGACCACCTGGTAAATCTGCTAAAACTATTCAAGCGTCTGAGGAAGTACCAACTGAAGTTGAACCCCAACAAGTGCACATTTGGGGTGCGATCTGGTAAGCTGCTGGGTTTTATTGTGAGCGAGAAAGGGATTGAAGTTGACCCTAATAAAGTCAAAGCTATTCAAGAGATGCCTGCACCGAAAACAGAAAAAGAAGTTCGAGGGTTCTTAGGTCGATTGAACTACATTTCAAGGTTCATATCTCACCTTACAGCAACATGTGAGCCTTTGTTCAAGCTGTTGAGAAAAGAACAAACGGTCAGGTGGAACGAAGACTGCCAGAAGGCTTTTGACAAGATCAAGGAATACCTACAAGAGCCTCCAATCCTTATGCCTCCAGTTGAAGGAAGACCTCTGATAATGTACCTGACAGTATTAGAAGAGTCGATGGGGTGTGTGCTGGGCCAGCATGACGAGTCTGGTCGAAAAGAGTATGCAATATACTACCTAAGCAAAAAGTTTACCGACTGTGAACAACGTTATTCACTGCTCGAGAAAACTTGCTGTGCTTTAGCGTGGGCTGCTCGCCGACTGAGACAGTATATGTTAACCCACACTACTTTGTTGATCTCAAAGATGGACCCAGTTAAGTACATATTTGAGAAGCCAGCACTTATAGGACGGGTTGCAAGATGGCAAATGATCCTCACAGAATATGACATTCAGTACACTTCTCAGAAAGCCATCAAAGGCAGTGTATTGTCTGAATATCTTGCTGAGCAACCCATTGATGATTACCAGCCTATGAGATTTGACTTCCCTGATGAAGACATCATGTTCATAAAAGCAAAAGATCATGAAGAGCCTGTTCACACTGAAGGGCATGACCCGGAAGAAGAATGGACTATGATGTTTGATGGGGCTGTTAATATGAATGGTCGTGGTGTTGGTGCAGTACTCATTACACCTAAAGGAGTTCACATGCCTTTCTCGGCAAAGCTCACTTTCAACTGCACTAACAACGAAGCTGAATACGAAGCTTGCATTATGGGCCTTGAGGAAGCCATTGACCTCAGGATCAAGACATTAACTGTATTCGGAGATTCAGCTCTGGTAATCAATCAAACCAACGGCAAATGGTACACCCACTAGGATCATCTGATACCTTACAGGGATTATACAAGGAGGTTATTGACTTTTTTTACAACGGTCAAGCTTGAGTATATCCCTCGGGACGAGAATCAGTTTGCAGATGCTCTGGCTACCATTTCATCCATGATCAAAGTTCAAGCTGCCAACTTTGTACCTCAGATTTCAGTGTCTAGACTTAACAGACCAGCATACGTATTCGCAGCAGACATTGTCGAAGATGATAAAACTTGGTTTCATGACATTAAGTGCTTCTTGGAAGATCAGACATACCCACCTGGGGCATCTTCCAATGATAAGAAGACTTTGAGAAGGCTTGCTGGTAGTTTCTTCCTGAACACTGATGGTTCCCTATATAAGAGAAACTTTGATATGGTACTCCTCAGATGCGTTGATATAACAGAAGCGGACTTGTTGATGAATGAAGTGCACGAAGGATCCTTTGGTACCCATGCTGGAGGACATGCGATGGCTAAGAAGTTGCTAAGATCAGGTTATTATTGGATCACAATGGATGCAGACTGTTGTGCCTATGCCAGAAAATGCCATAAATGCCAGATTTATGCGGATAAGGTGCATGTGCCTCCCAACCCTTTGAATGTGATGTCTTCACCTTGGCCCTTTGCTATGTGGGGCATTGATATGATTGGCAAGATTGAGCCAACTGCTTCGAATGGCCACAGATTCATCTTGGTTGCCATTGATTATTTCACTAAGTGGGTCGAAGCAGCTTCCTATGCCAATGTTATAAGACAAGTGGTAGCCAGATTTCTGAAGAGAGATATCATCTGTCGATACGGAGTTCCCGAGCGAATCATTACTGATAATGGTTCCAACTTGAACAACAAAATGATGGCAGAGCTATGCCGGGACTTCAAGATCCAACATCACAATTCTTCCCCTTACAGGCCAAAGATGAATGGCGCTGTTGAGGCAGCAAATAAAAATATCAAGAAGATTGTGCAGAAGATGGTAGTCACTTACAAAGACTGGCATGAAATGCTACCATTTGCCTTGCATGGGTACCGCACGTCAATCAGGACATCCACTGGGGCCACACCGTATCAACTTGTGTATGGTATGGAAGCAGTCCTACCAGTTGAAGTTGAATTACCCTCTCTACGGGTACTGATGGATGTTAAACTGAGTGAAGCAGAATGGGTTCGGTCCCGATATGAACAACTGAGTCTGATTGAAGAGAAAAGATTGGCTGCAATCTGTCATGGGCAGTTGTATCAGAAGAGAATGAAGAAAGCCTTCGATCAGAAAGTCAGGCACCGAGAGTACCAAGTAGGAGATCTTGTGCTGAAAAGAATCCTCCCTCCTCATACAGACCACAGGGGCAAATGGACTCCGAACTATGAAGGACCATTTGTAGTAAAGAAAGTTTTCTCTGGTGGAGCACTGATGCTCAGCACCATGGATGGTGAAGATTTCCCGTCCCCTGTGAATTCAGATGCAGTTAAAAAATACTTCGCATAAAAATGTCCCGCTGGACATAAAAACAGAATGTAAGTCCAGACAAAAATAGGGCATCCCGGCGAGTCAAAAACAGAATAAAAGACTCGGACAAAAATAAGGGAAAATGAATAAAAAAATGTACACCCGCTGAGTTGAAAAGCCGCATTGGACAGCTCAGGCAAAAATGGGTATCCCGATGGATTGAAAACCCGAAAGGGCGATCCATGCAAAATAAGGGAATAAGCGAACAACTGCATTCTGAATTCGTCTGTATCCCCTACAACCTGGTAAGCTTCGAAAGGATCAAGCTTCAATCAGAATCATCCTTCTTCAGAAAGCAAGGCGAGAAGAACGTTAAAAGTCATACGAATCATAGCAAAAGAGGAAGCTCCTTAAAGCGTCGTCAACATTGCCAGCATTTTGTTTCTCAATTTGTAACAATCTCCTCATTTTAGGAGATATGTTTCCTTGACTGTATCTTGCCAATTCAGGGCACTTGAATTAACAAAATCAGATTTTCGGTCATGTTTTGTCTTGTACATTTTTATTTGCAAAAAATGTCTGATGTCTTAAGAAAACTGATTGCATAAATACAGATGCTTACTTTCAAAAAAAATAAAAACACATGCTTGCAGGGAATATATTTACTCGCGAGAGTGTCTAACTCCTATGACGGAATCCGGTAAGGGATACCTCGGGATTATTTGTGCGTTTCTATATCTTTGCAGGATTGCGGGTATCCAGAATGCAACCTGGGGCACGTAGGCTTCATCCCAGCAAGCTGGCAAATCAGTACTCACTCAGTCTCAACACTCAAAGTGTTTTCTCCCCAGCCGAGTTGCCACTTGTTACTTCCCCCCATCAAAGTTTCCAGGCGTCACTTCTCCAACGGGGCAGTACCGGAAGGCGCCCCGGCTGAGTCAAAGATCCTCCTCAACAGAATCTCCAGGGAGATCTTTCAGTGATTCCCCTTTCTCCCCAGCCGAGTTGCCATTTCATCCTCAGCCAAATACAAAAGCCAGGGAACCATCTCCCCACAGAGCTTCAGCCTCTGTCCAGAAGAGCAACGCATGAAGGAATCACAACAGAGTGACGAAAGCTTCTACAAACCCCAGCTGGGTCCCTCATTATCAAGATAAATCTATCGGTGACCTATATCCCCAAGCAATACCATCTCATCAGATCTACCAATGATCTCACCCCACCTGGGATGTCCGCTTCAAACAGATCGACCGAAGATCTTCACAGCAACGGGATCCGAGTCCCGGTTTGGTATCTTTGCATAATCATGGCATTCACATCATATTCACCCACAAAGCATAGCATTCCGTCTAATACAGAGCATTACGGCAAAAATCAAACATATAGCATAATCATAAGCCATGTTTTGAATCAAACACTTGTGAATAATGACGATCCGTCAATATACAGAAAACTCCCCCAAAATCCCCAACGGAGATTCCCCCAGCAAAAACAGTTGCCTTACATTCACAAGCCCCAGTATATACCCTCTTTGGCACCCATCCGTGTCAATATTCCCCAGTAAAGTCGCCTGAACACTCTGTATTACAGATACTTTATTTATTTTTTTTATTTTTATTTTTTTGACACCCGTCTGTATCATTTCCCCAGCAGAAAGCCAAAGACGTCCTCTTTGCACTCACATGTACTCTTATATACAATTCCTTGACATCCGTCTGTGTCATTTCCCCAGTACAGTAGCCTAAACACTTTGTATATCAGACACTTGTTTATACTATACTCTTCTCTTCTTGACACCCGTCTGTGTCATTCTCCCCAACAGTTAAATACTTATCTATACACCACTCATACTTATACAGGTACTCGTCCGTATCTTGTATACACTACTCAAATCCCCACAGATTCAGCGCTAGTCCATGTTCTTTGTTAACCAGTTGGTACTCGTCCGTACCATCATCTCTGAGCATGTGTCAAGCGTTTGTTTCTACCTGATACTCGTCCGTATCATAGTCTTAAGGATGCTCGTCCGCATCTTTAATCCATACACTGTGTCAAACACCTTTGACTTCTTGAATATAGACACTCGTCCGTGTCTATTATTCCCCAGAAGGGTCCTTTCAGATTCAACACTCGTCCGTGTTCTCTGTTAACCAGTTGATATTCGTCCGTATCATCATCTCTGAACACGTGTCAGTTTGTTTCTACCCGATACTCGTCCGTATCGTAGTCTTAAGGATGCTCGTCCGCATCTTTAATCTATACATAAACATATAAACACTTATACCCTTTATTTCTTGGATATAAACACTCGTCCGTGTTTACTATTCCCCAGTAAATCGCCAACAAAGCAAAATTTCTTTTTATCTGACATTCGTCCTATGTCAAGACAAACCTTGAGAGCAGCCGTCCCCTGCTAGGTGGTCGTCCTCCACCTCTTGATGGTCGTCCTCCATCATGCTCATCCGATGGCCGTCCCCATCGTTGATTTTCTATCCGACATTCGTCCTATGTCGTGATATTTAGCAGCCGTCCCCTGCTAGGTGGTCATCCTCCACCTTTTGATGATCGTCCTTCATCATTTTATCCAATGGCCGTCCCTATTGTTGATTTTGGTTATCAGACATTCGTCCTATGTCATGATAAACCCTGAGAGCAGCCGTCCCCTGCTAGGTGGTCGTCCTCCACCTCTTGATGGTCGTCCTCCATCATGCTCATCCGATGGCCGTCCCCATCATTGATTTCTTTATCCGGCATTCGTCCTATGTCGTGATATTTTCGGCAGCCGTACCCTGCCAGGTGGTCGTCCTCCACCTTAGATGACCGTTCCTCATCTTAACCCAACAGAGCAGCCGTCCCCTGCTAGGTGATCGTCCTTCACCTTTGATGATCGTACCTCATCATCTATTTATTTCATTTATTCTTTAACCCGATGGTCGTCCCCGTCGTGGTCCCTTTTCCTTTCAATTTAGCCCGATGGCCGTCCCCATCGTTGGTTACTTTACTTTATGAACTTGATGGCCGTCCCCGTCATGTTTCATTAATCCCCAGAGAATTTTACAGCTTTATCTTGATGGACGTCCCCATCATAATACCTTTTATCCCCAGCATGTCGGCCGTCCCCGTCATCGCTTTATTTCCCGCACCTTTCCAGCATGTCGGCCGTCCCCGTCATTGCTCTTTACCCAGCAGTCGTCCTCTGCTCGACGGTCGTCCTCCGTCGCCCACACTTTACAATATACTTTATTTTCTTTTACAATCTATATCCCTCTTCTTCTTCATTCTGTGAGTGCAAATTTTGGACTGTCTTTGGTATTCAACCACAAGTTATCTTGTTTGCCTGATAAGCCGTCGCTTACATCCCGCACAGTTAACTCATGTTTGAATAGGGGCAGCTGTAAACACCCCAAATTTGCCCTCACCCATTCACACCATGGCTTGTGATCATTCCATGTGCATAAACTCAATCATACCATCCCATACCACATTTTTGATCCACTGCATTGGTTCTAAGTCATCTGCATCTACGGTTTGTGATCTGAGCAATCCAGGAGCCTCTTGAGCCATTCCAAAGGTCAACAATCACTTCAAAGGGGTCCATGTGTGTTCAAGTATCATATTGTATCCTCTCAAAGTCAAGAATGTCAAAGAATCACAAGAACTGGGATTGGTATGGAAGCAGAGCCAGGCTTGACTGCACAGATGACCTAAAATTAGGGTTTTGGTTTCAGAGGCCATAACTCCAATTTTTTGGGTCATTCTTGTTTCTATTGGTCTCTATATGGTATAGGTAGTATGCATATCAATTTTCATGAAGAAATTCCTTGGGGAAATCATCTGATCAAGAGTTGACTTTTCAAGCAAGCCAGTTCAAAATCAGGGCATCTGAGGCCCCCAATGACCCAACCAAAGGGTGTTCTTCATCATTTTGATTGAATATGATCTTTATTTGATCATAGAAGAGGTTTTAATTTCACAAAATTCAAGAATTTCAAGTCTTTTGCAAAGTTGACTTTTTGGGCAAGTTTGACTTTTAATGGAAATGTCATTTTATGCAACTTTTTCAACCCTTACTTTTTGATTCAAGAAAGCTTCAAATGGAAAAACTTTGGTCATGAAAGTTGTAGAATAGATCTTTCCCTTTTCAAAAAGTACAAGAACATGACCTAATTAATTTTGGATCAAAAGTTATGGTTTGTCAAAGTTGGCAAAAATCACTAAATTTCAAGTCATGAACCAAAGAGGCAAAGTTGCAAATTCACTTCTCAAAGCCAATTAAGTCATCAAATGCACTTCTAATCCACTCAACATGATCACACAACATCTAAAAATCAGAATGCACCCAAGGAATCACATGTTTCATGGCCCATGGATCAAGTTTCTTTCATGGAAACCAAAGTGAACCAAGTTGCAAAACTCATGATCACATCTCATCCACTTGTTACCTAGGTTGCTGAACCATCCTAGCCTTTCCCTCACATCATGCTGCGCAGCACACCCTTGATGTACTTGGCTAGAACATGACCCATGCTTCTCTTACACAAAGTTGACAAATTTGCAAAAGCACCCATACCTATCACAAAAGGACATGTCACTTCATCTGACCAATCACATTTCTTTATACAAAGAAAATGCAAGCCAAAGCACATAACAAGCAAGCCTGAAACCAGCCATAGCAACACATTCTCATTTTCACTCCATAGAGCAAAAGCATTCGAAACACTCTCCTCAACTCACAAACACACAAACAAACTTCACAAACAAACTCAACTCACTTCACTGATCACAAACCACCCATCACCATGGCCTGAAACCCCTTGAAACAAAAATACGAATTTCACACTCCCTTGGCCTGAGCTTCTGCCAACTTTCTCTAGAGGCTACATAAACTCCAACTAAGGGTCAAAAGCTTCTAAGGAGGATCATTGGGACTTGTTTGAGCCAAAGAAGCAGCCAGAAAGCACCTGAATCGAAAGCTCAATCTCAGGTAGCTTCATGAACTTTTTTTCCAGAACTCTAATTTCTTGTTAGAATCTTGTTTTGTATGTTGCACTGATCATGGGGATCTATTTACTTTTGAAAATGAGCAAGAAATAAGCATGTTATGATGTTCTGAAAGTTTGACCTAAAAACTTCTTTGATTCGATTCGTGTTTGTGTTTGAATTTAAACATGATTTTGTGCTGGATTCGTGTTTGGGGTGGGTAGGAGATGATTTCTGGAGAGTTAGAGCTTCTAAAATGGCCTGGGGAGGGAGATTGAATTTTTGGGTGATCGGAGAAGATGACCGGAACACTGTTCCGGTCACCTGAGAGTCATTAAGGCTGGATTAGGGATAATTAATTAGGGTTAGTGAGTTTGAATGTAGGTCGTCCAGATGCGCGCCAAGTCCACTCCCGCGCGTGTGAGTTTGAATCTGGACCCTTAGATGTGTTGACTTTTCCTTTTTCAGCTTTAATTCATTTTTTATTTTTCATATTATTTCATTTAACTTCTCCATTTTATTAAAAATAGTAAAATCATTTTAAAAATTCTGAAATTTTTTATACAAGCTTCTATTAAATTTCAGAAACCAAAAATATTTTTATTTTTATTTTTTGCATCCAAAAAATTATTTTTAAATATTTAAAAGGTTATTTTTAATTAATTAATGGGAATTAATTAATTAAAAATACTTTTAGGTATTTAAAAATCACCAAAAAAATTCATGAAACATTTAAAACCATTTAGAAACATTGTCCAACCCTCAAACCAAATTTCTTTTTTGATCTTGATGCATTTTGAGAATTTTTCATGGAATAAAAATCATTTTTAGGCATTATTTTGATCCAAACTTCCAAAAATCATTTTTGCCTAACCATTGAGGGTTGGACTTTGATTCTTTTTGCATTGCATTGTATTTAGCATGTAGTTTGTGAGATTAAATTGGCATGATTTGATCTTCCATTTTCCATTTGATTGGCATTTTTCTTGTTAAGGAACCCTAAAACCCTAGAAAACTTAGGAAAATCATATCTTGAACTAGGTTAAGAGTTGGAACTTCTCCTTTGGGCAGTGGGTTAGTATAGGTTTAGGGATCCTTTGTGTGCATTTTCAATTTTTTATATTGATGTTTGCTTCTGATTTTGGTTTGTGTTTGATGCTTTGATCATAAACCCTAATTTGGGCTTCCATATGCATCCACCTTGCATTTGCTTGCATAACATGACTTGCCATAACATTCTATGCATTTTTTTGATTCATTGAACATCTTAAGACATATTGAAAGCATGTTTGATCATTGCATCATGTATATGCCATGTTGTATGTCATTTGCATCTCATAACTTTTCATGTATGTTCATGTTCCTTAACTTGTTTCATTTGCATCCATGAACTTGTATGATCATCCCCATGTGTTGTTTCATGTTTGTAGCATCTCATAGCATCATTAGAATCATGTATGTGCTTCTGGTTTTGTTTCTCATCATGCCATTTCATTCCATTTGACATTGCATTGCATTCCTTTATTAACTTTTCAGGTGGTAAGTTCTTTGGGAAGTGGATTTGCCTTCACTTCCCACATTTTCTTTTCATCTCCTTCATGCATCCTTGCTGCATTTTGTTATGTGTTTGATATTGAGCTTGCTTATTCTTCTTCTTTTCACTTTCTTTCTTCAAGTGACTTGTCTTCTTAATTGAAGCAAGTTACTTTGCTTCTCCTGATCTTTTCATCTGCTTCCTGGTGGTTCCATTGAAGACTTCTCTTGTAAACCTCACAAACCTTAGGAACAACCAAGCATGACAATGATTAGGGTTTTGATTAGTCTCCCCATTTAGTTTTTACCTTTGTGTCTCTTTGAGTCTTCTCTTCTCACCTCATAATCAGGGACTAAACCCTAAAGGTTTTAAGGCTTTGTGATTAAGCTTATGCCTGCATCCTTCTATTAGGATGGAGTGTATAACTTTAATCCTAAGTGTTAAACCCTTAATGTGTTTAACCCCTTTAATCAATTCACGTAATAATCATCAAGACATCAAGCTTGTAACTTGGGCCTTGCATTAGGGTTCTAATTCTTCCTTAATTGGTTAAGAAGGACTAACCCTAGTGTTAATGGACAAGTCCCCCTCAAGTTGTCTTACAAACCCTAAAAATCACTTCATCATCATATCATTAAATAAAATCCATCTAATAAAGGCTTGTTTTGTCATGAGTTTAATCCCTAATCATGGATTAAGTTGAGGAGCTTTCCTCAGCTTAAACATTCTCATCTATTATCCTTCTATTAGGATGGTGTAATGAGTCTGTTTAATCACTGATTATGGCTTAATCCCATTACTTAACACTAAACAAAAACAACAAAAACATATAATTAATCACAAGTAGGTTAATGATCTTAATCCTACATCAAAGGTGATTAAGTGTGAGAATCTGACTTCACACTTAAGGTATTCTCATTACCCCTAATCAGATGGAAGATGTGATGAGTTTACTAACCCATTGGCTTAGGCTTAAGCTCATTAACTTATGACAAACTTTCAAAAGTAATAAAAGACTGAAAACACAAAAACAAACAATAATTGTCTCCTTCGGGATTCTTTTCTCATCTCATTCACTCATAAACGAGAACTTGCTTCTTCCGTCTAACGCAAGACAGTTAGCACCTGAGCCAGACAGGTCATACACTTGAGCATAGACAAGTAAGCAGTTCACAAGTCAATTTACCTTTCAGTCTCTTTGGGTCGAACTACGGTGTTCTGACTTCCTCATTGCACGAGAGGATACGTAGGCATAACTTAACAGTTATCGAACAAAAGTCTCTGTATATTCCCCCTCTTTCTAGCCTCATTCTTTTAGCCTCATGATCTTGAGCATTTCACTCCTGTTCTTACACTGACACTTCACTTATATACTTCACTATTCTCTTACACTGACACCTGTACATTTTGTTTTCCAGCTCTTTTACACACAAATTGCACTGACACTACCCCTTTAAAACACAAATATTTTAAGCGTGGATCCCGTCGAGTACGGCGGACAATCTGGGTGCTAATACCTTCCCAGGTTGTAACCAACCCCCTTTCTCAGTCTCTCTGGTTCGCAACCGTCTTATCCATCTTTTTCTAGGTCTATGCAGCATTGCCTTTCCTCCGGGATAAAAATGCCTAGCTGGCGACTCTTTTCATCTCCAGTGAGTTCACTGCTGTGTGTTCTCATTGCTCCTTTCGCCGACCGTTCGCGTCTGTACCTTTATTTGGGCCAGTCCCACCTATCGGGAGCGACACAATGTTGAGACAACTGAGGGCCAGGACAAAGCCCCAAATGATGATGAAGGAGTAGAAGGTCCTACTGATGATCAAGATGCTGAGAATGAGGCTTCCCAACCTCCACCAATTGTGAACCTGGACGATGATTCTGATACAGAGATCATAGCAGCTATTGATCCTAGCATAGCCAAGAGGCATATGGCTAGGAAGGATAAGAGGCCAGCTGCTCAAGCAACCCCTGAGAAAAGACAGCCAACCCCCAAGAAGGACAAGGTCAAAACTGCTTTTGGACCTACTAAGCCATGGAGTAAGGTCAGCACACAGAAGAGGAAGGCCACAACTCAATCTGATTTTGATGTTGAGGAGGATGTCCCAACACCTCAACCCAGAAAGAGGCCAACACCTTCTAGGACTGCCACTGCTGTCCCTGAAGCACCCCTGGATAATGTGTCCTTCCACCATGTCTCCAGCGTAAGCATGTGGAAATATGTCTATCAGAGAAGGGTGGCTCTGGAACGAGAGCTGGGTAGTAATGCCTTGGATTGTACTGAGGTAATTGATTTAATTTCCAATGCTGGACTGTTCAAGACTGTCTCTAAATTCTCTCCATGTTATGAGTTGTTGGTAAAAGAATTTATAGTGAACTTACAAGAAGGATGTGCTGATGGGAAATCTGAGGATTTCAGAAAAGTGTATGTCAGGGGAAGGTGTGTAGACTTTTCTCCTAGGGTGATCAATCAGTACCTGGGGAGAGAAGCAGATGGGCCAACTGAGCTTGGCAAGATTGACAATCAAGTGTGCAGAATAATTACAGCTAACCAGGTCAAGACATGGCCAGTAAAAGGCAAACTCTCAGTCAGCTTGTTAACCAGGAAATATGCCATGCTACACAGAATTGGGGCAGCCAACTGGGTCCCAACCAACCACACCTCAACCATATCCACTGGGCTTGGGAGGTTTATCTGTGCTATAGGCACCCAAACCAAGCTGGATTATGGAGCATACATCTTTGACCAGACTCTCAAGCATGTAGGAACCTCAGCCATCAAGCTTCCAATAGCCTTCCCATCACTACTCTGTGGGGTGATTCTCAACCAGTATCCAGGAATCCTTACTGACAAGGACTCTGTCTGTAAAAGGGAAAGTCCACTGTCTTTCCATTACAAGTTGTTTCTAGGTCATCATGCTGCAGATGTTGAAGCACCAGGTGGGACATCTGCTGTCAAGACACCTATATCAAAGGCATCCCTAATTGCAGAGCTCAGGACAACCTGCAAGGAGCTGGAAGAAAGGAAGAAGAAGCTTGAGGACCTGATTCAAAGACTGGAGCTGGAAGAGGCTGCTGGAAATGATGATGGAGCTGGTGATGAGTCTGAGGATACAGAGGATGAAGAGTGAAGCTGTTTGTTGGTGGAAAATGTATGCTTGGAGTCTGTCTGTTCTGAATTGTATGTCTGTTATGTCTGTTTCTTTAATGTTTTGTTTGGCCCCAAAATTTATGTCTAACAAGGGGGAGAAATCTGTGTGTGTTGAACAATGATATTATGTCTGTCTGCTGAAAAGGTATATTTTGGACCTATCAAAGTGTCACTGGGTGTAATGGGTACTTATCAAAGTCTATTGGGCCAAGTCATGCCAGTGTACATCTCAGGTAACTACATGTTTAAGGGGGAGCAAATTCTTAGCTCTCACATGATCCAACATAAAGGAACTCCGGTGCTCTCTGACAAAACCAGAAGAATATGTTAGCCAAAAATTAGCCAAAGGGGGAGTTTGTAGATGTTAGAAATTGGCAGAATTTTTGAAAAACAAAGTAAAAGTTATGAACTTAGTTCAGGACATCAGGATGTCATACCAGATGTTGTGACATCGCGAACCTGCTATCTGCCTTAAATGATACGCAACAGAAGTGCTTAAAATCAGGAGTAAATATCTGGAAGTAAACGTAAAGGGTGAGCACTCCAAGGCGCCTCTTTAGGAAGTTAAGTTGTCTGGTTCCAGTGTAAAGGAAACAGAAAACTAACTCACCTTGATTCAAGGAGATAACTGTGGGATTTAGAAATTACAAGTCTGGATAATTTGCAAAAAGCCCACAAACTCAGCATCTACTTAAGAAACTGATACACTCAAGTAAATCCAACAAATTTAAGCAGAGTGTCAAGGGTGTTAGTGAAGCTAGTTACTTAAGCAGATTTTATTTGTGTGTTATTCACTTTATAAGCTTTTAAGCAAAAAGTGAATTGTGTCTTGATTGAAACTGGTAAGTAAGATCAAGCTGGTGTGTCTGAAGTGTGACTTCAAACTTATTAATCATTCTAAGTTAGAGATCACTGTGTAATTGAGGGGGAGTGAGTAGGTACTCATATCAAAGTAGAGTCTTAGATAGAAATTGCCTTGGGTAGATATTACGTGAAGGATTAAACTAATTGGTTTAACTCCCTAATTAATATTACTTATATTGAATTTCCTTCCTGGCTTGGTAGCCCCTAGATGTAAGTGTGGAGATATACTGAACTGGGTTAACAATTTCCTGTGTTAATTAATTTACTAGCTCATTAATTTATTGCTTAGGATATCAGTGTCTAAACATCTGTTTAGACATCACATATCTGATCCCAGAATTTCATATAACTACTTGTGTGAGCTTCAAGCTAAAAGCCCAACTAAATAATAATATTATTATATTATTATAATAACTATTATTATAATAAAAATAATTTTATTATTATTATATTTTATAACTATTATAAAATTAATAATAGCTATTATTATATCAAATGTTAATTAAGCATATGGTACCTTACCATATTTCGTATTCCATTCAAGTGCACCGTACCTTATGGTGTACCTTATTTATTCCACCTCTTCTCTAACTGTCCTTATGTGTGTGACCCTGTAGGATTTCGTGAAATTGACAATTATATTAAACCATGTATCTAACATAATAAACAGTGAGCGGTATCTAGCAACACATCACTGCTATCCAAGTCACAAAATTGTCATGTGATCTGACAAAACCTTTTGTGATAGTACTTGTGTGTACAATTACCCTTTGCCCTTATGTCTATATTGAACACAAGGCATATATCGTGACATCCTTGTCCAGTTCAATATTGGACCCTTAGACATTTATCCTGTTATGCAGGATGTGAAAATTCCATTTAGGCTACTCATGTCCTTCAACATGCTTTGTGAAGTACCCATCAATTGTCTTTATGATTATCTAGTTACGAACAATGTTTGATCAACAATAAAGTACTTGACTATACATCTAGGGTCCATAGTAGTTTCAGGTCGAAGGGTGGTATACACCACTATCACCATGAGAGTGACTTATGACATTTTGCATAACATTCTATGTAGTACTCTCATAGTGGGTCAATCTAGTATAAATATGACTCCTAATATTCATACCTATGTCGAGACTTGATAACTCCTTGTCCATGGTCCATGAGATGTGAGCATCAGTCTATCTACATAATAGTCTTAATGTTTTAAGGCTATCCCATTTCACATTAAAACTCGATTATGAATGCTTTAAGAATAATGTCCTTACGTTTAATGAAATCTCATGATTAAGTCACACTTAATATTTCATTAAACGAACTAGCTATTCTAGGGACTTTATCATTTTGGAAAAACAAAGATAATAAAGAAATGTCTTTTATTATTAATAAATAATTCGATACAAGTACCAAAAGTATTGGTCTTTAGGGCTTACACCAATACAAGCTTCATCAAATACACATATGAAGCCTATGAAGACGTTAGAAGACTGGATATAAGAATAGTTTTATGCAAAATATAAATGTACTAAAACTATGTGACCTATACCTCGATAAGGTGGCGCAAGGATAAATTTTCAGTACTATGATGTTGACCATTCATTCACATGAACGTTGGAATATTATTGTTGGAATATGTTTCCAACATTGCCCTCCACTGACTCTATTTTCTCAAGCTCTATAAATTGAAGACTTGGAAGCTTGAATAAAATGTTGGTTGATGTTAGTCAATCAATGAACCAACGGAACTAATTCATGAAGATGAACAAAATTGAAAAATCAATGAAGTTGATGAAAATCAAAGATCAAGATGCCGATTCTTGAAATGGTATGGAATACCATTGTAGCTGTTGCAACATGTTGAAGAACAAATCAAATGTGCAAGTCACAACAATGCAAGAAAAGCTATGAAGATACCACAAGTTTGAATCTTGAATAAGAAATTAAAAGAAACCTTTGTGAATAAACAAAGAAAAGCTCAAATTGTATGTATATGTACACGATGATGTAAAATGCTTACACCGTGTGTAACTAGTCAAGTGATACACCAATAAGTGAAGCATAATAACTTAGTTGATCTTGATGGTTAAACTGGAAGAAACATTATATGCTCAAAAAAGAGTACGCCATAAAGAATCTTAAAGCTCATGAAAATAAGATGTAATGCTCATCATTTGAAAGCTTTTAAGCAATGAAGAACTAGGAGCTTTATAATCTCTTAGAGACTTTTCATTAGATAGTTTTGTATTGTAAAGAAGGGAGCTTTTGCCTACAACTTGCTAGAAACACTTAGGTGTTCATGTACTTGAGTATGAGCTTGATATTGAGGATGGTATTATGCCTCTTTAGTGGCTTGTCGTTCAGGTTTATAATGGAGTCGCTCTGATACGTAATACAACAGGGAATAAGATGTCCTATATTTTTTTGTTGTGTATTTTTTTGTTTTAATTTATCTCACGAAGAATTATCTTTTTAAATAATATTTCTATTGAGGCTTTTATGCCAAATGTTTGGTATAATTATGTTTCTTATTAAATGATTTGTGTTTCTTTATTAAGCGATTTAAATTGGTTTAATGGTTGTGAGTAGTATCCTACTTGGTGAATATTCTTGTTTTCTTTATATTTTTATTATTTAATTATTGAGTCTAGAATTAGGGTGTTACATAGTGGTATCATAGCAAGTCAGTCCATCCGACCATATTTTTGACACGTGAAATGTTCCCTAGTATGCGACATGAGTCTATATTATGTTGCTGCATTGTTTTTTTATAATGTTTGTTTGATGGTGTGCATAATGGTTGGAAGAAACAACTGTGTTATTGCTGATGCTTTGAAGTCAGTGGCTCAGAAGCTGCATGATAAGTATAATCATGTTAGTGATGAGTTATGTGGCTTGGTAAAATTTGAGAGGAATAATCCACCAATGTTCAAGGGTATGTATCACCCGGATGGTTCTCATGCATGGCTGCAAGAGATTGAAAAGATTTTATGAGTGATGGCATGTACTAAGGAGCATAATGTATTGTTCAGTACTCAGATGTTGTATAAGGAAGTTGATGATTAATGTGATAACGCATGCCAAAGACTAGAGATTACTGGTACTGAAGTTACCTGGGCTATATTCATAGCACAATTTCTGAAGAAGTACTTCCCTGAGGATGTGTGTAGTAAGAAGGAGATTAAATTCCTTGAGTTGAAGCAAGGAAATTTGACACTTACATAGTATGCTGCAAAGTTTGTAGGAGCTAGTGAAATTTTATTCGCATTATAATAGTGTTGCTACGGAGGGCTCGGAGTCCATCAAGTTTGAGAGTGGGTTGCGTCCCGAGATCAAACAAGGTATCGGTTACCAAGAGATCTGATGCTTTTATGTATTGGTGAATAAGTGCATAATTTATGATGAGGATATCATATCCTGATCTTCTCCTTACAAGAGTATTAGTGAAAGGAAATGGAAGAGTCACATTCGTGGAAAGCCATATCGTACTCTAACTGATAAAGGTAAATTGATACGGGTGAGACATGTTTGTTTATATTTACTGAGGGTGTGTCGAGGTTGAAATTAGAGTTGTCAGCTATTAATGGTAGTATATTCATTGATACCACATCTAGTGGTTCAGTGACTACTTCTTTGGTGAGTTTGAATTGTCCGCTGACGATTTTTGGGAGAGTTTTTAGGATTGACTTAATGTGTTTGCCTCTAAGTTAGATTGACATAATTATGTAAATGAATTTTTTATACTTCAACTGTGTGATTATCAATTATTTTGATAAGTCAGTGCAGTTTCTTGATTCTGAAGAGAGTAAAGAGTCGAGTTTGATAAACGCAAGGTAGGTGGAGATGTCCTTGATTGAGAGTGCTTAAGTGTTCACAGTGCTTGCATCCTTTAGTGGGGGAAGCAAAAGGATGATTATAGATCTACCTATAGTATGTGATTTTTTTAGGTGTTCCCAGATGACATCAACGATTTGTTGCTAGAGCACTAAGTAGAGTTTGCTATAGACTTAGTACCTAGTACTAGTTTGGTGCCGATGGCTCCTTATAGGATGTTTGCTTCAGGAATGAATGAGTTGAAGAAACAGTTGGAGGATCTTCTTGAAAAAAAGTTTGTGCGACCGAGTATGTCGGTGTGGGAGCGCTAGTGTTGCTAGTAAAGAAAAAGATGGTAGCATGAGATGTTGTGTTGATTAACGACAATTGAATAAATTGAAAATCAAGAACAAGTATCAACTTCCAATGATTGATGATTTAACGGATTAGTTGGGCGGTCTTTGTGTGTTTCGTAAGATCTATTTGCATTTGGGTTATCATCAGATTCATATAAAGTCCGACGATATTCTGAAGAAATGCATTTAGAATGATGTATGGTCACTATGAGTATTCATTGATGTCGTTTAGTGTGTCTAATGCACATGAAGTGTTCATGGAGTACATGAATAAAATATTCTATCCACACTTAGATCAGTTTGTGGTTGTGTTCATTGATGATATTATCATATATTTGAAGTTTGATAAAGAGCATGTCGAGCATCTTAGAGTTGTGTTATAGACCTTAAAGGATAAGAAGTTGTATGTTAAGTGTCTAAGTGTGAGTTCTGGTTAAAAGAAGTGAGTTTAATTAGTTACGTGATTTCTAGTGGTGCTATTAATGTGGATCCATCGAAGATCAACGATGTGTTGCAATGGGAGACTCTGAAGTTTGTTATTGAGATAAGAAGTTTTCTTGGTTTGGATGGCTACTACAGAAGGTTCATCGAAATATTTTAACAGGTGGTGTTGCGTTTGACTCAGTTGACTCAAAAGAGTCAAGCTTATGTGTGGAATGTTTAGTGTGAAGAGAGTTTTCAAGAACTCAAGAAGAAATTGACATCAACTTCAGTTTTGATCTTGCCAAATCCAAGTGAATCGTTTGTGGTTAGAAGACGGGTCTAGGTGGTGTGTTGATGCAAATTGGTTAGGTTATGGATTATGCTTCTATATAGTTGAAAGTTCATGAGAGGAATCATCTTAGCATGATCTAGAGTTGGTATTAATGGTATTCGTGTTGAAGATTTGGAGGCATTATCTTTTTTGCTCCAGATTTGAGGTGTTCACTGATCACAAGAGTTTGAAGAATCTCTTCGACCAAAAGGATTTGAATATAAGATAGATGAGATGGATCGAGTTCTTGAAGTATTATGACTTTGGCATGAGTTACCATCCTAGTAAGGCTAATATTATAGCTGATGCATTAAGTAGGAAGTCATTTCATATACCGATGATAATGGTTAGAGATTTAGAGCTAATCAAACAATTTTGAGGCATGAGTTTGGTGTTTGAAGAAACTTTTAATAGTGTGAAGTTGGGTATGTTGAACATGACTAGTGATATCCTTGAAGAGATCTGAGAGGGTCAGAATGTTGATTTGGGATTGGTTGACTGTTTTATATTAATCAATCAAGGAAAAGGAAGTGACTTCAGAATCGACGAGAATGGTGTGATGAGGTTTAGAGACAGAGTTGGTGTACCAGGTTGTGATTCCATTTAGGTTATTATTGTCAGACTGACTAAATCAGTTCATTTCATACCGATTAAGATCATTTATTCTTTATAGAAGTTAGCTGACTAATACATTGAGAGGATTGTTAGCTTGCATGGTATTCCGTCAAGTATTGTGTTAGATAGATATTTGAGTTTAACATCAAGGTTTTGGCATAGTTTGCAAGAAGCGATGGGTACGAAGCTAAAGTTGAGTTATGCTTATCATCCTCAGATAAATGGTCAGACAGAGAGGACTATTCAGTCTTTGGAGGATTTGTTGAGAGGTTGTGGTATGGAGTAGGGAGGTAACTGACAGTTAATTACCATTGGTTGGATTCACCTACAACAATAGTTTCCATTATAGAATTGGAATGATACTGTTTGAGGCATTGTATGGTAGGAGTTGTAGGATACCTTTGTGTTGGTATGATTTTGGTGAGAGTGTCATGCTTGAACTCGATATTGTTTAGCAGACTATTGATAAGATCAAGATGATCCAAGAGAAGATTGTTGTAGAGTCGTCAGAAAAGTTATCATAGCAAGAGAAGGGAGACACTTGAGTTTCAAGAGGGAGATCATGTGTTCCTGATAGTTACTCTAGTAACTGGTGTTGGTCGCACATTGAAGTCTAAGAAAGTTATGACGCGTTTCATTGGTATGTTTCAAATTCTTCAGAGAGTATAAGAAGTGGCCTATCGAGTGGCGTTGTCGTCATATCTTTCGAATCTTCATGATGTGTTCCATGTGTCTCAGTTGAGGAAGTACAATCCAAATATGTCTCATGTGATCCAGTTGGAGGATGTTCAAGTTTGAAAGAACTTGACATTGGAGACTTTCCCATTGAGAATGGAAGATCTTGAAGTGAAAAGCTTGTGAGGTAGGACACCGCTTCAGTGAAAGTTGTTTGAGGAGGTGTCGCTCCCGACAAATGACACCGGGTCAGATGAAGGTACAGACGCGAACGGTCGGCGAAAGGGACAATGAGAACACACAGCCGTGAACTCACTGGAGATGAATAGAGTCGCCAGCTAGGCATTTTTATCCCAGAGGAAAGGCAATGCTGCATAGGCCTAGAAAAAGATGGATAAGACGGTTGCGAACCAGAGAGACTGAGAAAGGGGGTTGATTACAACCTGGGAAGGTATTAGCACCCAGATTGTCCGTCGTACTCGACGGGATCCACGCTTAAAAGATTTGTGTTTTAAAGGGGTAGTGTCAGTGCATCTTGTGTGTAAAATAGCTGGAAAAGAATGTACAGGTGTCAGTGTATAGTGTATAAGTGATATGAAGTATGAAAGTGTCAGTGTAAGGAAGGAGTGAAATGCTCAAGATCATGAGGCTAAAGAATGAAGCTGAAAGGAGGGGGAATATGCAGAGACTTTTGTTCGATAACTGTTAAGTTATGCCTACGTATCCTCTCGTGCAATGAGGAAGTCAGAACACCGTAGTTCGACCCAAAGAGAGTGAAAGATGAATTGACTTGTGAACTGCTTACTTGTCCATGCTCAAGTGTATGACCTGTCTGGCTCAGGTGCAAACTGTCTTGCATTAGACGGAAGAAGCAAGTTCTCGTTTGTGAGTGAATGGGATGAGAAAAGAATCCCGAAGGAGACGATTATTGCTTGTTTTTGTGTTTTCAGTCTTTTATTGCTCTTTGAAGTTTGTCATAAGAAAATGAGCTTAAGCCTAAACCAACGGGTTAGTAAACTCATCACATCATCCCTCTGATTAGGGGTAATGAGAATACCTTAAGTGTGAAGTCAGATTCTCACACTTAATCACCATGGTGTAGGATTAAGATCATTAACCTGCTTGTGATTATTTAGATGTTTTTGGTATTTTTGTTTAGTGTTGAGTAATGAGGTTAAGCCATAATCAAGGATTAAACAGACTCATTACACCATCCTAATAGAAGGATAATAGATGAGAATGTTTAAGCTGAGGAAAGCTCCTCAACTTAATCCATGATTAGGGATTAAACTCATGACAAAACAAGTCTTTGATTAAGTGGATTCTATTTAATGATATGATGATGAAGTGATTTTTAGGGTTTGTAAGACAACTTGAGGGGGACTTGTCCATTAACACTAGGGTTAGTCCTTCTTAACCAGTTAAGGAAGAATTAGAACCCTAATGCAAGGCCCAAGTTACAAGTGTGATGTCTTGATGATTATTAGATGGATTGATTAAGAGAGCTAAACACATTAAGGGTTTAACACTTAGGATTAAAGTTATACACTCCATCCTAAGAGAAGGATGCAGGCATAAGCTTAATCACAAAGCCTTAAAGCCTTTAGGGTTTAGTCCCTGATTATGAGATGAGGAGAGAAGACTCAAAAGAGACACAAAGGTAAAAATAAAAGGGGGACTAATCAAAACCCTAATCATTATCATGCTTGGTTGTTCCTAAGGTTTGTGAGGTTTGCAAGAACAAGTCTTCAAAGGAACCACCAGGAAGCAGATGAACAGGATCAAGAGAAGCAAAGTAACTTGCTTCATTCAAGAAGTCAAGTCACTTGAAGAAAGAAAGTGGGAGAAACAAGAAAGAGCAAACTCAATCTCAAACACATATAGAAATGCAGCAATGGATGCAAGAGAGATGAAAAGAAATGTTATGAGAGGTGAAGGCAAATTCACTTCTCAAGTTACTTACCACCTGAAATGTTAGAAAGAAATGCAATGCAATGCAAAATGAGATGAAATGGTATGATGCTAAACAAAACCAGAAGCATGTTGATGATGATAATGATGCTATGAGGTGCTGCAAACATAAGGCAAGACATGGAGATGTTCATACAAGATCATGGATGCAAATGAGGCAAGCTTAGAAGCATAAATGAGCATGAAAAGTTATGAAGCACACAAGGCAAATGACATGGCAAATATGAGATGCAATGATCAAAGATGCTTTATACATGTCTTAAGATGTCAAATGAAACACAAGCATGCATAAAATGCAAAGACAAGTCATGTTATGCAAGAGAATGCAAGAAGGATGCAAATGAAAGCTCAAATTAGGGTTTAAGGATCAAACATCAAACAAAAACCCAAAACAGAAGCAAACCCTAAGATAAAAAATGGAAAATGCCATCCTAAGAAACCCTAAACCTATACTAAACCAAGGTCCAAAGGGGAGGTCTCAACTCTTAACCCATCTCAAGTTATGAATTTTCTAAGTTATTAGGGTTTTTTAGGGTTCTTAACAAAAGAAACGCCAAACAATTGGAAAATGAGGAATCAAATCAAGACCATTTTATCCTAGAAACTACATGCTAAACACAAGACAAAGCAAAAAGAATCAATGTCCAAACCTTCCTAGATAGGCAGAAATGAATTTTTGAACTTAGGATCAAATTAATGCATAAAAAATGATTTAATTCAATGAAAAATTCTTAAAATGCATCAAGATCAAAAAAGATATTTGGTTTGAAGGTTGGACAATGTTTCTAAATGTCTTAGAACATTTCATGAATTTTTTGGTGATTTTTAAATACCTAAAAGTATTTTTAATAAATTAATTTTCATTAATCAATTAAAAACAATCTTTTAAATATTTAAAAATACTTTTTTAATGATAAAAAATAAAATAAAAATATTTTTGGGTCTTAAAAATTAATAAAACTTTTAGGAAAAAGTTTCATAATTTTTAAGAATTTTTTACTATTTTAAAATAAATATGCAAATTAAATGAAAATAAAATGGAAATAAAATAAATAAAATGAAAGTCAAAGGAATGGACGGATGAGATTCAAACTGGGCTGGGGGTCATTGACTACGCGCCAGATCCTGTGGCCCACGTTTAAACTGGCTTAAACCCAATTAATTAAATGAATAATGAAGATTAGGGCTTAATGACAAATCTGGACCGTTTACACGCGCGGCAAGTCAAACATTTCAACGCATCCAACGCTCCTCATTCAAACTGGCATTAATGACCTGAGATTAGGGCTAATCACTCAGGCGGCCGGAGAAGACTTCCGGTCGTCTTCTCCGGCCAGCATCTCACCTGGAAATCTCCAAACTCCCTCAAATCGTATCAAAAATGAAAACTAGGAATTGGGAAATGTTCTCCAACCTCTCACGAATCAAACCCCTCTCCTAAGACAAATTTCTTTTTCCTAACTAAGCTGAATCGAAGGAAATAAAAACTAGGGTACGCAAGCTTCAGAGAGCAATTAAACTCTCATTTCAAAGCCATTTCAAAAACCAAAAGCACCAGGATACTCAGGGAAGCATAAGGAACAAATTTATAACATGCAAAGTGATTTCTGGAAAAATATATTTCAAGCTACCTGAGATTCGAAGCTTTCACTTTGATGACTTTCTGGCCACTTCTCCTTGTGCAATCCACTCCACTTGATCCCCAGAAGATGTTTGAATGCTCAAGAAGAGTTTATGTTGGCTGGATAATGAGTTTCGAAAGCTCCTGCTTCAACTCAGTCAGAAATGGCAATGGTGATTCTGGTGGTTTCAGGCCATTGTGAATGGTGGTTTATGGTCCAGATGATGTATGGAGAAGCTTTGCAAGGTTTGTTTGGATGTTTGTGAGCTAGGGAGGGAGATTCGAATGGAACTGCAGCTTGAGGTGAGAAATGGCTATGGGGTGTTCTGGTTGATTCAGGCTTGTGTTCTTGCTGGTTTCTACTCAATGATGCATGGTGAGTTGAATGGTGAAAATGGTTTGAGTGTTTCTTGGCTGGGCAGAGAGATTCGAAGGCTTATGCAGTTGGGGTGTTTTTTGTGTATTTGATCAATGAATGTGTTTCAGCCTTGCTTAGTGTTATGTCTAGCTTGCAAATGGAAAGTATAAACAAATCTGATTGGCTGGATGATGTGACATGGCCTGCTATGATAGGTAAGTCACCTTTTGCAAAATGTCAACTTCTTTGTAAGAGAAAGTATGGGCAGCTTCTAGGCTAGTACAAGGCTGGTTCTGGTGCAGCATGGTGAGTGTGTGAAGCTAGCTTGGTTCAGCAGCCAATGCATCAAGTGGTAGAAGTGTCATGAGTGTTTTGCAAGTTGTTGCCTTTATGGTTCACATGTGACTATTCTTGCTACACAAACCATAAACATGAGGGATCCTTGGTCCAAATCTGATTTTTAGTGCTCATGGAATGTTTGCATACTGGTTTGAAGTGAATTAGAAGTCACATTGGGCTTTGGTTCATGACTTTGCAAAATTTCCATTTAAGGCATGCCTTGAAAATCAATGATTTTTGCCAACTTTGTCTTGCTATAACTTTTGATCCAAAAAGAGTTTGATCATGTTCTTGTACTTTTTGAAAAGGGAAAGATGAGATCTACAACTTTCATGACCAAAGTTTTTCCATTTGAAGCATTTTTGGATCAAGAATCAAGGCTTGAAAAATGACCTAAAATGATGCATTCTTGAAAAGTCAACTATGCCCAAAAAGTCAACATTTGCAAAAACCCTAAATTCTTGATTTTTATGAACTTCAACCTTCTTCCATGATCAAATAAAGATCATATACACTCAAAATGATGAAGATCACCCATTGGTTGGGTCATTGGGGGCCTCAGATGCCCTGATTTTGCACTGACTTGTCTGAAAAGTCAACCCTTGATCAGATGACTTCCCCATGGAATTTCTTCATGAAAATTGATATGCATACTCCCTATACCATATAGAGACCAATGGAAACAAGAATGACCAAAAAATTTGGAGTTATGGCCTCTGAAACCAAAACCCTAATTTTCAGTCAACTGTGCAGTTAATCTTGGCTCTGCATCCACTCAAACCCTAGTTCTTGTGATTCCTTTGCATTTTTGACTTTGAGGAGATGGAATATGATATAAGAACAATCATGGATCCCTTTGAAGTGATTGGTGGCCTTTGGAGTGGCTCAAAAAAGCTCTTGGATTGCTCAGATCACAAACCCTAGGTGCAGATGACTTTGAACCAATGCAGTGACTCAAAATTGAGATATGAGATGATATGATTGTGTTTATGCATATGAGAATGATCACAAGCCATGGTGAATGGGTGAGGGCAAATTTGGGGTGTTTACAGCTGCCCCTATTCAAACATGAGTTAGCTGTGCAGGATGTAAGCGACGGCTTAACAGGCAAACAAGATAACTTGTGGTTGAATACCAAAGACAGTCTAAAATTTGCACTCACAGAATGAAGAAGAAAAAGGATATAGATTGTAAAAGGAAAATAAAGTATATTGTAAAGTGTGGGCGACGGAGGACGACCGTCGAGCAGAGGACGACTGCTGGGTAAATAGCAATGACGGGGACGGCCGACATGCTGGGAAAAAAGTAAAGCTAAGACGGGGACGGCCGACTAGCTGGGAAAAATAGTAAAGCTAAGACGGGGACGGCCGACTAGCTGGGAAAAACAAAATTATGATGGGGACGGCCATCAAGATAAAGTTAGATTCTCTGGGAATTAATGAAACATGGCGGGGACGGCCACCAAGTTCACAAAGGTAAAGTAACCAACGATGGGGACGGCCATCGGGCTAAAAGGAAAAGGGACCACGACGGGGACGGCCATCGGGTCAAAGAATAAATGAAATAAACAGATGATGGGGTACGGCCATCAAAGGTGAAGGACGATCACCTAGCAGGGGACGGCTGCTCTATTGGGGATAAAAGAAATATGATGGGGACGGCCATCAAAGGTGGAGGACGACCACCTGGCAGGGTACGGCTGCCGAAAATATCAACGATGGGGACGACCATCGGATAGAAAAGGTCAACGATGGGGACGGCCATCGGACGAGCATGATGGAGGACGACCATCAAGAAGTGGAGGACGACCACTCAGCAGGGTACGGCTGCTCTCAAGGTTTATCGCAACACAGGACGAGTGTCGGATAACCAAAATCAACAATGGGGACGGCCATTGGATAAGGTGATGAAGGACGTTCATCAAAAGGTGGAGGACGACCACCTAGCAGGGGACGGCTGCTAAAAACAACGATGGGGACGGCCATCGGATGAGCATGATGGAGGACGACCATCAAGAAGTGGAGGACGACCACTCAGCAGGGTACGGCTGCTCTCAGGGTTTATCATGACACAGGACGAGTGTCAGATAAAAGCAAATGCTTTGTTGGCGATCTGCTGGGGAATAGTAAACACGGACGAGTGTTTACATCCAAGAAATAAAGGTATAAGTGTTTGGTATTGTGTATAGATTAAAGATGCGGACGAGTATCCCTAAGACTACGATACGGACGAGTATCGGGTAGAAACAAATACTGACGCGTGTTCAAAGATGATGATACGGACGAGTATCAACTAGTTAACAGGGAACACGGACGAGTGTTGAATCTGATGGTTCTTCCGGGGGAATAGTAGACACGGACGAGTGTCCATATCCAAGAAGACATAAGTGTTTTACACAGTGTATGGATTAAAGATGCGGACGAGCATCCTTAAGACTATGATACGGACGAGTATCATGTAGAAACAAACATTAGACGCAATGTTCTGAGATGATGATACGGACGAGTACCAACTGGTTAACAAAGAACAAGGACTACTGTCGAATCTGTGGGGGGATAAGTGATGGTGTATACAAGATACGGACGAGTATATGTATAAGTGTATCGTGAGTAGTGTAATATGAACAAGTATCTGCTATACAAAGTCTAGGCGACTGCGCTGGGGATATGACACGGACGGGTGTCAGGAAAGTGTATATATAGGTATGTGTGAGTGCAAAGAGGGTGTCTTTGGCTTTCTGCTGGTAATATGACACGGACGGGTGTCATGAAGTATCTGTAATACGGGTGATTTTGTTATAAAGAGTGTTCCAGCGACTTTACTGGGGAGTGATGGACAGGTATCAAAAGGAAATATAAACTGGTGTTTGTGATTTGTAAGGCAACTGCTTTTGCTGGGGACTCTGGGGGATTTTGGGGGAAGTATTTTGTATTTTGATGGATGATTATTATTCACAAGTGTTGATTCCGAACATGGCTTATGATTATGCTGTGCGTTTGATTTTTTTGCCGTAATGCTCTGTATTAGACGGAATGCTACGCTCTGAGGGGATAGTATGATGCGAATGCTATGATTATGCAAAGATATCCAACCGGGATTCGGATCCCGTTGCTGCGGAGATCTCTGGCTGATCTGTTTGAAAAGGACCTCCCAGCTGGGGAAGAGATCATTGGTAGATCTAATAAGATGATCTTTGCTTGGGGATATAGGTCACCGATTGACATATCTTCGCAATAGGACCCAGCTGGGGTTTGTAGAAGCTTTCTTCACTCTGTTGTGATCCTCTCCTGCGTTGCTCTTCTGGATAGAGGCTGGAACTCTGTGGGGAGATGGTTCCCTGACTCCTGTACTCAACTGAGGATGAAATGGCAACTCGGCTGGGGAATTGTGAGAGGCAACTCAGCTGGGGATAGCAACAAGAGGCAACTCAGCTGGCGATAGAGCATTTCAGATGCTGAGATTGAGTGTACGTTGATTTGGCAACTTTGCTGGGAAAGTGGGCACCTTCCAGTGCCACGTGGAAGATTGACCGAGTCGATAATGATTCGCCAACTTGCTGAGACGTAACTTGCATGCCCCAGGTTGCGTTCTGGATACCTGCAATCCTGCAAAGATAAGGAGACGCACAAAAGGTCCCGAGGTATCCTTTACTGGATTCCGTCATAGGAGTCAAGCATTCTCACGAGTAAGTATATTCCCTGCAAGCATGTGTTTTATTATTATTATTTTTTGGGAGAAAAGCATTTGTACTTATGCAATTGATTTTTAGAGACATCAGACATCCTTTGCAAATAAAATATACAAAACGAAACATGACTGAAAAATCTGATTTTATTAATTCATGTGCCCTGAATTGGCAAGATACAGTCAAAGAAACATATCTCCTTAAATGAGGAGACTGTCACAAATTGAGAAACAACAGTGCTGGCAGTGTTGGCGACGCTTTGAGGAGCTTCCTCTCCTGCTATGACTCGTATGACAATGACGTTCTTCTCGTCTTGCTTTCTGAAGAAAGTTGATTCTGATTGAAGCTTGATTCCGTCGAAGCTTTCCAAGTTGTAAGTGATACAGACGAACTCAGAGTGCAGTTGTTCGCTTATTCCCTTATTTTGCATGGATCGCCCTTTCGGGTTTTCAATCCATCGGGATACCCATTTTTGCCTGAGCTGTCCAATGCGGCTTTTCAACTCAGCGGGTGTACATTTTTTTGCTTATTTCCCTTATTTTTGCCCGAGTCTTTTATTCTGTTTTTGACTCGCCGGGATGCCCTATTTTTGCCTGGACTTACATTCTATTTTTATGTCCAGCGGGTCATTTTACGCGAAGTATTTTTTAACTGCATCTGAATTCACAGGGGACGGGAAGTCTTCACCATCCATAGTGCTGAGCATCCGTGCTCCACCAGAGAAAACTTTCTTTACAACAAACGGTCCTTCATAGTTTGGAGTCCATTTGCCCCTGTGGTCTGTATGAGGAGGGAAGATTCTTTTCAGCACAAGATCTCCCACTTGGTACTCTCGGTGCCTGACTTTCTGATCGAAGGCCTTCTTCATTCTCTTCTGATACAATTGTCCATGACAGATTGCAACCAATCTCTTCTCTTCAATCAGACTCAGTTGCTCGTATCGGGACCTAACCCATTCTGCTTCACTCAGTTTGACATCCATCAAGACTCGCAAGGAGGGTAATTCAACTTCAACTGGTAGGACTGCTTCCATACCATACACAAGCTGGTACGGTGTTGCCCCAGTGGATGTTCTGATTGACGTGCGGTACCCATGTAAGGCAAATGGTAGCATTTCATGCCAGTCTTTGTAGGTGACTACCATCTTCTGCACAATCTTCTTGATATTCTTATTTGCCGCCTCAACAGCACCATTCATCTTCGGCCTGTAAGGAGAAGAATTGTGATGTTGAATCTTGAAGTCCCGGCATAGCTCTGCCATCATTTTGTTGTTTAGATTGGAACCATTATCAGTAATGATTCGCTCGGGAACTCCATATCGACAGATGATATCTCTTTTCAGAAATCGGGCTACCACTTGCCTTGTGACATTTGCATATGAGGCTGCTTCAACCCACTTGGTAAAATAGTCGATGGCGACCAGGATGAATCTGTGGCCGTTTGAAGCAGTTGGCTCAATCTTGCCAATCATATCAATGCCCCACATGGCAAAGGGCCATGGTGAAGACATGATGTTCAAAGGGTTGGGAGGCACATGCACCTTATTTGCGTAGATCTGGCATTTGTGGCATTTTCTGGCGTAAGCACAACAGTCTGCATCCATTGTGATCCAGTAATAACCTGATCTTAACAACTTTTTAGCCATTGCATGTCCTCCAGCATGGGTACCAAAAGAGCCTTCATGCACTTCATGCATCAACAAATCTGCTTCCGTCTTGTCAACACATCGGAGGAGTACCATATCAAAGTTCCTCTTGTATAAAGACCCATCAGCATTCAGGAAGAAACTACCAGCTAGCCTTCTCAATGTCTTATTATCATTGGAAGTTGCCCTAGGTGGGTATGTTTGATCCTCTAAGAAGCACTTAATGTCATGGAACCAAGGCTTATCATCTTTAACAACATCTGCTGCAAATACATATGCTGGTCTATCAAGTCTGGATACTGAAATCTGAGGTACAAAGTTAGCAGCTTGAACTTTGATCATGGAAGAAATGGTAGCCAAGGCATCTGCAAACTGATTCTCATCTCGAGGGATATACTCAAGTTTGACTGTTGTGAAGAAAGTCAGTAACCTCCTTGTATAATCCCTGTAAGGTATCAGATGATCCTGGTGTGTATACCATTTCCCATTGGTCTGATTGATTACCAAAGCTGAATCTCCGAATACGGTCAATGTTTTGATCCTGAGGTCAATGGCTTCCTCAAGACCCATAATGCAAGCTTCGTATTCAGCTTCGTTGTTAGTGCAGTTGAAAGTGAGTTTTGCCGAGAAAGGCATGTGAACTCCTTTGGGTGTAATAAGTACTGCACCAACACCACGGCCATTCATGTTAACAGCCCCATCAAACATCATAGTCCATTCTTCTTCCGGGTCAGGCCCTTCAGTGTGAACAGGCTCTTCATGATCTTTTGCTTTAATGAACATGATATCTTCATCAGGGAAGTCAAACCTCATAGGCTGGTAATCATCAATGGGTTGCTCAGCAAGATATTCAGACAATACACTGCCTTTGATGGCTTTCTGGGATGTGTATTGGATGTCATACTCTGTAAGGATCATTTGCCATCTTGCAACCCGTCCGGTAAGAGCTGGCTTCTCGAAAATGTACTTAACTGGATCCATTTTGGATATTAACAAGGTAGTGTGGGTCAACATATACTGTCTCAGTCGGCGAGCAGCCCACGCTAAAGCACAGCAAGTTTTCTCGAGCAGTGAATAACGTTGTTCACAGTCGGTAAACTTTTTGCTTAGGTAGTATATTGCATACTCTTTTCGACCAGACTCGTCATGTTGGCCCAGCACACACCCCATCGACTCTTCTAATACTGTCAGGTACATGATCAGAGGTCTTCCTTCAACTGGAGGCATAAGGATTGGAGGTTCTTGCAGATATTCCTTGATCTTGTCAAAAGCCTTCTGGCAATCTTCATTCCACCTGACCGTTTGCTCTTTCCTTAGCAGCTTGAACAAGGGTTCACAGGTTGCTGTGAGGTGAGATATGAACCTTGAAATGTAGTTCAATCGACCTAAGAACCCTCGAACTTCTTTCTCAGTTTTCGGTGCAGGCATCTCTTGGATGGCTTTGACTTTATCAGGGTCAACTTCAATCCCTTTCTTGCTTACAATAAAACCCAGCAGCTTACCAGATCTTACCCCGAATGTGCATTTGTTGGGGTTCAACTTCAGTTGGTACTTTCTCAGACGCTTGAACAATTTGAGCAGATTTACCAGATGTTCTTCTTCAGTGAGGGACTTAGCAATCATATCATCCACATAACATTCTATTTCTTTATGGATCATATCGTGGAACAATGTTACCATAGCCCGTTGATACGTTGCACCAGCATTCTTGAGCCCAAATGGCATTACTTTGTAGCAGAACGTGCCCCAAGGTGTGATGAATGTTGTCTTCTCCATGTCTTCAGGTGACATTTTGATCTGGTTGTATCCTGAAAAACCATCCATGAAGGAGAATACCGAGAACTGAGCCGTATTATCTACCAATACGTCAATGTGAGGTAATGGAAAATCATCTTTCGGGCTGGCTCTGTTCAGATCCCGGTAATCAACACACATTCTTACTTTGCCGTCCTTCTTAGGCACAGGTACTATATTAGCAACCCACGGCGGGTAGCTAGTTACTGCAAGGAACCCGGCGTCCCATTGCTTTTGTACCTCCTCCTTGATTTTCATTGCCATGTCTGGACGAGTTCGGCGCAGTTTCTGTTTGACCGGTGGGCATTCTTCTCTCAAAGGCAGCTTGTGCACCACAATGTCGGTATCCAACCCTGGCATGTCTTGATACGACCAAGCAAACACATCCACATACTCTTGAAGTAGATCAACCAGTTGCTTCTTTACTGAGTCTTGCAGGCAGGCCCCGATTTTAACCTCTTTCACGTCTTCCTCCGTACCAAGATTAATCACTTCAACCTCCTCCTGGTGAGGGGTAATAACCTTTTCCTCTTGTCTTAACAACCTGGCTAGCTCTTTAGGAAGCTCATATTCTTCTTCAACCCCTTCATCAGCTTGATTGATCGGATTGTCAAAGTCATACGATGTCATAGCCGTGCTGTTGTCGGTGTTGTCAGGAAGGCACTCTCTGCAAGGGTTAAGTTGTTCATTTTAGTGATCTGATTTTAATCTTATTTAGAAAAGTGAAATGAAGTTGTCATTTTGAAAACACTGCCATTTATTTTTGTACAAAAAAGAAAAATGGAAAAACAGTGAACGAAAAGAAAAAAGACGCGTTTGCAAAAAGATGTCTGATATTTCATTAATTGATCTTGTTTGCACAAAAAGTACAGATGGCCCGATTACAAAATGAGTCTTGTCATCTTGGGCAAGATGCAAGACTTTGATGCATGCTTATAAAAATACAGGAAATAATAATTACTCTGATCGAGTAACTCTTATAATTTCCTGGGAAGACCAGTTCGAGACACTGCTCCCCGGGATCTTTGGACGAATCCAATTCTCCGGATTGCGCTCCTCTTCCAGCTCGTCTTCCAGACAGTTGATAGCATCGGGGGTAAGCATCCCTCCACTGACAAAACCAGGCTCTTCAGCAGCCTTTGCTTGATGTTGAGTTGGTCTGTAACCCAACCCAAACTTGTCTTCTTTTTTCTCCACCGATAGCAGTTTGCCCCAGCCTTGGGCAGTCCCTTCCTCAACAACCTTCCGGGCTTGTTGGTATGATGACATTGGAGTACCAGATACAGCAGATGCCTCATTCACATTCAAAGCTTCAAACCCCTGGCTCATTGTTTCATGGATCTCCCCATCCATTTCAATGTACTTATAGGTTGCCAGGTGGCTGACAAAAATGTCCTCCTCTCCACAGATTGTGACAACTTGGCCTTCCCACTCATATTTTAACTTTTGGTGAAGGGTAGACGTTATTGCGCCGGCGGCGTGAATCCAGGGTCTACCCAACAAACAGCTGTAGGCGGGCTGAATGTCCATCACATAAAAGATAGTTTTAAAGGTCTGTGGGCCAATTTTCACAGGCAGCTCAATCTCTCCCAGAACCGATCTCTTAGAACCATCAAAGGCTCTTACCACCAGGTTGCTGGGTCTCAATGCCAATCCGTCATATTCCAACTTCACCAGAGCCTTCTTTGGTAAGACATTCAGGGATGAACCTGTGTCCACCAGCACATGTGAAAGGACAACTCCTTTGCATTCTATGGTTATGTGCAAGGCTTTGTTGTGGTTGCGGCCATCCGCTGTCAAGTCAGTATTGGTGAACCCTAGCCCATTGCTAGCAGTAACATTTCCAACCACGGTTTCCAACTGGTTGACAGTAATCTCTTCAGGCACGTAAGCTGCGTGCAAGACCTTGAGTAGTGCATTCCGATGGGCTTCGGAGCACATAAGCAGTGAGAGGATAGAGATTTTGGATGGCGTCTGGTGAAGTTGATCCACAATTTTGTAGTCACTCTTTTTGATGATTCTCATAAACTCATCAACTTCTTGATCGAACGGTGTTTTCAGGGTTTCTTTGGCAGCTTGATCTTCCTGCACCGGGCTCTTTCCCTTTGCCTTGGCAGCAGCTTCTGCTTCGGCAGTAGGTCTTTGAATTGGTGGAGCGAAGAGACGTCCGCTTCGGGTGAAGCCTCCGCCTCCCCCCACATTATCTACTTGTGGTGCAGGTGTTGATGTTTCAAGAGTGATTCTTTTTCCTTCGCAATACACGTCAGAGCCATAGTGCCAAGGGATGGCCCTGTTGCTCTCATATGGTACTGGTCCAGGCACCGTGACAGTGACTGGACTGATTTCCGCTGTTGAAGGGACTGTAATCGTTTGTGGATCATAAAAGATTGTAACTGGTGCTCTGATGGGAGCAGCACCTTCTGAATGGTAGGCAGAGTTGTTCTCAGGATCATAAAATATGGTGACAGTAGAGACGTCTTCATGATTTGTTGCTGGAGTTGTAGGAGACATTGTCGGAAGAAATGATGTTGTCGTTGTAGGAGTCTCGAAGTGGAGTGAAGCTGAAGTTGTAGCAGGAAGATTTGTTGTGAACTGATCGGTTGAGATGATGGATGAAGTACTTGTTGATGAAACTGAAGAATTGTCAGGAACAATAGTTGCTGCAGTTGTAGGAGGTTCTGAAACCGCTGTTGATGAGATTGTTGGGTTTGTTGGAAATGATGTGGTGATCTGAAGCTGGCCACTCTGAATGAGGCCATCTATGCCATTCCTCAAATTATCGCACCCATTCATAGAGATATTGCAGTAAGCACAACCCAATTCGCACCCCGGGAACATGTTGCATTCCAAGAGCTGAGCTTTGATTTCTACCAATGGTGTCCTGATCTGTCCCACACTGGTTATTAAATAAGACGGTTTGTCTTCTTCAATAGCGTTAATCCGGGGGCCACCATGGTTTGGCATGGGATTTTTGTTGACATTGGGTGGTGGTGCGAAATTCAGAGCCTTGGAGTCTACCAGGTCTTGTACCTTCATATGCAGAGCCCTGCATTTTTCTGTACTGTGGCCAGGTGCGTTTGAATGAAAAGCACACCTAGCATTGGAGTCATAGTTCCTTGGTAGACTGTTGGGATCCGGAGGTGCCAACGTTCTTAGCTCAACCAGGTTGAGTTTCAGAAGTTGTGGCAGCAAAGTAGCATATGGCATTGGGATCGGATCGATCACTCTGTTAGCTTGAGAAGGCCTCTGCTGAAATGGCCTCTGTTGACTGTTGTTGTTGGTGTTGCTATTGTTGTAATTCCTTGGAGGATATTGATTTTGTGGGTGGTACTGAGGTTGTGGCTGATAGTTTTGCTGAGGAGGTTGATAGACTGGCTGTGGATGAGCTGGAGCAGGAATGGTGACTGCTGCTATTGACCTCTGAACATACTGGGGCCTGCCCCTGTTTGAATGGATGGCATTGGTCTCGCCAGTTCTTCTCGGGCCTGCAAAAGGCTTTCTTGTACTACTGGACGAGCTTGCACCGTTGTCTGAGATCTTTCCCATTTTTAACAAGCTTTCAATTCTCTCCCCGGCTATGGCAACATCCGCGAAGCTAGTGGAAGAGAAAGCCGCCAGCCTGTCAATATAAGTTCCCTGAAGGGTGTTCATGAACATATCTGCCATTTCCCGTTCAGACATAGGCGGTTGAACAGCAGCAGCCAGTTGCCTCCATCTCTGGGCATATTCTCGGAAACTCTCCCTTGAAGACTGTGACATTCCCATCAGGAGGGTCCTATTGGGTGCCATGTCCAGATTATACTGGTACTGTCTGATGAAGGCCTCTGCCAGGTCCTTCCAGCATCTAATTGTTGCTCTTGTCAGATGGGAATACCACTCCCTCGAAGCTCCAGTCAAGCTATCTTCAAAATAGAACATCCACAATTTCTCATCCATTGTATAGGCCTTCAACCTTCCCAGAAATGATTGTAGATGAGTCCGGGGGCATGAAGTCCCATTATACTTTTCGAAACAAGGGGGCTTGAACTTATGGGGGATCCTGACCCCATCTACCAAACCCATGTCCATAACGTCGAAGCCCAAAGAGTTTTGAGATTCTAAGGACCTCAACTTCTCAGCTATTTCATCCAATCTTCTATCATATGCTTCTTCCCTAGCACCCATTACTGTGAACTGGTCTTCTTGAGGGTCTTCCTGTAGTACCCTCCCTGCTGTGGCAGTCCCTTGTATATTGACAGGGATGTTGGCCTCTGGATGGAGATGGGGTCCAAAAACTGGGGGATTGACATGAGGTTGGACCCTCTCGTTGTTACTTGTGCCAGCAGTTCCCACATGGGGTTCCTCTTGATTCCTCCCTTCTACCAAGGCTCTGAGCCTCTCCTGGCTTTGAGCTAAGTTGTTCATTACTTCCATGAACTGTGTTATCTGCGTTCTCATCTCCAACCTTTCGTTGGCCATCTGGTTTCTGACCTCCGTAAGGTCCTGCTGCATCTGATCCATCTGAATTCCCGGAAGGTTGTTTCTAGTTGGGTACCTGTGTGGCCTGTTGAGGGGAAATACCCGGCGGCGAGCAATAATTCCTGAGATTCACAACAGAGGTTAGTAACAACAAAACAAAAACCTACAAAACAAACAAAAGGGTTAGTATGCAATGCAGTTATGCTTATTTGCTCTCAAGGTATCCAGTTTGGCCTTCAGTTTTGACCCTTCCAGACCCTTGAAGATGCTGCTGAATGTTGCTTCCGAAGTAAACTAATATGAATGTATTACATAAGGTGAAATAATACAATTTGTTCATTTTACAACACAAGCCCACTAAGGGGTCAAAATACAGTACAAAAATAAAAGTACATGGAAAGAAAGCAACAACAAACAAATGGTCAAACACCAAGACCAAACTCATCCTCACGAACTTCCTTGAGAAGTGCTTCGGTCACAGGATCAGCCGGACGCTCCGTGAGATTCCTGATGAGGAGATTCCGGGTCGTAACAGCTGCTGTTAGCTTTTTGTGCTGAGTTTGGTCCTTGGACCTCTTCACCCCTGCTTTGATCTTCAGCTCTGATATCTCCCTCTGGGCTGCTGCCAGGACTTCTTGTTGTTCTCTTGCACTAGCTTCAAGTTGCTCCACCTTGTCTTGAACTCTCTTGTCCTCCAGGGTACGAGCCTCGGTGATCCTGACCCACCGGGCTTGACTCTCCTTCAAGTACAAGTCTGTCCTTGCTCTTTGGAACTGGGCTTCTTTGCAAGCGTTCTTCAGAATTTGTTCACCAGCTTTAGACTTGTTGATATAATCCCCATACTTTTCAATCTTAGTCAAATGCTCCACTCTCAACTTCTCCAATCTCTCAATCTCCCTCATACCTTCACTCCTCTCCCGGAGGGTCTTCTGCAAAGCCTGGGTTAGCTTCTCATTTCTTTCCTTCAAGCTCTCAAACTCCTCCAAACTGATGGTGGCAGGGGGTGGTGCTGAAGATGACTCAGGCATGTCTTCTATGGTAAAGGGCATTCCAGAGAATTGGGCCCTGGCACGGGACCACTCGTAATATTGTGCTGATGCCACATTATTACACTTCCCCAGAATGGTGACTCCCTTGGTTTGAACATTATCCCAGGCCCAGGCAGCTTGCCTAACAACAGCCAAACTAATCTTGTTCTCACAATAAAGAGTCTCAACCAAGTCCTGTGCCCTAGGAGTGTGGACCAGTGCATAGCCCAGTTGCCTTCTGAACAGCAGAGGATTGTAATTGATGCTACCCTTAACTCCTATTAAGGGCACATTGGGAAAGTGCCCACAGCTGGTGATGATATCTCTACCTTTGGTGCTTTGAGTACACCATCTGATATCTGCTGAAGTTAGGGTAGTTAGCCTCTTAGCCCAGTTGCTCTGCTGATGAGGATTGAGAAATGTATCTGTCCTGGGTAGATGCTTGAGAAGCCAAGTGTGAAACAATGGAGCACAAAACCTCACTAACCTCCCCCTCTGCTTTTCATTCCTCTGATGCACTGAATAGTAAAGATCCCCCAATAAAGTTGGCACTGGGTTCTTCAAGATGAACAGATGGATTGCATTCTTGCTAATGAATCGAGGCTCATCTGCAAACAACACAATTCCATATACAATTAGGGCCAACAGAGCACAAACAGCTTTCCACTCCCCCAGGGAAGCCTTCAGACTAGCTTGAGAAATTAAGAAGTCCAGATGGAAGCCAAGGATTCCAGCTTTAGAGGTCATATGCTGCTCAATCAAAGCAGGTTCCAGATGCAAAGCCTTTGCTACCTCTCCATTAGCAGGAAAGACCATCTCAGGGTTGAAAGGAATTTCTCTCCTGATAGGCAAACCAACCAATGATGAGTACTCTTCCAATAAGGGGCCCAACTGAAAGTCTTGAAAAGTAAAACATCTCAGTGGAGGATCATAAAACTGAATGCAGGTGTGGATGAGGCTCCTCTGTGAAGGGTCCAGATCCATAACCATGTCCAGTATATCTCCATAACTCTCCCTGAACAAAGGTATGTGATCTGGAGTGATCAGGGTTTGGATCCTCCTGATGTCTGATAAGTCTGGCTGGAAGAAGTGATAGGTGATGTTGCTTTTCTTTGGAGCCATGATGACAAATGTTGATGAAGATACTGAAGAGAAGGGCCACTGATTGGCTGGAATAGATAGCTGGTAGTAAGTGCTGATGAGGGCAGGTCAAAACTAAAGATGGGGTCAAAACCAAAACCAGATGAAGATGGATACCCTGAAACACAAATAAGCAAATGTTAATATGATGCAATGATTATGTATGCAAATGATATGCAAGGGTTTGTGACTGAGCTGGGTCTGATCAAAATGCCCTGATATAAGTCCATGTGTGTTCAAGAATTCCAGATGGAGGTCTATAAATCCAGTAACCAAGGTGGGGGGACTCAAATAAAGAGCCGCATGTCCAGGGTTTAGAATCACAAGAACTGTCCCAAATTGAAGTATTCTTAAAACAATCAAAGTAACAAGGTATTCTGAGGTCAAGGTACCTGCAAACCTGTAAACAGCCCAACCCCCTCACTGGTGGTGTTCTAGAACAAGGATCCTCAGACTTGGATCAGTTATGAGAAGTGTAAACACTTCCAACCCGGAGGTACAGTGTTTACAATAACCATAAAAGTTCCTCCTCTAATTCACCTCAGTTTCTGAAGGTCAATACTAAAAGGTCATCCAGACTTAGCAGGCTTCCCAGATATCCCTAGCATTGCAGGAAATCTGCAACACAGAGTTCTCAAGAAGAAACCCATATCTGAACCGTGTTTCATATTCCCGCACCAGACCGAAATGGAATGGGAAAGAATATGATTCACTCTAGCCTAGGTGTCACTCAGGTCCCAGGTGTAGGACCTTAACTCTCAATGAATCACCCACCCACCAAAGAAAAACCAGATCCAGCCAGCAGCATGACAGTATGATATATACAAAGTGCAATAAAGAAAGCAGTAAAGCAAACTGTACATAAAGCAAAGTAAATACATGCACAAATAAGCACATAACACCCCAGTAAACACAAATCAATCAAGCGCTAGGAGGAACCCACAAAAAGAACCAGAAGCCCTGGTTGCAATATAATTCTCCCCAGCAGAGTCGCCAAGCTGTCGCTCCCGACAAATGACACCGGGTCAGATGAAGGTACAGACGCGAACGGTCGGCGAAAGGGACAATGAGAACACACAGCCGTGAACTCACTGGAGATGAATAGAGTCGCCAGCTAGGCATTTTTATCCCAGAGGAAAGGCAATGCTGCATAGGCCTAGAAAAAGATGGATAAGACGGTTGCGAACCAGAGAGACTGAGAAAGGGGGTTGATTACAACCTGGGAAGGTATTAGCACCCAGATTGTCCGTCGTACTCGACGGGATCCACGCTTAAAAGATTTGTGTTTTAAAGGGGTAGTGTCAGTGCATCTTGTGTGTAAAATAGCTGGAAAAGAATGTACAGGTGTCAGTGTATAGTGTATAAGTGATATGAAGTATGAAAGTGTCAGTGTAAGGAAGGAGTGAAATGCTCAAGATCATGAGGCTAAAGAATGAAGCTGAAAGGAGGGGGAATATGCAGAGACTTTTGTTCGATAACTGTTAAGTTATGCCTACGTATCCTCTCGTGCAATGAGGAAGTCAGAACACCGTAGTTCGACCCAAAGAGAGTGAAAGATGAATTGACTTGTGAACTGCTTACTTGTCCATGCTCAAGTGTATGACCTGTCTGGCTCAGGTGCAAACTGTCTTGCATTAGACGGAAGAAGCAAGTTCTCGTTTGTGAGTGAATGGGATGAGAAAAGAATCCCGAAGGAGACGATTATTGCTTGTTTTTGTGTTTTCAGTCTTTTATTGCTCTTTGAAGTTTGTCATAAGAAAATGAGCTTAAGCCTAAACCAACGGGTTAGTAAACTCATCACATCATCCCTCTGATTAGGGGTAATGAGAATACCTTAAGTGTGAAGTCAGATTCTCACACTTAATCACCATGGTGTAGGATTAAGATCATTAACCTGCTTGTGATTATTTAGATGTTTTTGGTATTTTTGTTTAGTGTTGAGTAATGAGGTTAAGCCATAATCAAGGATTAAACAGACTCATTACACCATCCTAATAGAAGGATAATAGATGAGAATGTTTAAGCTGAGGAAAGCTCCTCAACTTAATCCATGATTAGGGATTAAACTCATGACAAAACAAGTCTTTGATTAAGTGGATTCTATTTAATGATATGATGATGAAGTGATTTTTAGGGTTTGTAAGACAACTTGAGGGGGACTTGTCCATTAACACTAGGGTTAGTCCTTCTTAACCAGTTAAGGAAGAATTAGAACCCTAATGCAAGGCCCAAGTTACAAGTGTGATGTCTTGATGATTATTAGATGGATTGATTAAGAGAGCTAAACACATTAAGGGTTTAACACTTAGGATTAAAGTTATACACTCCATCCTAAGAGAAGGATGCAGGCATAAGCTTAATCACAAAGCCTTAAAGCCTTTAGGGTTTAGTCCCTGATTATGAGATGAGGAGAGAAGACTCAAAAGAGACACAAAGGTAAAACTAAAAGGGGGACTAATCAAAACCCTAATCATTATCATGCTTGGTTGTTCCTAAGGTTTGTGAGGTTTGCAAGAACAAGTCTTCAAAGGAACCACCAGGAAGCAGATGAACAGGATCAAGAGAAGCAAAGTAACTTGCTTCATTCAAGAAGTCAAGTCACTTGAAGAAAGAAAGTGGGAGAAACAAGAAAGAGCAAACTCAATCTCAAACACATATAGAAATGCAGCAATGGATGCAAGAGAGATGAAAAGAAATGTTATGAGAGGTGAAGGCAAATTCACTTCTCAAGTTACTTACCACCTGAAATGTTAGAAAGAAATGCAATGCAATGCAAAATGAGATGAAATGGTATGATGCTAAACAAAACCAGAAGCATGTTGATGATGATAATGATGCTATGAGGTGCTGCAAACATAAGGCAAGACATGGAGATGTTCATACAAGATCATGGATGCAAATGAGGCAAGCTTAGAAGCATAAATGAGCATGAAAAGTTATGAAGCACACAAGGCAAATGACATGGCAAATATGAGATGCAATGATCAAAGATGCTTTATACATGTCTTAAGATGTCAAATGAAACACAAGCATGCATAAAATGCAAAGACAAGTCATGTTATGCAAGAGAATGCAAGAAGGATGCAAATGAAAGCTCAAATTAGGGTTTAAGGATCAAACATCAAACAAAAACCCAAAACAGAAGCAAACCCTAAGATAAAAAATGGAAAATGCCATCCTAAGAAACCCTAAACCTATACTAAACCAAGGTCCAAAGGGGAGGTCTCAACTCTTAACCCATCTCAAGTTATGAATTTTCTAAGTTATTAGGGTTTTTTAGGGTTCTTAACAAAAGAAACGCCAAACAATTGGAAAATGAGGAATCAAATCAAGACCATTTTATCCTAGAAACTACATGCTAAACACAAGACAAAGCAAAAAGAATCAATGTCCAAACCTTCCTAGATAGGCAGAAATGAATTTTTGAACTTAGGATCAAATTAATGCATAAAAAATGATTTAATTCAATGAAAAATTCTTAAAATGCATCAAGATCAAAAAAGATATTTGGTTTGAAGGTTGGACAATGTTTCTAAATGTCTTAGAACATTTCATGAATTTTTTGGTGATTTTTAAATACCTAAAAGTATTTTTAATAAATTAATTTTCATTAATCAATTAAAAACAATCTTTTAAATATTTAAAAATACTTTTTTAATGATAAAAAATAAAATAAAAATATTTTTGGGTCTTAAAAATTAATAAAACTTTTAGGAAAAAGTTTCATAATTTTTAAGAATTTTTTACTATTTTAAAATAAATATGCAAATTAAATGAAAATAAAATGGAAATAAAATAAATAAAATGAAAGTCAAAGGAATGGACGGATGAGATTCAAACTGGGCTGGGGGTCATTGACTACGCGCCAGATCCTGTGGCCCACGTTTAAACTGGCTTAAACCCAATTAATTAAATGAATAATGAAGATTAGGGCTTAATGACAAATCTGGACCGTTTACACGCGCGGCAAGTCAAACATTTCAACGCATCCAACGCTCCTCATTCAAACTGGCATTAATGACCTGAGATTAGGGCTAATCACTCAGGCGGCCGGAGAAGACTTCTGGTCGTCTTCTCCGGCCAGCATCTCACCTGGAAATCTCCAAACTCCCTCAAATCGTATCAAAAATGAAAACTAGGAATTGGGAAATGTTCTCCAACCTCTCACGAATCAAACCCCTCTCCTAAGACAAATTTCTTTTTCCTAACTAAGCTGAATCGAAGGAAATAAAAACTAGGGTACGCAAGCTTCAGAGAGCAATTAAACTCTCATTTCAAAGCCATTTCAAAAACCAAAAGCACCAGGATACTCAGGGAAGCATAAGGAACAAATTTATAACATGCAAAGTGATTTCTGGAAAAATATATTTCAAGCTACCTGAGATTCGAAGCTTTCACTTTGATGACTTTCTGGCCACTTCTCCTTGTGCAATCCACTCCACTTGATCCCCAGAAGATGTTTGAATGCTCAAGAAGAGTTTATGTTGGCTGGATAATGAGTTTCGAAAGCTCCTGCTTCAACTCAGTCAGAAATGGCAATGGTGATTCTGGTGGTTTCAGGCCATTGTGAATGGTGGTTTATGGTCCAGATGATGTATGGAGAAGCTTTGCAAGGTTTGTTTGGATGTTTGTGAGCTAGGGAGGGAGATTCGAATGGAACTGCAGCTTGAGGTGAGAAATGGCTATGGGGTGTTCTGGTTGATTCAGGCTTGTGTTCTTGCTGGTTTCTACTCAATGATGCATGGTGAGTTGAATGGTGAAAATGGTTTGAGTGTTTCTTGGCTGGGCAGAGAGATTCGAAGGCTTATGCAGTTGGGGTGTTTTTTGTGTATTTGATCAATGAATGTGTTTCAGCCTTGCTTAGTGTTATGTCTAGCTTGCAAATGGAAAGTATAAACAAATCTGATTGGCTGGATGATGTGACATGGCCTGCTATGATAGGTAAGTCACCTTTTGCAAAATGTCAACTTCTTTGTAAGAGAAAGTATGGGCAGCTTCTAGGCTAGTACAAGGCTGGTTCTGGTGCAGCATGGTGAGTGTGTGAAGCTAGCTTGGTTCAGCAGCCAATGCATCAAGTGGTAGAAGTGTCATGAGTGTTTTGCAAGTTGTTGCCTTTATGGTTCACATGTGACTATTCTTGCTACACAAACCATAAACATGAGGGATCCTTGGTCCAAATCTGATTTTTAGTGCTCATGGAATGTTTGCATACTGGTTTGAAGTGAATTAGAAGTCACATTGGGCTTTGGTTCATGACTTTGCAAAATTTCCATTTAAGGCATGCCTTGAAAATCAATGATTTTTGCCAACTTTGTCTTGCTATAACTTTTGATCCAAAAAGAGTTTGATCATGTTCTTGTACTTTTTGAAAAGGGAAAGATGAGATCTACAACTTTCATGACCAAAGTTTTTCCATTTGAAGCATTTTTGGATCAAGAATCAAGGCTTGAAAAATGACCTAAAATGATGCATTCTTGAAAAGTCAACTATGCCCAAAAAGTCAACATTTGCAAAAACCCTAAATTCTTGATTTTTATGAACTTCAACCTTCTTCCATGATCAAATAAAGATCATATACACTCAAAATGATGAAGATCACCCATTGGTTGGGTCATTGGGGGCCTCAGATGCCCTGATTTTGCACTGACTTGTCTGAAAAGTCAACCCTTGATCAGATGACTTCCCCATGGAATTTCTTCATGAAAATTGATATGCATACTCCCTATACCATATAGAGACCAATGGAAACAAGAATGACCAAAAAATTTGGAGTTATGGCCTCTGAAACCAAAACCCTAATTTTCAGTCAACTGTGCAATTAATCTTGGCTCTGCATCCACTCAAACCCTAGTTCTTGTGATTCCTTTGCATTTTTGACTTTGAGGAGATGGAATATGATATAAGAACACTCATGGATCCCTTTGAAGTGATTGGTGGCCTTTGGAGTGGCTCAAAAAAGCTCTTGGATTGCTCAGATCACAAACCCTAGGTGCAGATGACTTTGAACCAATGCAGTGACTCAAAATTGAGATATGAGATGATATGATTGTGTTTATGCATATGAGAATGATCACAAGCCATGGTGAATGGGTGAGGGCAAATTTGGGGTGTTTACAGGAGGTCCTGCTAGTAGTAGTGTGACGTGGGAGCTCGAGAATAGGATGAAAGCGTCTTATCCTGAAAGGATAACTAAAATTATAATTTTACATAAATAATAATAGAAAACCAACCTTAACGCGTTGTATTTTATTTTTTATTTAAGAAAATAATAATTTTATTAAATCATTTATAAAGCTTTAATTGTATATCAAAGCTCATAAATTGTTTTGAACAATCAAATACATTAAATAAAAATAAAAGTCTTGATAATAGTGTTACTAAGAATAAATATTTTGGTAACGGTAGTTTCAATCCGTACAACAAAGCATACCCTAATATGAGAAGTACCGTGCACGTTATAAATTGACTTTACACTTTGACAAATTAACTAATTGGTTAATTTCTTCCTCAATGCTATGGACAAAAATATGCCAGGTTTTCTTTGTTTTGATTTCAATCAATTAGAGCATCATTATGTTCTAACATTAAAAAGAATAAAAAATAATATAGTTACTAGTATATTGCAACCTCGCAGTAGAAATTATGGGTGTGTAACAATATAGTTGATTAAATTTTATTTTTGAATTGAATTGCACTGAATTAAAAAAATTTGAATTAAACATTTCAATTAATTAAATTTAAATAAAAACTAGTTTAAATTATTTTTTTAAATTATTAGAAAAAGTATTAGTAAAATAATGAAAAATTATTTTTACAAAAATACAATTTTCTAAAAATCAATAAAAATAAAATAAGTATAACAATTTTTTCTGAAATAAAAAACGTTTTTTAAAATAAAACTTTTATTTGAAAAATACAAAAGGCAAATATATATATATATATATATATATATATATATATATATATATATATATATATATATATATTTTAACCAAAAAAATTGTTTTGTTTTTGTGAAAATTAAATTTAAAAAAATTAATATTTTGAAAAAGTAATTTTTTTTTAATTATGAAAATGAAAAAAAATATTTTTTCCTTATAAAAAAAATCTAAAAGATTCAAAATATAAAACCAATTTATAAATGCAATCTAATTATAAACCAATTTACAAATACAATAGTTTTTTTTAATAAGCAAACAATATATTTCATCCAAAGTACTATGGATACCTCAATTTGGTTACAAATAACTCCAAACAAAATCTACAACCAAAGCAAAGAAATTAAAAACAGAGTCATGGATATTTAACTCAATCATAATAACTACAAAAACTATTAAGCTTAATACCTTTGATAATCCACCACCACCAAGACAAAAGAACAATTCTCTGTGATACATGCTTTGAATCTCCGATCTCATCGTTAAAGAGGATTTGGTTTCGGGACCACCAAATACACCAACACACAATGAACCACAAGCTTTCCACGAAAGGTGACGGAACCTTCCCCTTTAGAATTTCAATTCAAGACAGAAAATGGCAGCCACACGTAATTTCTACAAAAATCGTTCACCCCAAACCTCCGAAATTTTTTACTCCAAATAACTCTAACTTTGAAACAGAGAAAGAATAGATGATTAGAATCTTCCATCTCCACGAAACAGAAACATACATACATGTTTATACGTGTTGAGGCTCATATCATGATGGACAAGATTCGACCGAGTTGGCAGCTTGTCGAAAAACAATCTCCATGCAAAAACTTGAACCCTCAACGGGATCACCGATTTCCAAACCCGCTACAGCAAATCTTTATTGATAACCTCCACATGACCACTAACAGACAGTAGTAGCATCTGATCGTATAGTGACTTGACGGTGAAAATTTTTGAAACGCTAAAAGGCCAAATGATGCAGTCCGCACCTCTTTGCAAGGCTGAATTTCAGCCATAATATTTAGCAGTAGTTGCAGTTCTTGCTGCTTAGGGACATCCATTTCGTCGACGGAAAACAAAAATTCCAAATCCAATGATCTCCCATCCACATGCCCAAATCTGCAACAATGGCGAATTTATTATCGACCAAACTCCAAAGTTTGGGAAACTCGCAACGAATGGGCTTGTTTCCAATCCACTTGTCCAACCAAAACAACACAGTATCTCCACCATCCAACCTATAGGAGAAATAGTCTACAACATCAAAACCTCCTACCCGTCTACAAATTTTCAGTAAATACTGCCACTAAAATGACGGCAAAGATGTTACACACGAATAAGCTTTATCAAAAAGGGAATTTTCCAACCTCCCATATCTGCCTTCCAACAACCTCACCCAAATCGCTTCCCTATCATATAGGAATCTCTACCACCATTTTGGTAATAGAGCCTTGTTAAACATCCCTAAATCTTTGGTCCTAAATCCACCCTCCTCATTGATTTAACAAATATCCTTCCAACTCACCCAAGTGATACTCCTTTTGTCTTTCGACCCCGACCACATTAAATTTCTCTACAAAGAAACAATCACCTGCAACACTTTCTTTGGCAAATTGAAGAAAGACAGAAAATAAATTGGCATGTTAGATAAAACGGAATTCATGATAGCAACTCGACTGCCAATCGAAATCCATCTTCCCTTCCATGTAGACAACCTTGCCTTCATGGAGTTAACCACCAGATAAAGGAAATACGCCCATGATTACCTCTCATGGTTAGATCGAGGAATTTAAGTGGAATCCCATCTATTATGCATCCAAGAAAGTGCTCTGCAGCCTTCAGAAAATAATCATCAATCATAATACCAAATAGAGAGCTCTTACTTAAGTTAATCTTCAAACCCGAGATCAATTCAAAACCCACTAAAATCGATTTCATTGACCACAAATTGGACCAAGATCCATCTCCAATAAGGATAGTGTCGTTCACATATTGCAATAGACTGAAAGCTGCTACATTGTTAACCTTGATTTTGTCGTACCTCGAAAAATACGATCCCTCGCGAACGCGGTCACGGCTGAGCTGACTTGAGAGTCGCCACCTAATTTTATTTATTCCCGAAGAGGGAAATGGTAAATATAGATAAAACCACTAAGAAGGGATAAAACAAGGTCATTGCAAACCATTGTCGGGGTTCGGAAGTCGGTTATGTAGGAGGAAGGTATTAGCACCTCCTACATCCATCGTACTCGATGGGAACCATCTAGATTGTCACACGCGAAGGGATGTCTATACTTATGATTACTTGTTGAACTAAAGGGTTTATTGATCCTAGGGGCTCGGCAAGGATTGAGATCCTCGTGCCTACGTATTCCCTTGTGCAATGGGAAAGTCAGAGCTTCGTAGTTCGGCCTGATATGGGTATCGGTTGTTGATTTTATTACCTTTCTTTGATGAAAGGATTTAAGAGTCCATTTGCACTAAAGACTATAGATAGTTTATCTCGCCCAACAAGACGAGTGTCCTGCGTCGAAATAATCGGAGCGAGTAACGAAAGCTCGTTATCCCCCTTTCTATCGCTTAAGGCTCGTGGCGTGCAATTTTCCTCGTATTTATTGAAGTATTTTGTTTCCTAAGACCGCTTGATGTTGGATCAAGGTTTGGATCTAAGAAGTAACATTTCGGTTTTTTTGAAGTTTAAGGTAAATGCAAATGGAAGTTTTATTTGTTGGTTTTGTTAGCGAGGCACAATGTGCTCGACTCGCAAAGTTGAGGAACTAAGCTAAAGACTAACTATGGAAAACAAGCGCAATGTGTTGATTCGTTAAGTTGGAAAAAGTTGCTAAAAGTGTAAGGTGCAAAGTTCGTGCAGATGGCGATCGAGGAACGATTGACTTACGTGTGTGTATGAAGTGAAGTGCATATGGATGTTTATTTGGCGTTGGACCAAAGATTTCGTTTATCTTTGAAAATGAATAATCTTAATGTGCGTTCGTTTTTTACTTAGCAATTTATCGTCAAAAATGCGAAAAGTAATCACACAAATAAGCATTGTATCATGTCACAAGCAAATAGAAATCGAGCATACGCAAAACTCATATCACACACACAATCGAGCAAAGGGATGATAAATTAATTAACCAAATTAAATAGGGTTATTTAATAAGATTAATTAATAAATTAATTAATCAAATCAAATAATTACGTTTAAAATAGTTTATTAATAGAAATATTTTTTTTGTTTAGAAGAGTTTTTTTTCTTTAAAAGTAAATCAAAGGAAATTACTAAAAACATAAATCAAAAGAAACATAAAAAAAACAATGAGCTGTCTCCATGAAATTGGACTTGAAAATCAGAGGGATTATTTGCCAATCCGATCCAAATTTCATGATGAGACTTAGGAGAATAAAAAAAACTTTCTCAGCAAAGCATGTTATCAACAGCATGATGTTTTAGCATTATTCCTAAAGTCATACTAGCTATTGAGTTTAGCTAGGAGACAGACCAACTGCCCCTTGGGCAGCGTAAATTGCTATAATTCATATCAATATTGTGACTTATCCATAATAACGAAATACTCCCAACACATAAGAAGACACCAAACTAAAACATTTTTTGAAATGAAACCTTTTTTTTTTATAAAAAAACTCTTAAATGCACCACATCAAAACACGCTTCATTAAGTCATTATCAAAGAACAACCAGCATGTCAACATATGCCTCGGTCAGTGCAACAAGATTTTAACCAATAGGTAAAACATTGAGGCTTTTATTTAATAAACAAATATCAGCAATAAAATTTCAAAACAAAATTCACTTTCCCTTCTTCCCAAACGCATTCTCACGGTGCTCAGCCGTCATCCGCTCAAAGGGAATCACGAGCTTTCATCGCACATTATCATTAACAGCAAAAGAAGAGTTTGAATCAAGAACGCAATATCAACACCAAGGAATCAACTCGACAGAGACAAACGAATCAAACAGACATGGGTGCAACAGAACAAAGAGGAAAAGATATACCTCTTTGAAGATTTAATCTTGGAATACTCAGGTTCACCTTTTGTTTTTCCTCTTCACTCCGTTTCTCTCTGCTTTTCTTCTATTTCTTTCGAATGCCTTTGTTTCTCGGTCTTTGATCGTTGATTTGTGCAAATAGTTCTCTGTGAATGAATGGTGAGTGGCTTAGCTTCACTCTAGACAGAGCTCTGATGTGAGCTCTGTGAGAGTTGTCTAATAGAAGCTTTAGTGATTAGGGTTTTCTTTTGGGATTTCTCTTCTACAGGGTTTGTAGATTTTCGTTAGGATTCTTGTTTTTCTCAATGTTTTGATGCTTTTGCTGTATTTTCTGTGATAGGGTTTTCAGGTGTCCCATTGCAAATGATTGAATGATGGTTATATAGTGATTGAGAGATGCTTAGTACCTGTGAGAGAGTGAGGATTCCGTTAGAAATCCAGTGCAGATACGCCCTGATTTCATGGGATTTTTCGAGAGTGGGGTGAGCTGAGATTACAAAATTTGTTGGAAGAGATTTTTTGGTGTGGGGCCTCTTTGTGAATTTGCGAAATCCTTCCTTTTTGTCTGTAGTGAAATAGAAAACTATTGTGGTCCCACAAAATCTGATATTTTCATTTTTACTGCTGTGAAAACATGTGACTAATGCTTTGGTTTCTTTTGCCTTTCTATACTTTACTTGCTTGCATTGTTGCACTATCATCTGTGTTGATCATGAATATTTGCTACTGAATGTTGAACACTACATGGTAGGATCTCTATTTTAACTTCCTTCTTCTTTTGATAACAGGTTCCTTTTTGTGCTTCCTCACCTTCTCATCTTCAACTTGGATTTGCCCAATTTCACCAGCTGGATTGGTAAAGGAGACATCAAGCCATCCTTCAGAGATTGCCTTGGTGACATATGACTGAAAAAAAGCTTTTAGCTGATGGAACATCAAGAGAAAAATCACCTAGACCTTCTGCCAATCTAGAAAATCCTCTCACCATTTGGCCAGAACTAATCAGCCTTTCTTCTGTTGTTTCTTTTAATAGCTTCAGCAGTAGAAGTTCTGACAAAGGAATCTCCATGGCAAGTACCATAGCTTTCTTCACAACTTCGATCCCTATCTTGAATTCCTCATCTGTAATGACTTTTTTTGACAGGTCTCTTTCATGTATTTGCTGTAGGTACATCGATGGCAGCTTGAGTGTATAGTGGCATGAAGAGTGAAAACAAGGCTCCTCATTGAGATAGATTAATGCAGACTAAATGGACTGATAGCTACTACTGGTACAGCTCTATTGTGATTTCGGATTTTACTGCAGTAAAACATGAGTTTGCAACTTTCATTGCGTTTATCACTTTACTGATTATAAATCATGAATTGCCTTGTTAATCCCTGTTTGAGCCATCTTGTTTTTTTGATTTTTTTTATTAGCACGAACCAGAGTTGGCTAACTGATTGTAAAATGATGCTTCAGGTTATGGTACGAAAGTTTCTTGATGATGGGATGTTTAAGATTGATCTCAAGAACCCTCCTTCTACGCATGTAAGCTTGCCTCTTAGCATTTGACAGAGTTTGAGGCTGCATGATTCTCTCCATGTTTGCACTCCAACCAATTTTTGATGTCATAACCACGCAAGGAATGTTATCCATTCGATTGAATATCTTCACATCATCAACATTAACTTTTGAAAGGGAATTTTCCACCAAGCTTCAGACCCTCCCTGGACACATTTTGGGATTTCTTGTCCTCATAATCCACCAGATGCTGCATCAAGTATTCCTTAACTGGATTTGTGAAAAAAATAACTTCATAATTCTTCCTCTTAAACCGCCCAAGGAATGAAGAATTTTCAAGCCGCTCTTGCTGGTTCCAATTATGCAAAAGACATCTCTTTGTCCAACTTCATTCTAGGTGTATAATAGTCAAGACATGTCAATTTACCTTCAGACTTGGAAGTCTCAAGTTTGAACAGTTTTACCAAGCAATTTCTGTTGGTGGCGTCCTTAATGATACACAGTCTAATGGATTTGCTAAATTCATTCCAGAACTTAGTGTGTTGACCTCTCTTCTAATCCACATCAGAAGACAAATCTTCTTCCTTTTCTTTATTAGTGGACTTATCAGGATCCTCTTCGGCACACTTACAGATCATACCAAGGGCTTTCCTAATAAGCTTCTTATTATGTCAATGTGTTTTGCTTGTGCAGGTTAAGTTAAATGGCAGCAGCTTGCGTAGGCTTGCGTGGGCTGGTGTGTGTGTGTGAAGGCTTAATGAGGTACTTGTACTTGACTTGAGAAGCACAAATTCCAGGTTGTTAATCAATCCTGAATGAATCATGTTGCAATGTACTTAATGACTCAGAATGCATCAGACAGTTATGTTGCAATGCCGTCTGAATATTTGGTTTTCTTTGTCTTGTAGGTGCAAACTTCGACCCTGGCTGGTTTTCGAACGAAGAAATGCCTGAAGGCTGGATAAATAACAGTTTTGTAATGAGCACAAACTGTTCAACTTATGTTCATGCTGCGGATTTTTTTGTCTACTATTTTGCGGTAAACTTCGAACTTTTACTGCAATTGGTGGCGAACTTAAGCATTTGTCCTTTCCTTGTGTCAATTCAAACCCTGTTTTATAAATGAACGTTGTATGGATGACTTGTTGTGAAACATTTCTGTTCTAAATACCTCTCCTGTGAATTTGCTCGCTCACTAATGTAACCCTTGATTCTGCATGCTTTTGCAGATATCTCACAGGTGGGAAGTAATGATTCAATGTGTAACTTCAAAAGAAATCGTGAGAACTTCGGCAAACAAACTTGTTTGGGCTTGGATGAGTTTGATAGAAGAAGATTATGGCTAAAACAAGGATTTTAGTGAAGCATAAGGATAATTTCATGTTTCTTAATCTTCTTAGGCTAGATCTCAGTGTAGAATTAGGAGTTGGTATTCTTATAACAAAGCCTACAAGTTTTGACATTAGCTTGGAACTCTACTCATGTAATGGTTCTTTATTTATTAGAATTTAAACTTAATGAGCTTGAAAACTCAGAACTTTTTTTTTTTTCTTAGCCCTTTGTATTTGACAACTTCTTAAACTGTAGAAGTTTGTAATCTTGGTCTTTTGTAACATTTGGTACAAGTTGAAATCTTATTGTGGCATGACCTTAGCACATATACAAACACGGCTTGTAACAACTTACTCCCCACTTGCAATGAATTTAGAAATCCTCTAATCAAAACTTGGCACAAATTCAAACTATGTCTTGAAAAACAAATTAAACTTCAAACATAATTTTGTCTTGTAAACCATGGCTACTTGGTAGAATAATCCTTCCTAGAAGGATACCACTTCCTTGCTTTTCCATTTCCATACCTCACTTAACCACTTCTTAATGACAACTAATGCAACCACCAAGAGCCATCACCAATACTTAGTAAGCATAACAAGTTAACCAATCGAAGATAATAATGGACCAACCCAGATTAAAATAGAATGGTGGGCTCATAACTCACGAGTCGAATGTAATGAAGTTAAGATGACAAATAACCAAAGAGATGCATCCAACATTCAATCTCTCACCACTTGAGCTCCATACATAAATGATCCAATGGGTTCAACTTTCTTTCAATCTCCATACCATCCTAAATATGACAATACTCATTTCCAACCAATAAAATGTGATTAATTTTCCGTGTAATTTGCACTTGATTTCAACATATTGAGAAATACTTGAAATTATACTAAGTACAAATAAGACTTCCATGATTTGAATGTGGAATTATCATGGCTGGGGGCCAGATAATCATTTAAAGAAGCGTCATCACCGATCCACCAATTATTCTAAAATATGAAAAAGGTGGGACAAATTTGGGGTATGACAGATTTTTTTAAGGGACCCCACACTAATTGTCCTCCTAACCAAAATTGCCAACCTTTCACCAACAATTTCAAAAAGAAAAGGCGATAGTGGATCACCTTGTCTCAAGCCTTTAGATACCTTGAAGTATTTAGTTGGGCTACCATTTACTAGCACAAACATAAAGATATTCATAACACCACATTCCATCCAACGCATCCATCTTGAACCAAACCCCATAGTCGTCATGATCTTTTATCGAAGTTTATGTTTTAACATGAAATTTGTTTTAAACTTAAATGTAGTTTTCCCCCTATTTTGATTTTTGTTTTTTACTTTTTAATCCCTCTTTAAAAAAACCAATTTTTTAATTCTCTTTTTCATATTTTTTTGGGTTATTTCCCCTCCAGAATTGTATACTTGACATGTCCAGTCATGACGTGACAATGATTATGTGTACACATTTTCAATTTTTTGACACATCATTTAGAAAACATTCCCATAGTCGTCATGGTTACAAATGGTTTCTAAATTGGTTTTAAATGAAATTGAAACAATTTTAGTGGTTAATTGTTTTTTTATATGGTTTATTGTAAACTAAAAAAAATCATTAATGTGGTTTGGTTCCGTGCATTTAATAAACCATGAATACTCCTAATTGAATTTTTTTTTATCAAAGTTTATGTTTTAACATGAAATTTGTTTTAAACTCAAATGTAGGTTTTCTCCCTATTTTAAATTTTTTTAAAACTTTTTAGTCCCTCTTAAAAAAAACCACTTTTTTATTCTCTTTTTCATTTTTCTTGGGTTATTTCCCCTTCAGAATTGTATACTTGACATGTCCAGTCATGAAGTGACAATTTCTTGACATGTCCAGTCATGATGTGACAATGATTACGTGTACACATTTTCAATTTTTTGACACATCATTTAGAAAACATTGTATGTTGTTGTTAATTATATTTAAGTTTAGTAATGAAAATTAAAAATGTCATTCACCTTGACCTTTTTTTGGTTTAATGTTTCGGGCAATGGGGTATTAACTCCTTGTCTCTTAGAGACATTTCTTTAACATATAAGACAAAGTGATTACGCCTCTTATATCCATGCATCTAGAATAAGTGAAAAAAACACTGAGTGATTTCTCGAAATAACGCAAAACACAAATTCATGGAAATTACAAATCATCTAGTATCTTATACACCTGACAATCATAAAACGAAGAGTTAGGTTCGAGTTTGTCCATGACGTCGTCAATGGAAAATTGAGCCCACATTTGCATTCGTTCTGAATAGATTGCAAAATGGGTCAATTACTTGAATTTGAAGATTGGGACATGGTGATGAGTGAAGGTGAAGTTAAAATTGTGGGTTTTGAAGTGAAATAATAGAAGAAAATTTTAGTGTTTTGGTAAAGAATAAGGAGAAATATGAGGGCAACACATTTTTTTCTTCATAACTAACATTTTACCTAATAAGAAATATAATTAATAATAATATATGTTGAAATACAAGAGACTAAGAGACATTTGAATAAACTGTGTGATTTGAAAAGTACTACTGAGACTATATATAGAGATATTACAACTAATTACATGATATAATCGATGTGGAACTATTCTATATACAAGTATTATTAGCACTATATATTTAAAAATATCAACAATATAAGATGAAATTAATCATATAAAATATTTTTCCATATTTTTATATGATGTGTCAAAAATATTAGACGTGATGGCACATAATCCTTGCTACGTCATAAGTGGACAGACCAAGTAAACAATTCTGGAGGGGGACTAAAGTAAACCCAAGAAATATGAAAAAAAAATATAAAAAATTTGTTGTTTTTAAAGGGGACTTAAAAGTAAAAAAAACAAAAATAAAAATAGAACTAAAATTGTATTTAAGTCTTTGTTTTATTAATGATCTAATATGAATTGAGATGATGATTTCGAAAATGATGAGTGAGCAAAGATTTTTGTTTGTTGATAAGAGGTATTTTTTTTGGAAGTATTATGTCGTTCAAGTAAGTGAAATGAGGAATTTAAGCTAGATACACACTAATATAATTTACAGTTGAAAATTGTATATCTTTCTCTCTCTCATTTGAGAGATCTTTTATAGGACACTTTTAGGAGGCCGACTTTATGACTAGAAAATATAATCATTTGAACAGTTTCATGCTTGATGGCCCAAGTAAAGGTACAGACGCGAACGGTCGGAGAAAAGAACAATGAGAACACACAGCAGTGAACTCACTGGGAATGAAAAGAGTCGCCAGCTAGGCATTTTTATACCGGAGGAAAGGCAATGCTGCATAGACCTAGAAAAAGATGGATAAGACGGTTGCGAACCAGAGAGACTGAGAAAGGGGGTTGGATACAACCTGGGAAGGTATTAGCACCCAGATTGTCCGCCGTACTCGACGGGATCCACGCTCAGAAGATTTGTGTTTTAAAGGGGTAGTGTCAGTGCAATTTGTGTATAAAAGAGCTGGAAAAGGATGTACAGGTTTCAGTGTAAAAGAAGTGTAAAGTGTATGTATGGTGTCAGTGTAAGGACAAGAGTGAAATGCTCAAGATCATGGTGCTTAAAAAAATGAAGCTGGAAAGAGGGGGAATATACAGAGACTTTTGTTCGATAACTGTTAAGTTATGCCTACGTATCCTCTCGTGCAATGAGGAAGTCAGAACACCGTAGTTCGACCCAAAGAGACTGAAAGGTGAATTGACTTGTGAACTGCTTACTTGTCAATGCTCAAGTGTATGACCTGTCTGGCTCAGGTGCAAACTGTCTTGCATTAGACGGAAGAAGCAAGTTCTCGTTTGTGAGTGAAGGTGATGAGAAAAGAATCCCGGAGGAGACGATTATTGTTTGTTTTTGTGTTTTCAGTCTTTTATTGCTTTTTTAAAGTTTGTCATAGGTTAATGAGCTTAAGCCTAAACCAATGGATTTAGTAAACTCATCACATCTTCCCTCTGATTAGGGGTAATGAGAATACCTTAAGTGTGAAGTCAGATTCTCACACTTAATCACCTTTGATGTAGGATTAAGATCATTAACCTACTTATGATTAATTAGATGTTTTTGTGGTTTTTTTTGTTTAGTGTTAAGTAATGAGGTTAAGCCATAATCAAGGATTAAACAGACTCATTACACCATCCTAATAGAAGGATAATAGATGAGAATGTTTAAGCTGAGGAAAGCTCCTCAAATTAATCCATGATTAGGGATTAAACTCATGACAAAACAATCCTTTATTAGATGGATTTTATTTAATGATATGATGATGAAGTGATTTTTAGGGTTTGTAAGACAACTTGAGGGGGACTTGTCCATTAACACTAGGGTTAGTCCTTCTTAACCAATTAAGGAAGAATTAGAACCCTAATGCAAGGCCCAAGTTACAAGTGTGGAGTCTTGATGATTATTAGATGAATTGATTAAAAGATTTAAACACATTAAGGGTTTAACACTTAGGATTAAAGTTATACACTCCATCCTAATAGAAGGATGCAGGCATAAGCTTAATCACAAAGCCTTAAAGCCTTTAGGGTTTAGTCCCTGATTATGAGGTGAGAAAAGAAGACTCAATGAGACACAAAGGTAAAACTAAGTGGGGGGGACTAATCAAAACCCTAATCATGGTCATGCTTGGTTGTTCCTAAGGTTTGTGAGGTTTAACAAGAGAAGTCTTCAATGGAACCACCAGGAAGCAGATGAAAGGATCAGGAGAAGCAAAGTAACTTACTTCATTCAAGAAGGCAAGTCACTTGAGTAAAGAAAGTAAGAAGAAGAAGAATGAGCAAGCTCAAACTCAATCACATAACAAAATGCATCAAGGATGCATGAAGGAGATGAAAAGAAAATTGTGAGAAGTGAAGGCAAATTCACTTCTCAAAGAACTTACCACCTGAAAAGTTAGTGAAAGGAATGCAATGCAATGCAAAATGAAATGAAATGGCATGACATAAATCAAAACCAGAAGCACATACATGATTTTAATGATGCTATGAGATGCTATAAACATGAAACAACACATGGGGATGATCATTCAAACTTATGGATGCAAATGAAACAAGTTAAGAAGCATGAACATACATGAAAAGTTATGAAGTGCAAATGGCATACAACATGGCAAATTCATGATGCAATGATCAAACATGCTTTCAATATGTCTTAAGATGTTCAATGAATCAAATGGATGCAAAAAGTGCTATGGCAAGTCATGTTATGCAAGCAAGTGCAAGATGGATGCATATGGAAGCCCAAATTAGGGTTTATGATCAAAGCATCAAACACAAACCAAAATCAGAAGCAAACATCAATATAAAAAATTGAAAATGCACACAAAGGATCCCTAAACCTATACTAACTCACTGCCCAAAGGAGAAGTTCCAACTCTTAACCTAATTCAAACTATGATTTTCCTAAGTTTTCTAGGGTTTTAGGGTTCCTTAACAAGAAAAATGCCAAACAAATGGAAAATGAAAGATAAAATCAAGCCAATTTAATCTCTCAAACTACATGATATTCTAAACACAATGCAAAAAGAATCAAAGTCCAACTCTCAATGGTTAGGCAGAAATGATTTTTGGAAGTTTGGATCAAAATAATGCTTTGAAAATGAATTAATTCCATGAAAAATTCTCAAAAGACATCAAGATCATAAAAGAAATTTGGTTTGAGGGTTGGACAATGTTTCTAAATGTTTTTAAATGTTTCATGAATTTTTTGGTGATTTTTAAATACTTAAAAGTATTTTTAATTAATTAATTCTCATTAATTAACTAAAAATAAGCTTTTAAATATTTAAAAATATTTTTAAAATGCAAAAAATAAAAATAAAAATATTTTTTGGTTCTGAAATTTAATAAAAGTTTGTATAAAAAATTTCAGAATTTTTGAATAAGTTTTGCTATTTTTAATAAAATGGAGTAAGAAATACAAAATAAATGAAATAAAAATTAAAGAAAATGAAAAGTAAACATAATGGACGGATCAGATGGAAACTGGGGGTGAGGCTGTTGACTGCGCGCGCAATCCAATGGTCCATATTCAAACTGAAATTAATTAAGTTTATGAATTAATTAATTAAGTTAATTGTGATTAGGGTTTCTGAAAACGCATCCTGGCCCTTGAACACGCGCGGGAGTGGACCAAGTCAACTCATCCAACGCCCACAATTCAAACTACATTAATGACAGGGATTAAACCCTAATTATTTTCAGGTGGCCGGAGAAGACCTCCGGTCGTCTTCTCCGGTGGGAACCCCACCTGAAAATTTCTAAACTCTCCAAAACTCCACTAAAATGAAATCTAACAAACCAGAAATCATTCCCACACCTCACTGATTCAAAACCCCAACTTAAAACTCATTTATTCTTCCTCAATCAACTGAATCGAAACAAAACATTTTTTAGGGCAAGAGTTTCAGAACAAGATTAAACTCTCATTTCTCAACCATTTCAGAAAATAAAAGCATCAGAGTGATCAGTGGATCATGAGGAACAACTTAAGAACTTAAAAATCCATTTCTGGAAAAAATGTTCATGAAGCTACCTGAGTTTGAAGCTTTTCAGTTTGCAACTTTCTGACCTCTTTTCTTTGTGCAATCCACTCCTTTTAGGCCCTTGATGACATCTTGATGCTTAGAGAGAGTTTGTGTTGGCTGGTTTGGAAGTTTGAACAAGTTCTGTTCAAGGTCAGGTGAGGATCGTGTTTGTGATTCTTTGATTTTCAGGTTGTTTTGAAGGGTGGTTTGTGTTCAGGGAGATGTGTTGAGAAGGTTTATGAAGTTTGTTTGAGTGTTTGTGGCCTGTGTTGTGTGTTTCGAATGCTTTTGCTTAATGGAGTGAAAATGAGAATGTCGTCCTATGGCTGGTTTCAGGCTTGCTTGTTATGTGCTTTGGCTTGCATTTGATTATCATAAACAAATCCCATTGGTCAGATGACATGACATGTCCTTTTGTGATAGGTATGGGTGCTTTTGCAAAATGTCAACTTTTGTGTAAGAGAAGCATGGGTCACTTTCTAGCCAAGTACATGGAAGGTGTGCTGCGCAGCATGATGTGAGGAAGGGCTAGGGTGGTTCAGCAAACTAGGCAGCAAGTGGATGAGAAGTTATCATGACTTTTGCAACTTGGCTTGCCTTTGGTTCTTATGAGAGAAACTTGATCCATAAGCCATGAAACATGTGATTCCTTGGGTGCATTCTGAATTTTAGATGTTGTGTGATCATGTTATGTGGATTAGAAGCCCATTTGATGACTTAATTGGCCTTGAGAAGTGGATTTGCAACTTTGCCTCTTTGGTGCATGACTTGAAATTTAGTGATTTTTGCCAACTTTGGCAAACCATAACTTTTGATCCAAAATGAATTAGGTCATGTTCTTGTACTTTTTGAAAAGGGAATGATCTATTCTACAACTTTCATGACCAAAGTTTTTTCATTTGAAGCTTTTTTGAATCAAAAAGTAGGGGTTGAAATAGTTGCCTAAAATGACATTTCCATTAAAAGTCAACCTTGTCCAAAAAGTCAACTTTGCAAAAGACTTGAAATTCTTGAATTTTGTGAACTTCAAACTTCTTCTATGATCAAATAAAGATCATATACACTCAAAATGATGAAGAACACCCTTTGGTTGGGTCATTGGGGGCCTCAGATGCCCTGATTTTGCACTGACTTGCTTGAAAAGTCAACTCTTGATCAGATGACTTCCCCATGGAATTTCTTCATGAAAATTGATATGCATACTCCTTACACCATATAGAGACCAATAGAAACAATAATGACCAAAAAATTTGGAGTTATGGCCTCTGAAACCAAAACCCTAATTTTAGGTCATCTGTGCAGTCAAGCCTGGCTCTGCTTCCATACCAACCCTAGTTCTTGTGATTTTTTGACAATCTTGACTTTGAGAGGATATGATATGATACTTGAACACACATAGACCCCTTTGAAGTGATTGTTGACCTTTGGAGTGGCTCAAGAAGCTCTTAGATTGCTCAGATCACAAACCCTAGATGCAGATGACTTTGAACCAATGCAGTGAATCAAAAATGTGATATGAGATGGTATGATTGAGTTTATGCATATGAAATGGTCACAAGCCATGGTGTGAATGGGTGAGGGCAAATTTGGGGTGTTTACAGCTGCCCCTATTCAAACATGAGTTAGCTGTGCAGGATGTAAGCAACGGCTTAACAGGCAAACAAGATAACTTGTGGTTGAATACCAAAGACAGTCCAAGATTTGCACTCACAGAATGAAGAAGAAAAGGGATATAGATTGTAAAAGAAAGTAAAGTATATTGTAAAGTGTGGGCGACGGAGGACGACCGTCGATCGGAGGACGACTGCTGGGTAAAGAGCAATGACGGGGACGGCCGACATGCTGGAAAAGTGCGGGAAATAAAGCAATGACGGGGACGGCCGACATGCTGGGGATAAAAAGAATTATGATGGGGACGGCCATCAAGTAAATCTATGAGATTCTCTGGAGATTAATGAAACATGACGGGGACGGCCATCAAGTTCATAAAGTAAAGCAACCAACGATGGGGACGGACATCGGGCTAAACTGAAAGGAAAAGGGACCACGACGGGGACGGCCATCGGGTTAAAGAATAAATGAAATGAACAGATGATGAGGTACGGTCATCAAAGGTGAAGGACGATCACCTAGCAGGGGACGGCTGCTCTGTTGGGTTAAGATGAGGGACGGTCATCTAAGGTGGAGGACGACCACCTGGCAGGGTACGGCTGCCGAAAGTATCGCGACATAGGACGAATGCCGGATAAAAGGTCAACGATCGGGACGGCCATCGGACGAGCATGATGGAGGACGACCATCAAGAGGTGGAGGACGACCACCTAGCAGGGGACGGCTGCTCTCAAGGTTTATCATGACATAGGACGAATGCCAGATAACCAAAATCAACAATGGGGACGGCCATTGGATAAAATGATGAAGGACGATCATCAAAAGGTGGAGGACGACCACCTAGCAGGGGACGGCTGCTAAATATCACGACATAGGACGAATGTCGGATAGAAAATCAACTATGGGGACGGCCATCGGATGAGCATGATGGAGGACGACCATCAAGAGGTGGAGGACGACCACCTAGCAGGGTACGGCTGCTCTCAGGGTTTATCATGACACAGGACGAGTGTCAGATAAAAAAGAAAATTGCTTTGTTGGCGATCTCCTGGGGAGTAGTAAACACGGACGAGTGTTTACATCCAAGAAATAAAAGGGTAAGTGTTTAGATGTTCGTGTATAGATTAAAGATGCGGACGAGCATCCTTAAGACTACGATACGGACGAGTATCGGGTAGAAACAAAAACTGACACGTGTTCAGAGATGATGATACGGACGAGTATCAACGGGTTGACAGAGAACACGGACGAGTGTTGAATCTGAGAGGACTCTCCTGGGGAATAGTAGACACAGACGAGTGTCTATATTCAAGAAGACAAAAGTGTTTGACACGGTGTATGGATTAAAGATGCGGACGAGCATCCTTAAGACTATGATACGGACGAGTATCAGGTAGAAACAAATGCTTGACGCATGTTCTGAGATGATGGTACGGACGAGCACCAACTGGTTAACAAAGAACACGGACGAGTGTTGAATCTGCGGGGATATAAACGGTGTATACAAGATACGGACGAGTATCTGCATAAGTGACAAGTATGAGTGGTGTATGAGTATTTAACTGTTGGGGAGAATGACACGGACGAGTGTCAAAAGGAGAAGAGTATAGTATAAACAAGTATCTGATGTACAAGGTGTTTAGGTTACTGTATTGGGGAGAATGACATGGACGAATGTCAGGGAAATGTATATATATGAGTATTTGTGAGTGCAAAGAGGATGTCTTTGGCTTTCTGTTGGGGATATGACACGGACGGGTGTCAAAAAGTACCTGTAATACGAGTGGTACTGGCGACTTTACTGGGGAGTATTGACACGGATGGGTGCCAAAGAGGGTATATACTGGTGTTTGTGAATGTGAGGCAACTGCTTTTGCTGGGAAATCTCCGCTGGGGATTTTTTTTTTTGGGGGGGGGGGAGTTTTCTGTATGTTGATGGATTGTCAATAATCACAAGTGTTTGATTCAAACTATGGCTTATGATTATGCTATATGTTTGATTTTTGCCGTAATGCTCCGTATTAGACGGAATGCTACGCTTTGTGGGTGAATATGATGCGAATGCTATGATTATGCGAGGATACCAATTCGGGACATGGATCCCGTGGCTCATGAAGATCTCTGGTCGATCTGGTTGAAATGGACATCCCAGCTGGGTGAGATCATTGGTAGATCTGATGAGACGACATCTGCTTGGGGATAAGTCACTGATAGACCCATCCTGATAATGAGGGACCCAGCTGGGGTTTATAGAAGCCTTCTTCACTCTGTTGTGATCCCTTCATGCGTTGCTCTTCTGGATAGAGGCTGAAAGTTCTGTGGGGAGATGGTCCCTTGACTTTTGTACTCGGCTGAGGAGGAAAGGGCAACTCAGCTGGGGAGAAAGAGAGATCACTGAAAGATCTTCTGTTGAGGAGGATTCTCGACTCGGCCGGGGATATGGGCGTCTTCTGGTACTGCCCTGTTGGAGAAGTGATGCCTGGCAACTCTGATGGGGAGAAGTAACAAGTGGCAACTCAGCTGGGGAGAAAACACTCTGGGTGCTAAGGCTGAGTGTTGTTTTGTCGGCTTGCTGGAGTGAAGCCTTTATGCCCCAAGTTGCGCTTTGGATGCCTGCAATCCTGAAAAGATAGAGAAACGCACAAGTAATCCCGAGGTATCCCTTACCGGATTCCGTCATAGGAGTTAGACACTTCTGAGAGTAAGTGTATTTCCTGCAAGCATGTGTTTTTATTTTTGAAAGTAAGCATCTGTATTTATGCAATCCGTTTTTCTTAAAACATCAGACATTTTTGCAAATAAAAAGTACAAGACAAAACAATGACTGAAAATCTGATTTTATTAATTCATGTGCCCTGAATTGGCAAGATACAGTCAAGGAAACATATCTCCTAAGATGAGGAGATTGTTACAAATTGAGAAACAAAATGTGTTGGCAATGTTGACGACGCTTTAAGGAGCTTCCTCTTTTGCTATGATTCGTATGACTTTTGACGTTCTTCTCATCTTGCTTTCTGAAGAAGGCTGATTCTGAAAGAAGCTTGATCCCTTTGAAGCTTACCAAGTTGTAAGAGATACAGGCGAATTCAGAATGCAGTTGTTCGCTTATTCCCTTATTTTGCATGGATCGCCCTTTCGGGTTTTCAATCCATCGGGATACCCATTTTTGCCTGAGTTGTCCAATGCGGCTTTTCAACTCAGCGGGTGTACCTTTTTTGTTTATTTTACCTTATTTTTTCCCGAGTCTTTTATTCTGTTTTTGACTCGCCGGGATGCCCTATTTTTGCCTGGACTTACATTCTGTTTTTATGTCCAGCGGGTCGTTTTTATGCGAAGTATTTTTTAACTGCATCTGAATTCACAGGGGACGGGAAATCTTCACCATCCATGGTGCTGAGCATCAGTGCTCCACCAAAAAAAACTTTCTTTACTACAAATGGTCCTTCATAACTCGGAGTCCATTTTCCCCTGTGGTCTGTATGAGGAGGGAGGATTCTTTTCAGCACAAGATCTCCTACTTGGTACTCTCGGTGCCCGACTTTCTGATCGAAGGCTCTCTTCATTCTTTTCTGATACAGCTATCCATGACAGATTGCAGCCAATCTTTTCTCTTCAATCAGACTCAGTTGTTCGTATCGGGCCCGAACCCATTCTGCTTCACTCAGTTTAACATCCATCAGTACTCGTAGAGAGGGTAATTCAACTTCAACCGGTAGGACTGCTTCCATACCATACACAAGTTGATACGGTGTTGCCCCAGTGGATGTCCTGATTGACATGCGGTACCCATGCAAGGCAAACGGTAGCATTTCATGCCAATCTTTATAGGTGACTACCATCTTCTGCACAATCTTCTTGATATTTTTATTTGCTGCCTCAACAGCGCCATTCATCTTTGGCCTGTAAGGAGAAGAATTGTGATGTTGGATCTTGAAGTCCCGGCACAGTTCTGCCATCATTTTGTTGTTTAAGTTGGAACCATTATCAGTAATGATTCGTTCGGGAACTCCGTATCGACAGATGATATCTCTTTTCAGAAATCTGGCTACCACTTGTCTTGTAACATTGGCATAGGAAGCTGCTTCGACCCACTTGGTGAAGTAGTCGATGGCGACCAGGATGAATCTGTGGCCATTTGAAGCAGTCGGTTCAATCTTACCAATCATATCAATGCCCCACATAGCAAAGGGCCAGGGTGAAGACATTATATTCAAAGGATTAGGAGGCACATGCACTTTATCCGCATAAATCTGGCATTTTCTGGCGTAGGCACAACAGTCTGCATCCATTGTGATCCAATAATAACCTGATCTTAGCAACTTTTTAGCCATGGCATGCCCTCCAGCATGGGTACCAAAGGATCCTTCGTGCACTTCATGCATTAACAAGTCTGCTTCCGTCTTGTCAACGCATCTGAGGAGTACCATATCAAAGTTTCTCTTGTACAGGGAACCATCAGTGTTCAGGAAGAAACTACCAGCAAGCCTTCTCAAAGTCTTCTTATCATTGGAAGATGCCCCAGGTGGGTATGTCTGATCCTCCAAGAAGCATTTAATGTCATGGAACCAAGGCTTATCATCTTTGACAACATCTACTGCAAACACATATGCTGGTCTGTCAAGTCTGGACACTGGAATCTGAGGTATAAAGTTGGCAGCTTGAACTTTGATCATGGACGAAATGGTAGCAAGAGCATCTGCAAACTGATTCTCGTCCCGAGGGATATACTCAAGCTTTACTGTTGTAAAGAAAGTCAATAACCTCCTTGTATAATCCCTATAAGGTATCAGATGATCCTGGTGGGTGTACCATTTGCCGTTGGTTTGATTGATTACCAGAGCTGAATCTCCGAATACAGTCAATGTCTTGATCCTGAGGTCAATGGCTTCCTCAAGACCCATAATGCAAGCTTCGTATTCAGCTTCGTTGTTAGTGCAGTTGAAAGTGAGTTTTGTCGAGAAAGGAATGTGAACTCCTTTAGGCGTAATGAGTACTGCACCAACACCACGACCATTCATGTTAACAGCCCCATCAAACATCATAGTCCATTCTTCTTCCGGGTCAGGTCCTTCAGTGTGAATAGGCTCTTCATGATCTTTTGCTTTTATGAACATGATGTCTTCATCAGGGAAGTCAAATCTCATAGGCTGGTAATCATCAATGGGTTGCTCAGCAAGATATTCAGACAATACACTGCCCTTGATGGCTTTTTGAGAAGTGTACTGGATGTCATATTCTGTAAGAATCATTTGCCATCTTGCAACCCGTCCGGTAAGCGCTGGCTTCTCGAATATGTACTTAATTGGGTCCATTTTGGAGATCAATAAAGTAGTGTGGGTCAACATATACTGTCTCAGTCGGCGAGCAGCCCACGCTAAAGCACAGCAAGTTTTTTCGAGCAGTGAATAACGTTGTTCACAGTCGGTAAACTTTTTGCTTAGGTAGTATATTGCATACTCTTTTCGACCAGACTCGTCATGCTGGCCCAGCACACATCCCATTGACTCTTCTAATACTGTCAGGTACATTATCAGAGGTCTTCCTTCAACTGGATGCATAAGGATTGGAGGTTCTTGTAAGTATTCTTTGATCTTGTCAAAAGCCTTCTGGCAGTTTTCGTTCCACCTGACCGTCTGTTCTTTTCTCAACAATTTGAACAAAGGTTCACAGGTTGCTGTAAGGTGAGATATGAACCGTGAAATGTAGTTCAATCGTCCCAAGAACCCTCGAACTTCCTTTTCCGTCTTCGGTGCAGGCATTTCTTGAATAGCTTTGACTTTATCAGGGTCAACCTCAATCCCTTTCTCGCTCACAATAAAACCCAGCAGCTTACCCGATCGCACCCCGAATGTGCACTTGTTGGGGTTCAACTTCAATTGGTACTTCCTCAGACGCTTGAATAGCTTCAGCAGATTTACCAGGTGATCTTCTTCAGTAAGGGACTTGGCAATCATGTCATCCACATAACATTCTATTTCTTTATGGATCATATCGTGGAATAATGTTACCATAGCCCGTTGATATGTTGCACCAGCATTCTTCAGTCCAAATGGCATTACCTTGTAACAGAACGTGCCCCAAGGTGTGATGAAGGTTGTCTTCTCCATGTCTTCAGGTGACATTTTAATCTGATTGTATCCTGAAAATCCGTCCATGAAGGAGAATACCGAGAACTGAGCCGTATTATCCACCAATACATCAATGTGAGGTAATTGGAAATCATCTTTTGGGCTGGCTCTGTTCAGATCCCGGTAGTCAACACACATCCTTACTTTGTCGTCTTTCTTGGGCACAGGTACTATATTAGCAACCCACGGTGGATAACTAGTTACAGCAAGGAACCCGGCGTCCCATTGCTTTTGTACCTCTTCTTTGATCTTCATTGCCATGTCTGGACGAGTACGGCGCAATTTCTGTTTAACCGGCGGGCATTCTTCTCTTAAGGGCAGCTTGTGCACAACAATGTCGGTATCCAACCCTGGAATATCTTGATAAGACCAAGCAAACACATCCACATATTCTTGAAGCAGGTCAATCAGTTGTCTCTTCACTGAGTCTTGTAAGCAGGCCCCGATTTTAACTTCTTTCACATTCTCATCTGTACCAAGATTAATCGTCTCTACTTCCTCCTGGTGAGGAGTGATAACCTTTTCCTGTTGTCTCAACAATCTGGCTAGCTCTTCAGGAAGCTCGTAATCTTCTTCAACCCCTTCATCAGCTTGATTGATTGGATTGTCAAAGTCATACGAAGTCATAGCCGTGCTGTTGTCGGTGATGTCTGGAAGGCACTCTCTGCAAGGGTTCAGTTTGTTCATTTTAGTGATTTGATTTTAATCTTGTTTAGAAAAGTGAAATAAAGTTGTCATTTTGAAAACATTGCCATTTATTTTTTGTACAAAAAGAAAAATGGAAAAACAGTGAGCAGAAAAGAAAAAGACTCATTTGCAAAAGATGTCTGATATTTCATTGATTAATCTTGTTGCACAAAAATTACAGATGGCCCGATTACAAAATGAGTCTTGTCATCTTGGGCAAGATGCAAGACTTGATGCATGCTTAAAATGTACAGGAAATAATAATTACTCTGTAGGAGTAACTCTTATAATTTCCTGGGAAGACCAGTTTGAGATACTGCTCCCCGGGATCTTTGGACGGATCCAACTCTCCAGGTTGCGGTCGCTTTCATCCTCGTCTTCCAAGTTGTTGACAGCATCAGGGGTGAGCATCCCCCCACTAACAAAGTTGGGCTCCTTAGCAGCCTCTGCTTGATCTTGTTGAGTTGGTTTGTAACCCAACCCAAATCTATCTTTTTTCTTCTCCACAGGTAACAATTTGCCCCAGCCTTGGGCAGTTCCTTCCTCAACAACCTTTCGGGCTTGTTGGTATGATGTCATTGAGGTTCCAGGTACAGCAGATGTTTCATTTACGTTCAAGGCCTCAAACCCTTGACTCATCGTTTCGTGGATCTCCCCATCCATCTCAATATATTTGTAGGTAGCCAGGTGGCTAACAAAAATATCCTCCTCTCCACAGATAGTAACGACTTGGCCCTCCCACTCGAATTTTAACTTCTGGTGAAGGGTAGACGTAACTGCGCCAGCGGCATGAATCCATGGTCTACCCAACAAACAGCTGTAGGCAGGCTGTATATCCATCATGTAGAAGGTCGTTTTGAAAGTTTGTGGGCCAATCGTTATAGGCAACTCAATTTCTCCTAGAACCGATCTTTTAGAACCGTCAAAGGCTCTCACTACCAGGTTACTGGGACGTAATGCCAATCCTTCATACTCTAGCTTCACAAGGGCTTTTTTAGGTAAGACATTGAGGGATGACCCTGTGTCTACCAGCACATGGGAAAGAACTGCACCTTTACACTCCATGGTAATGTGCAAAGCCTTGTTATGATTACGGCCTTCCGTAGTCAAGTCAGTGTTGGTGAACCCTAGTCCATGACTAGCATTAACATTTCCAACCACAGCTTCCAACTGATTGACGGTGATCTCTTCTGGCACATACGCTGCGTGCAAGATTTTTAGTAGTGCGTTCCGATGAGCCTCGGAGCACATAAGCAATGATAGAATAGAGATCTTGGAAGGCGTCTGGTGAAGCTGGTCCACTATTTTGTAATCACTTTTCTTGATGATTCTCATGAATTCATCAACTTCTTGATCAAAAGGTGTTTTCAAGGCTTCTTTAACAATCTGCTCTTCCTGCACCAAGCTTTTCCCTTTTGCCTTGGCAGCAGCTTCTGCTTCGGCAGTGGGTCTTTGAATTTGTGGAGCAAAGAGACGTCCGCTTCGAGTGAAGCCTCCGCCTCCTCCCACATTATCTATTTGTGGTGCAGGGGTTGATGATTCAAGAGTGATTTTTTGTCCTTCGCAGTATAGATCGGAGCCGTAATGCCAGGGGATGGCATTACTGCTTTCATAAGGTACTGGCCCAGGCACTGTGATAGTGACTGGACTGATAACAGCTGCAGAAGGGACCATGATAGTCTGTGGATCATAGTATATTGTGACTGGTGCTCTGATGGGAGTGGCACTTTGTGAGTTGTAGGCAGAATCATGTTCAGGATCATAATAAATTGTAACTGTTGAGACATTTGCTGCTGAAGTTGTAGGAGACATTGTTGGAAGGATGGGTATTATTGTTGTAGGAGATTCTGAATGAAGGGGTGCTGAAGTTGTAGAAGGGAGGTTTGTTGATATCTGGTCAGCTGAAGTGACAGATGAAGCATTTGTTGATGAGATTGAAGAGTTGTTCGGAACAATGCTTGTTGCAGTTGTAGAAGATTCGGGAATTGTTGCTGATGAGATTGCTGGATTGGTAGGAATTGATGTTGTGATTTGGAGCAGGCCACTCTGGATGAGACCATCTATGCCATCTCTAAAGTTATCACATCCATTCACTGAAATGTTGCAATAAGCACACCCTAGCTCACATCCCAGGAACATTTGACATTCGAGGAGTTGAGCTTTAATCTCTACCAACGGTGTCCGAATCTGACCCACACTGGTTATCAAGTAAGACGGATTGTCTTCTTCAATAGCATTGATTCCGGGACCTCCGTGGTTTGGCATAGTGTTCTTGTTAACATTTGGTGGTGGTGCGAAGTTCAGAGCCTTAGAGTCTACCAAGTCTTGTACCTTCATGTGCAAAGCTCTGCACTTCTCTGTACTATGGCCAGGTGCATTCGAATGAAAAGCACATCTGGCGCTGGCGTCATAATTTCTGGGAAGACTGGCAGGATCCGGAGGTGCCAACGTCCTTAGCTCAACCAGGTTGAGTTTTAGGAGTTGTGGCAGTAATGTGGCATATGGCATAGGGATCGGATCGATCATCCTATTGGCCTGAGAAGGTCTCTATTGGAACGGTCTTTGCTGATTGTTGTTGTTGGTGTTGTTGTAGTTTCTCTGAGGAGGATACTGATTTTGTTGCTGATAATTCTGTTGCGTTGGTTGATAAGCTGGTTGTGGATGAACAGGAGTGGGAATGGTGACTGCTGCCACAGACCTATGAACATATTGGGGTCTGCCTTTGTTGGTATGGATAGCATTGGTCTCGCCAGTTCTTCTTGGGCCTGCAAAAGGCTTCCTTGTGTTGCTGGACGAGCTGGCACCGTTGTCAGAAATTTTGCCCATTTTTAATAGGCTCTCAATTCTTTCTCTAGCTATAACGACATCTGCAAAGCTAGTAGAAGAGAAAGCAGCCAGCCTGTCAATGTATGTCCCCTGGAGGGTGTTCATAAACATATCTGCCATCTCCCTCTCTGACATAGGTGGCTGGACAGCAGCAGCTAGCTGTCTCCATCTTTGGGCGTACTCGCGGAAGCTTTCCCTGGATGACTGTGACATTCCCATCAGGAGGGTCCTGTTAGGTGCCATATCCAAATTATACTGGTATTGTCTAATGAAGGCCTCTGCCAAATCCTTCCAACACCTGATGGTGGCTCTAGTCAGATGGGAGTACCATTCCCTTGAAGCTCCTGTTAAGCTATCCTCAAAATAAAACATCCATAGCTTTTCGTCCATGGTGTATGCCTTCAACCTCCCCAGAAAGGATTGTAAGTGGGTCCGTGGGCAGGAGGTCCCATTGTACTTTTCAAAACAAGGAGGCTTAAACTTATGGGGAATCCTGACCCCGTCCACTAAGCCCATGTCCATAACATCAAAACCCAAAGAGTTTTGAGACTCCAAGGATCTTAATTTTTCAGCAATTTCATCCAGCCTTCTGTCATAGGCTTCCTCCCCAGCTCCCATCACTGTGAACTGATCTTCCTGGGGGTCTTCTTGCAGCACTCTGCCTGCAGTGGCAGTCCCTTGTACATTAGCAGGGATGTTAATCTCTGGATGAAGGCGGGGTCCAAATACAGGGGGGTTGACATGAGGTTGGACCCTCTCATTGTTGCTTGTCCCAGCAGTCCCTAGATGGGGGTCTTCCTGATTCTGCCTCTCTACCATTGCTCTTAATCTCTCTTGGCTCTGAGCCATATTGTTCATCACCTCCATAAATTGTGTCATCTGAGCCCTCATTTCCAATCTTTCATTGGCCATTTGGTTCCTGACCTCTGTAAGGTCTTGCTGTACCTGGTCCATCTGTATGCCCGGAAGATTGTTACGGGTTGGATATCTGTGTGGACGGTTGAGTGGGAACACCCGTCGGTGAGCAATAGTTCCTGAAATCACAACAGAGTTAGCAACAAACAAAACAAACCTACAAAACAGACAAAGGGTTAGCATGCAATGCAGTATGCTTATTTGTTTCCAAGGCATCCGGCTTGGCACTTGGTTTTGACCCTTCCAGACCCTTGAAGATACTGTTGATGTTGCTTGAAGAAACCCAGATGGAACAAACTGATACATATATTACAAAAAGTAACCGATACATAGTTTGTTTACAAATACAAGCCCTCTGAGGGGTCAAAAATACAACATAAGAAAATACAAGTACAGTGAAATGAAAGCAACAACAAGCAAAAGTCAGACACCAAGACCAAACTCATCCTCCTGAACTTCCTTGAGAAGTGCTTCAGTCACAGGATCAGCTGGACGCTCCGTAAGGTTCCTGATAAGGAGATTCCTGGTAGTAACAGCTGCAGTTAGCTTCTTGTGTTGACTCTGGTCCTTTGACCTCTTCACACCAGCTCTAATCTTCAACTCTGAGATCTCTCTCTGGGCTGCTAGCAGGGCTTCCTGTTGCTCCTTTGCACTAGCCTCCAACTGCTCAATCTTGTCCTGAGTCCTTTTATCTTCCAGAGTACGAGCTTCGGTGATCCTGACCCACCTAGCTTGACTCTCTTTTAGATACAAATCAGTCCTGGCTTTCTGGAACTGGGCTTCCTTGCAGGCATTCTTCAAGATCTGTTCTCCAGCCCTAGACTTCTTAATGTAATCCTCAGACTTCTCAATTCTGGCTAGATGCTCCACTTTCAACTTTTCCAACCTTTCAATATCCAACCTACCATCACTCCTCTCCCAGAGGGTCTTCTGTAGAGCTTGAGTCAACTTCTCATTTCTCTGTTTCAAATTCCCAAACTCCTCCAAACTGACAGTGACAGGGGGTGGTGCTGAGGATGGCCCAGGCATATCCTCCATGGTGAAGGGCATTCCAGAAAATTGGGCCCTGGCATGGGACCACTCATAGTACTGTGCTGATGCCACATTGTTGCATTTCCCCAGAATGGGTACTCCTTTAGTATGAACATTGTCCCAGGCCCAGGCTGCTTGCCTGACAATAGCCAGATTAGGTTTGTTCTCACAGTAAAGAGTCTCAGCCAAATCTTGTGCCTTAGGAGTGTGGACCAATGCATAGCCCAGTTGTCTTTTGAATAGCAGGGGGTTGTAGTTAATGTAACCCTTAACTCCTATTAGGGGTACATTGGGAAACTGCCCACAACTGGTGATGATGTCCCTGCCTTTTATGCTTTGAGTGCACCATCTGATATCAGCTGAGGTCAAAGCAGTGAGTCTTCTAGCCCAGTTCCTTTGCTGGTGAGGGTTCAAGAATGCATCAGTCTTTGGCAAATGCTTGAGCAACCAAGTATGGAACAAGGGAGCACAACATCTCACTAATCTTCCTCTTTGCTTTTCATTCCTTTGGTGGACAGAGTAGTAGAAATCTCTCAGTAAGGTGGGCACTGGGTTCCTCAGGATGAAAAGATGGATTGCATTCTTACTAACAAACTTAGGCTCATCTGCAAATAATATGATCCCATATATGCTCAGGGCTAATAAGGCACAGACTGCCTTCCACTCTCCCACAGAAGCCTTCGGGGTAGCTTGAGAGATCAAGAAATCTAGGTGTAGACCAGAGATTCCAGCCTTGATAGTCATATTTTGTCCAATCATAACTGGTTCCAAATACAAAGCCTTTGCCACCTCTTCATTACTTGGAAAAGCCATCTCAGGGTTGAAAGGGACTCCACCCCTGATAGGTATACCAACCAATGATGAATACTCCTCTAATAAAGGGCCCAACTGAAAATCCTGAAAAGTGAAACATCTCAGGGGGGGATCATAGAACTGCAGGCAGGTATGAATCAGGCTCCTCTGTGAAGGGTCCAAATCCATAACCACATCAAGTATTCCTCCATAGTGTTCTCTGAATAGTGGTATATGGTCTGGAGTAATCAGGGTCTGAATCCTCCTGATGTCAGCTAGCTCAGGCTGAAAGAAGTGGTAGGAGATATTACTCTTCTTAGGTGCCATGTTGCTGAGGAATGGCTGAGACAGATGGAGGAAAACACTGATGATGGGCCACTGACAGGCTGAAACTGATGGCTGAAGCAGGTAGCTGACAGCTGAAGTAGATACTTATGAAGATAGGTCTATGCTGATGATGGGGTCAAAACCAAGCCAAAATAAAGTATGGATACCCTGAAAAACAAATAATCAAATGTTAAAATGATGCAATGACGATGTATGCAAATGATATGCAAGGGTTTGTGACTGAGCTGGATCTGATCAAGTGCTCTGATATAAGTCCAGGTATGTTCAAGAAATCCAGATGGAGGTTCATAAGTCCAGTAACCAAGGTGGGGGACTCAAATAAAGAGTCACATGTCCAGGGTTAGAAATCACAAGAACTGTTCCAACATGGAGTACTCTTAATCAAAACAAAGTAACAGGGTATGCTGAGGTCAAGGGTACCTGCAAACTTGTAAACAACCCAACCCTCTCACAGGTAGTGTTCTAAAACAAGGATCCTTAAACTTGGATCAGTTATGGGAAGTGTAAACACTTCCAACCCGGAGGTACAGTGTTTACAATAACCATAAAAGATCCTCCTCTAATTCACCTCAGTTTCTGAAGGTCAATACTAAAGGTCATCCAGACTTAGCAGGCTTCCCAGATAGCCCTAGTATTGCAGGAAATCTGCAACACAGAGTTCTCAAGAAGAAACCCATATCTGAACCGTGTTTCATATTCCCGCACCAGACCGAGATGGAATGGGAAAGAATATGAACCACTCTAGCCTAGGTGTCACTCAGGTCCCAGGTATAGGACCTCAACTCTCAATAGAACCCCACCCACCAAAGCAACAAACTAGATCCAGCCAGACAGTATGACAGTATGATATATGTAAAGCTATAAAGAAAGCAGTAAACAAACTGTACATAAAGCAAAAATAAGTACAAATATACAAACACAAATAGCACATAACACCCCAATAAATACAAAATCAATCAAGCGCTAGGAGGAACCCACAAAAAGAACCAGAAGCCCTGGTTGTAGTATAAGGGTCCCCAGCAGAGTCGCCAAGCTGTCGCTCCCGATAGATGGGACTGGCCCAAGTAAAGGTACAGACGCGAACGGTCGGCGAAAAGAACAATGAGAACACACAGCAGTGAACTCACTGGGAATGAAAAGAGTCGCCAGCTAGGCATTTTTATCCCGGAGGAAAGGCAATGCTGCATAGACCTAGAAAAAGATGGATAAGACGGTTGCGAACCAGAGAGACTGAGAAAGGGGGTTGGTTACAACCTGGGAAGGTATTAGCACCCAGATTGTCCGCCGTACTCGACGGGATCCACGCTCAGAAGATTTGTGTTTTAAAGGGGTAGTGTCAATGCAATTTGTGTATAAAAGAGCTGGAAAAGGATGTACAGGTGTCAGTGTAAAAGAAGTGTAAAGTGTATGTATGGTGTCAGTGTAAGGACAAGAGTGAAATGCTCAAGATCATGGTGCTTAAAAAATGAAGCTGGAAAGAGGGGGAATATACAGAGACTTTTGTTCGATAACTGTTAAGTTATGCCTACGTATCCTCTCGTGCAATGAGGAAGTCAGAACACCGTAGTTCGACCCAAAGAGACTGAAAGGTGAATTGACTTGTGAACTGCTTACTTGTCAATGCTCAAGTGTATGACCTGTCTGGCTCAGGTGCAAACTGTCTTGCATTAGACGGAAGAAGCAAGTTCTCGTTTGTGAGTGAAGGTGATGAGAAAAGAATCCCGGAGGAGACGATTATTGTTTGTTTTTGTGTTTTTAGTCTTTTATTGCTTTTTGAAAGTTTGTCATAGGTTAATGAGCTTAAGCCTAAACCAATGGATTTAGTAAACTCATCACATCTTCCCTCTGATTAGGGGTAATGAGAATACCTTAAGTGTGAAGTCAGATTCTCACACTTAATCACCTTTGATGTAGGATTAAGATCATTAACCTACTTGTGATTAATTAGATGTTTTTGTGTTTTTTTTTGTTTAGTGTTAAGTAATGAGGTTAAGCCATAATCAAGGATTAAACAGACTCATTACACCATCCTAATAGAAGGATAATAGATGAGAATGTTTAAGCTGAGGAAAGCTCCTCAACTTAATCCATGATTAGGGATTAAACTCATGACAAAACAATCCTTTATTAGATGGATTTTATTTAATGATATGATGATGAAGTGATTTTTAGGGTTTGTAAGACAACTTGAGGGGGACTTGTCCATTAACACTAGGGTTAGTCCTTCTTAACCAATTAAGGAAGAATTAGAACCCTAATGCAAGGCCCAAGTTACAAGTGTGAAGTCTTGATGATTATTAGATGAATTGATTAAAAGATTTAAACACATTAAGGGTTTAACACTTAGGATTAAAGTTATACACTCCATCCTAATAGAAGGATGCAGGCATAAGCTTAATCACAAAGCCTTAAAGCCTTTAGGGTTTAGTCCCTGATTATGAGGTGAGAAAAGAAGACTCAATGAGACACAAAGGTAAAACTAAGTGGGGGGGACTAATCAAAACCCTAATCATGGTCATGCTTGGTTGTTCCTAAGGTTTGTGAGGTTTAACAAGAGAAGTCTTCAATGGAACCACCAGGAAGCAGATGAAAGGATCAGGAGAAGCAAAGTAACTTACTTCATTCAAGAAGGCAAGTCACTTGAGTAAAGAAAGTAAGAAGAAGAAGAATGAGCAAGCTCAAACTCAATCACATAACAAAATGCATCAAGGATGCATGAAGGAGATGAAAAGAAAATTGTGAGAAGTGAAGGCAAATTCACTTCTCAAAGAACTTACCACCTGAAAAGTTAGTGAAAGGAATGCAATGCAATGCAAAATGAAATGAAATGGCATGACATAAATCAAAACCAGAAGCACATACATGATGTTAATGATGCTATGAGATGCTATAAACATGAAACAACACATGGGGATGATCATTCAAACTTATGGATGCAAATGAAACAAGTTAAGAAGCATGAACATACATGAAAAGTTATGAAGTGCAAATGGCATACAACATGGCAAATTCATGATGCAATGATCAAACATGCTTTCAATATGTCTTAAGATGTTCAATGAATCAAATGGATGCAAAAAGTGCTATGGCAAGTCATGTTATGCAAGCAAGTGCAAGATGGATGCATATGGAAGCCCAAATTAGGGTTTATGATCAAAGCATCAAACACAAACCAAAATCAGAAGCAAACATCAATATAAAAAATTGAAAATGCACACAAAGGATCCCTAAACCTATACTAACTCACTGCCCAAAGGAGAAGTTCCAACTCTTAACCTAATTCAAACTATGATTTTCCTAAGTTTTCTAGGGTTTTAGGGTTCCTTAACAAGAAAAATGCCAAACAAATGGAAAATGAAAGATAAAATCAAGCCAATTTAATCTCTCAAACTACATGATATTCTAAACACAATGCAAAAAGAATCAAAGTCCAACTCTCAATGGTTAGGCAGAAATGATTTTTGGAAGTTTGGATCAAAATAATGCTTTGAAAATGAATTAATTCCATGAAAAATTCTCAAAAGACATCAAGATCAAAAAAGAAATTTGGTTTGAGGGTTGGACAATGTTTCTAAATGTTTTTAAATGTTTCATGAATTTTTTGGTGATTTTTAAATACTTAAAAGTATTTTTAATTAATTAATTCTCATTAATTAACTAAAAATAAGCTTTTAAATATTTAAAAATATTTTTAAAATGCAAAAAATAAAAATAAAAATATTTTTTGGTTCTGAAATTTAATAAAAGTTTGTATAAAAAATTTCAGAATTTTTGAATAAGTTTTGCTATTTTTAATAAAATGGAGTAAGAAATACAAAATAAATGAAATAAAAATTAAAGAAAATGAAAAGTAAACATAATGGACGGATCAGATGGAAACTGGGGGTGAGGCTGTTGACTGCGCGCGCAATCCAATGGTCCATATTCAAACTGAAATTAATTAAGTTTATGAATTAATTAATTAAGTTAATTGTGATTAGGGTTTCTGAAAACGCATTCTGGCCCTTGAACACGCGCGGGAGTGGACCAAGTCAACTCATCCAACGCCCACAATTCAAACTACATTAATGACAGGGATTAAACCCTAATTATTTTCAGGTGGCCGGAGAAGACCTCTGGTCGTCTTCTCCGGTGGGAACCCCACCTGAAAATTTCTAAACTCTCCAAAACTCCACTAAAATGAAATCTAACAAACCAGAAATCATTCCCACACCTCATTGATTCAAAACCCCAACTTAAAACTCATTTATTCTTCCTCAATCAACTGAATCGAAACAAAACATTTTTTAGGGCAAGAGTTTCAGAACAAGATTAAACTCTCATTTCTCAACCATTTCAGAAAATAAAAGCACCAGAGTGATCAGTGGATCATGAGGAACAACTTAAGAACTTAAAAATCCATTTCTGGAAAAAATGTTCATGAAGCTACCTGAGTTTGAAGCTTTTCAGTTTGCAACTTTCTGACCTCTTTTCTTTGTGCAATCCACTCCTTTTAGGCCCCTGATGACATCTTGATGCTTAGAGAGAGTTTGTGTTGGCTGGTTTGGAAGTTTGAACAAGTTCTGTTCAAGGTCAGGTGAGGATCGTGTTTGTGATTCTTTGAGTTTCAGGTTGTTTTGAAGGGTGGTTTGTGTTCAGGGAGATGTGTTGAGAAGGTTTATGAAGTTTGTTTGAGTGTTTGTGGCCTGTGTTGTGTGTTTCGAATGCTTTTGCTTAATGGAGTGAAAATGAGAATGTCGTCCTATGGCTGGTTTCAGGCTTGCTTGTTATATGCTTTGGCTTGCATTTGATTATCATAAACAAATCCCATTGGTCAGATGACATGACATGTCCTTTTGTGATAGGTATGGGTGCTTTTGCAAAATGTCAACTTTTGTGTAAGAGAAGCATGGGTCACTTTCTAGCCAAGTACATGGAAGGTGTGCTGCGCAGCATGATGTGAGGAAGGGCTAGGGTGGTTCAGCAAACTAGGCAGCAAGTGGATGAGAAGTTATCATGACTTTTGCAACTTGGCTTGCCTTTGGTTCTTATGAGAGAAACTTGATCCATAAGCCATGAAACATGTGATTCCTTGGGTGCATTCTGAATTTTAGATGTTGTGTGATCATGTTATGTGGATTAGAAGCCCATTTGATGACTTAATTGGCCTTGAGAAGTGAATTTGCAACTTTGCCTCTTTGGTGCATGACTTGAAATTTAGTGATTTTTGCCAACTTTGGCAAACCATAACTTTTGATCCAAAATGAATTAGGTCATGTTCTTGTACTTTTTGAAAAGGGAATGATCTATTCTACAACTTTCATGACCAAAGTTTTTTCATTTGAAGCTTTTTTGAATCAAAAAGTAGGGGTTGAAAAAGTTGCCTAAAATGACATTTCCATTAAAAGTCAACCTTGTCCAAAAAGTCAACTTTGCAAAAGACTTGAAATTCTTGAATTTTGTGAACTTACAACTTCTTCTATGATCAAATAAAGATCATATACACTCAAAATGATGAAGAACACCCTTTGGTTGGGTCATTGGGGGCCTCAGATGCCCTGATTTTGCACTGACTTGCTTGAAAAGTCAACTCATGATCAGATGACTTCCCCATGGAATTTCTTCATGAAAATTGATATGCATACTCCTTACACCATATATAGACCAATAGAAACAAGAATGACCAAAAAATTTGGAGTTATGGCCTCTGAAACCAAAACCCTAATTTTAGGTCATCTGTGCAATCAAGCCTGGCTCTGCTTCCATACCAATCCCAGTTCTTGTGATTTTTTGACAATCTTGACTTTGATAAGATATGATATGATACTTGAACACACATAGACCCCTTTGAAGTGATTGTTGACCTTTGGAGTGGCTCAAGAAGCTCTTAGATTGCTCAGATCACAAACCCTAGATGCAGATGACTTTGAACCAATGCAGTGAATCAAAAATGTGATATGAGATGGTATGATTGAGTTTATGAATATGAAATGGTCACAAGCCATGGTGTGAATGGGTGAGGGCAAATTTGGGGTGTTTACACTTGCGTAGGCTTGCGTGGGCTGGTGTGTGTGTGTGTGAAGGCTTAATGAGGTACTTGTACTTGACTTGAGAAGCACAAATTCCAGGTTGTTAATCAATCCTGAATGAATCATGTTGCAATGTACTTAATGACTCAGAATGCATCAGACAGTTATGTTGCAATGCCGTCTGAATATTTGGTTTTCTTTGTCTTGTAGGTGCAAACTTCGACCCTGGCTGGTTTTCGAACGAAGAAACGCCTGAAGGCTGTATAAATAACAGTTTTGTAATGAGCACAAACTGTTTAACTTATGTTCATGCTGCGGATTTTTTCGTCTGCTATTTTGCGGTAAACTTCGAACTTTTACTGCAATTGGTGGCGAACTTAAGCATTTGTCCTTTCCTTGTGTCAGTTCAAACCCTGTTTTATAAATGAACGTTGTATGGATGACTTGTTGTGAAACATTTCTGTTCTAAATACCTCTCCTGTGAATTTGCTCGCTCACTAATGTAACCCTTGATTCTGCATGCTTTTGCAGATATCTCACAGGTGGGAAGTAATGATTCAATGTGTAACTTCAAAAGAAATCGTGAGAACTTCGGCAAACAAACTTGTTTGGGCTTGGATGAGTTTGATAGAAGAAGATTATGGCTAAAACAAGGATTTTAGTGAAGCATAAGGATAATTTCATGTTTCTTAATCTTCTTAGGCTAGATCTCAGTGTAGAATTAGGAGTTGGTATTCTTATAACAAAGCCTACAAGTTTTGACATTAGCTTGGAACTCTACTCATGTAATGGTTCTTTATTTATTAGAATTTAAACTTAATGAGCTTGAAAACTCAGAACTTGTTTTTTTTTTCTTAGCCCTTTGTATTTGACAACTTCTTAAACTGTAGAAGTTTGTAATCTTGGTCTTTTGTAACATTTGGTACAAGTTGAAATCTTATTGTGGCATGACCTTAGCACATATACAAACACGGCTTGTAACAACTTACTCCCCACTTGCAATGAATTTAGAAATCCTCTAATCAAAACTTGGCACAAATTCAAACTATGTCTTGAAAAACAAATTAAACTTCAAACATAATTTTGTCTTGTAAACCATGGCTACTTGGTAGAATAATCCTTCCTAGAAGGATACCACTTCCTTGCTTTTCCATTTCCATACCTCACTTAACCACTTCTTAATGACAACTAATGCAACCACCAAGAGCCATCACCAATACTTAGTAAGCATAACAAGTTAACCAATCGAAGATAATAATGAACCAACCCAGATTAAAATAGAATGGTGGGCTCATAACTCACGAGTCGAATGTAATGAAGTTAAGATGACAAATAACCAAAGAGATGCATCCAACATTCAATCTCTCACCACTTGAGCTCCATACATAAATGATCCAATGGGTTCAACTTTCTTTCAATCTCCATACCATCCTAAATATGACAATACTCATTTCCAACCAATAAAATGTGATTAATTTTTCGTGTAATTTGCACTTGATTTCAACATATTGAGAAATACTTGAAATTATACTAAGTACAAATAAGACTTCCATGATTTGAATGTGGAATTATCATGGTTGGGGGCCAGATAATCATTTAAAGAAGCGTCATCACCGATCCACCAATTATTCTAAAATATGAAAAAGGTGGGACAAATTTGGGGTATGACAGATGCCCCTATCTAATTGCCTTGAACCCGAGAAAGTGAATCGCTGCATGGCATTCAATTTTTTAGGGTAAAAGTCGATTAGATACAAACAGACCCCAAAATTTGTCGAACAAGACGTAAAATGTAACAATGGATGATGGCGAGATGTCATTAACACAAAATGTCTGAGATTCTTTGAATCAGCAAAGCAGCATCTCAAATTAATAAATGAAATTCTTCAGGTCTTGCGAAGCAGTACCTTTTCGATTAAGGTTCTTCGGAGAATGTCAAAGTGGTATCCGGATCAAGTGATACAAGACTTTCCAGATCATGCAAAGCAGTTCCTTATATCCAAGGATCTTTAGTGATATTAGAACAGTGTCTTTACCGAATATGAGATTCTTCATATTTTGCGAAGCAGTACCTTCTGATCAAGGTTCTTCAAAGGATTCTAAAGCAGTATTTCGAATAAAATGGTATAAGATTTTCCAGATCATGCGAAGCAGTTCCTTATATTCAAGGATCTTCAGTGATACTAGAACAGTATCTTTATCACAATATGAGATTCTTCGGGTCTTGCGAAGCAGCACCTTTTAGATTAAGGTTCTTCGGAGGAGGCCAAAGCAGTATCTCGAACAATTGAAATTCTCTAGCTCACCAAAGCAGTACCCTACCAATGAAGGCTCTTTTGTGGACGCTAGAACAATATCTCGAATAAATAGTGCAAGACTTTCTAGATGTGAAGCAGTTCCCTATATTTAAGGATCTTCAGTGATACTAGAACAGTATCTTAAACACAACATGAGATTCTTCGAATCTTGCGAAGCAGCACCTTTTCGATTAAGGTTCTTCGGAGAAATCCAAAGCAGTATCTCGAACAAATGATATAAGATTTTCCAGATCATGTGAAGTAGTTCCTTATACTCAAGGATCTTCAATGATACTAGAACAGTATCTCGATCACGATATGAGATTCTTCGGGTCTTGCGAAGCAGCACCTTTTCGATTAAGGTTCTTCGGAGAAGGCCAAAGCAGTATCTCGAACAATGAGATTCCCTAGCTCATCAAAGCAGTATCTCGAACAATGAGATTCCCTAGCTCATCAAAGCAGTACCTTACCATAAAGGCTCTTTGGAAATATTTAGGGCAGTATCTCGAAGAAAATGGTATAAGATTTTCCAGATCATGCGAAGCAGTTCCTTATATTTAAGGATCTTCAGTGATACTAGAACAGTATCTTTACCAAATGATGCAAGATTTTCTAGATCATGCGAAGCAGTTCCTTATTTTTAAGGATCTTCAATGATACTAGAACAGTATCTTTAACAAATGATGCAAGATTTTCTAGATCATGCGAAGCAGTTCCTTATTTTTAAGGATCTTCAATGATACTAGAACAGTATCTTCATCACAATATGAGATTCTCTAATCCAGGCAAAGCAGTACCTTACTAATGAAGGCTCTTTGGGGATATTTAGAGCAGTATCTCTCCCTCATGGCATAAGACTTTCTAGGTCATGTGAAGCAGTTCCCTATTTTCAAGGATCTTCAATGATACTTAGAACAGTATCTCTACCATATCATGAGACTCTTCAAATCTTGCGAAGCAGTACCTTCTGATCAAGGTTCTTCGGAGGATTTCAAAGCAGTATCTCCATCAAATCTTCCAGGATGCTCTCTGCTTGGAGAGCAACGAAGATGGTGGACAACATCATCATCAACTATAAAGCTTGAAGAATGATTTGCTAGGGAATAAAATTCGTAAGCGTATGCGAGATCTCACCTCCTTTCAGAGGAAAACCATCAACTTTGAGAAAGGAAAATCCTGAATGCATGTCCTGGATCCTGCCATGCTATTCCGCTATGCCCTCGTACATTGCATGATGCACGATGATTCTTATGAAAATTCAATTACAAATGATTTTAATGCAAATGCTTTGTTATATGCTAATGATTAATATGATTGTGTTTGATGACATTCTTGTTTTTGGACAAAAATGCTATGCATGCCATGCTTGTGACAATGCAAATGGTTGCGTATGCTGGAGATAAAATTTGATAACTGCCAGGGATATTGGGCTTTGGGAAGGTGTGTGCCAAACATGGTTGGGCTTTTGGCTTTCTGGTAGTTGCCACATTAGTGGACTTCTGTGAATCATGCGGGTGCCAATAGAATTGGGCTTTAGCTTTTTAATAGTTGCCAAGGAAATTGGATTTCTAGGTTTTATGAAGGATGCCAACATGGTGGACTTTAAGTCTTTTGGTGGTTGCCAATGGATATTGGACTTTCAAAGGTTTTGGAGGATTTCAGATTTTCCAACATTTGGTACATGAGACCTTGATAAAGTTGTGAGCAACAAGGAGAGAGACATGAGTGCCCCTGGTAAAGTTTCGACTGTAGTTTAACATTCATCAATGGGATATATTGTCTGTGCGGAAACATTCACCATGACTGGCAATGATATTAGTTAACGGGAAAACTGTCACGTTCCTTTTATCATCCAAAAAGATAATCGTACTACTTTTCAAACATTGTTTATTATTTTTACCAAAATTTCAAAACAGAGTTTATCATTAATAAAACATTTTGCAAACAAACAGATAAAGTAAAAACGATTGAGCACAATTTGATGAGAAATTTCTCTTTTTATTGCCAAAACCCGCAAAAGGGTATAAATGTACATACAGATGCAATTCCTTAATGAGGTAATTGTTATGCAAGAAAAGTATAATGACAATGACAATAATGAAGTTCCATTGAATCTCAACTTTGCTATGATCCCTATATCTCTGAAAATCTCATCAGTTAAACTTTGTAGGAAGACGATTGGATGGATCCTTTTCTTTCGTAGTTCCCCATAATCACATGAATGTGCAGATCATAATATTTGCCTTGGAATTAGTCCCTAACTTTTGCCTGGATCGCCCTTTCAGGTTTTCAACTCAGCTGGCTAGATTTTATTTTATCCCTAATTTTTGCCTGGACCGCCCTTTCGGGTTTTCAGTCCATCGGGATAGCCTATTTTTGCCTAAGTCGCCTTTTCAGGTTTTCGACTTAGCGGCTTTTATTCCAATCTTTTAGGCATAATATCTTTTAACTGCATCTGCATTCACGGGAGTAGAAAGCTCTTCACCGTCCATTCTTGCAAGAATCAAGGCACCTCCGGAGAAAGCTCTCACCACCACAAATGGTCCTTCATAATTAGGCGTCCACTTGCCCCTAGGCTCTCTGTGCATGGTAGTAATTCGTTTGAGCACCAAATCACCTTCCTGGTAAGTCTGAGGACGTACTTTCTTGTCAAAAGCTTTCTTCATACGTCTCTGGTAAAGTTGTCCATGACATAGCGCCGTCATACGCTTTTCTTCAATAAGATTAAGCTCATCAAACCTCGTTCGGACCCATTCAGCTTCATCTAATTTGGCTTCCATCAGAACTCTCATCGAAGGAATTTCAACTTCTATCGGGAGGACCGCTTCCATGCCATATACCAAAGAAAAAGGGGTTGCCCCTGTCGAAGTACGTACTGAAGTACGGTAACCGTGCAATGCGAAAGGCAACATCTCATGCCAATCTTTATATGTGATCACCATCTTCTGAATGATCTTCTTGATATTTTTGTTTGCAGCTTCGACAGCTCCATTCATATTGGGTCTGTATGGTGTTGAATTATGATGCTCAATCTTGAAACTGGTACATAACTCTTCAATTGTCTTGTTATTGAGATTTGACCCGTTGTCGGTAATAATCCGGTGAGGAACCCCGTATCTACATATGTGTAAACACCCCAAATTTGCCCTCACCCATTCACACCATGGCTTGTGATCATCTCATATGCATAAACACAATCATATCATCTCATATCCCATTTTTGATTCACTGCATAGTTTCTAAGTCATCTGCATCTAGGGTTTGTGATCTGAGCAATCCCAGAGCTTCTTGAGCCACCCCAAAGGCCATAAATCACTTCAAAGGGATCCATGAATGTTCTTATATCATATCACATCCTCTCAAAGTCAAAAATGCAAAAGAATCACAATAACTGGGATTGGTATGGATGCAGAGCCAGGTTTGACTGCACAGTTGACCTGAAATTAGGGTTTTGGTTTCAGAGGCCATAAGTCCAAATTTTTTGGTCATTCTTGTTTCCATTGGTCTCTATATGGTATAAGGAGTATGCATATCAATTTTCATGAAGAAATTCCATGGGGAAGTCATCTGATCAAGAGTTGACTTTTCAGACAAGTCAGTGCAAAATCAGGGCATCTGAGGCCCCCAATGACCCAACCAAGGGTTGGTCTTCATCATTTTGAATGTATATGATCTTTATTTGATCATGGAAGAAGGTTGAAGTTCACAAAAATCAAGAATTTGAAGTTTTTGCAAAGTTGACTTTTTAGGGCATAGTTGACTTTTAAGGAATTTGTCAATTTATGCCATTTTTCAAGCCTTGCTTTTTGATCCAAAAATGCTTCAAATGGAAAAACTTTGGTCATGAAAGTTGTAGATCACATTTTTCCCTTTTCAAAAAGTACAAGAACATGGTCTAATTCATTTTGGATCAAAAGTTATGGTGTGACAAAGTTGGCAAAAATCACTAAAATTCAAGATATGCACCAAAAGGCAAAGTTGCAAATTCTCCTTTCAAGGCCAATTCAGTCATCATATGGGCTTCTAATTCACTCAACATGATCACACAACTTCTAAAAATCAGATTTGAACCAAGACTTCTCATGTTTCATGGTTTGTGGGACAAGATCTTTCCATGTGAACCAAGAAGTAACCAAGTTGCAAAAGCTCATGATCACTTCCATCCACTTGCTGCATTGGCCATTGAACCTTCCTAGCACTCCACACACACCATGCTGCGCAGCCCATAGCCATTGTACCAGCCTTGAACACAACCCATACCTCTCTTACACAAAAGTGGACTTTTTGCAAAAGGTGACTTACCTATCACAGCAGGCCAAGTCACATCAACTGACCAATAAGCTTTGTTTATGTGGATCAAATGCTGGCCATTAGACACAACAAGCCAGCCTGAAGCAAGCCATAGCATCACTTCTCCATTTTCACTCCATAGAGAAAAAGCCTTCGAATCTGTTTCCACAAGCCATAAACACTCAAACAAATTCCACATATCAACTGACCTTGCTTCACTGACTAGAAACCAACCATTGTTTTGGCCTGAGACCCTCCATATCGCAAACACGATTTTCACACTCCCTTGGTCAGAGCTTCTGCAAACTCACTCAAGAGGCTGTTTAAACTCCAACCAAGTATCCAAAGCTTCAAAGGGGGATCATTGGGACCTGTTTGAGCCAAAGAACTAGCCAGAAGGTGCCAGAGATCAAAGCTCCAGTTCAGGTGAGCTTCATGAACATTTTTTCCAGGAACTCGTTTTTAAGTTCTTAATTGGTTCTCTATGTTCCACTGGTCATGATGATATGTTTGGTTTCGAAAATCATTGAGTTTTGAGCATGTATGGTGTTCCTGAAAATTTTTGACCTAAACCCCTTTTGCTTCGATTCAGCTTTGTTGTGTAAAATAAATGAGTTTTGGCTGTTGATTCTTGCTCTATGATGTTTGGGGATGGTTTCTGGGCAGAGAAATTAGGTTTTAGTGAGCTAGGGTGAAAGTTGGCATTTTTCAGGGAGGGTGCTGGCCGGAGAAGACGACCGGAAGTCTTCTCCGGCCACCTGAAAGTCATTAACTCCTAATTAGGGTTAGGGCACCAGGTTTGAATGTGAGCCAATGGATTGTGTTTCCCGCGCGCAATTGGAGGGCCTGGATCATTTCATTAAGATTTAATTGTGGATTAATATTTAATTAATTAGAATTAAGGAAGTTTGAATCTGGGTCGTCCAGATGCGCGCCCAGTCAAACCTTGTGAAGCCCAGAATCAATCTCAGCCACTCCTTCTGATTACTTCCATTTATTTTCATTTTTATTTCATTTTCTTTCATTTAATTTGTATAATTTATTAAAAATAGCAAAAATGCTTTAAAAATTATGAAATTTTTTATCCTGAGTTTCATTAATTTTTATGACACAAAAATATTTTTATTTTTATTTTTAGCATTAAAAAAGTATTTTTAAATATTTAAAAGATTATTTTTAATTGATTAATGGAAATTAATTTATTAAAAATACTTTTAGGTATTTAAAAATCACCAAAAAAATTCATGAAATGTCCTAGGACATTTAGAAACATTGTCCAACCTTCAAACCAAATTTATTTTTTGATCTTGATGCATTTTAAGAATTTCTCATTGAATTAAAATCATTTTTGTGCATTATTTTGATCCAAAGTTCAAAAAATCATTTCTGCCTATCCATGAAGAGTTGGACATTGATTCTTTTTGCATTGCATTGTGTTTAGCATGAAGTTTGTGAGATTAAATGGCCATGATTTGATCTTTCATTTTCAATTTGTTTGGCATTTCTTTTGTTTGGAAACCCTAAAACCCTAGAAAACTTAGAGAATCCATAACTTGAGATTGGTTAGGAGTTGAGACCTCTCCTTTGGGCATTGGTTTAGCATAGGATTAGGGGTCCTTTGAGTGGCATTTTCAATTTTTTATCTTAGGGTTTGCTTCTGATCTTGGTTTTTGTTTGATGTATTGTTCATAAACCCTAATTTGGGCTTCCATATGCATCCATCTTGCATTCTCTTGCATAACATGACTTGCCATGACATTTCAAGCATCCATGTGATTAATTTGACATCATAAGACATATTGCAAGCATGTTTGATCATTGCATCATGTATTTGCCATGTTGTATGCCATGTGCACTTCATAACTTTTCATGTATGTCCTTGGTTCCTAGCTTGCTTCATTTGCATTCATGAACTTGTATGATCATTTCCATGTGCTGCCTCATGTTTGTAGCATCTCATAGCATCATTAGCATCATGTATATGCTTCTGGTTTTGTTTCTCATCATGTCATCTCATCCCATCTTGCATTGCATTGCATTCCTTTTCTAACCTTTCAGGTGGTAAGTGACTTTGAGAAGTGAATTTGCCTTCACTTCTCATAACTTTCTCTTCATCACTCTCTTGCATCCATTGCTGCATTTTTGTTTGTGTTTGAGTTTGAACTTGCTCATTCTTCTTCTTCTCACTTTCTTTCTTCAAGTGACTTGACTTCTTGAATGAAGCAAGTTGCTTTGTTTCTTCTGATCCTTTCATCTGCTTCCTGGTGGTTCCATTGAAGATCTTCTCTTGAAAACCTCACAAACCTTAGGAACAACCAAGCATGACAATGATTAGGGTTTTGATTAGTCTCCCCTCATAGTTTTACCTTTGTGTCTCTTTTGAGTCATCTCTTCTCACCTCATAATCAGGGACTAAACCCTAAAGGATTTACGGCTTTGTGATTAAGCTTATGCCTGCATCCTTCTCTTAGGATGGAGTGTATAACTTTAATCCTAAGTGTTAAACCCTTAATGTGTTTAACTCTCTTAATCAATTCACTTAATAAGTATCAAGACATCACACTTGTAACTTGGGCCTTGCATTAGGGTTCTAATTCTTCCTTAATTGGTTAAGAAGGACTAACCCTAGTGTTAATGGACAAGTCCCCCTCAAGTTGTCTTACAAACCCTAAAAATCACTTCATCATCATATCATTAAGTAAAATCCATCTAATAAAGGTTTGTTTTGTCATGAGTTTAATCCCTAATCATGGATTAAGTTGAGGAGCTTTCCTCAGCTTAAACATTCTCATCTATTATCCTTCTATTAGGATGGTGTAATGAGTCTGTTAAATCCCTGATTATGGCTTAACCTCATTACTTAACACTAAACAAAAACACCAAAAACATCTAAATAATCACAAGTAGGTTAATGATCTTAATCCTATACCAAAGGTGATTAAGTGTGAGAATCTGACTTCACACTTAAGGTACTCTCATTACCCCTAATCAGAGGGAAGATGTGATGAGTTTACTAAACCCATTGGTTTAGGCTTAAGCTCATTAACTTATGACAAACTTTCAAAAGCAATAAAAGACCGAAAACTCAAAAAACAAACAATAATCGTCTCCTCCGGGATTCTTTTCTCATCTCATTCACTCACAACCGAGAACTCGCTTCTTCCGTCTAATGCAAGACAGTTTGCACCTGAGCCAGACAGGTCATACACTTGAGCATAGGCAAGCAAGCAGTTCACAAGTCAATTCATCTTTCAGTCTCTTTGGGTCAAACTACAGTGTTCTGACTTCCTCATTGCACGAGAGGATACGTAGGCATAACTTAACAGTTATCGAACAAAAGTCTCTGTATATTCCCCCTCTTTCTAGCCTCCTCCTTCTAGCCTCATTATCATGAGCATTTCACTCTTGGTCCTGTACTGACACTGTATATATCACACTTCACTTCTTTTACACTGACACCTGTACATCCTTTTCCAGCTCCCTTTTACACACAAATTGCACTGACACTACCCCTTTTTAAAACACAAATCTTTTAAGTGTGGATCCCGTCGAGTACGGCGGACAATCTGGGTGCTAATACCTTCCCAGGTTGTAACCAACCCCCTTTCTCAGTCTCTCTGGTTCGCAACCGTCTTATCCATCTCTTTCTAGGTTTATGCAGCATTGCCTTTCCTCCGGGATAAAAATGCCTAGCTGGCGACTCTATTCATCTCCAGTGAGTTCACGGCTGTGTGTTCTCATTGTCCCTTTCGCCGACCGTTCGTGTCTGTACCTTTATGTGGGCATTCCCCATTTATCGGGAGCGACAACTTGGCGACTCTGCTGGGGAACCTTATACTGCAACCAGGGCTTCTGGTTCTTTTTGTGGGTTCCTCCTAGCGCTTGATTGATTTGTGTTTACTGGGGTGTTATGTGCTTATTTGTGTTTGTATTTTTGTATTTATTTTTTACTCTATGTACAGTTGTTTACTGCTTTCTTTATAGCTTTGCATTATATCATATTGTCATACTGTGCTGGTTGGATCTGTTTGTTTGCTTTGGTGGGTGGGTGTTCCATTGAGAGTTAAGGTCCTATACCTGGGACCTGAGTGACACCTAGGCTAGAGTGAATCATATTCTTTCCCATTCCATCTCGGTCTGGTGCGGGAATATGAAACACGGTTCAGATATGGGTTTCTTCTTGAGAACTCTGTGTTGCAGATTTCCTGCAGTGCTAGGGCTATCTGGGAAGCCTGCTAAGTCTGGACGACCTTTTAGTATTGACCTTCAGAAACTGAGGTGAATTAGAGGAGGAACTTTTATGGTTATTGTAAACACTGTACCTCCGGGTTAGAAGTGTTTACACTTCTCATAACTGATCCAAGTCTGAGGATCCTTGTTTTAGAACACCACCTGTGAGGGGGTTGGGTTGTTTACAGGTTTGCAGGTACCTTGACCTCAGAATACCCTGTTGCTTTGATTTGGTTAAGAATACTCCATGTTGGAACAGTTCTTGTGATTCTAAACCCTGGACATGTGGCTCTTTATTTGAGCCCCCCACCTTGGTTACTGGATTTATAGACCTCCATCTGGAATTCTTGAACATACTTGGATCTATATCAGGGCATCTGATCAGATCCGGCTCAGTCACAAACCCTTGCATATCATTTGCATACATACTCATTGCATCATATTGACATTTGCTTATTTATGTTTCAGGGTATCCATCTTCATTTGGTTCTGGTTTTGACCCCATCTTCAGTATTGACCTATCTTCATCAGCATCCGCTTCAGTTATCAGTTGTCTGCTTCAGTCACCTGCACCAGCCAATCAGTTGCCATTTCTTCAGTGTTATCATCAGCACCTATCCCTACTCATCTTCAGCATCATGGCTCCTAAAAAAGGCAACATCACCTACCACTTCTTCCAGCCAGAGCTATCTGACATCAGGAGGATCCAGACCCTGATCACTCCAGATCACATACCATTGTTCAGGGAACACTATGGGGATATACTTGATATGGTTATGGATCTGGACCCTTCACAGAGAAGCCTGATCCACACTTGCCTTCAATTTTATGATCCCCCACTGAGATGCTTCACTTTTCAGGACTTTCAGCTAGGCCCTCTATTAGAAGAATACTCATCATTGGTTGGTATGCCTATCAGGGGTGGAATCCCTTTCAACCCTGAGATGGCCTTTCCTGGTAATGGAGAAGTAGCAAAGGCTTTGCATCTGGAACCTGTTCTGATTGAGCAGCATATGACTTCTAAAGCTGGAATCCCTGGCTTTCATCTGGATTTCTTGATCTCTCAAGCTACCCTGAAAGCTTCTTTAGGAGAGTGGAAAGCTGTCTGTGCTTTATTGGCCTTGAGCATATATGGAATTGTATTGTTTGCAGATGAGCCTCGATTCATTAGCAAGAATGCAATCCATCTTTTCATCCTGAAGAACCCAGTGCCCACTTTATTGGGGGACCTCTACTATTCAGTGCATCAGAGGAATGAAAAGCAGAGGGGAAGATTAGTGAGGTGTTGTGCTCCATTGTTCCACACTTGGCTTCTCAGGCATCTACCCAGGACAGATGCATTTTTGAATCCTCATCAGCAGAGAAACTGGGCTAAGAGACTCACTGCTCTAACTTCAGCAGATATTAGATGGTGCACTCAAAGCACCAAAGGCAGGGATATCATCACCAGCTGTGGGCATTTTCCCAATGTGCCCCTAATAGGAGTTAAGGGTAGTATTAATTACAACCCTCTGCTGTTCAGAAGACAACTGGGCTATGCACTGGTCCACACTCCTAAGGCACAGGACTTGATTGAAACTCTTTATTGCGAGAACAAGCCTAATTTGGTTGTTGTTAGACAGGCTTCCTGGGCCTGGGATAATGTTCAAACCAAGGGGGTAACCATTCTGGGGAAGTGCAGCAATGTGGCATCGGCACAATATTATGAGTGGTCCCATGCCAGGGCTCAATTCTCTGGAATGCCCTTTACCATAGAAGATATGCCTGAATCATCTTCAGCACCACCCCCTGCAACTATCAGTTTGGAGGAGTTTGAGAGCTTGAAGGAAAGAAATGAGAAGTTAACTCAGGCTTTGCAGAAGACTCTCCGGGAGAGGAATGATGGCAGGATGGAGATTGAGAGGCTAGAGAAGTTGAGAGTGGAGCATCTGGTTAAGATTGAGAAGTCTGGGGATTATATCAAAAAGTCTAAAGCTGGAGAACAAATTCTGAAGAATGCTTGCAAGGAAGCCCAGTTCCAGAGAGCAAGGACAGACTTGTATCTAAAGGAGAGTCAGGCCCGGTGGGTCAGGATCACCGAGGCTCGTACTCTGGAGGACAAGAGAGTTCAAGACAAGATGGAGCAACTGGAAGCTAGTGCAAAAGAGCAGCAAGAAGCCCTGGCAGCAGCCCAGAGGGAGATATCAGAGCTGAAGATCAGAGCTGGAGTGAAGAGGTCAAAGGACCAAAGCCAGCACAAGAAACTAACAGCAGCTGTTACGACCCGAAATCTCCTCATCAGGAATCTCACGGAGCGTCCGGCTGATCCTGTGACCGAAGCACTTCTCAAGGAAGTTCGTGAGGATGAGTTTGGTCTTGGTGTTTGACCATTTGTTTGTTGTTGCTTTCATTCCATGTACTTTTATTTTCCTGTAATGTATTTTGACCCCTCAGAGGGCTTGTATTTGTAAACAAACTATGTACCATTTTGCTTTTGTAATATATGTATTAGTTTGTTCCATCCGAGTTTCACTTCAAAAGCAAAATCAACAGCATCTTCAAGGGTCTGGATGGGTCAAAACTGAATGCCAAGCCGGATACCTTGAAAAAAAATAAGCATACTGCATTGCATGTTAACGCTTTGTTTGTTTTGTAGGTTTTTGTTCTATTGTTGCTAACTCTGTTGTGATGTTCAGGAACTATTGCTCGGCGCCGGGTATTTCCCCTCAACCGTCTGCACCGTTATCCAACCCGTAACAACCTTCCGGGCATTCAAATGGATCAAATGCAGCAGGACCTTACTGAGGTCAGGAACCAAATGACCAACGAGAGGTTGGAAATGAGGAACCAGATGACTCAGTTTATGGAAGTGATGAACAACTTGGCTCAGAGCCAGGAAAGATTGAGGGCCATGGTGGAAAGGCAGAATCAAGAAGATCCACATATAGGAACTGCTGGCACAAGCAATAACGAGAGGGTCCAACCTCATGTCAATCCCCCTGTATTTGGACCCCACCTCCACCCTGAGGTCAACATCCCTGCAAATGTTCAAGGGACTGCCACTGCAGCCAGGGTACTGCAAGAAGACCCTCAAGAGGATCAATTCACAGTAATGGATGCTGGGGAAGAAGCTTATGATAGAAGGCTGGATGAGATAGCTGAGAAATTGAGGTCCTTAGAGTCCCAAAACTCTTTGGGTTTCGACGTCATGGACATGGGCTTGGTAGACGGGGTCAGGATCCCCCACAAGTTTAAGCCTCCTTGTTTTGAAAAATACAACGGGACTTCATGCCCCCTGACTCATTTGCAATCATTTCTGGGAAGGCTGAAGGCCTATACTATGGATGAGAAGCTCTGGATGTTCTATTTCGAGGATAGCTTAACAGGAGCGTCAAGAGAATGGTACTCTCACTTGACAAGGGCAACTATCAGGTGTTGGAAGGACCTGGCAGAGGCCTTCATCAGACAGTATCAGTACAACTTAGATATGGCACCCAACAGGACCCTCCTAATGGGAATGTCACAGTCGTCAAGAGAAAGTTTCCGAGAATATGCCCAGAGATGGAGGCAATTGGCTGCTGCTGTTCAGCCACCTATGTCTGAGAGGGAAATGGCAGACATGTTTATGAACACCCTTCAGGGGACATATATTGACAGGCTGGCTGCTTTCTCTTCCACTAGATTTGCAGATGTTGTCATAGCTGGGGAGAGAATTGAGAGCCTGTTAAAAATGGGCAAGATCTCAGACAACGGTGCAAGCTCGTCCAGTAGTACAAGAAAGCCTTTTGCAGGCCCGAGAAGAGCTGGCGAGACCAATGCCATCCACACCAACAGGGGCAGGTTTAAACACCCCAAATTTGCCCTCACCCATTCACATCATGGCTTGTGATCACTTCATATGCATAAACACAATCATACCATCTCATACCACCTTTTTGATTCACTGCATAGATTCTAAGTCATCTGCATCTAGGGTTTGTGATCTGAGCAATCCAAGAGCTTCTTGAGCCACTCCAAAGGCAACCAATCACTTCAAAGGGATCCATATGTGTTCAAGTATCATATTACATCCTCTCAAAGTCAAAAATTTCAAAGAATCACAAGAACTAGGGTTTGAATGGATGCAGAGCCAAGTTTGACTGCACAGTTGACCTAAAAATTAGGGTTTTGGTTTCAGAGGCCATAACTCCAAATTTTTTGGTCATTCTTGTTTCCATTGGTCTCTATATGGTATAGGGAGTATGCATATCAATTTTCATGAAGAAATTCCATGGGGAAGTCATCTGATCAAGGGTTGACTTTTCAGACAAGTCAGTGCAAAATCAGGGCATCTGAGGCCCCCAATGACCCAACCAATGGGTGATCTTCATCATTTTGAGTGTATATGATCTTTATTTGATCATGGAAGAAGGTTGAAGTTCACAAAAATCAAGAATTTGGAAGTTTTGCAAATGTTGACTTTTTGGGCATAGTTGACTTTTCAAGAATGCTTCATTTTAGGTCATTTTTCAAGCCTTGATTCTTGATCCAAAAATGCTTCAAATGGAAAAACTTTGGTCATGAAAGTTGTAGATCTCATCTTTCCCTTTTCAAAAAGTACAAGAACATGATCAAATTCTTCTTGGATCAAAAGTTATGGTGTGACAAAGTTAGCAAAAATCATTGATTTTCAAGATGTGCACCAAATGTGAATTTTGCAAAACCATGAACCAAAGCCAATTATAACTTCTAATTCATTTCAAACCAGTATGCAAACATTCAATATGTCCTAAAAGTCAGAATTGGACCAAGGTTTCACATGGTTATGGTTTGTGTAACTAGACTTTTTCATGAAGTTTCAAAAGTGTGCCAACTTGCAAAAACATCATTGTGCTTCTCTCCACTTGATGCATTGGCTGCTGGACCTTCCCAACATCACACACACACCATGCTGCACCAGAGCCATGCCATGTACTAGCTATAGATCAAGCCATACTTTCCTTACACAAAATTTGACTTTTTGCAAAAGCAAACTTACCAATCACTATAGGCCAGGTCACATCATCTGACCTATAGGATTAAAATACAATATCATTTGGCAAGCAAAATGTATCAAGAAGCAAGGCTGAAACCTGATATACCAACACATTCACAAAACACACCCTAGCTGCATTTTGCTTCGAATCTGCCTCCACAAGCCAAAAACATCAAAATCATTTCCACACTTCAACTCACCATACTTCATAGACCTCAAACCACCAAGAGCCAGGCCTGAAACAAGCAAGAACACCCCATTTCCATTTCTCACCTCAACTTGCAGTTTCATTCGAAACTCTCTCCATAGCTCACAAACATCCAAACAAACACCACAGACCTTCTCCACTCATTATTCTGATCACAAAGAACCATTCACAATGACCTGAAACTGCCTGAAACTCCATTGCCATTTTCAACTGAGTTGAAGCAGAAGCTGTATAAACTCATCAACCAGCCAGCATAAATTGCTCCAAAGCATTCAAACATCATCAAGAGGTCCTAAGGAGTGGATTGCACAAGGAGAAGTGGCCAGAAAGTCATCAGAGTGAAAGCTTCGAATCTCAGGTAGCTTGAAAAATATTTTTCCAGAAATCATTTCTTTTGTTCTAAACTTGTTCTTTGTGTCTTCCTGATCATGAATATGCTTTTAGTTTTTGAAATGGTGATGAAATGAACATTTAATTGATCTCTGAAACTTGCGTGCCCTAAAATTTGTTTGTTTCGATTCATGCTTCTGGGGAAATATAAATTTGTTTTGAGATGGGGTTTTGGTTCGTGAGTGGGTGGGGATCATTTCCCAATTCTTAGATTTCATTTTAGTTAGGTTTTTGGGGTTTTGGGGATTTTCAGGGGAGATGCTGGCCGGAGAAGACGACCGGAAGTCTTCTCCGGCAGCCTGAATGTGATTATGCCCTAATCCTTGTCATTAAGCCAGTTTGAATCTAGAGCGTTGGATGCGTTGAAATGTTTGACTCCCCGCGTGAATGAAAGGCCCAGATGCATCCAATTAGCCCTAATCCACGTGTTTAGTTTAATTAATCATAATTTAATTAATTAACTCAGAAACAACCTGGACCCTTGGATAACGCGCGTGGTCAACAAATTCAAACTCAGACTCAATCTCATCCCTCCATTCTGTTGACTTCCCTTTATTTTCATTTATTTTCATATTTTTCTTATTTGTTTTGTTTAATTTATTTAAAATAGTAAAAAGTCTTAAAAAATTATGAAACTTTTTCTCCTAGGTTTTATTAATTTTTAAGACACAAAAATATTTTCATTTTATTTTCTATCATTAAAAAAGTATTTTTAAATATTTAAAAGATTATTTTTAATTGATTAATGGAAATTAATTTATTAAAAATACTTTTAGGTATTTAAAAATCACCAAAAAATTCATGAAATGTTCTAAGACATTTAGAAACATTGTCCAACCCTCAAAACAAATTTATTTTTTGATCTTGATGCATTTTAAGAATTTTTCATGGAATTAAAATCATTTTGATGCATTATTTTGATCCAAACTTCCAAAAATCATTTCTGCCTAACGCTAAAGAGTTGGACCTTGATTCTTTTTGCATTGCATTGTGTTTAGCATGTAGTTTGTGAGATTAAATGGCCGTGATTTGATCTTTCATTTTCCATTTGTTTGGTAATTTTCTTGTTAAGGAACCCTAAAACCCTAGAAAACTTAGGAAGATCATAACTTGAATTTGGTTAAGAGTTGAAACCTCTCCTTTGGGCAGTGAGTTAGTATAGGATTAGGGATCCTTTGAATGCATTTTCAATTTTTTATCTTGATGTTTGCTTCTGATTTTGGTTTGTGTTTGATGCTTTGATCATAAACCCTAATTTGGGCTTCCATATGCATCCATCTTGCATTTGCATTCATACCTTGACTTGCCATGACATTTTATGCATCCATTTGATCCATGAAACATCTTAGGACATATTAGAAGCATGTTTGATCATTGCATCTTGCATTTGCCATGTTGTATGCCATTTGCATGTCATAACTTTTCATATATGTTCATGTGTCTTAACTTGCCTCATTTGCATTCATAAGCTTGTATGATCATCCCCATGTGTTGTTTCATGTTTGTAGCATCTCATAGCATCATTAGCATCATGTATGTGCTTCTGGTTTTGTTTCTCATCATGCCATTTCATTCCATTTGGCATTGCATTGCATTCCTTTTCTAACTTTTCAGGTGGTAAGTAACTTTGAGAAGTGGATTTGCCTTCACTTCTCATACTTTCTTCTCATCTATCTCTTGCATCCATGCTGCATTTTTATGTGTGTTTGAGTTTGAGCTTGCTCATTCTTTTTCTCCTTACTTTCTTTCTTCAAGTGACTTGACTTCTTGAATGAAGCAAGTTACTCTGCTTCCCTTGGCTCCTTTCATCTGCTTCCTGGTGGTTCCTTTGAAGATTGCTCCTGTAAGCCTCACAAACCTTAGGAACAACCAAGCATGACAATGATTAGGGTTTTGATTAGTCTCCCCTCTTAGTTTTACCTTTGTGTCTCTCTTGAGTCTTCTTTTCTCACCTCATAATCAGGGACTAAACCCTAAAGGCTTTAAGGCTTTGTGATTAAGCTTATGCCTGCATCCTTCTATTAGGATGGAGTGCATAACTTTAATCCTAAGTGTTAAACCCTTAATGTGTTTAAATCTCTTAATCAATTCACTTAATATTCATCAAAGACATCACACTTGTAACTTGGGCCTTGCATTAGGGTTCTAATTCTTCCTTAATTGGTTAAGAAGGACTAACCCTAGTGTTAATGGACAAGTCCCCCTCAAGTTGTCTTACAAACCCTAAAAATCACTTCATCATCATACCATTAAGTAAAATCCACTTAATCAAAGGCTTGTTTTGTCATGAGTTTAATCCCTAATCATGGATTAAGTTGAGGAGCTTTCCTCAGCTTAAACATTCTCATCTATTATCCTTCTATTAGGATGGTGTAATGAGTCTGTTTAATCCCTGATTATGGCTTAATCTCATTACTTAACACTAAACAAAAAACAACAAAAAAATCTAATCAATCACAAGTAGGTTAATGATCTTAATCCTACACCAAAGGTGATTAAGTGTGAGAATTTGACTTCACACTTAAGGTATTCTCATTACCCCTAATCAAAGGGAAGATGTGATGAGTTTACTAAATCCATTGGTTTAGACTTAAGCTCATTAACTTATGACAAAATCCAAAAACAATAAAAGACTGAAAACACAAAAACAAACAATAATCGTCTCCTCCGGGATTCTTTTCTCATCTCATTCACTCATAAACGAGAACTCGCTCCTTCCGTCTAATGCAAGACAGTTTGCACCTGAGCCAGACAGGTCATACACTTGAGCATAGACAAGTAAGCAGTTCACAAGTCAATTCATCTTTCAGTCTCTTTGGGTCGAACTACGGTGTTCTGACTTCCTCATTGCACGAGGGGATACGTAGGCATAACTTAACAGTTATCGAACAAAAGTCTCTGTATATTCCCCCTCCTTCCAGCTTTATTCTTTTAGCCTCATAATCTTGAGCATACTCTTTTCCTTACACTGACACTTTCATACTTCACATCACTTATACACTTTACACTGACACCTGTACATATTGTTTTCCAGCTATTTTATACACAGATTGCACTGACACTACCCCTTTAAAACACAAAATCTTTTAAGCGTGGATCCCGTCGAGTACGGCGGACAATCTGGGTGCTAATACCTTCCCAAGTTGTAACCAACCCCCTTTCTCAGTCTCTCTGGTTCGCAACCGTCTTATCCATCTTTTTTCTAGGTCTATGCAGCATTACCTTTCCTCCGGGATAAAAATGCCTAGCTGGCGACTCTATTCATCTCCAGTGAGTTCACGGCTGTGTGTTCCCATTGTCCCTCTTCGCCGACCATTCGCGTCTGTACCCTATCTGACCCGGTTTCATTTAGTGGGAGCGACAGCTTGGCGACTCTGCTGGGGAACTTATATTGCAACCAGGGCTTCTGGTTCTTTTTGTGGGTTCCTCCTAGCGCTTGATTGATTTGTGTTTACTGGGGTGTTATGTGCTTATTTGTGTTTGTATATTTGTGTTTACTTTTACTTTATGTACAGTTTGCTTTACTGCTTTCTTTATTGCTTTTGCATTATATCATATTGTCATACTGTGCTGCTGGCTGGATCTGTTGTTTGCCTTGGTGGGTGGGGTTCTATTGAGAGTTAAGGTCCTACACCTGGGACCTGAGTGACACCTAGGCTAGAGTGAATCATATTCTTTCCCATTCCATTTCGGTCTGGTGCGGGAATATGAAACACGGTTCAGATATGGGTTTCTTCTTGAGAACTCTGTGTTGCAGATTTCCTGCAATGCTAGGGCTATCTGGGAAGCCTGCTAAGTCTGGATGACCTTTAGTATTGACCTTCAGAAACTGAGGTGAATTAGAGGAGGAATTGTTATGGTTATTGTAAACACTGTACCTCCGGGTTGGAAGTGTTTACACTTCTCATAACTGATCCAAGTCTGAGGATCCTTGTTCTAGAACACCACCTGTGAGGGGGTTGGGCTGTTTACAGGTTTGCAGGTACCTTGACCTCAGAATACCCTGTTACTTTGTTTGTTAAGAGTACTCCATGTTGGACAGTTCTTGTGATTCTAAAACCCTGGACATGTGGCTCTTTATTTGAGTCCCCCACCTTGGTTACTGGATTTATAGACCTCCAACTGGAATTCTTGAACACACTTGGACCTATATCAGAGCATTTTGATCAGATCCAGCTCAGTCACAAACCCTTGCATATCATTTGCATACATAATCATTGCATCATATTGACATTTGTTTATTTGTGTTTCAGGGTATCCACCTTCATTTGGTTTTGGTTTTGACCCCATCTTCAGTTTTGACTTGTCTTCATCAGCCTCTACTTCAGTTATCACCTGCACCAGCCAGTCAGTGGCCCATTTCTTCAGTATTATCATCAGCACCTGTCTCTACTCAGTCTCAGCATCATGGCTCCTAAAAAGAGCAACATCACCTATCACTTCTTCCAGCCAGAGTTGTCAGACATCAGGAGGATTCAAACCCTGATCACTCCAGATCACATACCATTGTTCAGGGAGAGTTATGGAGATATACTTGACATGGTTATGGATCTGGACCCATCACAAAGAAGCCTGATCCACACCTGCATTCAGTTTTATGATCCTCCACTGAGATGTTTTACTTTTCAAGACTTTCAATTGGGCCCTCTTTTAGAAGAATACTCATCTTTGGTTGGTGTGCCTATCAGGGCTGGAATCCCTTTCAACCCTGAGATGGTCTTTCCTGCTAATGGAGAAGTAGCAAAGGCTTTGCATCTGGAACCTGTCCTGATTGAGCAGCATATGACCTCTAAAGCTGGGATCCCTGGCTTCCATCTGGATTTCTTGATCTCTCAAGCTACCTTGAAAGCTTCTCTAGGAGAGTGGAAAGCTGTTTGTGCTTTACTGGCTTTGAGCATATATGGAATTGTGTTGTTTGCAGATGAGCCTCGATTCATTAGCAAGAATGCAATCCACCTATTCATGCTAAAGAACCCAGTGCCCACTTTATTGGGGGATCTTTATTATTCAGTGCATCAGAGGAATGAAAAGCAGAGGGGAAGATTAGTGAGGTGTTGTGCTCCATTGTTCCACACTTGGCTTCTCAGGCAACTGGGCTAAGAGACTCACTGTTCTAACTTCAGCTGACATCAGATGGTGCACTCAGAGCACCAAGGGAAGGGATATCATCACCAGCTGTGGGCATTTTCCTAATGTGCCTTTGGTAGGAGTTAAGGGTAGTATTAATTACAATCCTCTGCTGTTCAGAAGGCAACTGGGCTATGCACTGGTCCATACTCCTAGGGCACAGGACTTGGTTGAGACCCTCTATTGTGAGAACAAGATTAGTTTGACTGTTGTTAGGCAGGCTACCTGGGCCTGGGATAATGTCCAAACCAAGGGAATAACCATTCTAGGGAAGTGCAACAATGTGGCATCGGCACAATATTATGAGTGGTCCCGTGCCAGGGCCCAATTCTCTGGAATGCCCTTTACCATAGAAGACATGCCTGAGTCATCTTCAGCACCACCCCCTGCCACTATCGGTTTGGAAGAGTTTGAGAGCTTGAAGGAAAGGAATGAGAAGCTAACCCAGGCTTTGCAGAAGACCCTCCGGGAGAGGAGTGAGGGTATGAGGGAGATTGAAAGATTGGAGAAATTGAGAGTAGAGCATCTGACTAAGATTGAGAAGTCTGGGGATTATATCAAGAAGTCTAAGGCCGGAGAACAAATTCTGAAGAATGCTTGCAAAGAAGCCCAGTTCCAGAGAGCAAGGACAGACTTGTATTTGAAGGAGAGTCAAGCCCGGTGGGTCAGGATCACCGAGGCTCGCACCCTGGAAGACAAGAGAGTTCAAGACAAGATGGAGCAACTTGAAGCTAATGCAAAAGAACAACAAGAAGCCCTGGCAGCAGCCCAGAGGGAGATATCAGAGCTGAAGGTCAAAGCAGGGGTGAAGAGGTCAAAAGAACAAACTCAGCACAAGAAGCTAGCAGCAGCTGTTACGACCCGGAATCTCCTCATCAGGAATCTCACGGAGCGTCCGGCTGATCCTGTGACCGAAGCACTTCTCAAGGAAGTTCGTGAGGATGAGTTTGGTCTTGGTGTTTGACCATTTGTTTGTTGTTGCTTTCTTTCCATGTACTTTTTATTTTCTTGTACTGTATTTTGACCCCTTAGAGGGCTTGTGTTGTAAAATGAACAAGTTGTATTATTTCACCTTCTGTAATATATTTGTGTTAGTTTGCTTCACCTGAGTTTTCTTCAAGCAACAACAACAACATCTTCAAGGGTCTGGAAGGGTCAAAACTGAATGCCAAACCGGATACCTTGAGAGCAAATAAGCATAACTGCATTGCATGCTAACCCTTTGTTTGTTTTGTAGGTTTTGTTTTATTGTTGCTAACCTCTGTTGTGATGCCTCAGGAACTATTGCTAGGCGCCGGGTATTTCCCCTCAACCGTCTGCACCGTTATCCAACCCGAAACAACCTTCTGGGAATTCAGATGGATCAGATGCAGCAGGACCTCACTGAGGTCAGAAATCAAATGGCAAATGAAAGGCTAGAAATGAGGAATCAAATGACTCAGTTTATGGAAGTTATGAACAACATGGCTCAGAGCCAGGAAAGATTGAGGGCCATGGTGGAAAGGCAGAACCAAGAAGATCCACATATAGGGACTGCCGGTACCAGTAACAATGAAAGAGTCCAACCTCACGTCAACCCTCCGGTATTTGGGCCACACCTCCATCCTGAGGTCAATATTCCTGCAAATGTTCAAGGGACTGCCACCGCAGCTAGGGTACTTCAAGAAGACCCCCAAGAGGACCAGTTTACAGTAATGGGTGCTGGGGAAGAAGCTTATGATAGGAGATTGGATGAGATAGCTGAGAAGTTGAGGTCCTTAGAATCTCAAAACTCTTTGGGCTTCGATGTCATGGACATGGGCTTGGTAGACGGGGTCAGGATCCCCCATAAGTTCAAGCCTCCTTGCTTTGAAAAATACAACGGGACTTCATGCCCCCGGACTCATTTACAGTCATTCCTGGGAAGGCTGAAGGCCTATACAATGGATGAGAAGCTCTGGATGTTCTATTTCGAAGACAGCTTAACCGGAGCGTCAAGAGAATGGTACTCTCACTTGACAAGGGCAACTATTAGATGCTGGAAAGACCTGGCAGAAGCCTTCATCAGACAGTATCAGTATAACTTAGACATGGCACCCAACAGGACCCTCCTAATGGGAATGTCACAGTCGTCAAGGGAAAGTTTCCGAGAATATGCACAGAGATGGAGGCAACTGGCTGCTGCTGTCCAACCACCTATGTCTGAACGGGAAATGGCAGATATGTTCATGAACACCCTTCAGGGAACTTATATTGACAGGCTGGCTGCTTTCTCTTCCACTAGCTTTGCAGAAGTTGTCATAGCTGGGGAGAGAATTGAAAGCTTGTTAAAAATGGGAAAGATCTCAGACAACGGTGCAAGCTCGTCCAGTAGTACAAGAAAGCCTTTTGCAGGCCCGAGAAGAACTGGCGAGACCAATGCCATCCATTCAAACAGGGGCAGGCCCCAATATGTTCAAAGGTCAATAGCAGCAGTCACCATTCCTGCTCCAGCTCATCCTCAACCAGTCTATCAACCTCCACAGCAAAACTATCAACCGCAACCTCAGTACCATCAGCAAAATCAGTATCCTCCAAGGAATTACAACAACAGCAACACCAACAACAACAGTCAACAAAGGCCATTCCAACAGAGGCCATCTCAAGCTAACAGAGTGATCGATCCGATCCCAATGCCATATACTACCTTGCTGCCACAACTTCTGAAACTCAACCTGGTTGAGCTAAGAACGTTGGCACCTCCGGATCCCAACAGTCTACCAAGGAACTATGACTCCAATGCTAGGTGTGCTTTTCATTCAAACGCACCTGGCCACAGTACAGAAAAGTGTAGGGCTCTACACATGAAGGTACAAGACCTGGTGGACTCCAAGGCTCTGAATTTCGCACCACCGCCCAATGTCAATAAAAACCCAATGCCAAATCATGGTGGTCCCCGAATTAACGCTATTGAAGAAGACAAACCGTCTTATTTAATAACCAATGTGGGTCAGATCCGGACACCGTTGGTAGAAATCAAGGCTCAACTCCTGGAATGTCAAATGTTCCCGGGGTGTGAGTTGGGTTGTGCTTACTGCAATATCTCTGTAAATGGGTGCGATAATTTGAGGAATGGCATAGACGGCCTTATTCAGAGTGGCCAGCTTCAGATCACCACATCATTTCCAACAAATCCAGCAATATCATCAGCAACGGTTTCAGAACCTCCTACAACTGCAGCAACTATTGTTCCTGACAATTCTTCGGCTTCATCAACAAGTACTTCATCCATCATCTCAACTGATCAGTTTGCAACAAATTTTCCTGCTACAACTTCAGCTTCACTCCATTTTGAGACCTCTACAACAACAACATCATTTCTTCCGACGATATCTCCTACAACACCAGCAACAAATCATGAAGATGTCTCTACTGTCACAATATTTTATGATCCTGAGAACAACTCTGCCTACCATTCAGAAGGTGCTGCTCCCACCAGAGCACCAGTTACAATTTATTATGATCCGCAAACTATCACAATCCCTTCAGCAGCAGCAATCAGTCCAGTCACTGTCACGGTGCCTGGACCAGTACCATATGAAAGCAATAGGGCCATCCCTTGGCACTATGGCTCTGACGTGTACTGCGAAGGAAAAAGAATCACTCTTGAAACATCAACACCTGCACCACAAATAGATAATGTGGGCGGAGGCAGAGGCTTCACTCGAAGCGGACGTCTCTTTGCTCCACCAATTCAAAGACCTACTGCCGAAGCAGAAGCTGCTGCCAAGGCAAAAGGAAAGAGCCCGGTGCAGGAAGATCAAGCTGTTAGAGAAGCCTTGAAGACACCGTTCGATCAAGAAGTTGATGAGTTTATGAGAATCATCAAAAAGAGTGATTATAAAATTGTGGATCAGCTTCACCAAACGCCATCCAAAATCTATATCCTCTCACTGCTTATGTGCTCCGAAGCCCATCGGAATGCACTACTTAAAGTCTTGCACGCAGCTTACGTGCCTGAAGAGATTACTGTCAACCAGTTGGAAACCGTGGTTGGAAATGTCACTACTAGCAATGGGCTAGGGTTCACCAATACTGACTTGACAACGGATGGCCGCAACCACAACAAAGCCTTGCACATCACCATGGAATGCAAAGGAGCAGTCCTTTCTCATGTACTGGTAGACACGGGGTCGTCCCTTAATGTCCTACCTAAAAAGGCTTTGGTGAAGCTAGAGTATGATGGATTGGCGTTGAGACCTAGCAACCTGGTGGTGAGAGCCTTTGATGGTTCTAAGAGATCGGTTCTGGGAGAGATTGAGCTACCTGTGACAATTGGCCCACAGACCTTTAAAACTATCTTTTATGTGATGGACATTCAGCCCGCCTACAGCTGTTTGTTGGGTAGACCCTGGATCCATGCCGCCGGCGCAATAACGTCTACCCTTCACCAAAAGTTAAAATTTGAGTGGGAAGGCCAAGTTGTTACAATCTGTGGGGAGGAGGATATATTTGTTAGCCATCTGGCTACTTATAAGTATATTGAAATGGATGGGGAGATCCATGAAACAATGAGCCAAGGATTTGAAGCCTTGAATGTGAATGAAGCATCTGCTGTATCTGGAATCTCCATGTCATCTTACCAACAAGCCCGGAAGGTTGTTGAGGAAGGAACGGCCCAAGGCTGGGGCAAGGTTTTAGCTGTGGAGGAGAAGAAAGACAAATTTGGGTTGGGTTACAGACCAACTCAACATCAAGCAAAGGCTGTTGAGAAGCCCGGTTTTGTGAGTGGGGGGATGCTTACCCCCGATGCTATCAACTGTCTGGAAGACGAGCTGGAAGAGGAGCGCAACCTGGAAAGCTGGATTCGTCCAAAGATCCCGGGGAGCAGTATCTCGAACTGGTCTTCCCAGGAAATTATAAGAGTTACTCATGCAGAGTAATTATTATTTCCTGTGTTTTTATAAGCATGCATCAAAGTCTTGCATCTTGCCCAAGATGACAAGACTCATTTTGTAATCGGGCCATCTGTACTTTTTGTGCAAACAAGATTAATTAATGAAATATCAGACATCTTTTTGCAAACGAGTCTTTTTCTTTTCGTTCACTGTTTTTCCACTTTTTCTTTTTTGTACAAAAAATAAATGGCGGTGTTTTCAAAATGACAACTTCATTTCACTTTTCTAAATAAAGATTAAAATCAAATCACTAAAATGAACAAACTTAACCCTTGCAGAGAGTGCCTTCCAGACAGCACCGACAACAGCACGGCTATGACTTCGTATGACTTTGACAATCCAATCAATCAAGCTGATGCGGGGGTTGAAGAAGAATATGAGCTTCCTGAAGAGCTAGCCAGGTTGTTAAGACAAGAAGAAAAGGTTATTACTCCTCACCAGGAGGAGGTTGAAGTGATCAATCTTGGTACAGATGAAGACGTGAAAGAAGTTAGAATCGGGGCCTGCCTGCAAGACTCGGTAAAGAGACAACTGATTGACCTGCTTCAAGAGTATGTGGACGTGTTTGCTTGGTCTTACCAAGACATGCCAGGGTTGGATACCGATATTGTTGTGCACAAGCTGCCTTTGAGAGAAGAGTGCCCACCAGTTAAACAGAAACTGCGCCGTACTCGTCCGGACATGGCAATGAAAATCAAAGAAGAGGTGCAAAAGCAATGGGACGCCGGGTTCCTTGCTGTGACCAGCTATCCACCGTGGGTTGCTAATATTGTGCCTGTGCCTAAGAAAGACGGCAAAGTAAGGATGTGTGTTGACTACCGGGATCTGAACAGAGCCAGCCCGAAAGATGACTTCCCATTACCTCACATTGATGTATTGGTGGATAACACGGCTCAGTTCTCGGTATTCTCCTTCATGGATGGGTTTTCAGGATACAACCAGATCAAGATGTCACCTGAAGACATGGAGAAGACAACTTTCATCACACCCTGGGGCACATTCTGTTACAAGGTGATGCCATTCGGACTGAAGAACGCCGGTGCCACATATCAACGGGCTATGGTGACACTATTCCACGATATGATCCATAAAGAAATAGAATGTTATGTGGATGATATGATCGCCAAGTCCCTTACAGAGGAAGATCACCTGGTGAATCTGCTCAAGTTATTCAAGCGTCTGAGGAAGTACCAACTGAAGTTGAACCCCAACAAATGCACATTCGGGGTGCGATCCGGTAAGCTGCTGGGATTTATTGTAAGCGAGAAAGGGATTGAAGTTGACCTTGATAAAGTCAAAGCTATTCAAGAGATGCCCTCACCGAAGACAGAAAAAGAAGTTCGAGGGTTCTTAGGTCGATTGAACTACATTTCACGGTTCATATCTCACCTTACAGCAACCTGTGAACCCTTGTTCAAGCTGTTAAGAAAAGAACAAACGGTCAGGTGGAACGAAGATTGCCAGAAGGCTTTTGACAAGATTAAGGAATATCTGCAAGAACCTCCAATCCTCATGCCGCCAGTTGAAGGAAGACCTCTTATTATGTACTTGACAGTATTAGAAGAGTCGATGGGGTGTGTGCTGGGCCAACATGACGAGTCTGGTCGAAAAGAGTACGCAATATACTACCTAAGCAAAAAGTTTACCGACTGTGAACAACGTTATTCACTGCTCGAGAAAACTTGTTGTGCTTTAGCGTGGGCTGCTCGCCGACTGAGACAGTATATGTTGACCCACACTACTTTGTTGATATCCAAAATGGACCCAGTTAAGTACATTTTCGAGAAGCCAGCTCTTACCGGACGGGTTGCAAGATGGCAAATGATTCTCACAGAATACGACATCCAGTACACATCTCAAAAAGCCATCAAAGGCAGTGTACTATCTGAATATCTTGCTGAGCAACCCATTGATGACTACCAGCCTATGAGATTTGACTTCCCTGATGAAGACATCATGTTCATTAAATCAAAAGATCATGAAGAGCCTATTCACACTGAAGGGCCTGACCCGGAAGAAGAATGGACTATGATGTTTGATGGGGCTGTTAACATGAATGGTCGTGGTGTTGGTGCAGTACTCATTACACCTGAAGGAGTTCACATGCCTTTCTCGGCAAAACTCACTTTCAACTGCACTAACAACGAAGCTGAATACGAAGCTTGCATTATGGGTCTTGAGGAAGCCATTGACCTCAGGATCAAGACATTGACCGTTTTCGGAGATTCAGCTTTGGTAGTCAATCAGACCAACGTAAAATGGTACACCCACCAGGATCATCTGATACCTTATAGGGATTATACAAGAAGGTTATTGACGTTCTTCACAACAGTCAAGCTTGAGTATATCCCTCGGGACGAGAATCAGTTTGCAGATGCTCTTGCTACCATTTCATCCATGATCAAAGTTCAAGCTGCTGACTTTGTACCGCAGATTTCAGTATCGAGACTTGATAGACCAGCATATGTATTTGCGGCAGAAAGTGTCAAAGATGATAAGCCTTGGTTTCATGACATTAAATGCTTCTTGGAGGATCAGACATACCCATCTGGGGCATCTTCCAATGATAAGAAGACTTTGAGAAGGCTTGCTGGTAGTTTCTTCCTGAACACTGATGGGTCTTTATACAAAAGGAACTTTGATATGGTACTCCTCCGATGTGTTGACAAGACAGAAGCAGATTTATTGATGCATGAAGTGCACGAAGGCTCCTTTGGTACCCATGCAGGAGGGCATGCCATGGCTAAGAAATTGCTAAGATCAGGCTATTACTGGATCACAATGGATGCAGACTGTTGTGCTTATGCCAGAAAATGTCATAAATGCCAGATCTACGCAGATAAGGCGCATGTGCCTCCTAATCCTTTGAACATCATGTCTTCACCCTGGCCTTTTGCAATGTGGGGCATCGATATGATTGGCAAGATTGAGCCGACTGCTTCAAATGGCCACAGATTCATCTTGGTCGCCATTGACTATTTCACCAAGTGGGTTGAAGCAGTCTCATATGCAAACGTCACAAGACAAGTAGTAGCCAGATTTCTGAAGAGAGATATCATCTGTCGATATGGAGTGCCCGAGCGAATCATTACTGATAATGGTTCCAATCTAAACAACAAAATGATGGCAGAACTGTGCCGGGACTTCAAGATCCAACATCACAATTCTTCTCCTTACAGGCCAAAGATGAATGGCGCTGTTGAGGCAGCTAATAAGAATATTAAGAAGATTGTGCAGAAGATGGTAGTCACCTACAAAGACTGGCATGAAATGCTACCGTTCGCCTTGCATGGGTACCGCACGTCAATCAGGACATCCACTGGGGCAACACCGTATCAACTTGTGTATGGTATGGAGGCAGTCCTACCGGTTGAAGTTGAACTACCCTCTCTGCGGGTATTGATGGATGTTAAGCTGAACGAAGCAGAATGGGTTCGGGCCCGATACGAACAACTGAGTCTGATCGAAGAGAAAAGATTGGCTGCAATCTGTCATGGGCAATTATATCAGAGAAGAATGAAGAAAGCCTTCGATCAGAAAGTCAGGCACCGAGAGTACCAAGTGGGAGATCTTGTGCTGAAGAGAATCCTCCCTCCTCATACAGACCACAGGGGCAAATGGACTCCAAATTATGAAGGACCATTTGTTGTAAAGAAAGTTTTCTCTGGTGGAGCGCTGATGCTCAGCACCATGGATGGTGAAGATTTCCTGTCCCCTGTGAATTCAGATGCAGTTAGAAAATACTTCGCATGAAAATGACCTGCTGGACATAAAAACAGAATGTAAGTCCAGGCAAAAATAGGGCATCCCGGCGAGTCAAAAACAGAATAAAAGACTCGGGCAAAAATAAGGGAAATAAATAAAAAATGTACACCCGCTGAGTTGAAAAGCCGCATTGGACAGCTCAGGCAAAAATGGGTATCCCGATGGATCGAAAACCCGAAAAGGCGATCCATGCAAAATAAGGGAATAAGCGAACAACTGCATTCTGAATTCGTCTGTATCACTTGCAACTTGGTAAGTTTCGAAAGATTCAAGCTTCAATCAGAATCAGCCTTCTTTAGAAAGCAAGACGAGAAGAACGTCATTGTCATACGAGTCATAGCAGAAGAGGAAGCTCCTTAAAGCGTCGTCAACACCGCCAGCATTTTGTTTCTCAATTTATAACAATCTCCTTATTTTAGGAGATTTGTTTCCTTGACTGTATCTTGCCAATTCAGGGCACAAGAATTAATAAAATCAGATTTTTCAGTCATGTTTCGTCTTGTACATATTTCGTTTGCAAAGAATGTCTGATGTCTCTAAAACTAATTGCATAAGTACAGATGTCTTTCACTAAAAATAGGAACACATGCTTGCAGGGAATATACTTACTCTTGAGAATGCTTAACTCCTATGACGGAATCCAGTAAAGGATACCTCGGGACCTTTTGTGCGTTTCTTTATCTTTGCAGGATTGCAGGTATCCAGAACGCAACTCGGGGCATACAAGCTACATCTCAGCAAGCTGGCAAATCAACAAAAGATCTCAGCATCCGAAATGCTCTGTCCCCAGCTGAGTTGCCTCTCATTACTCTTCCAACTGAGTGGCCAACAACTTCCCCAGCCATAGTACCAATCATTCTTCCTCAGTAAGATACAGGAGTCAGGGAATCATCCCCCCACAGAGTTCCAGCCTCTATCCAGAAGAGCAATGCATGAAGATCACAACAGAGTGAAGAAAGCTTCTGCAAACCCCAGCTGGGTCTCTCATTTCAAAGGATATGTCAATCGATGACCTATATCCCCAAGCAAATAGCATCTTATTAGATCTACCAATGATCTCATCCCCAGCTGGGATGCCTACTTCAAACGGATCGATCAAAGATCTTCGCAGCAACGGGACCCGGATCCCGGTTTGGTATCTTTGCATAATCATAGCATTCGCATCATATTCACCCACCAAGCGTAGCATTCCGTTTTAACACGGAGCATTACGGAAAAAACCAAACGCATAGCATAATCATGAGCCATTGTTCTGAATTGACACTTGTGAATAATAACCGTTCATCATCATTGTACAGGAGTCCCCACCAGAGTCCCAGCAAAAGCAGTTGCCTCATAAATCACAAACACCAGTACATACTCCTTTTGGCACTCGTCCGTGCCATCTTTCCCCAGTAAAGTCGCCTGAACACTCTTTACAACAATATCACCCGTATTACAGATACTTTCTGGCACCCGTCCGTGTCATAACTCCCAGCAGAAAGCCAAAGACATCCTCTTTGCACTCACACATACTTATGTATACACTTTCCTGACACTCGTCCGTGTCATATCCCCAGCGCAGTCGCCTAGACTTTGTATATCAGACACTTGTTTATATTACACTCTACTCCCTTTGACACCCGTCCGTGTCACCCACCCCAGCAGTTAAACACTCATCTATACACCACTCGCTCTTATACAGATACTCGTCCGTATCTTGTATATACCAGTTATATACCCACAGATCCAACAGTGATCTTTGTTCTTTGTTAACCAGTTGGTACTCGTCCGTACCATCATCTCAGAACATTGCGTCTAGTGTTTGTTTCTACATGATACTCGTCCGTATCATAGCCTTAAGGATGCTCGTCCGCATCTTTAATCCATACACCGTGTCAAACACTTGTGTCTTCTTGAATGTGGATGCTCGTCCGTGTCTACTATTTCCCCAGAGTCCCCTCAGATTCAACACTCACCCGTGTTCTTTGTTAACCCGTTGATACTCGTCCGTATCATCATCTTTGAACACGTGTCAGTTTGTTTCTATCCGATACTCATCCGTGTCATAATCTTAAGGATGCTCGTCCGCATCTTTAATCTATACATAACATCTAAACATTTATACCCTTTTGTTTCTTGGATGTAAGCACTCGTCCGTGGTTACTATTCCCCAGTAGATCACCAACAAAACAAAATTTTCCTTCTTATCTGACACTCGTCCTGTGTCATGATAAACCCTGAGAGCAGCCGTACCCTGCTAAGTGGTCGTCCTCCACTTCTTGATGGTCGTCCTCCATCATGCTCATCCGATGGCCGTCCCCATCGTTGATTTTAGCAGCCATCCCCTGCTAGGTGGTCGCCCTCCACCTTTTGATGATCGTCCTTCATCATTTTATCCAATGGCCGTCCCCATTGTTGATTTTGGTTATCTGGAATTCGTCCTATGTCATGAGAAACCTCGAGAGCAGCCGTACCCTGCTGAGTGGTCGTCCTCCACTTCTTGATGGTCGTCCTCCATCATGCTCGTCCGATGGCCGTCCCCATCGTTGACCTTTTCTATCCGATGGCCGTCCCCGTCGTTGATATTTTCGGCAGCCGTACCCTGCCAGGTGGTCGTCCTCCACCTTTGATGGCCGTCCCCATCATAATTTCTTTTATTCCCAACAGAGCAGCCGTCCCCTGCTAGGTGATCGTCCTCCACCTTTGATGGCCGTACCCCATCATCTGTTTATTTCATTTATTCTTTAACCCGATGGCCGTCCCCGTCGTGGTCCCTTTTCCTTTTTAGCCCGATGGCCGTCCCCATCGTTGGTTACTTTACCTTTGTGAACTTGACGGCCGTCCCCGTCATGTTTCATTAATCCCCAGAAAATTTTACAACTTTATCCTGATGGCCGTCCCCATCATAATTTCATTTTCCCCAGCTAGTCGGCCGTCCCCGTCTTAGCTTTGCCTTTTATCCCCAGCATGTCGGCCGTCCCCGTCATTGCTTTACTTCACACACTCTTCCCAGCATGTCGGCCGTCCCCGCCATTGCTCTTTACCCAGCAGTCGTCCTCTGCTCGACGGTCGTCCTCTGTTGCCCACTTTTACAATATACTTTATTTTCCTTTTACAATCTATATCCCTTTTCTTCTTCATTTTGTGAGTGCAAATTTTGGACTGTCTTTGGTATTCAACCACAAGTTATCTTGTTTGCCTGTTAAGCCGTTACTTACATCCTGCACAGCTAACTCATGTTTGAATAGGGGCAGCTGTAAACACCCCAAATTTGCCCTCACCCATTCACATCATGGCTTGTGATCACTTCATATGCATAAACACAATCATACCATCTCATACCACCTTTTTGATTCACTGCATAGATTCTAAGTCATCTGCATCTAGGGTTTGTGATCTGAGCAATCCAAGAGCTTCTTGAGCCACTCCAAAGGCAACCAATCACTTCAAAGGGATCCATATGTGTTCAAGTATCATATTACATCCTCTCAAAGTCAAAAATTTCAAAGAATCACAAGAACTAGGGTTTGAATGGATGCAGAGCCAAGTTTGACTGCACAGTTGACCTAAAAATTAGGGTTTTGGTTTCAGAGGCCATAACTCCAAATTTTTTGGTCATTCTTGTTTCCATTGGTCTCTATATGGTATAGGGAGTATGCATATCAATTTTCATGAAGAAATTCCATGGGGAAGTCATCTGATCAAGGGTTGACTTTTCAGACAAGTCAGTGCAAAATCAGGGCATCTGAGGCCCCCAATGACCCAACCAATGGGTGATCTTCATCATTTTGAGTGTATATGATCTTTATTTGATCATGGAAGAAGGTTGAAGTTCACAAAAATCAAGAATTTGGAAGTTTTGCAAATGTTGACTTTTTGGGCATAGTTGACTTTTCAAGAATGCTTCATTTTAGGTCATTTTTCAAGCCTTGATTCTTGATCCAAAAATGCTTCAAATGGAAAAACTTTGGTCATGAAAGTTGTAGATCTCATCTTTCCCTTTTCAAAAAGTACAAGAACATGATCAAATTCTTCTTGGATCAAAAGTTATGGTGTGACAAAGTTAGCAAAAATCATTGATTTTCAAGATGTGCACCAAATGTGAATTTTGCAAAACCATGAACCAAAGCCAATTATAACTTCTAATTCATTTCAAACCAGTATGCAAACATTCAATATGTCCTAAAAGTCAGAATTGGACCAAGGTTTCACATGGTTATGGTTTGTGTAACTAGACTTTTTCATGAAGTTTCAAAAGTGTGCCAACTTGCAAAAACATCATTGTGCTTCTCTCCACTTGATGCATTGGCTGCTGGACCTTCCCAACATCACACACACACCATGCTGCACCAGAGCCATGCCATGTACTAGCTATAGATCAAGCCATACTTTCCTTACACAAAATTTGACTTTTTGCAAAAGCAAACTTACCAATCACTATAGGCCAGGTCACATCATCTGACCTATAGGATTAAAATACAATATCATTTGGCAAGCAAAATGTATCAAGAAGCAAGGCTGAAACCTGATATACCAACACATTCACAAAACACACCCTAGCTGCATTTTGCTTCGAATCTGCCTCCACAAGCCAAAAACATCAAAATCATTTCCACACTTCAACTCACCATACTTCATAGACCTCAAACCACCAAGAGTCAGGCCTGAAACAAGCAAGAACACCCCATTGCCATTTCTCACCTCAACTTGCAGTTTCATTCGAAACTCTCTCCATAGCTCACAAACATCCAAACAAACACCACAGACCTTCTCCACTCATTATTCTGATCACAAAGAACCATTCACAATGACCTGAAACTGCCTGAAACTCCATTGCCATTTTCAACTGAGTTGAAGCAGAAGCTGTCTAAACTCATCAACCAGCCAGCATAAATTGCTCCAAAGCATTCAAACATCATCAAGAGGTCCTAAGGAGTGGATTGCACAAGGAGAAGTGGCCAGAAAGTCATCAGAGTGAAAGCTTCGAATCTCAGGTAGCTTGAAAAATATTTTTCCAGAAATCATTTCTTTTGTTCTAAACTTGTTCTTTGTGTCTTCCTGATCATGAATATGCTTTTAGTTTTTGAAATGGTGATGAAATGAACATTTAATTGATCTCTGAAACTTGCGTGCCCTAAAATTTGTTTGTTTCGATTCATGCTTCTGGGGAAATATAAATTTGTTTTGAGATGGGGTTTTGGTTCGTGAGTGGGTGGGGATCATTTCCCAATTCTTAGATTTCATTTTAGTTAGGTTTTTGGGGTTTTGGGGATTTTCAGGGGAGATGCTGGCCGGAGAAGACGACCGGAAGTCTTCTCCGGCAGCCTGAATGTGATTATGCCCTAATCCTTGTCATTAAGCCAGTTTGAATCTAGAGCGTTGGATGCGTTGAAATGTTTGACTCCCCGCGTGAATGAAAGGCCCAGATGCATCCAATTAGCCCTAATCCACGTGTTTAGTTTAATTAATCATAATTTAATTAATTAACTCAGAAACAACCTGGACCCTTGGATAACGCGCGTGGTCAACAAATTCAAACTCAGACTCAATCTCATCCCTCCATTCTGTTGACTTCCCTTTATTTTCATTTATTTTCATATTTTTCTTATTTGTTTTGTTTAATTTATTTAAAATAGTAAAAAGTCTTAAAAAATTATGAAACTTTTTCTCCTAGGTTTTATTAATTTTTATGACACAAAAATATTTTCATTTTATTTTCTATCATTAAAAAAGTATTTTTAAATATTTAAAAGATTATTTTTAATTGATTAATGGAAACTAATTTATTAAAAATACTTTTAGGTATTTAAAAATCACCAAAAAATTCATGAAATGTTCTAAGACATTTAGAAACATTGTCCAACCCTCAAAACAAATTTATTTTTTGATCTTGATGCATTTTGAGAATTTTTCATGGAATTAAAATCATTTTGATGCATTATTTTGATCCAAACTTCCAAAAATCATTTCTGCCTAACCCTAAAGAGTTGGACCTTGATTCTTTTTGCATTGCATTGTGTTTAGCATGTAGTTTGTGAGATTAAATGGCCGTGATTTAATCTTTCATTTTCCATTTGTTTGGTAATTTTCTTGTTAAGGAACCCTAAAACCCTAGAAAACTTAGGAAGATCATAACTTGAATTTGGTTAAGAGTTGAAACCTCTCCTTTGGGCAGTGAGTTAGTATAGGATTAGGGATCCTTTGAATGCATTTTCAATTTTTTATCTTGATGTTTGCTTCTGATTTTGGTTTGTGTTTGATGCTTTGATCATAAACCCTAATTTGGGCTTCCATATGCATCCATCTTGCATTTGCATTCATACCTTGACTTGCCATGACATTTTATGCATCCATTTGATCCATGAAACATCTTAGGACATATTAGAAGCATGTTTGATCATTGCATCTTGCATTTGCCATGTTGTATGCCATTTGCATGTCATAACTTTTCATATATGTTCATGTGTCTTAACTTGCCTCATTTGCATTCATAAGCTTGTATGATCATCCCCATGTGTTGTTTCATGTTTGTAGCATCTCATAGCATCATTAGCATCATGTATGTGCTTCTGGTTTTGTTTATCATCATGCCATTTCATTCCATTTGGCATTGCATTGCATTCCTTTTCTAACTTTTCAGGTGGTAAGTAACTTTGAGAAGTGGATTTGCCTTCACTTCTCATACTTTCTTCTCATCTATCTCTTGCATCCATGCTGCATTTTTATGTGTGTTTGAGTTTGAGCTTGCTCATTCTTTTTCTCCTTACTTTCTTTCTTCAAGTGACTTGACTTCTTGAATGAAACAAGTTACTCTGCTTCCCTTGGCTCCTTTCATCTGCTTCCTGGTGGTTCCTTTGAAGATTGCTCCTGTAAGCCTCACAAACCTTAGGAACAACCAAGCATGACAATGATTAGGGTTTTGATTAGTCTCCCCTCTTAGTTTTACCTTTGTGTCTCTCTTGAGTCTTCTTTTCTCACCTCATAATCAGGGACTAAACCCTAAAGGCTTTAAGGCTTTGTGATTAAGCTTATGCCTGCATCCTTCTATTAGGATGGAGTGCATAACTTTAATCCTAAGTGTTAAACCCTTAATGTGTTTAAATCTCTTAATCAATTCACTTAATAATCATCAAAGACATCACACTTGTAACTTGGGCCTTGCATTAGGGTTCTAATTCTTCCTTAATTGGTTAAGAAGGACTAACCCTAGTGTTAATGGACAAGTCCCCCTCAAGTTGTCTTACAAACCCTAAAAATCACTTCATCATCATACCATTAAGTAAAATCCACTTAATCAAAGGCTTGTTTTGTCATGAGTTTAATCCCTAATCATGGATTAAGTTGAGGAGCTTTCCTCAGCTTAAACATTCTCATCTATTATCCTTCTATTAGGATGGTGTAATGAGTCTGTTTAATCCCTGATTATGGCTTAATCTCATTACTTAACACTAAACAAAAAACAACAAAAACATCTAATCAATCACAAGTAGGTTAATGATCTTAATCCTACACCAAAGGTGATTAAGTGTGAGAATTTGACTTCACACTTAAGGTATTCTCATTACCCCTAATCAGAGGGAAGATGTGATGAGTTTACTAAATCCATTGGTTTAGACTTAAGCTCATTAACTTATGACAAAATCCAAAAACAATAAAAGACTGAAAACACAAAAACAAACAATAATCGTCTCCTCCGGGATTCTTTTCTCATCTCATTCACTCATAAACGAGAACTCGCTCCTTCCGTCTAATGCAAGACAGTTTGCACCTGAGACAGACAGGTCATACACTTGAGCATAGACAAGTAAGCAGTTCACAAGTCAATTCATCTTTCAGTCTCTTTGGGTCGAACTACGGTGTTCTGACTTCCTCATTGCACGAGGGGATACGTAGGCATAACTTAACAGTTATCGAACAAAAGTCTCTGTATATTCCCCCTCCTTCCAGCTTTATTCTTTTAGCCTCATAATCTTGAGCATACTCTTTTCCTTACACTGACACTTTCATACTTCACATCACTTATACACTTTACACTGACACCTGTACATATTGTTTTCCAGCTATTTTATACACAGATTGCACTGACACTACCCCTTTAAAACACAAAATCTTTTAAGCGTGGATCCCGTCGAGTACGGCGGACAATCTGGGTGCTAATACCTTCCCAGGTTGTAACCAACCCCCTTTCTCAGTCTCTCTGGTTCGCAACCGTCTTATCCATCTTTTTTCTAGGTCTATGCAGCATTACCTTTCCTCCGGGATAAAAATGCCTAGCTGGCAACTCTATTCATCTCCAGTGAGTTCACGGCTGTGTGTTCCCATTGTCCCTCTTCGCCGACCGTTCGCGTCTGTACCCTATCTGACCCGGTTTCATTTAGTGGGAGCGACAGCAGGCCCCAATATGTTCACAGATCAGTGGCTGCAGTCACCATTCCCGCTCCAGCTCATCCTCAACTAGTTTATCAACCTCCGCAACAAAACTATCAGCAACAACCTCAGTACCATCAACAAGCTTAATATCCTCCAAGAAATTACAACAATAGCAACACCAATAACAATAACCAGCAAAGGCCATTCCAACAGAGGCCTTCTCAAGCCAACAGGGTAATCGATCTGATCCCTATGCCATATGCTACATTGCTGCCACAACTCCTGAAACTCAACCTAGTTGAGCTAAGGACGTTGGCACCTCCAGATCCCAACAGTCTACCCAGGAATTATGATTCCAACGCCAGATGTGCCTTCCACTCAAATGCACCTGGCCACAGTACAGAAAAGTGCAGAGCTTTGCACATGAAAGTACAAGACCTGGTAGACTCAAAAGCTCTGAATTTCGCACCACCACCTAATGTCAATAAGAACCCCATGCCAAATCACGGTGGTCCCAGGATTAACGCTATTGAAGAAGACAAGCCGTCTTATTTAATAACCAGTGTGGGTCAGATCCGGACACCGTTGGTAGAAATTAAGGCTCAGCTCCTCGAATGTCAAATGTTCCCGGGGTGCGAGTTAGGGTGTGCCTACTGCAATATTTCAGTAAATGGGTGCGATAACTTGAGGAATGGCATAGATGGTCTTATTCAGAGTGGCCAACTTCAAATCACCACATCATTTCCTACAAATCCAGCAATCTCAACAGCAACAATTCCGGTATCTCCTACAACTGCAACAACCATTGTTCCCGACAATTCTTCGGCTTCATCAACAAGTACTTCATCTGTCATCTCAACTGACCAGGTATCAACAAATGTTCCTTCTACAACTCCAGCACCACTCCATTTTGAAACTCCTACAACAACAACACCCATCCTTCCACCAATGTCTCCTACAACATCAGCAACAAATCATGAAGATATCTCAACTGTCACAATATTTTATGATTCTGAAAACAACTTTGTCTACGACTCAGAAGGTGCTGCTCCCATCAGAGCACCAGTTACAATTTATTATGATCCACAGACTATCACAATTCCTTCCGCAACTGCAATCAGTCCAGTCACTATCACGGTGCCTGGACCAGTACCTTATGAAAGTAGTAATGTCATCCCCTGGCATTACGGCTCTGACCTGTACTGCGAAGGACAAAGAATCACTTTTGAATTATCAACCCCTGCACCACAAATTGACAATGTGGGAGGAGGCGGAGGCTTCACTCGAAGCGAACGTCTTTTCGCTCCACAAATTCAGAGACCCACTGCCGAAGCAGAAGCTGCTGTTAAAGCAAAAGGAAAAAGCTTGGTGCAGGAAGAGCAGACTGTTAAAGAAGCTTTGAAAACACCCTTCGATCAAGAGGTTGATGAGTTCATGCGAATCATCAAAAAGAGTGATTATAAAATAGTGGATCAGCTTCATCAGACGCCTTCCAAGATCTCAATCCTATCATTGCTTATGTGCTCCAAAGCCCATCGGAACGCACTACTCAAAGTCTTGCACGCAGCTTACGTACCTGAAGAGATCACTGTCAATCAGCTGGAAGCTGTAGTTGGAAATGTTAATGCTAGTCACGGACTAGGGTTCACCAATACTGATTTGACTACGGAAGGCCACAACCATAACAAAGCCTTGCACATAACCATGGAATGTAAAGGTGCAGTCCTTTCCCATGTGCTGGTAGACACAGGGTCATCCCTCAATGTCTTACCTAAAAAGGCCTTGGTGAAGCTAGAATATGACGGATTGGCGTTAAGACCCAGCAACCTGGTGGTGAGAGCCTTTGATGGTTCAAAGAGATCGGTTCTGGGGGAGATTGAGTTACCCATAACGATTGGCCCGCAAACTTTCAAAACGACCTTCTACGTGATGGATATACAGCCTGCCTACAGCTGTCTATTGGGTAGGCCATGGATTCACGCCGCTGGCGCCGTGACCTCTACCCTTCACCAGAAGTTAAAATATGAGTGGGAGGGTCAAATCGTTACTATCTGTGGAGAGGAGGATATTTTTGTCAGCCACCTGGCTACCTATAAGTATATTGAGATGGATGGGGAGATCCATGAAATAATGAGCCAGGGTTTTGAAGCTTTGAATGTCAATGAAACATCTGCTGTGCCTGGTACTTCAATATCATCATACCAACAAGCCCGGAAGGTTGTTGAGGGAGGAAACGCCCAAGGCTGGGGCAAACTGTTATCGGTGGAGAAGAAAGAGGACAGATTTGGGTTGGGTTACAAACCAACTCAACAAGATCAAGCAGAGGCTGCGAAAGAGCCCAACTTTGTGAGTGGGGGGATGCTCACCCCCGATGCTATCAACTGTCTGGAAGACGAGCTGGAAGAAGAACGCAACCTGGAAAGCTGGATTCGTCCAAAGATCCCGGGGAGCAGTATCTCGAACTGGTCTTCCCAGGAAATTATAAGAGTTACTCATGCAGAGTAATTATTATTTCCTGTATTTTTATAGCATGCATCAAAGTCTTGCATCTTGCCCAAGATGACAAGACTCATTTTGTAATCGGGCCATCTGTACTTTTTGTGCAACAAGATTAATCAATGGAATATCAGACATCTTTTTGCAAACGAGTCTTTTTCTTTTCCGCTCACTGTTTCTTCATTTTTCTTTTTGTACAAAAAATAAATGGCAGTGATTTCAAAATGACAACTTTATTTCACTTTTCTAAAACAAGATTAAAATCAAATCACTAAAATGAACAAACTGAACCCTTGCAGAGTGTGCCTTTCAGACAGCACCGACAACAGCACGGCTATGACTTCGTATGACTTTGACAATCCAATCAATCAAGCCGATGAAGGGGTTGAAGAAGAGTATGAGCTTCCTGAAGAGCTAGCCAGGTTGTTGAGACAAGAGGAGAAGGTTATTACTCCTCACCAGGAGGAGGTTGAAGTGATTAATCTTGGTACAGATGAAGACGTGAAAGAGGTTAAAATCGGGGCCTGCCTACAAGACTCAGTGAAGAGACAACTGATTGACCTGCCGCAAGAGTATGTGGACGTGTTTGCTTGGTCTTATCAAGATATGCCAGGGTTGGACACTGACATTGTTGTGCACAAGCTGCCTTTAAGAGAAGAATGTCCCCCGGTTAAACAGAAACTGCGCCGTACTCGCCCAGACATGGCTATGAAGATCAAGGAAGAGGTACAAAAGCAGTGGGACGCCGGGTTCCTTGCTGTAACTAGCTATCCGCCGTGGGTCGCTAATATAGTACTTGTGCCTAAGAAAGACGGCAAAGTAAGAATGTGTGTTGACTACCGGGATCTGAACAGAGCCAGCCCGAAAGATGATTTCCCATTACCTCACATTGATGTATTGGTGGATAACACGGCTCAGTTCTCGGTATTCTCCTTCATGGACGGATTTTCAGGATACAATCAGATCAAAATGTCACCTGAAGACATGGAGAAGACAACATTCATTACACCTTGGGGCACATTCTGTTACAAAGTGATGCCATTCGGACTGAAGAATGCTGGTGCAACATATCAACGGGCTATGGTGACATTATTCCACGATATGATCCATAAAGAAATAGAATGTTACGTGGATGACATGATTGCCAAGTCCCTTACTGAAGAAGATCACCTGGTAAATCTGCTCAAGTTGTTCAAGCGCCTGAGGAAGTATCAACTGAAATTGAACCCCAACAAATGCACATTCGGGGTGAGATCTGGTAAGCTGCTGGGATTTATTGTAAGTGAGAAAGGGATTGAAGTTGACCCTGATAAAGTCAAAGCCATCCAAGAGATGCCTGCACCGAAGACAGAGAAAGAAGTTCGAGGGTTCTTGGTTCGATTGAACTACATCTCACGGTTCATATCCCACCTTACGGCTACCTGTGAACCCTTGTTCAAGTTGTTAAGAAAAGAACAGACGGTCAGGTGGAATGAAGACTGCCAGAAGGCTTTTGACAAGATCAAAGAATACTTACAAGAGCCTCCAATCCTTATGCCTCTAGTTGAAGGAAGACCTCTGATAATGTACTTGACAGTATTAGAAGAATCGATGGGGTGTGTGTTGGGCCAGCATGACGAGTCTGGTCGAAAAGAGTATGCAATATACTATCTAAGCAAAAAGTTTACCGACTGTGAACAACGTTATTCACTGCTCGAGAAAACTTGTTGTGCTTTAGCGTGGGCTGCTCGCCGACTAAGACAGTATATGTTGACCCACACTACTTTGTTGATCTCAAAAATGGACCCAGTTAAGTACATATTTGAGAAGCCAGCTCTTACCGGACGGGTTGCTAGATGGCAGATGATTCTCACAGAGTATGACATCCAGTACACTTCTCAGAAAGCCATCAAGGGCAGTGTATTGTCTGAATATCTTGCTGAGCAACCCATTGATGATTACCAGCCTATGAGATTTGACTTCCCTGATGAAGACATCATGTTCATAAAAGCAAAAGATCATGAAGAGCCTGTTCACACTGAAGGGCCTGACCCGGAAGAAGAATGGACTATGATGTTTGATGGGGCTGTTAACATGAATGGCCGTGGTGTTGGTGCAGTGCTCATTACACCTAAAGGAGTTCACATGCCTTTCTCGGCAAAACTCACTTTCAACTGCACTAACAACGAAGCTGAATACGAAGCTTGCATTATGGGTCTTGAGGAAGCCATTGACCTCAGGATCAAGACATTGACCGTGTTCGGAGATACAGCTTTGGTAGTCAATCAAACCAACGGCAAATGGTATACACACCAGGATCATTTGATACCCTACAGGGATTATACAAGGAGGTTATTGACTTTCTTTACAACAGTCAAGCTTGAGTATATCCCTCGGGACGAGAATCAGTTTGCAGATGCTCTGGCTACCATTTCATCCATGATCAAAGTTCAAGCTGCCAACTTTGTACCTCAAATTTCAGTGTCCAGACTTGACAGACCAGCATATGTATTCGCAGCAGATATTGTCAAAGACGATAAGCCTTGGTTCCATGACATTAAATGCTTCTTGGAGGACCAAACATACCCACCTGGGGCATCTTCCAATGATAAGAAGACTTTGAGAAGGCTTGCTGGTAGTTTCTTTCTGAACACTGATGGGTCTTTATACAAAAGGAACTTTGATATGGTACTCCTCAGATGTGTTGACAAGACGGAAGCAGATTTGTTGATGCATGAAGTGCACGAAGGATCCTTTGGTACCCATGCAGGAGGGCATGCCATGGCTAAGAAATTGTTAAGATCAGGTTATTACTGGATCACAATGGATGCAGACTGTTGTGCCTATGCCAGGAAGTGCCACAAATGCCAGATCTATGCAGATAAGGTGCATGTGCCTCCCAATCCCTTGAACATAATGTCTTCACCCTGGCCCTTTGCTATGTGGGGCATTGATATGATTGGCAAGATCGAGCCAACTGCTTCAAATGGCCACAGATTCATCCTGGTCGCCATTGACTATTTCACCAAGTGGGTTGAAGCAGCATCCTATGCAAATGTTACAAGGCAAGTGGTAGCCAGATTTCTGAAAAGAGATATCATCTGTCTATATGGAGTTCCCGAGCGAATCATTACTGACAATGGTTCCAATCTGAACAACAAGATGATGGTTGAGTTATGCCGGGACTTCAAGATCCAACACCACAATTCTTCTCCTTACAGGCCAAAGATGAATGGCGCTGTTGAGGCGGCTAACAAGAATATTAAGAAGATTGTGCAGAAGATGGTAGTCACCTACAAAGACTGGCATGAAATGCTACCGTTTGCCTTGCATGGGTACCGCACGTCAATCAGAACATCCACTGGGGCAACACCGTATCAGCTTGTATATGGTATGGAAGCAATCCTACCGGTTGAAGTTGAATTACCCTCTCTACGGGTACTAATGGATGTTAAACTAAGTGAAGCAGAATGGGTTAGGGCCCGATTCGAACAACTGAGTCTGATCGAAGAGAAGAGGTTAGCTGCAATCTGTCATGGGCAGTTGTATCAGAAGAGAATGAAGAGAGCCTTTGATCAGAAAGTCAGGCACCGGGAGTACCAAGTGGGAGATCTTGTGCTGAAAAGAATCCTCCCTCCGCATACAGACCACAGGGGCAAGTGGACTCCGAACTATGAAGGACCATTTGTGGTAAAGAAAGTTTTCTCTGGTGGAGCACTGATGCTCAGCACCATGGATGGTGAAGATTTCCCGTCCCCTGTGAATTCAGATGCAGTTAAAAAATACTTCGCATAAAAATGACCCGCTGGACATAAAAACAGAATGTAAGTCCAGGCAAAAACAGGGCATCCCGGCGAGTCAAAAATAGAATAAAAGACTCGGGCAAAAATAAGGGAAAATAAACAAAAAAAACTGTACACCCGCTGAGTTGAAAAGCCACATTGGACAACTCAGGCAAAAATGGGTATCCCGATGGATTGAAAACCCGAAAGGGCAATCCATGCAAAATAAGGGAATAAGCGAACAACTGCATTCTGAATTCGTCTGTATCACTTACAACTTGGTAAAGCTTCGAAAGGGTCAAGCTTCAGTCAGAATCAACATTCTTCACAAAGCAAGATGAGAAGAACGTCAAAAGTCATACGAGTCATAGTAAAGAGGAAGCCCCTTAAAGCGTCATCAACATTGCCAGCACTTTGTTTCTCAATTTGTAGCAATCTCCTCATTCCAGGGGATTTGTTTCTTTGACTTTATCTCGCCAATTCAGGGCATATGAATTAATAAAATTAGATTTTCAGTCATGTCTCGTCTTGTGCATTTTCATTTATTTGCAAAAAAATGTCTGATGTCTAAAAAGAAACTGATTGCATAAAATACAGATGTTTATCTTCAAATAAAAACATGCTTGCAGGGAATATGCTTACTCTCAGAAGTATCTAAACTCCTATGACGGAATCCAGTAAAGGATACCTCGGGATTACCTTGTGCGTTTCTCCATCTTTTTCAGGATTGCAGGTATCCAGAATACAACTTGGGGCATGTAAGTTTCATCCCAGCAAGTTGGCAAACCAACATTCAGTTTTAGCGCCCGAAGTGCTCTCTCCCCAGCTGAGTTGCCTCCCATGACTTCCCCCAGCTGAGTGGCCACTTAGTGCCTATCCCCATCAGAGTTGCCAGGCATCACAGAAGGCACCTATATCCCCGGCTGAGTCAAGGGTCCCCTTCAACAGAATCCCTAGGGAGGTCTCTCAATGATCTCTTTTCCTCCCCAGCCGAGTTGCCATCTCAGCCGGGTACAGAAGTCAGAGAACCATCCCCCCACAGAGCTCCAGCCTCTATCCAGAAGAGCAGCGCATAGAAGATCACAACAGAGTGAAGAAAGCTTCTACAAACCCCAGCTGGATCTCTCATTTATAAAGGATAGGTCTATCAATGGCCCGAATCCCCAAGCAGATAGCATCTCATTAGATCTACCAATGATCTCATCCCCAGCTGGGATGTCCATTTCAAGCAGATCGGCCAGAGATCTTCGCAGCAACGGGATTTGAATCCCGGTTGGGTATCTTTGCATAATCATAGCATTTGCATCATATTCACCCATAAAGCGTAGCATTCCGTCTAACACGGAGCATTACGGAAAAAATCCAACACATAGCATAATCATAAGCCATGTTCTGAATCAACACTTGCGAATAATGACAGTTCATCAACGTACAGAAAAATCCCCACCAGAGTCCCCAGCAAAAAGCAGCTGTCTCACAAATCACAAACACCAGTATATACTCATTTTGACACCCGTCCGTGTCATACCCCAGCAGAAAGCCAAAGACATCCTCTTTGCACTCACTTACTTGTATATACAATTCCTTGACACCCGTCCGTGTCATTTCCCCAGCGCAGTCGCCTACACTTTTACAACCCATATACTTGTTGATATTATTATACTTTTCTCTCTTGACACTCGTCCGTGTCACCCTCCCCAGCAATTAAACACTCATCTATACAATACTCATACTCGTTACTCATGTTACACTTTTACAGATACTCGTCCGTATCTTGTATACACCATTTATATCCCCGCAGATTCGACACTCGTCCGTGTTCTCTGTTAACCAGTTGGTACTCGTCCGTACCATCATCTTAGAACATGCGTCAAGCGTTTGTTTCTACATGATACTCGTCCGTATCATAGTTTTAAGGATGCTCGTCCGCATCTTTAATCCATACACCGCGTCAAACACTTTTGTCCTCTTGAATATAGATACTCGTCTGTGTCTATTATTCCCCCAGGAGAGCCCCTTCAGATTCGACACTCGTCTGTGTTCTCTGTTAACCAGTTGATACTCGTCCGTATCATCATCTTTGAACGCGCGTCAGTATTTGTTTCTACCCGATACTCGTCCGTATCGTAGTCTTAGGGATGCTCGTCCGCATCTTTAATCTATACACAATACCAAACACTTGTACCTTCTGTTTCTTGGATGTAAATACTCGTCCGTGTTTACTTTTCCCCAGTAGATCACCAACAAAGCAATTTTCTTCTTTATCTGACACTCGTCCTGTGTTATGATAAAACCTGAGAGCAGCCGTACCCTGCTAGGTGGTCGTCCTCCACCTCTTGATGGTCGTCCTCCATCATGCTCATCCGATGGCCGTCCCCATCGTTGATTTTTAGCAGCCGTCCCCTGCTAGGTGGTCGTCCTCCACCTCTTGATGATCGTCCTTCATCATTTTATCCAATGGCCGTCCCCATTGTTGATTTCGGTTATCTGGCATTCGTCCTATGTCGTGATAAACCCTGAGAGCAGCCGTCCCCTGCTAGGTGGTCGTCCTCCACCTCTTGATGGTCGTCCTCCATCATGCTCATCCGATGGCCGTCCCCATCGTTGATATTTTTGGCAGCCGTACCCTGCCAGGTGGTCGTCCTCCACCTTTGATGGCCGTCCCCATCATAATTCTTTTATTCCCCAACAGAGCAGCCGTCCCCTGCTAGGTGATCGTCCTTCACCTTTGATGGCCGTACCCCATCATCTGTTTATTTCATTTATTCTTTAACCCGATGGCCGTCCCCGTCGTGGTCCCTTTTCTTTTAGCCCGATGGCCGTCCCCATCGTTGGTTACTTTGCTTTGTGAACTTGACGGCCGTCCCCGTCATGTTTTCCCCAGAGAATTTTACAACTTTATCTTGATGGCCGTCCCCATCATAATTTCTTATTTTTCCCAGCTAGTCGGCCGTCCCCGTCTTGGCTTTACCTTTTATTCCCAGCTAGTCGGCCGTCCCCGTCTTGGATTTACCTTTTATCCCCAGCATGTCGGCCGTCCCCGTCATTGCTTTATTTTCAGCACTTTCCCAGCATGTCGGCCGTCCCCGTCATTGCTCTTTACCCAGCAGTCGTCCTCTGCTCGACGGTCGTCCTCCGTCGCCCACACTCTACAATATACTTTATTTCCCTTTTACAATCTATATCCCTTTTCTTCTTCATTCTGTGAGTGCAAATTTTGGACTGTCTTTGGTATTCAACCACAAGTTATCTTGTTTGCCTGTTAAGCCGTCGCTTACATCCTGCACAGCTAACTCATGATTGAATAGGGGCAGCTGTAAACACCCCAAATTTTCCCTCACCCATTCACACCATGGCTTGTGATCATCTCATATGCATAAACACAATCATATCATCTCATATCCCATTTTTGATTCACTGCATAGTTTCTAAGTCATCTGCATCTAGGGTTTGTGATCTGAGCAATCCCAGAGCTTCTTGAGCCACCCCAAAGGCCATCAATCACTTCAAAGGGATCCATGAATGTTCTTATATCATATCACATCCTCTCAAAGTCAAAAATGCAAAAGAATCACAAGAACTGGGATTGGTATGGATGCAGAGCCAGGTTTGACTGCACAGTTGACCTGAAATTAGGGTTTTGGTTTCAGAGGCCATAAGTCCAAATTTTTTGGTCATTCTTGTTTCCATTGGTCTCTATATGGTATAAGGAGTATGCATATCAATTTTCATGAAGAAATTCCATGGGGAAGTCATCTGATCAAGAGTTGACTTTTCAGACAAGTCAGTGCAAAATCAGGGCATCTGAGGCCCCCAATGACCCAACCAAGGGTTGGTCTTCATCATTTTGAATGTATATGATCTTTATTTGATCATGGAAGAAGGTTGAAGTTCACAAAAATCAAGAATTTGAAGTTTTTGCAAAGTTGACTTTTTAGGGCATAGTTGACTTTTAAGGAATTTGTCAATTTATGCCATTTTTCAAGCCTTGCTTTTTGATCCAAAAATGCTTCAAATGGAAAAACTTTGGTCATGAAAGTTGTAGATCACATTTTTCCCTTTTCAAAAAGTACAAGAACATGGTCTAATTCATTTTGGATCAAAAGTTATGGTGTGACAAAGTTGGCAAAAATCACTAAAATTCAAGATATGCACCAAAAGGCAAAGTTGCAAATTCTCCTTTCAAGGCCAATTCAGTCATCATATGGGCTTCTAATTCACTCAACATGATCACACAACTTCTAAAAATCAGATTTGAACCAAGACTTCTCATGTTTCATGGTTTGTGGGACAAGATCTTTCCATGTGAACCAAGAAGTAACCAAGTTGCAAAAGCTCATGATCACTTCCATCCACTTGCTGCATTGGCCATTGAACCTTCCTAGCACTCCACACACACCATGTTGCGCAGCCCATAGCCATTGTACCAGCCTAGAACACAACCCATACCTCTCTTACACAAAAGTGGACTTTTTGCAAAAGGTGACTTACCTATCACAGCAGGCCAAGTCACATCAACTGACCAATAAGCTTTGTTTATGTGGATCAAATGCTGGCCATTAGACACAACAAGCCAGCCTGAAGCAAGCCATAGCATCACTTCTCCATTTTCACTCCATAGAGAAAAAGCCTTCGAATTTGTTTCCACAAGCCATAAACACTCAAACAAATTCCACATATCAACTGACCTTGCTTCACTGACTAGAAACCAACCATTGTTTTGGCCTGAGACCCTCCATATCACAAACACGATTTTCACACTCCCTTGGTCATAGCTTCTGCAAACTCACTCAAGAGGCTGTTTAAACTCCAACCAAGTATCCAAAGCTTCAAAGGGGGATCATTGGGACCTGTTTGAGCCAAAGAACTAGCCAGAAGGTGCCAGAGATCAAAGCTCCAGTTCAGGTGAGCTTCATGAACATTTTTTCCAGGAACTCGTTTTTAAGTTCTTAATTGGTTCTCTATGTTCCACTGGTCATGATGATATGTTTGGTTTCGAAAATCATTGAGTTTTGAGCATGTATGGTGTTCCTGAAAATTTTTGACCTAAACCCCTTTTGCTTCGATTCAGCTTTGTTGTGTAAAATAAATGAGTTTTGGTTGTTGATTCTTGCTCTATGATGTTTGGGGATGGTTTCTGGGCAGAGAAATTAGGTTTTAGTGAGCTAGGGTGAAAGTTGGCATTTTTCAGGGAGGGTGCTGGCCGGAGAAGACGACCGGAAGTCTTCTCCGGCCACCTGAAAGTCATTAACTCCTAATTAGGGTTAGGGCACCAGGTTTGAATGTGAGCCAATGGATTGTGTTTTCCGCGCGCAATTGGAGGGCCTGGATCATTTCATTAAGATTTAATTGTGGATTAATATTTAATTAATTATAATTAAGGAAGTTTGAATCTGGGTCGTCCAGATGCGCGCCCAGTCAAACCTTGTGAAGCCCAGAATCAATCTCAGCCACTCCTTCTGATTACTTCCATTTATTTTCATTTTTATTTCATTTTCTTTCATTTAATTTGTATAATTTATTAAAAATAGCAAAAATGCTTTAAAAATTATGAAATTTTTTATCCTGAGTTTCATTAATTTTTATGACACAAAAATATTTTTATTTTTATTTTTAGCATTAAAAAAGTATTTTTAAATATTTAAAAGATTATTTTTAATTGATTAATGGAAATTAATTTATTAAAAATACTTTTAGGTATTTAAAAATCACCAAAAAATTCATGAAATGTCCTAGGACATTTAGAAACATTGTCCAACCTTCAAACCAAATTTATTTTTTGATCTTGATGCATTTTAAGAATTTCTCATTGAATTAAAATCATTTTTGTGCATTATTTTGATCCAAAGTTCAAAAAATCATTTCTGCCTATCCATGAAGAGTTGGACATTGATTCTTTTTGCATTGCATTGTGTTTAGCATGAAGTTTGTGAGATTAAATGGCCATGATTTGATCTTTCATTTTCAATTTGTTTGGCATTTCTTTTGTTTGGAAACCCTAAAACCCTAGAAAACTTAGAGAATCCATAACTTGAGATTGGTTAGGAGTTGAGACCTCTCCTTTGGGAATTGGTTTAGCATAGGATTAGGGGTCCTTTGAGTGGAATTTTCAATTTTTTATCTTAGGGTTTGCTTCTGATCTTGGTTTTTGTTTGATGTATTGTTCATAAACCCTAATTTGGGCTTCCATATGCATCCATCTTGCATTCTCTTGCATAACATGACTTGCCATGACATTTCAAGCATCCATGTGATTCATTTGACATCATAAGACATATTGCAAGCATGTTTGATCATTGCATCATGTATTTGCTATGTTGTATGCCATGTGCACTTCATAACTTTTCATGTATGTCCTTGGTTCCTAGCTTGCTTCATTTGCATTCATGAACTTGTATGATCATTTCCATGTGCTGCCTCATGTTTGTAGCATCTCATAGCATCATTAGCATCATGTATATGCTTCTGGTTTTGTTTCTCATCATGTCATCTCATCCCATCTTGCATTGCATTGCATTCCTTTTCTAACCTTTCAGGTGGTAAGTGACTTTGAGAAGTGAATTTGCCTTCACTTCTCATAACTTTCTCTTCATCACTCTCTTGCATCCATTGCTGCATTTTTGTTTGTGTTTGAGTTTGAACTTGCTCATTCTTCTTCTTCTCACTTTCTTTCTTCAAGTGACTTGACTTCTTGAATGAAGCAAGTTGCTTTGTTTCTTCTGATCCTTTCATCTGCTTCCTGGTGGTTCCATTGAAGATCTTCTCTTGAAAACCTCACAAACCTTAGGAACAACCAAGCATGACAATGATTAGGGTTTTGATTAGTCTCCCCTCATAGTTTTACCTTTGTGTCTCTTTTGAGTCATCTCTTCTCACATCATAATCAGGGACTAAACCCTAAAGGCTTTACGGCTTTGTGATTAAGCTTATGTCTGCATCCTTCTCTTAGGATGGAGTGTATAACTTTAATCCTAAGTGTTAAACCCTTAATGTGTTTAACTCTCTTAATCAATTCACTTAATAAGTATCAAGACATCACACTTGTAACTTGGGCCTTGCATTAGGGTTCTAATTCTTCCTTAATTGGTTAAGAAGGACTAACCCTAGTGTTAATGGACAAGTCCCCCTCAAGTTGTCTTACAAACCCTAAAAATCACTTCATCATCATATCATTAAGTAAAATCCATCTAATAAAGGTTTGTTTTGTCATGAGTTTAATCCCTAATCATGGATTAAGTTGAGGAGCTTTCCTCAGCTTAAACATTCTCATCTATTATCCTTCTATTAGGATGGTGTAATGAGTCTGTTAAATCCCTGATTATGGCTTAACCTCATTACTTAACACTAAACAAAAACACCAAAAACATCTAAATAATCACAAGTAGGTTAATGATCTTAATCCTATACCAAAGGTGATAAGGTGTGAGAATCTAACTTCACACTTAAGGTACTCTCATTACCCCTAATCAGAGGGAAGATGTGATGAGTTTACTAAACCCATTGGTTTAGGCTTAAGCTCATTAACTTATGACAAACTTTCAAAAGCAATAAAAGACCGAAAACTCAAAAAACAAACAATAATCGTCTCCTCCGGGATTCTTTTCTCATCTCATTCACTCACAACCGAGAACTCGCTTCTTCCGTCTAATGCAAGACAGTTTCCACCTGAGCCAGACAGGTCATACACTTGAGCATAGGCAAGCAAGCAGTTCACAAGTCAATTCATCTTTCAGTCTCTTTGGGTCGAACTACGGTGTTCTGACTTCCTCATTGCACGAGAGGATACGTAGGCATAACTTAACAATTATCGAACAAAAGTCTCTGTATATTCCCCCTCTTTCTAGCCTCCTCCTTCTAGCCTTATTATCATGAGCATTTCACTCTTGGTCCTGTACTGACACTGTATATATCACACTTCACTTCTTTTACACTGACACCTGTACATCCTTTTCCAGCTCCCTTTTACACACATATTGCACTGACACTACCCCTTTTTAAAACACAAATCTTTTAAGCGTGGATCCCGTCGAGTACGGCGGACAATCTGGGTGCTAATACCTTCCCAGGTTGTAACCAACCCCCTTTCTCAGTCTCGCTGGTTCGCAACCGTCTTATCCATCTCTTTCTAGGTTTATGCAGCATTGCCTTTCCTCCGGGATAAAAATGCCTAGCTGGCGACTCTATTCATCTCCAGTGAGTTCACGGCTGTGTGTTCTCATTGTCCCTTTCGCCGACCGTTCGCGTCCGTACCTTTATGTGGGCATTCCCCATTTATCGGGAGCGACAATATGATGTTATTCTTCAAGAAGTGAGCAACCACTTGCTTGGTAACATTAGCGTAAGAGGCATCCTCGACCCATTTCGTGAAGTAATCTATGGCAACAAGTATAAACCTATGCCCATTTGAAGCCTTTGGTTCAATCATCCCGATCATGTCTATTCCCCACATGGAGAAAGGCCATGGTGAAGTCAAGACGTTCAACGGAGTAGGAGGTACGTGTACCCTGTCAGCATAAATTTGGCATTTGTGGCATGTTCGAACATGAGAATGACAATCAGTCTCCATTGTTAGCCAGTAGTATCCTGCTCTAAGGATTTTCTTTGCCATTGTATGCCCACTCATATGGGTACCAAACAGTCCTTCATGTATCTCCTTTATAATTTGCTCGGCCTCCTGTTCATCTACACATCGGAGCAGGATCATGTCATGATTTCTCTTGTACAACACCTCCCCATTCAGAAAGAAATTTGAGGCCAATCTCCTTAGTGTTCTTTTATCCATACTCAAAGCACCATCTGGGTATTCTTTCTTCTCTAAGTAGCGCTTGATATCATAGAACCAAGGCTTGACACTTGATTCTTCTTCGGCGGTCAGACAATGAGCAGGTTCTTCAAAGCGCTTGAGATCAATGGAAGGCCGATGATTGGGCCAAATCAGCTGGTACATAGACACCAGAGTTGCCAGAGCATCAGCCATTTGGTTTGCACTACGAGGCACATGAGTGAAAGTAATGTCATCAAATATGGGGAGTAAGTTCAACACATAATCCCGATATGGAATCAGATGGTCACATCTTACTTCCCAATCTCCTGTAGTTTGATATATCACTAGAGCTGAGTCACCATATACATCGAGTGTTTTAATCCTCAGATCAATGGCTTCCTCTAGTCCCATAATGCATGCTTCATATTCAGCCACATTGTTCGTACACGAAAAACAAAGCTTAGCTGTAAAAGGTATATGGAAATCCTTAGGAGATGTCAGCACTGCCCCAATTCCACAACCTCGATCATTAGCCGCTCCATCGAACATGAGAGTCCATCGCTCTCCTGGTTCAGGCCCTTCGTCAGGTCCAGGCTCTTCATTGTTTATAATCAACATGATGTCCTCGTCTGGAAAGTCGAACTTCAAAGGTTGGTAATCCTCCACAGGCTGGTGAGCAAGATGATCTGCTAGTATTCTTCCTTTGATAGCCTTTTTGAGTGACATACTGAATATCATACTCCGACAAAAGCATTTGCCATCTGGCGATCCTACCAGTGAGAGCTGGTTTCTCAAATATATATTTAAGAGGATCCATCTTGGAAATCAAATATGTCGTATGGGTCAACATGTATTGTCGGAGACGCTTGGCAGCCCACGCAAGAGCACAACAAGTCTTCTCAAGCGCTGAATATCTTGTTTCACAATCGTTGAACTTCTTGCTCAAGTAGTAGATGGCATGCTCCTTCTTGCCAGTCTCATCTTGTTGCCCCAGCACACAGCCCATGGATTCGTCAAGAACTGTCATATACATGATGAGAGGTCTTCCGGGAACGGGAGGCACCAAGATTGGTGGTTCTTGCAAATATTCCTTAACTCTATCAAAAGTTGTTTGACATTCATCATCCCATTCAATTGCTTGATCTTTTCTTAAAAGCTTGAAGATTGGTTTGCAAGTAGCAGTGAGATGCGAGATAAATCTGGCAATGTAATTCAACCTTCCAAGGAAACCTCTGACCTCCTTTTCAGTTCTTGGTGCAGGCATACTTTGAATGGCTCTGACTTTGTCAGGATCAACCTCGATCCCCTTCTGGCTCACAATGAATCCTAGCAATTTTCCGGATCGAACCCCAAAGGTACACTTATTTGGGTTAAGTCTGAGCTTGAAATCTCTTAATCGTACAAATAATTTTTGCAGATTAACCATGTGTTCTTCCTCTGTTTGGGATTTTGCAATCATATCATCGACGTACACTTCAATCTCTTTATGAATCATATCATGAAAGAGAGTTACCATTGCACGTTGATATGTTGCTCCAGCATTTTTGAGTCCGAATGGCATTACTTTGTAGCAAAAAGTTCCCCACGGCGTAATGAACGTGGTCTTCTCCATGTCTTCTGGATCCATTTTGATTTGGTTATATCCAGAGAAGCCGTCCATAAAGGAGAACACTGAAAACTGAGTTGTGTTATCCACCAATACATCGATATGAGGTAGTGGGAAATCGTCTTTGGGACTAGCTCTGTTCAAGTCTCGGTAGTCGACACACATGCGGACCTTTCCATCTTTCTTTGGAACGGGCACGATGTTGGCGATCCACTGTGGGTATTTAGCTACTGCTAGAAATCCGGCGTCAAATTGCTTTCTTACTTCCTCCCGAATCTTGAGGGCCATGTCTGGGCGAGTCCTTCTCAACTTCTGCTTGACTGCTGGACATTCTTCTTTGAGTGGAAACTTGTGCACGACGATATCAGTATTTAGCCCGGGCATATCCTGATATGACCATGCGAACACGTCGGCGTACTTGTGGAGGAGCTCTATCAACTTTGCCTTCACTTCGGGTTGCAAAGAAGCACCTATCTTCACTTCACGCTTATCCTCCTCTGATCCCAAGTTGATGACTTCAATGTCCTCTTGGTGAGGCTGGATGACCTTCTCTTCTTGCTTGAGCAGTCGGGCTAACTCTTCAGGAAGTTCGCAGTCTTCATCGCCTTCTTCCTCTGCTTGGTTGATCGGATAATCAAAGTTATACGGGACCATAGCAGCGTCGTTATCAAGGACTTCGGTGGTGTCTCTGCATGTTTATGATTTATGCATTTATTTTAGAAAAGTGATGTGCATTAAAACATTGTCATTTTATTATAAAAGAAAAATGAAAGAAAGAGAACAAATATTGAATGCAAACTGCTGATTTATTATATTGATAATCAAAGTTTTAAGACAATGGTGGCCCGACAACATCCCAATATGCCTTGGGCAGAACATATGGTTTTTTTTTGAAAAAAAAGAAGTAGAATTACTTTTTAGGGTAAATAAACTGAGGAATCTCGACAGTTCTCCAGTTCTCTAATTCTTCCCCTGGACCGGCTTGACGAATCCAATTGCAAGTTTCTTCATGGTAGTCTTCGCCCGAGATCATTGCAGCGTGATCTTCAAAGATGTATCCAGCGCTTATAAATGTATCACTCACTCGAGGAAATTGTCCATTTTCTTCATATGCCGAGATCGTTGTTGTACTGGAAGATGGTTGGTAGCCAATGCCATACATGTCTTTCTTGTCTCGCATCTCGACAACTTTGCCCCAGCCCTGCGCCAAGGCTTCCTTCAGTGATGTCATTGACATTGATGGCTGTGGGCGCTCATATTCTCGTTGAACTGCCATCATACTCACTATTTCAAAAGATTGAAACGGTGTCTCGACAGTTTCGCCTTCCACATTAATATATCGAAAAGAAGTCAAATGACTCACTAGGATATCTTCTTCACCTCCAATCACCACAATTCGGGTCTGCATAGGGAATTTTAATTTTTGATGGAGAGTGGATGTAACGGCCCCTGCGTTATGAATCCATGGTCTTCCCAGGAGACAGCTGTACCCTGGATGGATATCCATTACTTGGAAGGTAATGGTGAACAAAGCAGGTCCTATCTTAATCGGGAGATCCACCTCTCCTATGACCGCACGCCTGGAACCATCGAAGGCTTTCACTATCAATGTGCTTGGCTTCATCACCACTCCTTGTACAGGCATTCTTTCCAATGTCATTTTTGGCATCACATTTAGGGAGGAACCCGTATCCACCAACACCCTTGATAGAAATGTATCTTCACACCTTATGGAAATGTGTAAAGCTTTATTGTGATTCTTCTTATCAGCAGTGAGCTCTTCATCATTGAAACCAAGGAAGTTACCAGTGGTAACGCTGGCTATGACGTCATCAAATTGGGCCACAGTGATATCTTTGGTGATGTGCGCCGCACTTAGTACTTTCAGCAGAGAGGATCTATGTGCTTCAGAACTAAGTAGTAAAGCTAACATAGATATTTTGGCGGGAGTTTGGTTCAGCTGATCGACCACCTTGTAGTCTCTTTTCTTGATAATCCTCAAGAACTCTTCCGCTTCTTTCTGAGAGAATGCAGCTTGGGGCGATGACGGTTCTTCTGGTGACCCCTGAGGAATAGGAGTAACAACCGGTGCAGCAGTCGTCTTTTGCTTTTGGTGGGATGAAGACTCCACTGGTCTTGGTGCAAACAATCTTCCACTGCGAGTCATACCACTTGGTCCGGCAATGGCTGTGACAACGGGAAATTCAAGATTAATAGGCTGCCTTCTCTGGCCTTGCCTAGCATTTGCTGGTTCATAACTCCATGGCACAGCTTGGTTATTTTCCCCAGTGTAGTGAACTGGGTACTCTATAACCATAGGAGTACTATTGTTTGGAGTTTGAGGCGCGTCATAAAACATCTCTGTTGCAGCCACCATTCTTTTCTCCATTCCACGCCTTTCGATCTGTATCAGACCTTGATTAAGGAGCTTTTGCAAGCACTCCCTGATATTCTCTTCGGAATGATCAACCTCCTCATCCCTTGCCAGCATCAATCCTGCTTTCTCCAACTGTTCTCCAATCAAAGCCAATGGGGTCTGGACGTCTTCTGCCTTCAAAATTAACTCACAATCGTCCTCTTCCTCCACGGCATTAACATTTGCTCCCCCATGAGGCGGCAATGGGTTGTTTTTGACATTTGGACCTCTTGGAGTAAATGTCAAATCCTTCGACTCCACCAAGTCCTGAACGTGATTTTGAAATGCATAGCATTTGTCAATAGTGTGCCCAGGTGCGCCTTTGTGAAATTCACAAGTGGCATTGGCATCGTAATTTGGGGGATACGGGAAAGTGGCTGGCCTTAGATCCCTCAGAACCAGTTGCCCATGTTGGTTCAACTGATTAAAGATATCCCTATAAGGCATGGGGACTGGATCGATGTGCCTTCTTTGCCTAAACTGCCTTTGCGTCGGACCAGTCCGTCTATATTGTTGATTGGGCTGCTGTGCAGGAGCCTGCTGATATTGTTGTTGTTGTGGAGCATGTGGTTGATATGGAGCTAGCGCAACATTAGCTACATGCCCATAAGGCATGTTATACGGTAAGTTAGCCCTTCCTCTCATGATAGCATTGGCCTCTCCTTCCTTTTTCTTTTGGAAATTAGAAAAAGGTTTCTTGCCAGTATTTGCAGAAGTAGCTGCTCCTTTGCCTTTTTTCAGCTGGCTCTCGATTCTTTCCCCTACGGACACGATTTCAGAGAAACTAGGAAAACTAGCTCCCATCATTCTGTCCATATACTTATCCTCCAGCGTATTTAAGAACATGTTCGTTAACTCCTTAGGAAGCAATTGCGGCTGAACTCGTGCAGCGAGTCCTCTCCACCGTTGCGCATATTCTTTGAACGATTCATTGCTACGTTGTGTCATGTCTTGCAATTGAGTACGATTAGGTGCAAGATCAACATTGTATTGATAATGTTCAAGGAATGCACGGGAGAGGTCATTCCACGTTTTGATTCGGCTTCTTTCCAGCTGGACGTACCACTCCAAAGATGCCCCGGACAGGCTATCCTGGAAGCAATGAACCAGGAGCTGGTCATTCCTAGCATATAGAGCCATCTTTCTGCAGTAGGCCCGAAGATGGGTGTGAGGACAGCTGTTCCCTTTATATTTATCGGGAAAGTCCGGAGCCTTGAACTTATGCGGAATCACTAGTCCTGGCACCAGGCACATTTCCTCAGCATCTATACCTGGAATAGTGTTGATATCCATCGCCTTAAGTTTTTCCTCCATTGAGCGCAATCTTTCTGCTACTGGATCCAGAAGAGTTTCGGTACGGTGAGCTGGTGGATCTGCGTAAAAGACATCAGATTGTTCATCCATGTCCTTAAACGACCCATGATGAACAACTAAAGATGGTACATTGGGTGGATTCACCCCAGCAAGAACGAAGTTATCTTTGGCCGTCCCCGAAGTGCCGGCTTGCCTAGTGAGTTTCTCAGCTTCTTCCTCCCTCTTAGCCATAGTGATGACCTCGAGGATTTGGTCCAGCTTTCCCTTGAGTGAGTCGATATCAGCTCTCATGGAATTTTGTTCTTCATGAATTTGCTCCAACGTCATTTTGTAGATTTTTCTGGTCTCGTACCTTCGTCGGAAAATCCGGAAAGTCAGTTTTTCTGGAGAGGGAAGGTAAGGTGTATGAGTTTGTGTTTTTGTTTGGTTGTAAAGATGAGCGTATGAATGCATATGTTTGATTACAAAGCTCTCAGTCATCTTATCGATTTATTACCAGAGATATTTAACGTATTTATCATTGCAAATAAGACAAGATTTAAAATCCAAAAGCAACAATTTTCATTCATCTAGTTCAAACAAGTACATTAGAGATTCCACGAGTTTTCATATTACAATGCAAAAGATAACAACAACTTTCTTGAACATAAACTATGGTGCAACCCTGAAAACAACCCCTTGAGCTTTGCGGACTGCCACTAGATTTGTGGTGAGCTCCTTGATGGTTCTCTTGCAAACTTTCACACACCGGTAGACTTCTTCAGGCGTGTTTTTTGGGCACATGACACGATCTGCATCTTCAAGCTTCTCAGGAAGGTCTTGACTTGCCAGGTTCAACATGCTAGCCAGGTTTACAAACTTCTGCTTCCACTCTTCGTACAAACCTTGGAGATTTGCAATTACCACATCTCTTCCGCCTATGGCTTCTTCAGCATCTCGACACTTGTTCATCCATTGGATGCAAGTATTCTCCAAGTCCTGATAAGCTTTCTGAGATCTCAGGTAATCAATTTGCTCCACATCTTGCTCATGTTGAAATTTCTCACGGTCGTACTTTCGCTGATAACTGTCCTTTTCCAACTTTTCTGCTGCTAGCTTGTCCTCTTCTCTCTTGAGAGAATCCTCTAAGCTCTTGATCTTTGCTTCTAAAGTGATCCTATCATCCTTCTTGTTCTTAATACACACCTCTATGTCCTTCTGTAAATTGATAATTCGAACTTCAGCCCTTCTTAATTGGTCGTTACGATGATCCAAATCCATGCTAGCTCCATAAAGAGCACCCAAGCATTTTTCTCTTTTATCTTCTTCTATTCTGCATCTTTTGTTACTGCTTTCCACTCTTTCTGCCATCTTTTTACTTTTCTCCTCCCACACTTCTTTCTTTCCTTTGGTTCGAAGGAGTTCGATTCGCATGCGTTCGTTCTCCAATTCTAAGCCTTTGATCCTTTCGTTGAGCTCATCTATGTCTTCAGGTAGTAATGGTGTTTTCTCAGGAAGGGGTTGGAAAGCTATTGGATCGAGGAAGAATGGAATCTTAACAATGCGAGCTCTTTCTTTTACCCACAAGACATAAGGTTCCTTCACAGCAATATTCTTGCGGACACTAGGATCACTTGTAACGATCTTCTTCCAGGCCGCCTTGAATTTCTTCAACTCTTCTTTAGATGGGTTATCAACAACAAAAGGTACCAAATTCCTTTCTTCAGGAGGAGCATCCATAGGGAGCCCAAGTTGTCTCTTAAGCAACACCGGGTTGTAATTTATGCAACCATGATTTCCTATCAGAGGGACATTAAGGAAACTTCCACATCTAAGCATAATACCCCCAATCTTCCAATCTCTTGAGTACCATGTGAGGTCATTAGCCCTGAGCGAAGCAAATCTGTAAGGCCACGACAAATTCCTAGACACAAAGTAACCCTCCTTAGGCATGTGCATTTTCATCCACATGTGTAGCAACGGAGCGCAACAAAGGAATACAACTCCTCTCTTTGTATGTCGGGTATGGAAAGTATGATAAAAATCTGCCAATAAGAACGGAACTGGATTTCATGTCATGAAAATCTCTATAGCGGCACGGTCAACAAACTTATCTGACTTTGGGAACAACACAATTCCATACACAAGAAGAGATAGGATGGCTTCGCAGGAGGACCAGTTTCCTTTCTCAGCACACTGCCAAGCTTGTTTCTCCAAGAACAGTCTCGTGAATCCTTCCTTGTCTGACTTGTTGTCCACTAACAAACTTGCAGGAAGTCCCAACACAGTAGCCAACTTAGTCATAGTGACTTCTTCTTCTAGCTTTGGGAACGGATTACGGTCTCTAATACGAAAGCCCACAAGCAACTCGAATTCTTCCAAAGTAGGAGCAATCTGGAAGTCTGGGAAAGTGAAGCACCGTAGCTGAATGTCGTAATACTGAGCAAGAGCATGAAGAGCATCAATATTTGCCGTCTCGTCCAGTATACTCAGGATTCTTCCGAAGCGAGCCTGAAAGCTGTTGTGTTTGATAGGAGTGATCTTAGCTCTCAAGGCCAGTAGCGAGTCAACCTTTGGTTCTAAGAACTTGAAATTGTAAGTGCTTTTCTTGGAAATTCGATTCATCTTGATTGCTTTGACAAATACTTCAAATCTGCAATAAATATAAGTAACTGAGAGCTATGTATTATTTTTTATGAATGAATGTATGCAACAATGAACGGGTAAACCCAAAATGCAATGTTTCAGAAACAACTAGAACGGATGGAAGATACTTTGATCACTCTCCTTACAAGGATCTCACTGGGTGACCTCTACAGTTTTAGGGATCCCAAAGTTAATAACTCATATGGATGTTCATTACACGCGCCATTAACATGACGGTTAATTGACTCCACCATATGAATTTCGTTTGGGTGAGATCTTCGTATCGAGTCACACAAGAGAGAAGTCTCCTGGTACCCCATACTACGTGATCGTCGACACGAGGTTTAAAACAAAGTCCTGGAGTTATGGAACTTTCTCAAATGTTTGATGCACGTGTCAATTTTGACAGTCAATCAACTCCATTGAGTAAGTCTATTCCAAGTGAGGTTTTCGTATTGAGCCACGCGAGGGCGAACCCTGGTGCCCAATACTACGCAACCATCAACCGATGTTTTAACCAAAAGGTTCTAAAGGTCCTCAGAGTCAACGACTTTAATGAAAACAACTGAGCACACACGCCAAAAGCTTGACGGTTGTCAGTATTTCCATTAAAATCTACTCCGAGTGAGGTTTTCGTATCGACAACCCACGAGAGAGGTTCTCTCGGGAGCCCATACTACACAACCTCGCTAACTTATGTTTACACTCATAGACCCGGGTATAGAGCCTTTCCCTCAAGTTGTTTTGATCAAAGTATCAATCCAGTACAAGAGATCCACAATAAGGATATAAAATGTAAAGCAATAAAGAAAGCGATAAACAAGTAACACATAAGAAAACATCCAAACAAACGTGGAAATCTAGACTAGGCTCGACTTGCATAGGGGTGAACCCTTCCCCAGCAGAGTCGCCAGCTGTCGTACCTCGAAAAATACGATCCCTCGCGAACGCGGTCGCGGCTGAGCTGACTTGAGAGTCGCCACCTAATTTTATTTATTCCCGAAGAGGGAAATGGTAAATATAGATAAAACCACTAAGAAGGGATAAAACAAGGTCATTGCAAACCATTGTCGGGGTTCGGAAGTCGGTTATGTAGGAGGAAGGTATTAGCACCTCCTACATCCATCGTACTCGATGGGAACCATCTAGATTGTCACACGCGAAGGGATGTCTATACTTATGATTACTTGTTGAACTAAAGGGTTTATTGATCCTAGGGGCTCGGCAAGGATTGAGATCCCCGTGCCTACGTATTCCCTTGTGCAATGGGAAAGTCAGAGCTTCGTAGTTCGGCCTGATATGGGTATCGGTTGTTGATTTTATTACCTTTCTTTGATGAAAGGATTTAAGAGTCCATTTGCACTAAAGACTATAGATAGTTTATCTCGCCCAACAAGACGAGTGTCCTGCGTCGAAATAATCGGAGCGAGTAACGAAAGCTCGTTATCCCCCTTTATATCGCTTAAGGCTCGTGGCGTGCAATTTTCCTCGTATTTATTGAAGTGTTTTGTTTCCTAAGACCGCTTGATGTTGGATCAAGGGTTTGGATCTAAGAAGTAACATTTCGGTTTTTTTGAAGTTTAAGGTAAATGCAAATGGAAGTTTTATTTGTTGGTTTTGTTAGCGAGGCACAATGTGCTCGACTCGCAAAGTTGAGGAACTAAGCTAAAGACTAACTATGGAAAACAAGCGCAATGCGTTGATTCGTTAAGTTGGAAAAAGTTGCTAAAAGTGTAAGGTGCAAAGTTTGTGCAGATGGCGATCGAGGAACGATCGACTTACGTGTGTGTATGAAGTGAAGTGCATATGGATGTTTATTTGGCGTTGGACCAAAGATTTCGTTTATCTTTGAAAATGAATAATCTTAATGTGCATTCGTTTTTTACTTAGCAATTTATCGTCAAAAATGCGAAAAGTAATCACACAAATAAGCATTGTATCATGTCACAAGCAAATAGAAATCGAGCATACGCAAAACTCATATCACACACACAATCGAGCAAAGGGATGATAAATTAATTAACCAAATTAAATAGGGTTATTTAATAAGATTAATTAATAAATTAATTAATCAAATCAAATAATTCCGTTTAAAATAGTTTATTAATAGAAATATTTTTTTTGTTTAGAAGAGTTTTTTTTCTTTAAAAGTAAATCAAAGGAAATTACTAAAAACATAAATCAAAAGAAACATAAAAAAAACAATGAGCTGTCTCCATGAAATTGGACTTGAAAATCAGAGGGATTATTTGCCAATCCGATCCAAATTTCATGATGAGACTTAGGAGAATAAAAAAAACTTTCTCAGCAAAGCATGTTATCAACAGCATGATGTTTTAGCATTATTCCTAAAGTCATACTAGCTATTGAGTTTAGCTAGGAGACAGACCAACTGCGCCTTGGGCAGCGTAAATTGCTATAATTCATATCAATATTGTGACTTATCCATAATAACGAAATACTCCCAACACATAAGAAGACACCAAACTAAAACATTTTTTGAAATGAAACCTTTTTTTTTTTTAAAAACTCTTAAATGCACCACATCAGAACACGCTTCATTAAGTCATTATCAAAGAACAACCAGCATGTCAACATATGCCTCGGTCAGTGCAACAAGATTTTAACCAATAGGTAAAACATTGAGGCTTTTATTTAATAAACAAATATCAGCAATAAACTTTCAAAACAAAATTCACTTTCCCTTCTTCCCAAACGCATTCTCGCGGTGCTCAGCCGTCATCCGCTCAAAGGGAATCACGAGCTTTCATCGCACATTATCATTAACAGCAAAAGAAGAGTTTGAATCAAGAACGCAATATCAACACCAAGGAATCAACTCGACAGAGACAAACGAATCAAACAGACATGGGTGCAACAGAACAAAGAGGAAAAGATATACCTCTTTGAAGATTTAATCTTGGAATACTCAGGTTCACCTTTTGTTTTTCCTCTTCACTCCGTTTCTCTCTGCTTTTCTTCTATTTCTTTCGAATGCCTTTGTTTCTCGGTCTTTGATCGTTGATTTGTGCAAATAGTTCTCTGTGAATGAATGGTGAGTGGCTTAGCTTCACTCTAGACAGAGCTCTGATGTGAGCTCTGTGAGAGTTGTCTAATAGAAGCTTTAGTGATTAGGGTTTTCTTTTGGGATTTCTCTTCTACAGGGTTTGTAGATTTTCGTTAGGATTCTTGTTTTTCTCAATGTTTTGATGCTTTTGCTGTATTTTCTGTGATAGGGTTTTCAGGTGTCCCATTGCAAATGATTGAATGATGGTTATATAGTGATTGAGAGATGCTTAGTACCTGTGAGAGAGTGAGGATTCCGTTAGAAATCCAGTGCAGATACGCCCTGATTTCATGGGATTTTTCGAGAGTGGGGTGAGCTGAGATTACAAAATTTGTTGGAAGAGATTTTTTGGTGTGGGGCCTCTTTGTGAATTTGCGAAATTCTTCCTTTTTGTCTGTAGTGAAATAGAAAACTATTGTGGTCCCACAAAATCTGATATTTTCATTTTTACTGCTGTGAAAACATGTGACTAATGCTTTGGTTTCTTTTGCATTTCTATACTTTACTTGCTTGCATTGTTGCACTATCATCTGTGTTGATCATGAATATTTGCTACTGAATGTTGAACACTACATGGTAGGATCTCTATTTTAACTTCCTTCTTCTTTTGATAACAGGTTCCTTTTTGTGCTTCCTCACCTTCTCATCTTCAACTTGGATTTGCCCAATTTCACCAGCTGGATTGGTAAAGGAGACATCAAGCCATCCTTCAGAGATTGCCTTGGTGACATATGACTGAAAAAAAGCTTTTAGCTGATGGAACATCAAGAGAAAAATCACCTAGACCTTCTGCCAATCTAGAAAATCCTCTCACCATTTGGCCAGAACTAATCAGCCTTTCTTCTATTGTTTCTTTTAATAGCTTCAGCAGTAGAAGTTCTGACAAAGGAATCTCCATGGCAAGTACCATAGCTTTCTTCACAACTTCGATCCCTGTCTTGAATTCCTCATCTGTAATGACTTTTTTTGACAGGTCTCTTTCATGTATTTGCTGTAGGTACATCGATGGCAGCTTGAGTGTATAGTGGCATGAAGAGTGAAAACAAGGCTCCTCATTGAGATAAATTAATGCAGACTAAATGGACTGATAGCTACTACTGGTACAGCTCTATTGTGATTTCGGATTTTATTGCAGTAAAACATGAGTTTGCAACTTTCATTGCGTTTATCACTTTACTGATTATAAATCATGAATTGCCTTGTTGATCCCTGTTTGAGCCATCTTGTTTTTTTGATTTTTTTTATTAGCACGAACCAGAGTTGGCTAACTGATTGTAAAATGATGCTTCAGGTTATGGTACGAAAGTTTCTTGATGATGGGATGTTTAAGATTGATCTCAAGAACCCTCCTTCTACGCATGTAAGCTTGCCTCTTAGCATTTGACAGAGTTTGAGGCTGCATGATTCTTTCCATGTTTGCACTCCAACCAAATTTTGATGTCATAACCACGCAAGGAATGTTATCCATTCGATTGAATATCTTCACATCATCAACATTAACTTTTGAAAGGGAATTTTCCACCAAGCTTCAGACCCTCCCTGGACACATTTTGGGATTTCTTGTCCTCATAATCCACCAGATGCTGCATCAAGTATTCCTTAACTGGATTTGTGAAGAAAATAACTTCATAATTCTTCCTCTTAAACTGCCCAAGGAATGAAGAATTTTCAAGCCGCTCTTGCTGGTTCCAATTATGCAAAAGACATCTCTTTGTCCAACTTCATTCTAGGTGTATAATAGTCAAGACATGTCAATTTACCTTCAGACTTGGATGTCTCAAGTTTGAACAGTTTTACCAAGCAATTTCTATTGGTGGCGTCCTTAATGATACACATTCTAATGGATTTGCTAAATTCATTCCAGAACTTAGTGTGTTGACCTCTCTTCTCATCCACATCAGAAGACAAATCTTCTTCCGTTTCTTTATTAGTGGACTTATCAGGATCCTCTTCGGCACACTTGCAGATCATACCAAGGGCTTTCCTAATAAGCTTCTTATTATGTCAATGTGTTTTGCTTGTGCAGGTTAAGTTAAATGGCAGCAGCTTGCGTAGGCTTGCGTGGGTTGGTGTGTGTGTGTGAAGGCTTAATGAGGTACTTGTACTTGACTTGAGAAGCACAAATTCCAGGTTGTTAATCAATCCTGAATGAATCATGTTGCAATGTACTTAATGACTCAGAATGCATCAGACAGTTATGTTGCAATGCCGTCTGAATATTTGGTTTTCTTTGTCTTGTAGGTGCAAACTTCGACCCTGGCTGGTTTTCGAACGAAGAAATGCCTGAAGGCTGGATAAATAACAGTTTTGTAATGAGCACAAACTGTTCAACTTATGTTCATGCTGCGGATTTTTTCGTCTGCTATTTTGCGGTAAACTTCGAACTTTTACTGCAATTGGTGGCGAACTTAAGCATTTGTCCTTTCCTTGTGTCAGTTCAAACCCTGTTTTATAAATGAACGTTGTATGGATGACTTGTTGTGAAACATTTCTGTTCTAAATACCTCTCCTGTGAATTTGCTCGCTCACTAATGTAACCCTTGATTCTGCATGCTTTTGCAGATATCTCACAGGTGGGAAGTAATGATTCAATGTGTAACTTCAAAAGAAATCGTGAGAACTTCGCAAACAAACTTGTTTGGGCTTGGATGAGTTTGATAGAAGAAGATTATGGCTAAAACAAGGATTTTAGTGAAGCATAAGGATAATTTCATGTTTCTTAATCTTCTTAGGCTAGATCTCAGTGTAGAATTAGGAGTTGGTATTCTTATAACAAAGCCTACAAGTTTTGACATTAGCTTGGAACTCTACTCATGTAATGGTTCTTTATTTATTAGAATTTAAACTTAATGAGCTTGAAAACTCAGAACTTGTTTTTTTTTTCTTAGCCCTTTGTATTTGACAACTTCTTAAACTGTAGAAGTTTGTAATCTTGGACTTTTGTAACATTTGGTACAAGTTGAAATCTTATTGTGGCATGACCTTAGCACATATACAAACACGGCTTGTAACAACTTACTCCCCACTTGCAATGAATTTAGAAATCCTCTAATCAAAACTTGGCACAAATTCAAACTATGTCTTGAAAAACAAATTAAACTTCAAACATAATTTTGTCTTGTAAACCATGGCTACTTGGTAGAATAATCCTTCCTAGAAGGATACCACTTCCTTGCTTTTCCATTTCCATACCTCACTTAACCACTTCTTAATGACAACTAATGCAACCACCAAGAGCCATCACCAATACTTAGTAAGCATAACAAGTTAACCAATCGAAGATAATAATGGACCAACCCAGATTAAAATAGAATGGTGGGCTCATAACTCACGAGTCGAATGTAATGAAGTTAAGATGACAAATAACCAAAGAGATGCATCCAACATTCAATCTCTCACCACTTGAGCTCCATACATAAATGATCCAATGGGTTCAACTTTCTTTCAATCTCCATACCATCCTAAATATGACAATACTCATTTCCAACCAATAAAATGTGATTAATTTTCCGTGTAATTTTCACTTGATTTCAACATATTGAGAAATACTTGAAATTATACTAAGTACAAATAAGACTTCCATGATTTGAATGTGGAATTATCATGGCTGGGGGCCAGATAATCATTTAAAGAAGCGTCATCACCGATCCACCAATTATTCTAAAATATGAAAAAGGTGGGACAAATTTGGGGTATGACAGATTTTTTTAAGGGACCCCACACTAATTGTCCTCCTAACCAAAATTGCCAACCTTTCACCAACAATTTCAAAAAGAAAAGGCGATAGTGGATCACCTTGTCTCAAGCCTTTAGATACCTTGAAGTCTTTAGTTGGGCTACCATTTACTAGCACAAACATAAAGATATTCATAACACCGCATTCCATCCAACGCATCCATCTTGAACCAAACCCCATAGTCGTCATGATCTTTTATCGAAGTTTATGTTTTAACATGAAATTTGTTTTAAACTTAAATGTAGTTTTCCCCCTATTTTGATTTTTGTTTTTTACTTTTTAATCCCTCTTTAAAAAAACCAATTTTTTTATTCTCTTTTTCATATTTTTTTGGGTTATTTCCCCTCCAGAATTGTATACTTGACATGTCCAGTCATGACGTGACAATGATTATGTGTACACATTTTCAATTTTTTGACACATCATTTAGAAAACATTCCCATAGTCGTCATGGTTACAAATGGTTTCTAAATTGGTTTTAAATGAAATTGAAACAATTTTAGTGGTTAATTGTTTTTTTATATGGTTTATTGTAAACTAAAAAAAATCATTAATGTGGTTTGGTTCCGTGCATTTAATAAACCATGAATACTCCTAATTGAATTTTTTTTTTATCAAAGTTTATGTTTTAACATGAAATTTGTTTTAAACTCAAATGTAGGTTTTCTCCCTATTTTAAATTTTTTTTAAACTTTTTAGTCCCTCTTTAAAAAAAACCACTTTTTTATTCTCTTTTTCATTTTTCTTGGGTTATTTCCCCTTCAGAATTGTATACTTGACATGTCCAGTCATGAAGTGACAATTTCTTGACATGTCCAGTCATGATGTGACAATGATTACGTGTACACATTTTCAATTTTTTGACACATCATTTAGAAAACATTGTATGTTGTTGTTAATTATATTTAAGTTTAGTAATGGAAATTAAAAATGTCATTCACCTTGACCTTTTCTTGGTTTAATGTTTCGGGCAGTGGGGTATTAACTCCTTGTCTCTTAGAGACATTTCTTTAACATATAAGACAAAGTGATTACGCCTCTTATATCCATGCATCTAGAATAAGTGAAAAAAACACTGAGTGATTTCTCGAAATAACGCAAAACACAAATTCATGGAAATTACAAATCATCTAGTATCTTATACACCTGACAATCATAAAACGAAGAGTTAGGTTCGAGTTTGTCCATGACGTCGTCAATGGAAAATTGAGCCCACATTTGCATTCGTTCTGAATAGATTGCAAAATGGGTCAATTACTTGAATTTGAAGATTGGGACATGGTGATGAGTGAAGGTGAAGTTAAAATTGTGGGTTTTGAAGTGAAATAATAGAAGAAAATTTTAGTGTTTTGGTAAAGAATAAGGAGAAATATGAGGGCAACACATTTTTTTCTTCATAACTAACATTTTACCTAATAAGAAATATAATTAATAATAATATATGTTGAAATACAAGAGACTAAGAGACATTTAAATAAACTGTGTGATTTGAAAAGTACTACTGAGACTATATATAGAGATATTATAACTAATTACATGATATAATCGATGTGGAACTATTCTATATACAAGTATTATTAGCACTATATATTTAAAAATATCAACAATATAAGATGAAATTAATCATATAAAATATTTTTCCATATTTTTATATGATGTGTCAAAAATATTAGACGTGATGGCACATAATCCTTGCTACGTCATAAGTGGACAGACCAAGTAAACAATTCTGGAGGGGGACTAAAGTAAACCCAAGAAATATGAAAAAAAAAATATATAAAAAATTTGTTGTTTTTAAAGGGGACTTAAAAGTAAAAAAAAACAAAAATAAAAATAGAACTAAAATTTTATTTAAGTCTTTGTTTTATTAATGATCTAATATGAATTGAGATGATGATTTCGAAAATGATGAGTGAGCAAAGATTTTTGTTTGCTGATAAGAGGTATTTTTTTTGGAAGTATTATGTCGTTCAAGTAAGTGAAATGAGGAATTTAAGCTAGATACACACTAATATAATTTACAGTTGAAAATTGTATATCTTTCTCTCTCTCATTTGAGAGATCTTTTATAGGTCACTTTTAGGAGGCCGACTTTATGACTAGAAAATATAATCATTTGAACAGTTTCATGCTTGATGTCCTTGTTTCTGCCTTTGTCTTTACTCTTGCCTCCTACAACTCCTTGTCAATATGTCGGGGGAAGTTTGATCCACTTGAGAGGTATGGGCACAATAAACAATAAGTTTTCTCATTCAAATGATTGATAAAACATCAGTATAAAGAGCTTTTCACCATCTCTGCATAAGTTTGCTCTACCACCACAACAACCCTTAAAACCCCTATAACAACCCTACATAGTTAGGAGTTGTCACTCATTTTACTTTTAGGTATTATCTCTTAAATCTAACATCAATTTATATTTATATGTGAATAATAATACAAATTTATAATATAAATGATAGAATATATTAGTTGTAAAATAGTTAGTTTTATATTATTTTACCTTCTGTATGTATATAATATTTTATTTAATTACTTTTCTTTATTACAAATACTACATTTCCTAACAAATGTTTATCTCGGTGAATCTACCAACCAAGGTAAAATCACTTCCATTAGACGTCTTAATTTTTATTTAAAAAATAATTCACAAATTCCCTCGCTTGAGAGGAAAACTGAGGGAAAAGGTCTGTCAAGAACAAGTTTCAATTCCCAGTAAATAAAATTTTTATTTATTGTTATTGTTGTTGTTGTTGTTGTTTCTTAGGAATAATTTCTCAATGTTGTCATCAAGGCAAACATTCAATGATTTATTACTCGACCTGGTATGAAACATTGAAAAATATATTCCTAATCATTCTTATAAAATATTTTCTTTCAAAAATAAAATTATCAATGGTAAGAAGTTGTATCCAATATTCCTTACCGTTCATCATTTTTTTGTATGCAATAGAAGCTATTTATTCCCTGGGTTGGGCTAAAAACTGAGGAAAGGTCCCTAAAGGACACACTTCGATTCTTATCAATTAAATTTTTATGGTTTTATTTCTTTTAAACTGACGCCCTTAGTTTATTCTATTTTTTTATTAAAATTAAAAGTAGTTATTCTCTCGGTTCTAAATGTCAATCAAGAAGAAAACTAATGGCGCCCTTATTTTCTAAAATCATTATGTTAGCTCTCATTCACTTTTGATTTTCTCCTAAACTTTTTGAGCCTTAACAAACAAGGCACATTTTTCATCTTATCCATTAAACTAAATCAAACTCCATCTTCCTAGTCGAACAAAGTAAACAAATGATGATAGAAGCTCGAATAAGGAAACTTGAAACTCATATCATCTCATTTATTTAACTCTCCCATCGTATTTCTGGTACGTAAATATTTTCTCATCATTTTACCAGTAATGTTATTATTGTTGTTGTTGTTGTTAAGATATTTGAGGTTTTTTTGTGTTATTGTTATTTTTGAGACTGGGAGTTTAATGTTACTTTTATTGTTATTGTTGTTGTTATGTTGATATTGAAGGTTTAATGTTACTTTTATTGTTATTGTTGTTGTTTTGTTGATATTGAAGGATTAATGTTATTGTGGTTTTGTTAACATTGAATGTTCATTTTTGTTGTTGCATAACTTGTTAAAATATAGTTAATGTACAAATGAGCATTGATGAAGAAAATGACATAGTGGTTGTAATTGTATGTGGTAGTGCTAATGACTTGGGTTTAAATCTTGGATGGAGAAATTTAATGTTATTATTTGTTTTATTTTGGATAGTAAAAATATGGTGAAAAATGCACCTGTCCAAATTCGAACCAGAGAGGTTTCATCCAAGAGACACATGCAAAGTGAAGTGCCGACCACTAAACCAACACATTGTTTTGCAAAGAATATGAACGAAAATGCATATAACAATTGTAAACAACCATTGTTTCAAAAGATTCTTCCCAATATCAAATGCATGAATTTCTCTATAAATAGAGATATTGTGCAAATTGGAAAAATATACGAAAATTATTGTTTCAAATACCAAAAATTATATCTAAGTCATTCTTTTATTTTTCTAGTGCATCAGAATAAATAAGGGAACTTTATTCCGTAAAATATCGTTGATCAATATGCTGAATGTGAATGTGTGATTCATGTTAAAGTTTATAAAGTATCCTGAAGGGGATTCGCCGGAATACCCATTTGCATTCAATTTTCCTAAATTGGTGGGGCGAATCAAACCTAAAGCTTAGTGTAAACACACGCTTTTGAATTTATTTTGTGCAATTTTTATCATATCATTTTCATTTTCTTCTTGTTTATGTTTTGCACCCACAACACAAGATCTAGCATGTTGTGCTGATTTGTGTAGGATTTTAATTTTATTTTAAGAAAGTGCATAATTATGGATCGGAATTGGATGAAAGTCAATAGATTCAATGTTGAGTATGAGAGTGAAGTGCGTCAATTTCTTGAATTTTCCGAAAGAAACCTTCCCAAAAATAAAGGAACTTTTATTGTCCTTGTAAAAAATGTGGGAATACAAAACAACGTGGAAAGAAAGAAATACTCAATCATCTAAGTTTTGATGGAATTTGTCAAAATTATACGACATGGATGTGGCATGGTGAAGTGGCGAAAAACAAATTGTGTCACATAGAGTTGAAGTTGATGAAGATATGAGTTAACTTAGAAGATATGATTCGTGATGTTGGAAAAGATTATTTTAGGAGAGCTCATGTGTATGATACTTTACAAAGTGACAAGGAATATTCGTTATTTTGGGGGTATGATAGTTTTACACTATTGTTGATTGTGTTAATATCATTTAATCTGAAGGAAAAACCGGGTGGATGGATAAAAAATTTCAGTGAATTGCTTAAATTGTTGGAAGACATGCTTCCTGAAGGTAACACGTTGTCGAACCGTAATTATGAGGCCGAGAAGATATAGTTCCAATATGTTTTGACTATTTCAAAATACATGCATGTCGTAATGATTGCATATTATACAAAAAAAAAGTATGAAAATTTGAGTGAGTGTCTGATGTGTAGGGAGTCTCACTACAAGCTGAATGACAATGGTGTTGATGATGGTGTGAGCAAAAAGGGTCATCCTGACAATGTGATGTAGTATGTACCAGTAATTCCAAGGTTCAAAAAAATGTTTGCTAATGTTAATGATGCAAAGAATATTAGATGACATGCCGATGAAAGAAAATGTGATGGAAAAATTCATCATGTAGCTGATTCTTTGCAATCGAGAAAATTTTATTCTTTGTTTCAGGATTTTGGCCACGAGTAAAGAAACCTTAGGTTTGGAATTATCAGCGATGGTTTAATATTGCTGATAATTCTCCATGTAGCTGATAATTTGAGTACTAACCATAATTTGAGCCAAGAATATTGAAGGTTTAATGTTGTGGTTGTGTTATCCTAATTGTTTTCATATGTCGTTTAAATTATAGGTGTTTAACGATCGGATATTATTCACAAATGAAAACTTCAGGATGCATGTTCAAGAATTTGTATTTTGGTGTTTGCTTTAGTTGGTTAATTATTTATATATGTTTAAGTTTCGTTGTAAAAACAGAACCTACAATGTGCCATTTTAGTTTTGTTCCATTTAGTTTATGGTGATTGAACTCATGATCAATTCTATATTTTCTCTCGGTTGGCAAAACAATCAAGAAAAACTGACACATTTTCCATAACACGCTTCTTTACTTAATCTATGAATTCGAGATGAACAACAAAAATAATATTATATATATTCGTAGAAGTGTTTATCTCTTGTCATTTCCAAATTACCAACCTTCTAAAAACTTCTTTCAATCATTTAATTAATCAATAATATACATAATCAAGTAAGAAACAAATTGAAAAATAGAAGAAAAAAGTGATCATTTGCCAACATCTAAGAAAGCTGGTTAAAAGTGTATTTATATAACTTCAAAATTCGTACATTCCAGTCATGGAATCAACCAACTACTGTCAACAATAATCTCACAATGAATCTTATCTAACTTTTTCAGAATTTTGTCATGACATACAATAGTTTTACACTAACACATTACCTTATCCATTACCAAGATTTCCATATGCCCCACAAAAACTACAAATTCATTTCATGAAACAGTTAAAACTCCATTATGTATACATCAAAAATTGAGTCAAACTAATGATAACTATTTACATTTAAATCTTTTTCAAATAAAATGATTATATAATAATTATATTATAGATTACAACCAAACCCATTAAATCCAATGGTGACACACTCTTTTTTCATATCCAATATCCATAACTCCACAAGAATCAAAAACAAAAATAAAGTGAAAGAATCATCAACAAACATTATCATTATTATGATTATACCTCCATTCTATATAGATAGTATAATAAATTAAGTTAAAGCAGACACAACTGTTTCTTCCACCCTTTCTTTTGATGCCACTGCTGCACATGTGTTTCCCTGCATTCCAATCATGCAAATTTTGAGTGGTCCCTTCTTTTTAACTAAAACACTTCACGTGCTTCCTCTCTTTCTCTAACAGAAAACAACCCTACTTGTACTCTACTAGTACTACCCTATAACGTGACTTTCCTTTTCTATAATCGATATTCTGCAATCGATTTTACCTTACAGAATCGACTGTATTGTTCAATCTTCAGCAGAATATCGATTATGTTTCCTATCATGGACTCGTGAGAAAATAAATTCACAATATATATATAATTCAACAAAACATGACATTGTGCATGGCATGGTACAATTTACAATTCGTCCAATTACATTTTAAATAAATTCTTGATTATTTTTTCTTCTATTATAAAAAATTGTGCAAATTCTTTTGATAAAAATAAAAGAATCACGGTATGATAATATAAGGTATAGCTAGTTAGATATATATAATGTGAGTAACTCTTCTTGTGAAGTGAAGAGTTGAGTCATACATTGAGAAGTTGTTCATCTTCTTGCTGAGGATCATATAAAGGTGAACCTGTTGCATTTTCCTTCTGTGTGAGGTTTTGATGGTGATATACTTGTCTTAATCTCTCTATCTCCCTTTTCAGTGCCTCTTGATGTGCTGCAAGCATTCAAAATATTTAAATATTAAAAACTAAATCATCTGATCTTGATCGGACAAATCGGACAACTAACGTTATGTCAAGTTTGTAAATAGTTGAAATTTATGAGTGTAGAAAATCGAAATACAAGTATCAACTACTTTGAGGCAGGACACTAGAGAAGTATTAACTAGTTTGAGACAAGGCACATGATCATACACAGACACATAAATATGTATGCATGCAAACAGAAACACTTTCACTAAATTTATTCAACATAACTTTGTATGCACTCTCATGGTTAATGGCATGTTTCTTTCTTGTAAAATCTAATCAAATAAATATTTTTGTATCAAACTTTCACTAGAAAAGATAATAGTAGTGCAACTTTATTAAATAGTACATTTTGCCCCATATAGCTAATTAGGGTTCGTTTTCATGGTTATATTCAAGTTGAGTTGATCAGATTAACCGAATGATTCAATATATATACAGTTTGTCGCCAAAACCATCTTAAATTTTCAGAGATTCTGTGCAGGTTAGCTATAGTTTAATCGTGGTAAAACAATTAAAGATCCATTTTGAGACCCTATTTAGTCACAATTTAACACCGGAAAATTTGAGGTTTTGTGCTGAAATTCACCTTGCACACCCTTAGAGACGGTTCTGTCCGTCGTCTATGGCTAATTTATACATACAGTTTTATTAATCCTCTATTGTTAACCATAACCAATGTTGAAAGGACTACTATGCTAGAAATTTAATAAAAATTACTATACCATCTTTGAAAATCTTGTCTTGAGCAAGAGCTGCAATTCTTTGCTTGAGAGCACTATTGTCAACATTTAGAAGCAAACGTTGATGATCCAAAAATGCAACTCTTGGAGAAAGCACTGAAACTTCAGCCTTCGATAATTTTGGTCAGCACAATAACAAAATGTCAATAACATTATTATCAAATTTCTATATTCTATAATACTACATAAATATTTCCACAAAAAGTTCAACAATTATCATACTCACAAACCTGCAATGAAGTTACACTTCGTTCAAGCTCCGATATATATTGCAGCTTCCTCACTCGCGATCTTTGCGCCGATTGCCTATTCGCCAAGATTCTAATCCAAAAACCAAAATCAGTTTCATATAATACAGAAAATATAGTAAAGTTCATAAGAATTGCATGCATTTGCTTCATTGTATGTTACCTTTTAACTCTCTTAGGATCGGTGATTCTGTCATTAGAAGAAGATGAATTGTTGTTATTTTGAGGCTGTGAATTTTCCTGTTTGCATTGGCTTTCAACCTCCTCAGGTTCATTTTTGAATTGCTTCTCATCATCTTCCTCTTTCTTCATCTCTCTCAAATCATTTTCCTTCTTCTCTTCCTTATTTATCATCTCATTCTCATTCTCATTGTTGACAAAATTCTGATCAGAAGGACTCGAAGCGTTCGACGATGACAATATCGGTTGCATATTATGGACACCAGCTATTTCATCATTGAACATGGACATAAACTGTTCATCATCAAACTTGTCGAACTCGTTATCATCCTCATTAATATTGTTTTCACCATGCTTCCCGCGGCAATCGTCGAGCATTGGCGACTCTAAGAACGCGACGGAATCGCTCACGGACCGACGGTGAGCACCCCGCCTAGCGGACGAGAAGTCGAGAAACTCGTCCACCCATGAAGGGTTTTGATTCTGATGATAATTGTTGTTGTTGTTGTTGAAGACAATGTTGTTGGTTGAAATGGATGTTGGCATAATGATTTTTTGATGAGCTGAAAAATCTGACCAACTTGTTGATGACATGTTTGGAATCTTGGGAGGTAATTGTGCCATTTGAGAAACAAAATTAAGAAACAGGAATTTTCACAAACCTCAAATACGTTGTTGTTGTTGTTGTTGTTGTTTTTGTTTTTGTTAAGGATGTTTTTTTGCATGAAAATAATATAGAGATATATAGAAAAAGGGAGAAGGAAAATGAAAATGAAAGTGATGAGCCTCTAACACAACCCTATAAACCTTAAGGGAATGTTAGAGGGAAGAAGGTTACAAAGTTAATTAAACAAAAACATAATCATGAATATTTTTTCTTTTTGTGATGTGAGATATTTTTAAATATTTTTGCTTGAGGGTATAAAATCCTAAAAAAAAAAGAAAAAAAATTGAAGGGTATCTTGTGTGCAGTAGGGTCACATGGGGATGGAGAAGGAATGGACAGCTATGAACAGCTGGGAAGAGGGACTCAACGGTGAAACTGGAAAGTCGCCAGTGGATTTAATAGATAGTGGGAATCAGCCACCACGTGCCATTGTGACCTTCTATTTAGTGACATACCCTTAAGGTCCCATTTTGGAACATTATTCTCTTCTCTTCTATATATTTGTTCAATCATAATATACTAATTTTAACTCTTTGATCATGGAAAAAATCTAAGGTTGATTCATTAGTTACAAGTTTTTTTTTCAATTACTAGGTTAAGAAAAAAGTTGAATTCTAGTTAATTAATTAACCAATTTAGGTTTATTTATGAGGTGGTTAGAGGAAAATATCTTAAATTAGAGTGTTTTTTTGAAGTTTATTTTTAGATTAGATAAAAAGGAAAACAGAATTAGGTATTGGATTTGATTCGAATGAATCGTGTCCACGTTCTAGATGAAAGTTTAAAGATTAATTGATTGTATCTAAGACAAAGGCAAAGAGAACCAACCCCACTTAAGGGAGTTAGTGATTGGTGAAATCATATGGGTTGGTGATCTTTAATGATCTTTAACTTAGAGAGAACAATGACCATGTGCATGTATAAGATACTATTATCTATAACTGAGTGTAGATATTGTCAGATATTGTTTGAACGAGATTATACGGTATAGATTGTTCGATCGAGATTGTACAGTATAGATTGTAGCTTTTAGAGTTGATTTTTTTAGTGTACAGTATTAAACTTTGATGTGGAATCTGATTTTATAGTGCATGGGGTGTGACGTGTTTTGCTAATCATGTTTGATTAAAAAGCTAAACATAGGAAAAGTAATTTAAGAAATAGGTAGGATTGTGAGGACTCGTGGGATTTGGGGTATGAGCTGTGAAAGAGAGGGAAAAGTTAGGGTTATTGTGAGGATCATGTTATGCTCCCATGTGAATTGTTTGCATGCACTATATGCTTTCTTTGCTTTGTCCCCAAACCATTCCCACATGTAGGGTATATGCTCTCTTTCTCGCTATGTGGATGTGCATATATGCCTTCTAAGCACCTTCTTCCATCATCTTATCTTAACTTGATTTAATTTAGTTTTATAAGGAGATGAAAGTTTGACATAGCACATGATTAAGAGCACCTTCATGGAGTTTCATATTATAATCAATGGCATCTTTAAGTTCGTAGGAAACTAGAGTGGGATATCTTATAGATGTGACTGAAGAATAAAAGTTCAATATTTTTTTGAGAATTTGAGATGATATCAACTTTATTATACAAACATGGATTTGTAGATTTGATGTATTCCCGAACAAATAGCAAGAAAAATAAGCATTCTTTACAACTAATAGAAAACTAGTACATTTTGCGCAAGAGTAAAGATAAGAAAAATAAGCATTCTTTAAAACTATTAGAAAACTATACATTTTGTGCAAGAGTAAAGATTAATCTCTCGAGTTGGAAAAACCCACAATGAACGACAAAGTTCTCACTCAAGAGAATTTAACAATGCTTCTTGCCCTTAACTAAATTTGAACCCAAAACTTCTAGTTAATAAGGAAGAAATCCCTTCTCATCTCATCCAAGTCTTCTTGGGTGACACCTAACTCTAATTGAGCCATTTATTCCATTTCAATCCATTCAACATGCCAACCCAAGAATTAACTACTCACACCAACTGAAACTGCCTAAATTATGAAAAATTCTTAACAAGACATGTACGTCTCTTCATTATGGTCATGCACAGAAAATGAGATACACAATTCTTGTCTTGCTAAAACTCTCAAGCACCAAACACATGGAGATAAATGTACATAAATATGCAAATGAAACGTCTCTTAAACAGAAATAACAAGCATTGTAATGCATGCATAAATAAATAAAATAAACAAGACATTAAGATCTAATGTATATTGTTTATGATAATAAATATCAATTCATGCTAAAGCAATCAATCACTATATGCACTAAGAACTAGAGATGAAAACAACTATAATATTAAGCATTGTTATCCTCAATCTTGTCGTCGTCTGCAATCTATGGATAACTGCAAGAGCAAGCCCTGCAATGCATAAAAAGAATTCAACTAATCCAGAAGTTATGAAGAAGAGGTATGAAACTTGGCTGAAACGACACGGACGACATTACAGGAACAGAGAAGAATGGGAAGTTCGTTTTGATATTTACCAATCAAATGTTCGGTTTATAGAGTACTACAACTCTAAAAACTATTCTTACAAGCTTGCAGATAACAAGTTTGCAGATCTTACAAATGAAGAGTTCAGAAGCATGTACTTAGGTTTTCTACCTCGGTTGCAGGCACAGGCAAAAACCAAGTATCATAAACATGGAGATCTTCCAAGAAACATAGATTGGAGGAAGAAAGGTGCTGTTACACATGTCAAAGATCAAGGCCGTTGTGGTAAACTTTATGGCAACCCAAGTTTATTCATTTACTTAGATATAACAGTATGATATACTTACATACACTAACCACAATCCTCAACTGTTAAAATTCATAGGTAGAAGATTGCTGCCATTAAAAAAAATCTTTATAGTAAAAGGAAACTGAAAAAATGCGAAAAAGAAAATAATTAGTCACAGAATCAGAATTGAGCCTCGTGTAGTTAGTTGTCCAATGGTAGAGAACACTATAGCACCGACACCTCTAAAAAAAGTGCATCTGTGTCCGAAACCGACACTTGTGATTACATTTTAACTTTTTATTTTTTCAAATTATTATCGATGTTGACGTGTCATTGTCGTGTTTTTGGTGTCCGTGCTTCATAGGTAGAGAATTCAGTTCCAAACATGGCAAAACGGTTAAGTCTATAAGAACTTTATATGAAGAAGTGTTTCAGTGTTGCAATTTGAATTTGACAAGGATAAATTAGTCTCATAGTTATATCTATAAAGAAAGTTACTATTTATCTATGAAGCATGGACACCTCTAAGAATAGGCGTAGTAAGTGTGTCGCGGTGTCCAACAATTGTATGACACCTGTACAACACATGTCCAAAAAGTCAAACAGGTGTCAAAAAAGTCAAACAAATGTCCTCTAAAAAAAGGTTTTTTTCTATGCTTCGACACTCTTTCAATTGATGTCCAACACCGTAAGACACTCATACAACAAATGTCACAATTTAGACAATTTAGACAAGTGTTTCAAACAAATCTCACAGACATCTGAAAGGGTTAAATACTGTGTTGCATAGGTACGGGTAAGTACCCAGTACCCGTTACGGATACTGGTATGGAGTACGGCATTTTTTGAAAAATTAAGGTCCGTACATTAGTATAATTTTTTTAAATACAATTATAAAAAACAATTTGTTTAAAAAAAAGTTAATATCTGCACAACAACATAAATAAATCACACTTAAAGTATCAATAAATTATGAAATCATTGTTGAATATCAATAGTTTTTCTCCAATATCATTAAAAAGAGCGACCTGAAGTCTAACTTCATCGAGAGAAAGACTAGGATTTCAAGAATACAACCTCCATCAAATAAATTTAATTCATCTCCACCAATATCTCACATTTTTATTGCTCCTTCGTTATAAACCTTACTATTTCTCAAGAGAAGACAAAGAATTGTATGAACAAAAACTAAATACTCATTTCTCTCTAGATTGAGCCTTTTCTTTTTCAATGAGTGAATAAATATATATGTTCCAATTTCTCTTGGCAGAAGATGAAGAACTTGTTTGTGAAAGAACTTTTTTTATTTATAAAGAGAATAATTAACCTAATTTTTACTCAGTAAAAAAAAATCTAAATTATACCATCTGATTTTTTTTTTATAAAAGTTGGGTACATGGTGCCAAATGTGTACCAACTAAAAAAAACAAAACTTTGGTGCATACCATACGCATACCGGTACCCGGTGGGTACCCGGTACCAGTACTTTCCCTAAAATGGAGTATTTGTGCTTCATAGGTTAAATATATATTGAAACAATGTTATCAATAATAAAGAATTAACGACATTAATTTTAATTAGAATATTTTCAACTCTTTTTAATAATATATAGATAAATGAAGCACAAATACTATCTTATGTGTGGCAATGTCTTTGTCCTATATTTTTGACATTATCAGTGTCAGAGTGTCGAGCTCCAATGTCCGTATCGATATTCGTGCTTCATAGCTCTCTATCTTAAGGGATTGCCTAAGAACTAAACATATTTAAAATCTTCTAATATGTATCTACCGATGAGTACGCGAGCTAAAGGTCATGCTTAAACATTTTTTGAATTTGTGTTTAGAGTTGACTAGCTGAAATGATGGTATAAAACTTGATGTAGGAAGTTGTTGGGCATTCTCAGCAGTGGCAGCTGTGGAAGGCATCAACAAGATAAAAACAGGAAATTTAGTTTCATTATCAGAACAACAGTTGATAGATTGTGATACTAAAAGTGGAAATGAAGGTTGCGAAGGTGGCGACATGTACATAGCATTCAACTACATCAAAAAGCATGGAGGGCTAGCCACAGCCAAAGAATATCCTTATACAGGAAGAAATGGTAAATGTAACAAAAATAAAACTAAAAACCATGTAGCAACTATAAGCGGCTATAAAAATGTACCTGCTCGCAACGAGAAAATGCTAAAAGCTGCAGTTGCCCACCAGCCTGTTTCCGTTGCAACGGATGCCGGAGGCTATGCATTTCAATTTTATTCAAAAGGTGTCTTCTCTGGAAGTTGTGGAAAGGACCTCAATCATGGTATGACTATAGTTGGGTACGGAGAACAAAATGGTGAAAAGTATTGGATAGTGAAGAATTCATGGGCAAACGACTGGGGTGAATCGGGTTATGTTAGGATGAAGCGTGATATTAAGGATAAAGATGGAACTTGTGGCATTGCCGTGGATGCTACCTACCCTGTCAAGCATTAAGCAGCATGTTAGGAAAATTGACCTGTCGTAGTTATACAAATGAATGGTGTTAGCTCAAGAAACATTGTTTACACTTAGCATAAAAGGTTTTAGAAAGACAACAACTATAGATTGAATTTCATATGTAGGTAGCTCGACAAGGTGAAGAAAACTCCACAATATTGTCAAAATAGCAAAAAATAAAAGATAAGATAACAATACAAATAACACAATTTCTCTTCATCTTCACCAATCAAGAAATTATTCCTCAAAATATGTTTATTCTTTGTGATTGGACAAGTTAAACATGTATAAGATTAGCAAGCTGTAGAGAAATCATGAAATGATCATTCTCCAGAATCAGAAAGATTACTGGAACCGGAACATAAAGCAAAAATAACACGATATTTCCCACCATTTTATAATCTATGCAGTTGATAATATAAAATTGCTTCCTTTAGTTATGAAGTTACTCCACTTTCTTGTGTTAAAAGTATCGTATACAGCCTAATTTTCTGGAATATAATACAACCATCAAAGTCAGGCTAAGAAGAAACATAAATTTTACAATTCAAATAAAACTCAGTTCCTGTATATGCTCACTCCTTTTCCATGTAATAACATAAGAGATTATACCTCTAAATGATTTGCAAATATAAGATCCTAGAGCTGCAATCCTCTATTTTCAGCATTACCATCGGAAAAAAAAGAACAATGACGTCATAACGCAGAAGGTATGTGTCTTTGTAATACTCACTTGTTCAGCGTTAAAAATTGAACCTGCCTCACTGTAAATGATTTAACAACTATGATTTAAGTTTCACAAATCTTTGTCTCACAGCACAAGCTATCTTCCACTCATCGATGCTCGCCAACCCATAAATTATCTTCTGCCTCACCTTAATATACGCAGAAGGTATGTGTCTTTGTAATACTCACTTGTTCAGCCTTAAAAATTGAACCTGCCTCACTGTAAATGATTTAACAACTAAGATTTAAGTTTCGCAAATCTTTGTCTCACAGCACATGCTATCTTCCACTCATCGATGTTCGCCAACCCATAAATTATCTTCTGCCTCACCTTAATATACGGTATAAAACCTCTTTCCGTCATCCCAATCGCAACCTTCCCGGCCAAAACATATTCCCGTCTCTCCAAACAACCTTCAATCACCATCTCATAACTCTCAAACCCAACATCATTTCCTTCCTTCTCCAGAAACTCAATCACCTCAACCGCTCTCCATATCTCTTTCTCCGCCCGTAAAGCAGCCAACAATTTCACCACCGTTCCATGATCCGGTGTCAATCCATACTTCACCACCATTTCCTCTATCAAACCTTGAGCATCAACACTCCTTCTAACCCTACACATTGCACTAATCACAACCCCGAAACTATTCGAATCGGGAATACATCCTGCTCCACTCATACCCTTCACAACATTGACCGCCTCCGCTAATTGATCAACAGCACAAAGAGATGAAACTATATAACCACAAGTACCACAATCAGGATAATATCCAATTGATTGCATCTCAAGTAAAATATTCGCTACAGATTGCAACCCGCATCGCCGCCGGTCGAGCCAAGCAGACGAGAGGAGCACGTGAGTCTGAGGAACCGGTAAGCAACCAGAACGTAAAGTCCGTTGCAGAACAGCAAGTGCAAGAGGCAATGGCTGAGAAGTTTGAAGAATGTAAGATAAAAGGTAAGAGTAAACTAGCTTGGGTTTATAGCGTGGTCTGATAGGTATAAAAGACTGCAACATTTCATCAACAATTTCCAGTTGTAAATTATGCGGAAAAGAAGATAAAAAAGAGAAAGGGTTTGAAATTTGGGATTGGGATTGTGAGAACTCAGTGGTAATGAAATCAGGGATTTTAACATAGTTTTTGGATTCTACTATAGCTCTGAGAGCATGTTCAAGTTCTTGCGGTGAAGAAGATACTGAACGAAATTGGTTTAGAATAGGGAAGAAACGAAGAACGAATCTACGGCAAGGACGCATTGTTGGTACACTTGCATGGATTGGCTACATATGACTGTACAAAGTAATCATTCGTAGGGTTGTGCACGTACCTCGGTGGTTAATCGTGGCCGGTGGTGATGCCGTCACGGTGGTGCAGAGGATGAAGCGGTGGCGTGATTGAATTACAGTGGCGGCTGCATGTTTTGCTAGGTTAAACGAAAAAGTGAAGTCTTTTTTGGGTAAAAAAATGGGAACTTTTTTTTGTTCAAAAGAAAAAGAAAGTGAAAAGTGTAAACCAATTAGAAGCCCTTAAACTTTGGAATTTCAAACCTATTTTCAAGTGAAAGGTTTGGAATAAACTTCTATTGTGCCAACATAACAACTCCCTTCTCAACTTTGAAAATAATGCCTAAAAACATAAAGATGCATGAGACAGCTTGCACAACATCCATGGAGAGATTATAATAATGGATTTTACTTTTAGATAAATTCACTCTCAAACCCAAAACTAATTCAAAGTCTCTGCAAAAGATTATTCCATTATCTAAAGATTATTCTAAAAATGTTTTGCTTCAATTAAGATTCAAACTCATATACATCTAATTGTTGGACAATACATCCAGCCACTACATCACCTCAAACTTGTTTGTTAACATTTTTATTACCATTAACATTACTATTATCAGCAACAAAAACACTCTCAACAATAGAAACACTGATTTTTTAGAAGTGTTATATGATCTGAATGTTTAAAATAAATATATTGAACACATGTTGATATACATTACAACTTAATAAATTCCAATGTTTTTCACTCTAAAACCATTCATGTTTATTTGTTTTATATTCATAGTATATAGACTCAGGCATTTAATCTTTTTTGTATTTGAATCTATTTGTGATGATGGCAGGGCCGGCCCAATAAATCCAGAGGCCCCGTTTTATTTTTAAAAATATGCCTAATTTAAAAAATAAAAAAAAATTAAAAATGATAGAAAAATATAATTATATATTAATTAAAAATAAATTTAATTATAATTATGTTAACATTTGACACATCTCATTTTTTTATGTACTAAGTTTCATAATATTTTTTACTTTATTGAATTTTTATATAATATTTTTTATATATTTATTAATATTAATGAAAAAAATTGCATCTTTTAAAAAATTTGGACCCTCTATTATTTGGGGCCCTGTGCGGTAGAGCTTGTTGCTCTTGCACAGGGCCGGCCCTGGATGATGGCATTCCAATAGGATCGTACCGGGAGAATAATGTTTAAATTATTTGACAAGCATCATATTTTCAAAACTTTTGAAAGTAGAGATGTTTTGAAGATAATTATTAATACATAGTTTAATGAACAGTTTTTCGTTTGGAGTCCGGTTGATTTCAATATTCTATATTCTATGTTATTCTCTATTTTTTGTTTGTAGAATTATAATATGTTTTAAGAAATATATTATTATATTTAATAGAGCCTTTCAACATTTTTTTTCCTTATCTACTGTTTTTATAAAATAAAAAAGAAGAGAATTTAATGCATATCAGTTTTTTTTAATTAAGATAAAAGCTATGATAAGTAGAAAATATTTGTTGGATTTGTAAATAATTAGAGTTTTTAATTTTGATTTGGCTCTAAATTATCTTCAATAACAGATACATCATTTCTGATCTATTTTAATTCCAATATTATTCTTAAAAATATATCATACGACCAAATAATTATTCATTTAAAAATCAATAAAAAAAATAACACTTTGGATGAATAGTGTCTATTTTAATTCCAATACTATTCTTAAACAATATATCATATGACAAAATAATTATTCAATTAAAAATCAATTAAAAAAATAACACTTTGGATGAATAGTTTATTTGTAATGATGTTTTAGACTTTAGAAGATTAAGTGTTCCATTATAGCTAAGTATTTAATATCAAGAAGTTGAATTGGATTGGTTTAAACTGAATTTCTATGAATGTCTTTATGTTAGTTTTGGTTGCATATAGTTGGTTCATTCTACGAAACAATTACACTACATTCTTTGTTGAAAATGGAGTTAACATCATTAACTATACGCAGCACGAGACAGCGATATGTTCATCTCTCTTCTACTGTGTCACAGAATTCTCTTGTTGCTGCAACCAATGAAAGAATGAAAATTTGATAATAATATGTTTCATTTGTAAAATAAATAAACAAATGTGAAATGACTTAGTGGTGGTATATCTACACAAGTAATTCAATATGTGTGGGTTTGATTCTTGGTGGAGGTAAAAATTTTGGACTTTTTTTTTGGAATTTGGTGGTCTTGGTAGCATATGCCACGTCGTATGAACATATGACACGTCACATGCCAGCATGGAAAAATTAATGTCGTTAGTAAAAAATAGATGGAAATGACTAACTTGGACTTTTTTGAACAATTAAAGGACTGTTTTGACATTTTTTAATGATAAAGGATCAAACTGGACATTTTAAGGGATCAATTTGGATATTTTGTCTAATATTTTTAATCAAATTTATTTGATTCAATTTTTTATGAGGGATAGTAATGAAGGAATTAAAATCTCCTAAGAGATATTTTTTTACTTTTCTGAATTGAGGGATTTGAAGGGGAGTTGAAACAAATTTTATATTAACAAAATTATACTTCATTTTTAATTAAAATCCTAACAATACATATAGAAATATCAAAAAATCAGTTTTTTTTCCAATTTCTCTTCTTTATTTTATTTTACTTTCGGCCTTTCTCTTTTGATGTTGAAATATTAAGTTTTCTCTTTTTAATGTATTCTAATATTTAGAATATTGGTGATTTTGTTTAAATTATCTGTGTTGTTTGTGAATAGACAAGTTTCTTTTTGGTGATATTTACAAAATAATATAATCTAGTCATTTTTTAGCATCTAGGTTATAGAACTAAATTCATCCTTTATACTTACAATGTTGTTACATAATACATGCCCCTTCATAGAAACATATTTTATATACTTCTTAATTTGGAGGGTAAAAATAAAATTGAAGATAAATATGTACTATAATGATTGTTATTAACTTATTTTTTCAATTCGTAGTGCATTCTTTTGACAAATTAATTTTCAATCAGTAATAACATGTTATGTTAGGTTAATGTAATTTTAGTTATCACGATTCATTATATAATATTTGTTTATTTTGGCAATTGGATTAATGTAACTCCAATCAATGTTATTTTAATTGTTGGAATTTTTGTTGGATAACTTAAGATCTATTTTACTTGTAAATTGACAAAATTGACAAAATTAAGAGAAAATTGAAAGTAATTTATCAGCATTATCCATTGTATATAGCTAATTAATTTGATACTTGTATAGCATATTAGTGAGAGTTCATGAATTATATATATATATATATATATATATATAGCTTGTACATGTTTATTGGTTAATTAATGAGATAAGAATTTCAGTCTCCAATCACAAACTTGCTTTGCAATCCTCTCTCAAACTTTTGCTCTAACTGCTGTAACAGAAGTTTGTTACAAACAGTTACATCTTCTTCTTCTTCTTCAAGCTCCATCAATGGTGATGGCTTGTGTATGCTTGAACTTGAATATGGTATCAGAGCTCACACAGCTCTGGTAGCCATTGTTGTTTCTTCTTCTTCGTCCTTGTTTTCGTTCTTTTGCGAGCTTTCTTTCGTTTTCCTCTTTAAGCTCTGCATTACCTTCAACAATGGCTTACCAACATTTCCTGGATTTCTCAACGAATTCGACGAATCCATTTTATCTTCATCCGAATGAAAATCCTGCAATTGTGCTTGTTTCCCCACTTCTTGATGACAAGAACTACCATAGCTGGTCACGTTCTATGCACATTGCCCTGATTTCGAAAAACAAAGAAAAGTTCATCGATGGATCTCTCACTAAGCCACCGATCTCTGATCCTTTGTATTCTCCATGGATTCGATGCAACACGATGGTGCTTGCTTGGATTCATCGTTCTATATCTGATTGCATTGCCAAATCGGTCCTTTGGATAGATAGTGCTGCAGGAGTTTGGAAGAATCTTGAAACTCATTTCTCGCATAGTGACATATTCCGCATCTCTGATCTTCAAGAAGAAATCTACAAGATGCGCCAAGGTAGCAGTGATGTTTCTAACTACTTTACACAATTGAAGGTGCTATGGGATGAGCTTGACAATTATAGAGCAGTCATTGAGTGTTCTTGCATTATTCCCTGTTCTTGTGGAGTTGTTATCTCTGCTAAACAACTTAGAATTCAAGATCAGGTTATTCGTTTTCTTAAAGGATTGAATGAAAAATTTGCTTATTCCAAGTCACAAATAATGATGATGACTCCATTGCCTGATCTGGATAAAGCTTTTTCCTTCATTATTCAACAAGAACGTGAGCTCAACAGTTCGGCTTCTGCTATGGCTCAGGCTTCATCTAATCCTGAAGTGTTGAATTCAGTATACCAAGCTCAGGCTAGTTATGGCAGCTCTCAACAGAAACCTGGATTTCATTCTTTCAAGGGAAAATATCAAGGTTCTACTAGAGGACACAATCATGTTTGTACACATTGTGGTAGAACCAATCACACAGTGGAAACATGCTTTCTCAAACATGGATATCCACCAGGTTTCAAGCATAAAGGCAAGGCTCAATCACCTCACAGCAATAATCAATCTGCTGCAACAATTAATGTTGTATGTGATTCTCCTCAGCCAGACTCAATTGCTTCATCATGTGTTTTTACTCAAGAGCAGTACAACAACATCCTGGCATTGCTTCAACAATCCAATCTTCAATCCCAAGCCAACTCTGTATCCACATCTCCACTAGCCATGACATCACATACATCTGCCACCAGTGGTAAGTTCTCCACTCTATGGATTCTTGATACTGGAGCAACAGATCATATTTCACATAACATTAATGCATTTGCTCATATAAAAAACATTATTCCTATCACTGTTAATCTCCCTGATGGTTCATCCATTACTGCATCTTTGTTTGGTAATGTGACACTCTCACCATCCTTAACCCTGCATAATGTCCTCTATATTCCTAGTTTTCATGTTAATCTCATTTCAATTGCCAAGCTTACACATAATAATGACTGTCATGTTCATTTTGGTGCTGATGTTTGCAACATTATGCAGAATCATTCTCAGGCAATGATTGGTACAGCTAAGCTTCAAAGAGGCTTGTATGTCCTGCAGGCTGTTAGCCAATCCTTAGTTTTTAGCTCTAGCTCTATTGATTCATCCAATTTATGGCATCTAAGGCTAGGACACATCTCTAATACTGCCATGAAATTTGTATCTCAGTCTTTTCCATTCATACAATGTAAAGCAAATAATATTCCTTGTGATTCATATCATTTTGGCAAGCAAAGAAAACTTCCTTTTCCAAATAGTGTATCTACTTTTCTTTCTCCTTTTTCCATTTTACATGCTGATGTTTGGGGGCCATATTCCACAATATCAATGTTAGGACACAGATATTTTCTCACCCTTGTAGATGATTACAGTAGATACACTTGGGTTATACTTTTAAAAACCAAAGATCAAACCAAAAACAGTCTAATTCAGTTTATTGCTTACATTGAAAATCAATTCAAAACCACTCTCAAATGCCTTAGATCTGACAATGGCACTGAATTTCTTGCCCTAACCTCATTCTTGCTCTCCAAGGGTATATTACATCAAACCACTTGTGTTGAAACACCCCAACAAAATGGGGTGGTTGAGAGAAAACATCAACATATCTTGAATGTGGCAAGATCCCTTTATTTTCATTCTGATATTCTTGTCACCATGTGGAACTTCTCTATTCAACATGTTGTTCACATTATCAATAGAATAACATCCCATCTTTTACAATTCAAATCACCTTATGAAATGTTATACTCCCAACCACCCTCTTTAATTCATCTCAAAGTGTTTGGCTGTCTTAGCTATGCAACTACATTACAAGCACATAGAACAAAATTTTCCCCTAGAGCTAGAAAATCTGTTTTCCTTGGATTCAAAAATGGAACCAAAGGATATATTCTCTATGATTTGCAGAGTCATCAAATTTTCATTTCAAGAAATGTTATATTCTATGAAAATGTTTTTCCCTTCAAAACCATTCCCTCATCTACTGATGAGACTGTCTGTCATAATCCTACTGATAGTTTTTATGCAGACCTACCTACCCTGCCAGCCCCCACCAGTACCACAGATATGTCCATATCCCTTGATTCTAGCAGATCTGAAAGTACCTCAATCCCATCAAATACACCCATTTAGTCTTCCCATGATAACACTTTTCCTGATAATACTCAGCTTTTATCTCACAGTCCTGTCATTCATGAGGCTCCCACATCACCCTTAATCAACAATAACTCTCCTCTTCTATCTTCTAATACTTTTTCACCATCAACAAGTAATGATCTTTCCCATCTATCTGATACTCCTTCAGATTCTACAAATAGCCCTATTCCTGTTAGACAGTCCACTAGAATATGTCATCCCCCTAGTTATTTGACAGATTATCACTGTTATCTTACATCTCATGATTCTGTCACATTACATAACATTCATTCTAAAACTGCACATCCTCTATCATCTGTCATTTCCTATCATAATTTTTCTCCTTCATACAAACATTTTTGTTGCTTCATATCATCTACCATTGAACCTAAGACCTATAACCAAGCCATGAAGTTTGATTGTTGGAAGCATGTTATGGATGTTGAGCTACAAGCTCTTGCAGCTAATAATACATGGGAGGTAGTTGATCTTCCAGCAGGAAAACACCCTATTGGATGCAGATGGGTATACAAAGTCAAGTACAAAGCAGAAGGTTCCATTGAGACACATAAGGCTAGGCTAGTTGCCAAAGGCTACACCCAATTAGAGGGAATAGACTACTTTGACACCTTTTCACCAGTAGCAAAACTCACTACTGTAAGGGTACTCTTGTCTATAGCAGCTATAAAAGGGTGGCATTTGGAACAACTAGATGTCAATAATGCATTTCTGCATGGTGACCTTCATGAAGAGGTGTACATGACTCTTCCCCCTGGCTTTCAAACTTCTATCTCATCTAAGGTGTGCAAAATACATAAGTCATTATATGGTATGAAGCAGGAAAACAGACAGTGGTATTCCAAGTTGTCTTCATTTCTTCTTTCTATTGGCTACAAACAATCTCAAGCAGACCATTCTCTATATGTTAAATCTACCAATAATAACTTCACTGCATTATTGGTGTATGTTGATGATATAGTTCTTGTAGGAACTTCTATGGAAGAAATCTCTCAGGTTAAAGAGCAGCTTCATCACTCTTTTAAGATCAAAGACCTTGGTCAATTGAGATTCTTTCTTGGATTTGAGATTGCTAGAAGTACAACTGGTATTTTTCTTAATAAAAGAAAATACACCCTAGAGCTTCTTGAAGACAGTGGTATGCTAGCTTCAAAACCTACCTCTGTTCATTTTGATCCAACTCTCAAATTGTCTGTTCATGAAGGTCAACCTCTAGAGGATCCTTCTCTCTACAGAAGACTAATTGGGAGACTCATATATCTCACTAACTCAAGACCAGATATTGCATATGTTGTTCAACACCTCAGCCAATATGTTTCAAAGCCCCTTACTCCTCACTATCAGGCTGACATCAAGGTTCTTAGGTATCTCAAATTTGTCCCTGCTAAAGGATTACTCTACCCTGCATCCAGCCAGCTCAAATTATATGCATTTGTTGATTCTGACTGGGCAAGATGCTCAGACACCAGGAAATATGTCACAGGCTTTTGTGTCTTACTTGGCTCTTCCCTCATTTGCTGGAAATCTAAAAAGCAGAAGACTGTTTCAAGATCCTCTACTGAAGCTGAATACAGAGCCTTAGCATCTCTTTCTTGTGAACTGCAATGGTTGAAGTACATTTTACAAGACTTACAAGTGCATCTCCCTCAACCTATTGCTGTGTTTTGTGACAGCAAGTCAGCCATTTACTTAGCTCATAACCCAACTTTTCATGAGAGAAGTAAGCATATTGAATTGGATTGTCATGTCATTAGAGAAAAAATCCAGTCTAAGCTTCTGCACTTACTTCCTATTTCCACCACTAACCAATTGGCTGACATGTTTACTAAACCATTGCACCTTCCTTCCCTAGCTGGTATCTTGGACAAGTTGGGACTTTGCAGTATACACAGTCCAACTTGAGGGGGGATATCAGCATTATCCATTGTATATAGCTAATTAATTTAACACTTGTATAGCATATTAGTGAGACTTCATGAATTATATATATATATATATATATATATATATATATATATATATATATATATATATATATACAGCTTGTACATGCTTATTGGTTAATTAATGAGATAAGAATTTCAGTCTCCAATCACAAACTTGCTTTGCAATCCTCTCTCAAACTTTTGCTTTAACTGTTGTAACAGAAGTTTGTTACAAACAGTTACATCTTCTTCTTCTTCTTCAAGCTCCATCAATGGTGATGGCTTGTGTATGCTTGAACTTGAATATAATTGTATGTGTATGAGAGAGACCAGGGTGTTATTAGAATAACTACTTATATGGTTAAGAAAATATTAACAAACTAACTTACCAAAAACTAAAAGTTGTGATAATTTGCTTGTGTTACAAGTTACACTTTTAAATTGTCACTAACAGTCATATACAAAACTAAATTAATTCATAATTTCCTTCCTAATCCATATTTTATAAGCTCTTAATTCTTATTAACCCTTTAAGGTATTCAAATCAAATCAGGTAGTGCCTAATTTTAGCTTTCATGGAAACTATGATTCAAGTCAAGTTATATTTGTGAATGAAATCAAATCACATAGAACCAAAATCTAATTTTCAAAAATTGTATGATTCAAGTCACAAAATATACATGATTCAAATCAAGTAACTCAACACCTTGATTCAAGTGCTCTAACGTGTGATTCAAGGGGCACTTGATGAAAAGACAAAAATCAACTTGCAAGGCTAAAAAAAAGGACACATAATATCATGTACCAACATTCTAATTAATTGAAAAATGAGGGGATTAAGGGTACAATACTCCATAGCCGAAGGAAATAGAATATAAATAAAAAATGATCATATTACAAACATGCAAAAAAAATCAAATAACACATACACATAAATTGACAAAAACATCAAAACTAAAAGATATTATCTTGACTGCAATTTCAATCTTCCTTTTTTATATTTTGGGAAATTTAGAGATACTATTGTTGATCAATTTGATTTAAGCTTATTTTTAATTTGGAGAAAAATTGAATCCGGTGAAATGCTTAGCACACGATACATGATTGTAGATTAGCTCTTATGCTCCAGTTGCATTAAATATTTATTGTGTGTGAATATCGATAATATCTCAATAACTTCTCCCTTTTGACAAATATCAAAAAGATAAAAGGAACGCGGGAGAATAAATCCATGATAAATAAAAAGCTAGCAATTTAAATGTCACGCTAGCGAACTAAATATACACCCTAAAAATTGCATACGATTACTATAAAGACGCAATTTCAGAAAATTTTCAAGATAAAAAGATATGGCATAGAGAAATCACATAGATACTAAAAATGTAACACACTACTTCCCGACTCAATAATTAATAAATATAATATAATTCTATCAAAGTAGGATGTTACTTCACAATCTAAGAAGTCTGGATGTTACTTCATTTAATCAAAAGTATAGTCCAAACAACAGAATTAAACAAAGTATGGCATCCATAGCCTCAACAAATCATCCACACCGAAAGTGGTTCAATGATTACTTTAAATTAAAAGTTGCGTAATAGAATAACATAAAGAAAATAACTTGTTCCTCGGTGTAACGTATCAAAGAAACTCCACTAGTAGACTTGATCGATAGTAACATGAGATACATCTCTAACTACTCAGGTACCTGATTGTCTGTACTCTGAGGGAGCACAGACGCAACAAATACAAAAGGGGTGAGAAATTCATCTATATAATAAATGGTGTATAATAATTAAGAGAGTAGTATTTATACACATAAATCACATTCATTCACATCACATTATCACCACAACAAATACACAAGTATAACATAATTTCAATGCAATGAGACCCGACAATATTACACGATGCATGTGGTACCAATTCTCACCAATGGTTCATCAAACCAACTTGATTCCCTCTTTGGAATCCCAAGATCCCCCTTCTGAGTTCCGGATAAGTCTTTTGTCCCCCTTCGGACCTATGACTTATCTCCTTCAACATATCAACTCTGAATACATGGAATGATAATAATGCAATTAACACAACAATTATAATAATACTTAGTGATTCACAATCAATCAAACAATTGCAACCATTCCTAACATAATCCAACCTCATGGATTACCACCAATATAATCAAACACATCCTCCGAGTCATTCATAACACATCAAATAATTTGTCAATACGGACCTCGTTCATATTCATCACATCATACACTTCTTTCCCACCTGCTACCGACCTTTGATAAAATCATTAAATATATTTTAACCCTAAAACAAAGTTATAGCCCGTTATTTCAGTTGCCCAACACTTTAATCCCCATCCCAAAATGATGAACGAGTTAAAAGTTATGATCAAAATTGTACATGAAGGCGTTACTAAAAAATTATTGTTTTTCTGAAATTTCTAACACGATTTTAATCTTCTTCAATCCCAAAAACATCCATGAAATCATCACCAAAAATATGTTATCCCTAAAACAAAGTTATAGCCCTCTGTTTCAGCTACCCAACACTTCAAACCCCGTCTAAAAATGACTTTTTTGTTGAAATTTATTATCAAAACTGTGCACGAAGGGGTAACTAAAATGTTGTTGTTTTTCTGAAATTTCCAGCATGATTTTCATCTTCTTCAACCCCAAAAGCGTCGATGAAATCATCATAAAAAATATTGTATGGTTTTAAACTCAATCATAAACTATTTGAACTGAATAGTATCACAAATTTGAGATGAAGGAGATAAAGTTTCATTTTGTGACAAGTCATTTTGATGGATGAGAGGTGACACAGTGACATGTGAGTTGCTATTGTCCAGTGGGGTAGAGCTTGAGGTAGTAGTAGTTTGATGTGACTCAGTGACTGTTGTACTTACAGACTAAGAAACTTGGACAGTTGGAAAAAATAGTGATATGAAGGGTACAGATGAGCTAAGGTTGACAGAAAATAAGGCAGTGTAAGGAAAGCTCATTTCATTAAAAGTCACATCCTTAGATATGTAGACTCTACCTATGGGACTAAGGCATTTGTATCCTTTGTGTTGAAAAGATTGCCCTAAGTACACATATTATGTACTCCTAAGTTCAAGTTTATTCTTATTATATGGTCTCAACAGTGGAAAACATGAACAACCAAAGACTATAATAAACTTGTAATCAGGGTTTTTGTGATACAAGGCAGGGAAAGGTGAGTTAGAAGTAGCTAAAGCAATTGTAGGTAGTCTGTTAATTTGGTATGGTGTTGTTAGGAAACCATAATCCCAGTAGTTCAATAGTAAATTGGCATGAGCAAGGAGGGTAAGACCCATTTCAACTATGGATCTATGCTTCCTCTCCACTAACCCATTTTGGTAAGATGTGTGTGGACATGTCAGTCTATGTGTAATTCCAAGATCATGTAGGAATTTAGTGAAAGATCTAAATTTCCCCCCATAATCAGATTAGACAGATTTTATAGTAAGGTTGAATTGTGTTTGAACATATTTAAGAAATAGTTTGAAGGCACTCATGGCTTCATATTTATGTTTGAGTAGGTAGAGCCAAGTATGTTAGAACAATTTTGATTCTAATCCTATAATAGTTTTGATGATAACAAATATTCTTCTGTAAGAATAGAAGTTCTAATATGTATTGCAATTAACTTCTTTTAATGTGCATTGTAGAAGTTCTTAAAAAGGAAGTTCTTAAAAAGAAAGCATGTTGGAATAGAAGCAGTCTTACGCTCTTATATAGAAGATATATATGTTAAAGAGAATCTCTCATTTAAGACATCATTAAAGATGTGTACTCAAACTTATGATACTTTGATTCGTGCTTAGAAGATTGTGATTCTCTCATTAAAGATTAATTGAAGATAATCAGAATAAAGGCTGGGAACAAGAATCTCTTATTTTGGAAGGATTTTATGGCGTTAACTTATATCCAAATCAAGCTCTAGATGTTCCCAACGACTACATTATTCAAGAAACTATATAAAGGAATTAAGCTGAAGATTTGAAGCTCTATTTCTCACATTATATCTTCACACTCTTTCATACTGCTCTAAATATATTGTAATAAATCACCTAGTGATTAAAGCTTATTAGAAGCATTATAGTTACTTCGTTTATCTTTGTAAAAGATACATTCATTTTTCCTTGAGTGACTAGTTTAAGTCACTAGACTCAAGAAGACATTGACAGTAGGTCTTTGTGTGTATTCAAATTTGAATAATGGATTAAGACCTTGCTGATAGAGGAAAAATCACCTTGGTGGGTGGACTGGATGTAGTTTTAGTTCAAACGAACCAGGATAAATTAAAGTGTTTCTAAAGTCATTTTTATTAGTTATTGAAAACCCAATTCCAACCCCCATTCCTTATGTTTTACGTTCCTTCAATTGGCATCAGAGCTCTAGGTTCTAAGATATATACTTAATCGTGTCAGTAAAAGATCCAGAAGTTAAAACACAATGGCAGATGCTGGCAACAACAACAATGACTACCAAAATGACAAGATCAATGGAAAATCTCTCGTGTTCAATGGTGACAACTTTGATTACTGGAAGGATGTTTTGGAAAGTTTCTTTCTGGCTCTGGATGAAGATCTTTGGGATATGGTGACAGATGGATACATTCATCCTGTTGGAGCAGATGGTCAGAAGATTGAAAGAAAGAACATGACAACTCAACAGAAGAAGGAATTCAGAAACCATCACAAGGCTAGAACCATACTTCTGAGTGATATTTCATATATAGAATATGAGAAGATCACCAACAGAGAATCAGCCAAACATATGTTTGACTCTCTGAGGATGACACATGAAGGCAACACTCAAGTCAAGGAGACAAAAGCTCTGGCTCTCATCCAGAAGTATGAAGCATTTAAGATGGAAGAAGATGAAACAATTGAGAAGATGTTCTCAAGGTTTCAAATTCTGGTTGTTGGACTGAAAGTTCTGGACAAAGGCTACTCAACAGCAGATCATGTGAAGAAGATTATTAGAAGCTTGACAAAGACTTGGAGACCCATGGTCACTGCTTTGAAGCTATCAAAAAATCTGAACGAAATATCTCTAGAAGAACTGATCAACTCCTTGAGAAGTCATGAGATAGAACTAGAAGAAGATGAACCCCAGAAGAAAGGTAAATTTGTCGCTCTTAAATCTAACAAATCTGATTCTAAAGCTTTGCAGGCAGAAGAAGAAGAAAGCTCTGGAGGTTCATCAGAAGAAGATGAACTATCTCTTTTATCCAGAAGAGTTCAACAACTCTGGAAGCATCGTCAGAAGAAGTTCAGAAATCCTAGAAGATCAAGCAATCACTCTGAAGCATCCTCTGGTCACAGGAAATACAGAAGCAAAGAAGTAGTATGCTACGAATGCAAAGAACCTGGACATTACAAGAGTGACTATCCTAAACTCCAGAAAGAGAAACCCAGAAAGAAATTCAAAAGAGAAAAGAAAAAGAGTCTCATGGCAACATGGGATGATTCAGAATCATCTGAAGCTAATTCAGACTCAGAAGATGAACATGCAAACATTGCATTAATGACAAAAATACCAGAAGATGTTCATTTATCAAAATTAGAGTCAGATTCTGACACAGAAGAGATGTCTTTAACAGCCAAACTGAAACACCAATCTTGGTACCTGGACTCTGGATGCCAAACGTTTCAATCATTATAATCTTTGATATTTGTGAAACGATCCGTATTGACTTGATCAATATTCAAACTGTATAATTTTCATTTTCGCATCAAACCTTTTGCTCACAACTCATTTTTGAAAATACTCTGATTTTGAAAAACGTCAATTAAATTTAATTTGGGTATATTTATCTCCAATAGGCCGTTTATCTACTTCTATATTCACATTCAACAAAGATCTTATTAGATCATGTTCTTTAAGTTTCAAGATCTATGTTGAGTAGTGTGAACTCTCAAAATCTAATTCTCTTAAACTCTATGTTCTTTAAACTAAGTAACATGATATATTTTAAAGAGTTAATAGAATAATATATTTTTTAAAGTTAAGAGATCGAAATGAACTTGAAAATTACATTCGAGAATAAAAGGATTTTAATCCTATATTATAAAGCATATTATGGACTTGGAACATAACTTTTTGTGAATTATATTCTAAATGAATAGAATAAAATGTAATATCTAATAATAATTCAATATTGGTGTGCACCGAAAAGGAAATAATTGGATATTGCTTTACAGGAAACTTAGTTTTCAATTGGGGCATGATTTGCTCTTTATTAAAGAAGATATAAGCTTAGTTTGTATTCTCTGTCATGAGATATACTCAAAAGAATTATAGTTATCTTGGAAAACAGAGTTGAACTTGACCTTTTGGTACTAAATCATGATTATAAAATCATGCTTATTGGAGCTGTTGTCTAGCTTAAGGAAACTAAATTAACATAATAAAAAAAAAATTGGGAGAAGTAATATACTCTTTTGCATTTTGGTGTATCATCTTCATGTTGGTTATATAGATATAACTTTCTTTGATAAAAAACAAAAAAAAAAAACCTTTTTGACCTTTGAAAAAATCTTAGTTGCTTAGTGTTACTTGGAAATTAAAAATGTGTAGTAAAGTTGTAATAATATTGTGTTGTCACATATTTTCTAATAATCCACTCACTTTTCAATTGATCTAAAATTTAGTGTTTTAGTAGCTGTATAACACTTGTACCAACTTGGTACAATCTAAACTCAAAAAATTAAATTTTGAGAATCAACTTTTATTTTTCTCTACCTAAAATCAATTACTCTTAATTTCTTATTTAACCATTAATTAACCCAAAAAGTTAACATTCTAAGTACTAATAATTATTCACTATATCTATCTCCCTTGTACAATACTTAACCAACTAACACCACTACAACACCAAACAAACAACTAATTTTTTGCTCATCCATAACTCTGTCCTTCCCCTTAAAGAAACAGAAAGCCAAATTGCAATAATGAAAATCTTAAAATATGTCACACTAAAGTTGGTGACATAGAACTTTCCTTATTAAATGCTTCACTTCCCCTCCTTTTCTATTCAAAATTCAAATTCACACCCCTCACCCTTTTCTTTCTAAACACTACACTTTCTTCTTTTCCTTCTTTTTTTCTCTTTTTGTTCAAATTTTTTTCTAGGGAAAGAAATATAATAGAACAAACCATGCAGTGATGGAAACAACATAGTAGAGAAAAAATTTGAATCTTGATTTTGAAAAAAAAGGTGTCTGAAAATGAGTACAGCAAGATTCATCAAATGTGTTACTGTTGGAGATGGAGCTGTTGGGAAGACTTGTATGCTTATCTCTTACACAAGCAACACATTTCCTACGGTATTAGAATGTTTTTTTTTTCTTTGACATGTAAATTTAGTTTTTGTTTGGTTGATAAAAAATTCACTTGTTTTTTTTTTGTTTTTTTCAAGGATTATGTTCCTACAGTTTTTGATAACTTCAGTGCAAATGTTGTGGTTGATGGTAGCACAGTTAATCTGGGATTATGGGACACTGCTGGTAAGCATTATGTTACACATCAATTGTATTATAAGTTATAACCTAAGAAGTATTGACACTGATACAGATACAAATACAGACACAGACACGTTTTTCATCAGAAATATTAGTATTGCGAACCTGTGTAGTGATTGTTGATTTATAAATTCAGGACAAGAGGATTACAATAGGCTTAGGCCTTTGAGCTACAGAGGAGCAGATGTGTTCTTGTTGGCCTTTTCGCTACTCAGTCGAGCCAGCTATGAGAATATCTCGAAAAAGGTTCTTGTGAAAGGAAATTTATACTTTTTTTTTCACTTGTTGTGAATTGTGATATGGTTTAATTCTATTCAATAGAATCTTATATTAGACTAATTTTATTTTATGCAGTGGATTCCTGAACTGAGACATTATGCTCCAACTGTGCCAATTGTGCTTGTGGGAACAAAACTTGGTAGGAGCTAAAATTTGGTGTTATTATTTATAATGCTAAATTTTGAGACTTAGTGGTCAATTAATAATTAATTTTTATTTGAATTTTATTGGTTTGTAGATTTGAGGGAAGATAGACAGTATTTGATTGATCATCCTGGAGCAACACCTATAACTACTGCCCAGGTATGTCGTAGAATTTGGATTATCTGTAGTCACGCAATTGTAGATCTCGACCAGTGATAAAAATCAAACAACTCGTATTCAAAATTAGAATACGAGTTGTCTGATTTTTATCTAACAGTTGAGATCTCTTGATAATATGATTGCGGTAAATCATTGTCGGAATTTTTATGGTTTTGTTATGGGCAGGGAGAAGAGCTGAAGAGGGCAATTGGTGCAGCAGTGTACTTAGAATGCAGCTCAAAGACTCAACAGAATGTGAAGGCTGTGTTTGATGCTGCAATCAAGGTAGTTTTGCAGCCTCCAAAGCAAAAGAAAAAAAGAAAGAAGAACAGATCATGTGTTTTTCTTTAAAAATGATATTGAGATTCATGTTTGATTCTCATTCTGTAACATTTGATTGCATGGTTCAGTCTTTTGAACATATGTTTCCAACCAAACTCTATAATCTTTCAGTTTTCTTGTTTTTTCTTAATGGATCCAAATGATGTTCCTATGTATGCTATATGATGTAATTGAGTATTGAAGGATGAATTTTTGTGATAAGAAATAATAGCATTCCATCCTTTTTATATCACATATAAGCAGAACTAGACATTGTTGTTGGTAAGATTAACTGAAGATTCAACTTAGCACAAGCAGCGCCTGTAGCTCAGTGGATAGAGCGTCTGTTTCCTAAGCAGAAAGTCGTAGGTTCGACCCCTACCTGGCGCGATTTTGCAAATTTTCGGTTAATGGAAAATTAGTTTGTTTTTTTGCTGTTGAAAATACACACAAGTTGAACATTCTATCATCTAGGGAGTGATTGTTACAAACTTGGATTGCAATTTTCTTAAGAAAATTCAACAACTTTGGATTGTGACGAAATTGAATTGCAACTGGAAAGTAGTTTCGTGGTAGAGTTAAAACTTAGCTGATGTATGAGATATGGTGAAGATAGTGATAATGTTGTTATGCTGGAAAATATGAACAAATTAAATTAAAATTTAAAATAATAAATTTACTTAATTGATATACAATAAATTTATTAATATTAAGATGTTATTTATATTTATAAACCAACAGATTTTTATAAAAAATGAATTACAATAATTTTTTACTTATGTAAAACATGAGTTAAAACAACTAACACAAAAATATTATCCGATCCAAAGATAAATTTATTTGTGATTCGGTTTGATTCGATTTTTGATGATTAATTAAAAAAATCCGATCTGATCCAATTTCATACACTTTAATTTGAATCGGTTTTTTGGATATCTAAATTATAAATTATCTTTTATTAATATTCTAAAAATACTAATAAATAGTAAGGTTGATATAATATATAATATATTATTTCAAAAGTTAATTTGCAAGATGAAAAAAATAAAAATAAATAGACTAAATCAAATTAATAGATAGTATTTTAAAAAGTAAGTATCGTCTAATATTAAATTAACACAACATATATACTAATAAAAAATAAATAAGTAATATATATATATATATATATATATATATATATATATATATATATATATATATATATATATATATACGCGGTTTAGTTTGGTTTGGATCGGTTTTGAAAAATCAATCCGAAATCCGACCCGAACCGATCGGTTCTTACAAAATGACATTCAAATACATCAAAAAATTGGTTTTTTACGGTTTTTGGTTTTTTTCGATTTTCGGTTTTTTTGGATCGGTTTTCGATTTTTATTTGGATTAGTTTGGATTTGAACACCCATAGCTTGTAATAATCAATCTATTTTTTTCAAAATAAATAATTAAGTAATTTATAAATAAATAATTATGTTTTTAATTTTAATTTTAATTTTGTTTTTGTTTGGACTGACAAACGTGTTTACAAAAGCTCAATAAAAATGTGGGTCTATGATAAAGAAGAATATTTGATTTGATCCACATCCTTTGAGACTGTTAGATCGAGATCGCACATACATAGAATAAAGGTCCTAGTGAAGAGGATTCTCGAGACATGGGAATACACTAAGTTATTCAAAAAACAAACACCTAATAAAGGTGAATGATTTAAGTAAAGTTGTTTGTTTACCGAACACAAAACACTCACACATATCCTATTAGACAACTATCTTACAATAGAAAGTTTTAGACTCGTAATCCCCAAGAATTGTCCTGTAAAATAGGAGGTAAACATCAAATCCACCAATACATTCTTTAAATCTAAAATATTTCCTTTTGTCTTGGATAGGAGCATCTTATAGTACTTACAGTGCATATCATCTTATCTAGACAATTTATCATCTCAGGTCCACGCATGATCATTTATAACGTATATGAGAATCACTTTAAGTGAAAATCTCTTTTCTCCACCTTACACTAAAATGATATACACTGGTAGAAACACTTCTCATTGTACATTACCAGAAGAAGAAAAAATCCAACAATGATAGTGGGAGTTGTTGTAATCTCTCTAGAAAAGATCCTAACAGAGGTTCACTTATTAAGAAATTATTGGCCTACTAGTGACCTCCATTATTATTCTACGATGACGAGTTGATCAACGTTGTTTCAAACCACCACATACCCATCCTAATCAAAATTGAGACAATAGGGCAAGGCATTCAATGTGTCTTTTAGACCAAGAGAGCTCATGTGATATTATGTACAATGTAATGTACATTAATTTGGTCTACAACCGACAATATAACCTTACCGTAAGGGGCCTCCAAGTTTTTGATGGAACCAACAAAGACCTTTGTGACACGTAGAAAACTTGATGTCATTAGGTTGGAGAAGAAAAAAAATATTAAAATAAAGTTTCTAATTATTAAATATGACTTTGTCTAAAATTGTATCCTATGAAGACCGACATTGGCAACCTAGGTTTCGTCTCATCAACCATTTACCTAAAGATGAAATTACATACCATAGAGGACCAATTTGTGGTGTTGAAGTCAAACTTGCCTTCATTTGTTACATATTTCCTTGCCATCCTAACCGAATAAAAGTCATCAAAAGAGAGTTTTCTTTAAACAAGATTCCTAAGAAATTAGTGGATCTAGAAACTCAAACTAAAGAAACACCCCAACAAAATCATGAAGGGTGGGGAAGTTGTGAGAGGTACCGGTTGTTTTAATGATATCAAAACTAGTGTGATTCAGGAAGACACATTGGATCATAAGATGTTGGCATATCAAATCATCAAAAAGTATTTTTTTTGTTGATCCAAAGTGAATGAGTCGACTACTTAACATAAACATGTCGAATCATTCAGTTGAAAAATTTGAGTCGACTCATTTGATGAATTAGGTCGACTCAAATGATGTCCAGAATTCTTTGGGACTCACGAGTCCTAACAGGCTGACTGAGGACAAACTTCAAGTCGACTCAAATCAGCCTATCAAGTCGACACAGACCTACAGGGAGGTCGACGCAAATCTGGCATAAGCGCCTCCTTTCCTATTTTTCTCTCTTACTTTATTTTTATTATTTCCTTTATTTTTCTAACAAGTATAAATAGATGGATTTTTTTTATTTTTTCAAATGAACAAGAAAAGTGAAAGATATACACAAGTGTTTTCATCATCTTCTCATTCTCTAGCATTCATCAACAACTACACACAATCATTTTTGTTGATCTAAGTGCAAGATTCAACGTTCAAACAAATAGCTTCTTGAGGAATATTGAATTGTTTTCTTTCGATATACTACATAAGTGTGAGGTAATATTGTTCCTTTTCTATATCTACTCAAAATTGTGATTCATTTATGAGTGATTTGATTCTCATCCTTGATATTAAAATAGATTTTATGTATGTGAACATGTTCTTGGTTTCTATTTATCTATCATATCTTTTAATATGTCATAAAATTAGAATACATGACACTAGAAAGCATTTCAGCATGTTATATGAAGTATTGTAGTGAGAATTTAGGAAAATAAATTTGCCAAATTTGCTTGCATTCTCGGGTCCCAATAGGTCGACTCTATGAGTTGACTCATTGCTTCCCATAGGTCGACCTAATGGCCTCTTGCGTCGACTTAATTTGAAATTTTAAATGAGTCGACTCATTCATAAGTTTAGGTCGACTCATTTCTGTTTCACACTGGCCAACACGTGTTGAAAAACGCGTTTTGCAGCCTTTGGACTCTCCTAGGCCGACGCATGCCACTAATCCTTGCCATAATGTTTGCTTTTAATGCATTTTAATTTCCTTAATCATTTTATATACCATTCTTCATAATATCATTCCATTTCATCTTCATTTTTCACCTCAAGAACATTCAAACTTCTTCCTCTCCAAAACCCTAAAACTCCATTCCTCTTAAATCTTCTCAAGAACATCATCAATGCCTTCAAGGGTTACTAGAAAGAGAACGTTGAGGGGGACCTTCTTCTCAATCTACACTTCTGGTAAACACTTTATCTCTTATTCCTTCTGATCTTAGGGAGCTTTATGATAAGAAATTCAAAAATAGAAAAGTCATCAACCAATATGTTTACTCCAAAAGAACTGTTTTTCAGATGAACATCCCACATATTGTTGAACTGTTGATTTTCAAGAAATTAACCCATTTTTAGCTTGTGAATTTGAATACAATAAGGACATTGTTCGAATGTTTTATGCTGGTCTGGTAGGTAAGTTTAAAGGGTTTGGATTCAATTTTAGAATGGGTGATAAAATGTATGTTGCCAATGCTCAAGTTTGGAAGGATTTGTTCAAAATTATTCCTGCATCGTGGACAAGCCATAACCACCATATCATGTTATAAAAATACTAAGGCCTCTATATCTCTCTGTCCTTGTATGGGGAATACACACACCTTTACTTTTTTACAAGTACAAGCGGTATGTGTCACTTAATGGGAAATCAGATTGTCTAATGGCATAAAAAGTAACAAGTAAGTGTAACATTATCAACAACCGAGGTAGAATGTGTTGTTGCAGCCAATTATTGCACACAGATTATTTGGATGAAACACCAGCTAACTGAATATAGAGTGGATCTTGGTGTTATACCAATAAAATGCAACAACATTAGCGCCATAAACCTCAAGAAGATCTTGGTACTTCACTCTTGGACGAAACACATTGAGGTTAGACACCATTTTATTAGGGATAATGTTGAAAAAGGGGATTACATAATTGAGCATGTGTCTTCATATAATCAACTTGCATATATTTTTATTAAACTGCTTCCTAAAGATTTTTTTTCCATAAGAACTGAGTTAGGGATATTGAATCAAAGTGATTTATATGATCTATGTGTTTGGTTGTGTTTATTTTTCTATCTTTTTGTTAATGTCAAATGGGGGTGAATATACTCTTAGGGGAAATATGGTCTACACTCTATATTTGTTAGGGGACTTTAACTCTCCAATATATCATTTGTGTTTCTTTATTTGTCTACATCCATGAGAGATGCATTATAAACATAAAAAAGGTATAAAAAATGGATTTATGTGCTTACAAGTGCTACAATTGATGATACCTTGATTTTTTGTGTGATTATAATAGTTTTGATGATGACTTTGATGTTCGGTGGAATCATGTTGGTTGATCCTTCACTTGATCGTGTTAATCCCTGATGATATCATTTCAGTTGTCTTTGATTATGTTGCTCATCTTGAAGTTATCTCAAGCCTCGTCAAAAAGAAGATTATGGATTCTAGTGATGTTCTAAAGTCAAACACAATGTAGCAAGGATCATGAAGCTTCAAAGTTGTGGAAGAGGAAGTGTGAAAACTTGTTAGGTCGGTCGTACACTTAGCATATGTGAGTGACTGGCGTATTGTAAAAATGTTAGAGTAACTCATAAGTTACAAAGAAAATTCTCACACACATAAAATGCTTTTGAGGACCCTTTATCTTTGATAAAATCAGTAAAAAAATATATGCATATAACTAATTGATTACAAGTCTAAATAATCAATTATGAGTGAAAACTACACCGAATAATCGATTATCCAATGGGCATATTCGATTATTTCAATTGTAACGCCTAATAATTGATTATTAGGGTTGACAGTTGATTAGTAATAGCTCAACTTAAAAACTTTCCTTCTTAACACTATATAAGAAGGGTGGTTCCTCACCGTTTCTCACACCAAATTTTGATTTTAAATCATTATTCTCTCATTTTAACCACTCTTTCTCCTTTATTCTTTATTTCATTAAAAGTTTTCTTAATGCCTTTGTGAGTGAAGTACATTTGTGGAATTTTAGTTGTACTCATGTTCAACTATTTTAGTTGTACATATGGTTTCTAAGATTATTCGGTCAAAATCTCATTCTTGGTTCGTGAGCTTAGCATATGAAACATTCCACTTTATTTAAGGAATCAATCTGTGAAAATCTATAAGTCGATTGTAATAAAGTTTGTGGGAATAACCTAGCCAAAACTAAAAAAAATATTAGTGAAACTCTCAAGATTTTTTTTCTTGTGTAGATTAGACCAAGAGATTAATCAAACCTGTATAAATCCTGGTGCAGTCTCTCTTATCCCTTTCTATTCACTTTTCTTTATAATTCTTTCTTTGTGTTTTCCGTTGCTTTTATCTATATTTTCAACTATCCTAACTCAAACTGCTATCTTAGTAATTAATTTTAATCAAAAAATTTGAATACCACAATTCACCCTCGGTATTATATTAGAGTCACTTGTTCATTAAACCTTATAGGAAAAGTCAGATTTATTGAATCAGGGTACTTTATTTTTGCACAAATATAATTTTAAAATTTAGTATTTATTTTGTATTAATATTCATTTAATAAATGTTTTAAATATCATAATAGGATGTGGTTTATTTGATAGATATTATGTATGATGAAGTATTTTGCAATGATTTGCAATAAAAATATAGTTTTACCGATTTATATATATATATATATATATATATATATATATATATATATATATATATATATATATATAGAGAGAGAGAGAGAGAGAGATTATTATACTTTTTTATTAAAAAATTATAATTTTTGACTTCTATAATTACATAAATTTTTTATTTTATTTTTATAAATGTGTCAATTGAATTTAATAATAATAATAATAATAATAATAATAATTGGAATAAAAAAATAAAGTTGAATATATTGATCAATATATAATTTTAAATGGATAAATTGAATCAAATATAGTAAATAATTTTTTATATAGTGAGTAGATTTTTGGATTACAAGAAATAATATTCCTTCACTGAACCATATCCTAAAGTACACCGTATTTACTGTTCACCAATATACTGAATAGTAAAATATTATAATAATAAAATATTTTTTATTTTAAAATATTAAAATTAGTTTGTGTTTTTAAAATATAAAAATTAATTAATTTTTATATCTTGGTATTTATATTAACTAATTTCATAACTTCATTGACCAACTTTTTATATTGTATTAACCAATTTTATTTTACTACTAAAATTGTTTTTATATCTATATATTTATTAACCAATTTCATAATTCCATTAACCATTTTTTACATTATATTAACCAATCATTTTTTATATTATATTAACCAATTTGTTTTACTAGTAAAAATTATTTTTCATAAACTATTCACGGAACACTGTTTATACACAAATTATTATTCACACGATATTGTTCACGTACAGTATCACTATTCACGACACTGTTCACTGTACTTGTGAACAGTGCATACGGTGTAAGTGTAAGGATGGTGTAAACATAACATTGTTGTTACTTATTATATGATGGATAGTTTATTGTTGGATCAAATTGTTATCCTATATAATATAATATAATATTGAATTTAATTGAAATATACTGACAGTATAAAACAGTGAGTCATAGTCGTTAGATGTTAGAACAACTTTGACTTTTATTTTAAAAACAAATAAAATAATGTAAATGGATAATAACAAAAAATTGTAAAAGTTTTTACAGTGTCGAAATTAAATTCTATAATATAATATAAAGAATTAATATTTAACTTCAATTAATGAAATATAATGTTCAATATATTTGGAATAAAATATATATGGTTGATTTTATTTATTTGAACTTATTTATTACAATCAGTTTTATAACATTGTTTTAGAGATTTTACCAAAGTAATTTATGATATTTCTTATAAATTTTATTGAATATTTTTATAAATTCTTCAAAGGTTATTTATGAAAATAACTTATAATATTTATAAGATAATTTTAAATTGTTAATCTATTATTCAATTATTTCCTATTTGTTTTAAAAAAAATATATTCAATAACTTTTAAAATAATAAAAAATTTAAATTTATTAAAATCTTTATATCATTACGTCATCATTATGAGTGTGTATGAAGTAGATGAAACTATAAAATTAAGAAAATCATATTTCTTATTTTATGTTTATAAAACACATAATATTATTATCATATGATATTTTCATTCAACCTTTTATCTTATCATATCTCTATCTTGCACATTAATTAGTTTTTATTTTTTTAAATATTTTACATAAGCATCTTCCATCATAATAATCATATCATATTATTAAAAACTATGTAATGATATTAAATTTTTTCACATCGACCGACCATACAAACTAAATTTAAAATTTAGTTTAGTGATTTTTTTTTTAAAGTTTGAAACTTTCCATTTTAAAATCTGATTTTTTGGTATTTAAAATTATTTTATTTTTAAAAAATATATAAAATAAAATAAAATAAATTTAAATTAAATTACGAGAAATATATAATAATTTTATAACTTAAATAATCTATTTGTCTCATTAAGTTAACATATTTTTGTTTTCAGTTCATAAATATTGTTTTTTAAAAATAATTTTTGAGTATTAAAATAATTTTGGTTTTAGTTCTTATAATAAAAATAGGTAGGAAAATCCACATTAAACATGCAGATTTTGAATCCATAAAAAAAATCGAAGAAAAATCTATAATAAACATAAGGATTTTCTTGTAGATTTTATTTTAAGGATTAAAATAATTCTCCTTCCGTCTCATAATAGGTGTTTTCTTTGAGATTTTTAAAGTTTTTAAAATAATTATTAGTTGTGTTGATTTCAATAATAAAATAAATTTTATTTATTAAAATAATCCTATTAATAATAATAGATATTTGAGTAATTATATGAATTAAAATATAATAAATAATGATAAGTTAGCGGAAAAAAATAAATATTTTCTCAGTGTACTCTTTGAGATTTTTAGAGTTTTTAAGATAATTATCATTTACTAAAATAATCATGATAATAATAATAATAAATAGTGAAGTAGTTATGAATTAAAATACAATAAATATAGATAAATAAATGGAAAAAAATATTATATTATTTAAATAAATAAATAATTTGAGATAAAAAAAAAAGAAGAAGATGATATCTATGGTGAGAGAGAGGAAATATTTAACTCTAAATTAGAGGAGGAAGAGACTATTTAAGTATAATTTTACTTTTTGTTTTTCTCAGAGTTTTTTATTAGAGGAGATATTAATGTAAAAGTTATATAAATTTTAAAATTTACCGTAAATGGCTTTACATCAACTCGAAAAATAGCCGTTATTAATGTTATTATAAAATCGAAAAATAAAAAATAAAAAAAAAAGAAAAATGGAAGAAGATTCATTTGATTGAGGCGTGAATTGTTTTCAGTAACAGTCGCCTACGTTTCCTTCCTTCCTTCCTCGTACACGCTTTCTCTCTCTAATTTCCCTATTTTCCATTTTTGAACCATTCTTCTTTTTTACTCTACTTAATTTCAACCCTTTTTCTTTTCATTCAATTTTCGATTCGATCTATTATCAATCTCAATGGGTGCCGCCGATGAAGAATACGATTACTTGTTCAAGTTGGTTTTGATCGGTGATTCTGGTGTTGGTAAGTCCAATCTCTTGTCTAGATTTACCAGAAATGAGTTTAACTTGGAATCCAAATCTACTATTGGTGTTGAATTTGCCACCAGGAGTGTTCGGATTCTTGATAAACTTGTTAAGGCTCAGATTTGGGATACTGCTGGACAAGAAAGGTTTTACCTTTTCTCTTCTTTTTTTTATGGTTGCTTCATTATCTAGGTTTTTAGTTGTTGGTGATTTTTAATGGATTTGATTGTTTTGTTATTCGGGAATTTAATTGAATTGAATGGAGCCAAAATGCTGCCAGGTTTTTTTTTTGGGGGGGTTTTGGGGTTTTTACTTGTGATCTTGATCTTGATGTTTAGGTCACTGATTATAAATTGGGTATTCTGCTATGAAGCACGTATACCATACCGAACATGACATTTACACCGATAATAATTTGAAGAAATTGAATAAATTTGATCATACACAAGAGGCAATTTTTATAGGTGTTAGTGCTGCAAAGATATTTTGTATCTAATACCATCCTCACCCTACAAGTCAACCACCATTATAAAGATATTTTGTGTCTAATCGTGATTCTACAAAATGTCGAGAATCACAATGTAACCGGTCCGTGACCACCGACCACCATTGCAATTGCGGTGAGTAAAAAATATATGCAATGGTGGTCGGTGTTCACGGACCGGTTACATTTTGTAGAATCACGATTAGATACCGCTAATGCAACCTCAATTATGGACATAAACATGCATTTGTTCGATATATCACTGTTTATTTGGATTTGGGTATGGATAGAAATATGGTTCTGGATAGAATATTATGGCGAAAGTTGATTTGTGTAACCGACATCAGTTAGTGGGATAAGGCTTGGTGGTTGTTGTTGCATATCATGTGTTTATTTGATATGATTGCTCTGATACATGTGAATGTGTGGGGGAAATCCTCGTGTTACAAATCTAACCATTGTTTATTACTTCCATTTTCATTGAGTTTTTCGTTCAAAATTTGCAATTTGTTAGTTATATCAAGGTGTTTGATCAATAAGACTGTTCCAATTACTCCTATATTCTCTTCTAAAAGCCTATAGCTCTAAACTTGCAATTGTCTGATAGGAATCCAGAATTAAGAGAAGGTGTTATGTACCCTTAGGTTCTCTTCTAAAAGTCTAGCCTTCTATAGTTTTTTTATCTAACTCGTCTAAATATAAAACAATCTCGACCGATGAAATTGACTATTAAGATGCCTTACTTTTTCCTCCGAAATGAGAGAGTTCAACTACAATGTGATACTTACATGATAATCTATCCTAGATGAATCATTCTACTCATCCCATCCCTGAATCTTGTAGTCATATTCTTTTTTATGTATCGCAGATATCGTGCAATCACAAGTGCTTACTACCGTGGAGCCGTTGGCGCATTACTTGTGTACGATTCAACAAGGCACGTGACATTTGAAAACGTGGAGAGATGGTTGAAGGAGCTTCGAGATCACACTGATGCCTACGTTGTAATCATGCTTATAGGAAACAAAACAGATCTTCGACACCTGTGTGCCGTGTCCACAGAAGAAGCCACCGCATTTGCTGAGAAAGAAAACATATATTTCATGGAAACTTCTGCACTAGAATCAGTGAACGTGGACAGTGCGTTCGTGGAAGTGCTCACTCAGATATACAACGTTGTGAGTAAGCGAGCTCTTGAGAAAGAGAATGGCTCTGCATCAGTGCCTAAGGGAGAGACTATCAATATCGGTAAAGATGATGTCTCAGAGGTTAAGAAGAGTACATGCTGCAGTACAGCATAGTTTGAATTGAAAGATGTTAGTTACAGAGTAAAATTCTCATTATTTTGGATCCATATGAAATGTTTTGGTATTTGATTGATACTTTTTTTTGCCATTGAACATCTTTCTTATTTGTTGTGAGAAAGTCATTGCTTTATGATGCGTTTTTGTTTACTGAGATACATTATTTGCTAAGAGCCCATTGTTGTCGTGTTACAACTTACAATGCAGGTGTCGTTTATCAATTTTTAGATATGATTAAGGATGAAGTAGCTATGAATATGGTGATTCCACTAAACAAAAAAAAAATTGTTGTTTAATTGTGATGTCAATATTATTTGAGAAACATGATAAACTAATAAAACCTTTTTTTTTCTTCAGAAACATATAAAAAAAATTTCGTTAAATTACAGTTTCCTTTAGTCGATGAATGTAATTAATTCCTTCTTTTTATTTTTAAACAATTTTGATCTCTTTCTTATTTTTGGTCAAAAAATATCAGTGTCATTTTATTAATATATTTTTTTGTCAAAATATTGTCATTATTTTTAATATGTGGCTGTTTATTGTTATTTTTTTTGTAAACAAATTACAAATTTTAGTTTATTTAAAAGATTAAGCTCGAAAAATAATCTGTGAAAAGTTTGAGAAAATGTATTCGTGCTTAGAAGCTTAGCATTTAAATTTATAGCAATTGGATAGAATTTTCAATAAATAAAATTAAGATTTGTTCGAAGGAATAAAGTAAATGATGAGAACACAAATTCATATATTTTTTACAAATTTTGTGTCTATGTAACTCGGATGTGAGAATTTTAAATAGAGTATAATGAAAATGTGAACCGTATTTTAGAAAATAAAATCTAATTATATATTAATTATATTAGTTATGTAGTAAGATACTTCTCCAGAATTCAACATGTATCTTGCTACGTAGATTACTATTTTTCTAATGTGTTTCCATATGTCTTTGGTTCTTGAACTGCCTTAAACTACTAAACCACTACCATTGTCGAAATTGTCTTCAAATTTTGACACTGCCTTTGTCAAAGAATTCTTCTATCGAATCTTGTCTTGTGGTCTGATGTCGTAAATGACTTTAAGTCATTCAGTCTTTGGATTCAAGAACACGCTAAGTCCTAAAACACTTTGATAGATAAGTTAAACTCATCACCCCTAATAGTTGAGTCGAATTCTTAATCTCTATTGAAATTATTAATATGTTGAAACTATAACTTGGTCATCTTACATTAAATATTTTCATAACTTTATATCACACTTTCATATCGAAATGATAAGCTAAAAATTTCGAGACTAAATGTGGCACAAAGTGACATATGTGTTAATGGATAACAACTCATTAATTACATAATAATCTATTTAATGTACAGACTAGTAAAAAAAATTAAAAATAAATTAATAACATGTTTTTAAGACAATTCTAATATTAGATAAAAGAACAACTTATTTCACTCTTCTTCGTTACGCTTCTTTCTCTTCCACCCTTCTCCTTCTTTGATATCCTCTAATTAGGTAATACTTGTTAGATCTTTTTTATATGATTCTTTCTCTTCTATGATTTTTTATATGACATTAATTCTTTAAAGGATTTTAGCCAATCAAAAGAACTTATTTTTCTTCATGATGTTCATAGAATTATATTGAAGGGTAATTAAGTAGTTTTAGTTGTTTCCACTTGTATTTAAATAAGAGTAGCTTTCAATAGAATTACAATCATTAATCATTCTTTGTAACCGTTTTGCAAGAGTAGTAGATATTTTTTTAATTCTCTTTCTTTTTTCTCTTTTTCTTTCTTCAACTTGTGCATCAATAATTGGTATCTTGAGTTCCGGTTCGGATCCACAGGGAAACACGAGTGAACAGTGAGGTGTTGTGTGATTGATTTTATTTCTTGAGTTTGTGTTGAATTTTTTATCGAAATTGTAACAGAATCACATTTCTTGATTCTGCGGAATTGGAAAACACTAGTGTTTGGTGAGATCTGAGTGCATTGCACAAGGTTGAAGATGAAAGAAAATAGTAATCTGAGTATTAAGCTTCCAGTGTTCGATGGCAAGAACTAGAAACAGTGGATGATTCAGATGCGTGTGTTATTTGGCGCTCAAGATGTTCTTGATCTCGTCAACGAGGGTTACATTTTGGTTGCACTTCCGGAAAATGAAATGGATGCGCATAAGAATGCTTAGCGTGATATGAGGAAGAAGGGTCAAAAGGCGTTGTTCTACATCCATCAATGTGTGGATGCGAACGTGTTTGAGAAGATCGTTGATTCGACGATGGCGAAGTTTGTGTGGAACACAATGGTACGATGATTCTATAATGATGCATCAGTGAAGAAGGTGAAGCTTCAGTCTCTATGTAAGCAGCATGAGAATCTTAGCATGAAGAACAATGAGAAGGTAACTGACTACATCTCGAGTGATTTTGATAACAAATGAGATAAAGTCATGTGGAGAAACTCTCTCTGAAGAAAAGATCGTTGAGAAAGTACTTATATCTCTTACTCTTCAATTTGATTACATTGTTGTAGACATTGAACATTTTAAGGATATTAGCGCCGTGAGAATTGAAGAGTTTCAAAGAAGTCTATAGGCACACGAATTGCAACTGATTGAGAGAAACTCTGAAATGGAGGTAAAACAGCAGGCTCTCAAAGCAGCTTCTAATAAGAAATATCAGAAGCAATCTTGGTTATAAGCCAGGAAGATATCTAATGGTGTTTAGAAGTCAGATACCTCAACTTCTGAAAGGCGAAAGAGTGCTCAAAAAGGGAAGGTGAAGTATAAAAAAAAGGTTAAGTGCTACTGTTGTAAGAAGTTTGGACACTCCGCAATTAATTGTTAGTCAAACAAGGAAAGGAAATCAGAAGAAGCAAACATAACAAGAGGAGATTCTGATGATGAACCTGTGTTATTGATGACTTTTGAATCTGATGGCGCATATTTGGTAGACTGGTGGTATATAGACATTCGCTAATCAAATGACCTAACTAGAAACAAACAATGGCAGATTAATTTTGACTCTAGAAAAGGACAAAGATCAGATGCACTAAGGATAAATACCTCAATGTTGAAGGTATGGGAAATGTCAAAGTCAAGGTGAAGAATGGTAAAACTACTCAGATCAAGGATGTTTGGTATGTTCCTGACATGAAGAGTAATCTGATGAGTGCATGTCAGATCATTGAGAAAGATTTCCCAATTACTATGAAGAACAATCTCTTGAATTTGTATGATTCTGATAAGAAACTAGAACTAATTTCCTTAGTGCAAAAGGCGCTGAAGGTGGCAGTGAGTTGTGGCACAAGAGATTGGGGAATCTTAATTTCAGAAGCTTACGTCATTTGAATTCTAAGAAGCTTGTATATGACCTTCCCAAGACTGTGAATCCTAAGAAGTCATGTGAGATATGCTTGAAAGTTAAGCAAACGAGATTTATATGCATCAGAAGTAGCCCTAATAGAAAAACATACTTTGGGAGAAGTACATTATGATGTTTGTGGACTATTTGAAGTACCTTCACTTGGAGGAAACAAATATTTTATGTCATTTGTGGATGAGTTCACAAGAATGACATGGGTAACACTCATCAAATTTAAGCATGGGGTGTTTGCTGATTTTCAGAAGTTCAAGGTGAAGGCTAAAAAACATAGTGGTCAGAAGCTGAAAATTCTCAGAACTGATGGTGAATGTGAGTATAACTCTACAAAGTTCAGAAATTTATTTGAGGAGAATGGAATAAATCATGAGGTTACTGCTTCCTACACTCCTCAACACAATGGTCTTGCTGAAAGAAGAAACCAGACTTTCCTTGATATGACACGGAGCATGTTGAAGGAGAAGAAGTTGTTGCCACTACAACATATGTGCTCAACATGTGTCCAACCAAGAAGCTGAAGGAAATTGTTCCTTTAGAGAAGTGGACTGAAGATAAAAAAAGTTTGATCCATTTGAAGGTGTTTGGTTCAGTTTGTTATAAACATGTTCCAGATGCTAAGAGAAGGAAGTTGGATGATAGAAATAAAGTCATGTTGCTTGTAGGTTATAACATTACAAACGCTTATAAGCTTTATTGTCTTGTCACTAACAAGGTTGAATTCAACAGAGATGTCATTGTGAAAGTATCAGAAGTGTGGGATTGGAACAAGTCTAATCCAACCCTAGTGGGGTGTTAACACCGGAGTTAACTTTTGAAGATGAGTCGGAGTTAGAAGATGACTATGAAGTTGAAGGAGACTCTGAAGGAGAATCAGAGTCTGAAAGTGAGTCAGACTCTAAAGGTGAGTCTAATTTTGGTCCATATTTTGATGGTGATTTAGAGTGTGGTGGAAATCCACACTTTGGGAATATTCCATACTCTGAAGGTGGTCATGCCTCTAACGGTGGTATTTATGGGGTTCCAACATCTGGTATTGTTTCAATATCTAAAGTTGATCCTCAACAAGTTCAAAGGCCACAAAAAATCCTACAAATATTAAGGAGATTTGCAAATTTTTATATGCTACAAGATAATGAAGTAGACTCTGAGGGAGAAGTCATTTAGTGTGTCATGTTAGTAGACTCTGAACCAGTTAGTGTTGAAGAAACGCTCAAGAAGACAACGTGATTGAATGCCATGAAAGAATAACTTAAGGCTATATATAGAAACAATAATTTGATTGTGAACAAGTGTGAGATTATGGTGATGTTGATTGCGTATTTGATGTATGATATGTTGTGTATTTATATACCTTCGCATTCGTTACACCATTCATATTGAAGTTGTTTATCACCCATTTTGCTTAATGTTGTCCTCCATGGACATCTCACAGATACCCATGAGTAAAGTTGTTGTTATGCGTGGAAGGTGGTTTGTTGGAGCTACTCTTCATTTTATTTACCGCTTTTATCGCACGTTAGTGATTTTAGTGCTATGATCTTGTAACAATCAATAATGAGGTGTTTGTTATGTTTTTTTGTTAATGTTTATTGTGGTGCTTAAAAGTTTGATACTTTATTTATGAAGTTTAAGATGAAGTTGTTATGAAATGATTTTTCCATTGTGTGTTGTCACATATTTTGATGAGTTTTAAATGGGATTGTTGGTGACACCTTAAATATTCGAGTAAATCGTTTTATATAAGTTTCGGGGTTTATGGTGTTACATAACCAACTCATAAAATTAGAATACTCAAAATATCTTAATGACTATGCCACTGACTTAGACAATTGAGAAGAAGATAACCTACATAATCTTACAGACACCAGTTCAATGAAGACACAACTATATATGAAGAAGTTATCAAATTTGAGGGTTGGAGAAAATAATTGGGTTTTGAAATAAAATCCATATAAAAGAATGATACTTTTGAATTGACCACACTCCCTGTAGGCCTAAAAACAATTGGAGTAACGTGGATTTACAAAACAAAGTATAATGAAATGGGAGAAATGTAGAAACACAAAGCCATATTGGTAGCAAAAGGATACTCTCAAAATCATGACATTGATTATAATGAAGTATGCATATGTGACTAGGTGGGACACCATCAAGGCCATTCTAGATGTTACAACAAATCAAATATTTAAAAGACATGTATTTCAACTTGATATAAACAGTGCATTCTTGCATGATGAGTTAGTTGAATATGTATTCATAAGCCAACTTGTAGGATATGGCAAAGGCAGATCCGCAATGGTTTACATGGTGAGAAAAGCTCAATATGGCCCAATACAAACTCCAAGGTTTTGGTATAGCAAAATAGATTCATATTTTTATATTGTCAAGTTTCAGAAATGCCTATATGAGCATACTTTCTCTTTAGAGGAAAGATTCTTATTGTCAGTTTGTATGTGGATAACCTCATCTACACTTGAAATGATCTTCAAATGATGGTTGGATTTAAATAGTCAATTAAGGGAGAGTTTGTCATGACTGGCATGGGAAAGATAAAGTACTTCTTGAGAATTGAGGTAAAGCAAAGCCATGATGGAATCTTTATCCATCTACAAAAATATACAACTAAGATTCTATCAAGGTTTTCCATGGATGCAATAAAATATAGAACCATATTGTTCCTGGTTGTAAATTGGTGAATGATAAAAATAGAAAAGCTTCTGATGCTACCATCTACAAGCAAATGCTACCGGATCTAACATGGCCTCTTCAGTGTGCTTGGGGGCTAGATATAGAGATGTAAACGAGTTAGGTTGGACCAGATTTGGCATAACCCATTTAAATTTTAATGTGTTAGTTTTATCGTCTTACTTATAATTTCGTTGTCAAAATCAAACTGAACTTTCGGCTCATTTAAGTGTTGGGTTAGGTTGGGTTCGCAGGTTGTGAATAAAATAAATAAAATTCTAAAATTTAAGACTATTTTTTTATAATTTTTTTACTCAATTCAATACATTTTCACATATTTTCAAAACTTAAATAAGATCAAACACATCATATAGTATGAAATAAAATCCATCCATAAATATAGAACTTAATAAGATTAGCAAATTTCGCAAATATATATATATATTAAAAACATGAGTCCTTTCTTGAGTTAAAGGAGGACATAGGAATGAAAACCTTGTCTAATATTACTTGATTTCTTGTGATAGAAGTTAAAGTAAGGAAGAGAATGTTATATAAGCTTGTTAAGCTTTGTTAGTTAGTTGGTTGTGAGTTCGTGACATCGTTACCCGTTCCACAAGTAATGATTACAACAAACAACACATAGAATGCACCATTGTTCAATTTTATATATGTATGCATAAATATATAAATATATAAATAGCTTAAGCCATTGAATGAGAATGAAGAATACTGTACCGATTCAACATAGAATGCACCATTGTTCAATTTATTGAAGGTGTTTGCTGCTGCCTATTATGGTTCAATCTTTGCTACCTATTATGGTTATTCGAGTTCGAGAAACCATCTTTGTAGTTGCACACGTATCACATTTAACTTATATCAAAAATATATATTTACAAGAAAAACTGTACCAAATATTTAGCGTTGAAAAGTTTCATAGATGCTGATGGCTTGCCGTTTAAAAGATAAGAACAGAAGAGTATTAAGAATTCAAATCACTTACTTCATTGACAATGATAGGAATTAAGACTAGTTACCAAATGTCAGGCAATTAGAAGCCTTAAAAACATGAAAATGACATTTGATATTAGCTACTAACTACCATGATTTAAAGTATAATTACTACTCCATCTACTAAAACTTTAATTAAGTATAAGTTAATCTTCCTAATTTCATTAAAAAAAAAGTGCATTCTTGTAAGTGCCATCTACAAAAACTTGTTTTATAAGAATTTTGAAGAGTATAAAACTATACATAAAACCAACACCTCTGAAATATATATCTGAAACTTAAGTTTATGTTTAATTTATTAGTGTCGGGGTCAAATTTAGGGTGTTCGTAATTCATATAAGAATTAGATATGAGTATTCATTATAGGAGCTGAAAAGCCAAGATTGTGCAACACTAGCAAAAGATGAAATACAACAAACAACACATGCTCAAATGACAATGGCATGCCCAAAAGAACAAGAAAGAAAATTCAACATGAATATTAAAAATATGTACTTAGATTCTAATTCTACACTATTGTCATCATCATCATCAGTGGTAAACCAAATCAGAAGCAATCATCTTGTAAAAATCTACAATTTTCATTACAAATTGTGAGAGTTAGGTGTTGAGAATCTGTCTCCATCTTCAATGAAATTGATGTCAGAAAAGAACTCAACTATTCTGCACAAACACATTTTCTCAGATCCAACAAAAGATTTCTAAAGAACAAAAAGAAAATGAAATAGTTCAAACACATACCATCATCAAAATATCATCATCCACTAGAACTAGGGCGATTCTGGAAACTCGAATCCGAAACACCGACCCTCCTCATCCTCTCGTTTCCACCAGACTTGGGTCGCAAGTTTTCCCTAAACCGACCCAATTCCGGTCTAGGAGGCGCCTCTCTTGGCACAAACCCCGGTCGAAGATGCGGCGGGATGAACTTATTCGGCTTCAGAGAACCCAAATCTTTCTCTTTCTCGTGATTCAGATTTGGGGTTGGCAAAAGAGGCGACCCGGCTCCGGTTCGACCGAGAGGCCGAAGCGAGATCGAATCTGGAACCGGTTCGGACCGGGGTCGATCTGAAGGAGTCGGTAAGATAGGGGTTTGTTTGGAGGGTGGTGCGGGAGAAGGGGTGGGATGTTGTGCGATGGGTTTGGGTGTGGGTCGGGTTAGAACAAGGATGCGGCCATGTTTGTTGGGAGCGGAGACGGCGGAATAGGAAGCGGAGGAGAAGGAGGATGAAGATGAAGAAATGGAGGGGCTTTTTGATGGGTTGGTGGTTTTGGTGGTGGTTGTTAGGGATTTGTCGTAGATGTGGTTGAAGTTGATGGAAGCATATTTGTTGTTTTTTGCCATCCACTGGTTGCAGAGAGAGATTTTGAGAGAGAATGAAAATGGCGTCCAAGAAGAAGAGATCACGAAGAAAGGAACGATTTGAGTTTGTGAGAAATGGGATTTGAGTTTGTGAGATTCTTGATGAAAGTTTGGGCTTTTGTTATTCTGTTGGGCTTTTATTTCATGACACACTTTTGGGCCCATCTTTATCCGAATCACTCGTGTCAGAAGATTTTACCCCGCACCCCCCCACCTATACCTGTACCCCACATTTTTTTAAAAATGCCCATTTTAACCTTAGATTATTTTATTGTATTATTATTTTATTATTTTTTTTTTTACCATTTGTGTCAGACCGTCAGATAAAAGTAAAAATTTGTCAAAAATTACACGTTCCGGAAGACTTTTGGAATGAGTTCCGGTACGTAAATTTACATACCGGAAGACTTTATGTAAGTCTTCCGGTATTATGATGATTGTACACCGGAAGACTTAATAAAAGTATTCCGGTACGGAAGACTTTTATTAACTCTTCCGGTAGGAATGAATATGTGTACCGGAAGACTTTATGTAAGTGTTCCGGTATTGTAAGAGTACCATACCGGAAGACTTGCATAAAGTCTTCCGGTTTGAATTTTTTTTTTATATTATTTAATTTTTTTTAATTCATTTTTTTAAAAAATATTTTTATTTTGTAGGTGCAGTACCTTTACACGAAAAAGAACCGATATGTGTGAATACATCAGATGTATTTACAACGACAGAGATATTTGGTACACGAGAAGAGGTGATAAGATGGGTCAAAGACATCGGATTACGAAATAAAGTGACGGTCGTCATCACTCGTTCAGATACACAAACAGACAAGAGAGGAAGAAAGAACAAAATAATATTTGGTTGCGATAAAGGTGGGAAATACAAGGATATTCGTAGTGGAATAGAAAGTGCGACGAAAAAATGTGGATGTCCATTTAAGATCAGGTCGATTCCGACAAAAGATGGATCTGGATGGAAGATTGATGTAAAATGCGGCGTTCATAACCATGATTTACCCGATAGATTAGAAGGTCACTCATTTGTTGGTAGGTTGACAGCGGATCAGAAGCAACATGTTGCTGATTTAACAAAGAGAAAGGTTGCACCCAGAAATATATTGCATTCCTTGTACGAGATTGATCCAGATTGTGTCACTCGTATCACACAAATATACAAGCAAAAGAGTATGATGGAAAAAGAGATAAGAGGTCCTAGAAGTGAGATACAACATTTGTTTAAGCTTATCGAGGCTGCAGGTTATGTTTATTGGAGTAGAAAAAGAGATGACTCTGAAGTTATTAAAGATATATTTTGGGCACATCCAGATTCAGTTAAGTTGTTGAATATGTTTCCTATTGTGTTAGTTATGGATAGCACTTATAAGACAAACAAATACAGACAACCTTTGTTTGAAATTGTTGGAATGACATCTACCGAGTTGACTTTTGCTGTCGCATTTGCGTATATTGAGTCTGAGCAGACTGAGACTTTTTGTTGGGTGTTAGATAAGCTTAAAAAATTGTTTGTGAAAAAAGATTTATTTCCACAAGTTATGATGACAGATAGAGATCTTGCTTTGATGAAAGCCATTGAAACTGTGTTTCCGAAGACAAATAATTTGCTATGTCAGTTTCACATTAACAAAAATGTTGGTGCAAAAAGGAAACTATTAGTGGATCCTGATAAGCAGGAGTCAATTGGCAAATTATGGACGGATGTTGTATGGGCTAGTGATGAGGTTGAGTATGCACAACATTTAAAAGAACTTGAGCAAGAGTGTGTTGATTGTCCTAAATTTTTTGAGTACGTGAACGACACATGGTTGACACCACATAGACAAAGGTTTGTTTGCGCATGGATTAATCGAGTCCTACATATGACAACTTAAAGATACAAATTAGCAACATTCGAGCTTCTTTTCAAAAGAGTGTGTATGAAGTTGCACATGTCCATTCAAGTCCATTTTACACATATTTACGTACTTCAGTGTCGCGAGCTGCATTGAGGCGCGTTGCTGAAGAGTTAAAGAGAGTTGATTATATTGGAACTAACAAAGACAGATGCCGATGTACTCTTAGATCCACCTATGGATTACCTTGCGCGTGTGAGTTGGCAGGGTATAGAATTAGTGGTATTCCGATACCAATTGAGGCTGTGCATGTACATTGGAGGAAACTAAGTATGGAAATTAAGTTGGAAGAAGACTTAGATGAGGAATCAGAAGTGGGTATGAAATCTGCAATGGATGAGTTATGGAAAAGGTATAGGTCACAAGATGTTGTTGGAAGAAGGGCATTACATAGTAGGGTTTATGAACTTGCATTTCCCACAACGACTTCTTTGTTAGCACCACCTGAAAAAATAAAGACAAAAGGTGGAGTCAAGAAAAAAGGCAAAAAACCTGAAGGGTATGATGTTTACAGGGATCCTTCGTATCATGAATATGTTGATCAAGCATCACAATCTTCACAACGACAATCTCAACCATCACAAAATTCAAAAAAGAAATCTCAACCATCTCAACCATCACAACCTGTGAAAAAGAAGTTAAAATTAACACAAACTTCACAGTCATCTAAACGGTTCATCCTTCAATTTCCTTATCATATTAGGTCATTCATTGATGACGTTGTCAACGTAATGTCAGATGGTAATTGTGGATTTAGAGTGATTGCTTCATTGCGGGGTTATGCCGAAGATGGTTGGCCAATGGTTCGTCGGGAATTAGAATTGGAAATTATACATAATGAAAGATCAGCTTTATATGCCAATTTATTTGCTGATCGGTTAGCTGAAGTGAGAGATTCTTTGAAGATAGAGGGAAGTGGTTCTCAACCAATAGAGAAATGGTTGACTCTACCAGATATGGGTTACGTGATTGCGAATCGGTATAACGCGGTACTTGTCTGTCTAGGAGTCGAATGTTTGACTTTCTTCCCTATGACAACTACATTCTCACCCAATGTCTCATTTTATTGCATTGGATTTGTAAACTCCAATCATTGGATTCAGGTAAACATTGTTATAATTTGATATTATTAGTAAATTATTTGAGTAACATTAAATAATGTATTGTTTAATTTTGAATATAGGTTAACATGAAAGAAGGATTTCCATTGCCACCAGTGACAACAGATTGGAGGAACTTTCGTTCTCCAGCAGCAACATCATGGATGGTAGGATTTGCTGCGCGTCTACAACATTGGCAACAACTTACGCCTATATTACAAACTCATTATAAATTATAAACTATGTGTTTCATTTTTATTCATGAATTATATTATATGTTTTAATTTCATTATGTTTTTCATTTTTATTTTCACTTAAATAACATATAACATAAATTGGATTCAGGTAATCGAAAAACTATAAATAACATATAACATAAATATCAGTTCAAATGTCAATATATTAACAAACAAAGTCTAAGAAATAATATGACATAAACATAACTATACATCACTGTGAACGAGCAATACGTAAAGCTGCAAACAGATCAGCAAAATGTGGATCATCCTCTTCAGCTGCATTCTGCTGAAGGTAGCGATGAATCAAGGTGGACACAGAACCCCATGCAGGATCAGATGGTCCCGCATCGTACTCAGGAATAGATGCAACTGGCGGCTCATCATAGGGCTCATCATAGGTAGGAGGTACCAATCGAGGATGCGAAACACGATAATACCACTCTAGGTATCCATCCTCTACCTCAAATGGGATAGTCGCCCGTGTAGCAGAACGAATCACCTGGCCAGCGCTCTGGGTGTAACTAATCCACTCAACATCAATGTCACCAGCCATCCTAGGATCAATGGGTGCAGGTGGAATGGACTGACGGTATCCAAACTGTCGAAGACACCTGTCAGGCATGTATGGAACAATAGTATCTCCCCACCTCAAACAACCCCTGAATAGAGAAATCTCATCAAAACGACGATGAACTCTATGATCCTCGAACGGCCTCCATATGACATCAGTCGGTGTCAGCTCATCCATAATGGGTCGCAACTCATCCACCTTTAACGCCCCCTGTTTGTACGTCCACCTCATCGCACGCGGGAGTCCACAGTTCTGAGCAGGTATCCAATTCTCTCCTTTTTTCCCAAGTGTAGGAAAATACTCGTGAATCCAGCACTGTTAAAAAAACAATAACATAATAATTAAATAGAACATAATGAACTTAATAAAATTAAAATTAGAATTAAAAGAAAATCAATAAACTAAATTTAATATATAACTTTAACATAATAAACTGAATTTAAATATATACCTGTAGGAGAGTCGGATAACCACCAAGCTGTTTGCAGCTAAACATAGACGCATCTCCAAGAAACCTATACAGTGTCACCAATGCAGCTGTTGCCCAACTATAGGTGGACAACGCATCCAGGTCCCTAAATAATGCCAAGTATCGCGCCTCCACGAGTGTAAATGACTTATCCGCAAAGATGGTGCAGCCCACTATCACCATCAAATAACATCGGGTCGCAAATGCCCAACGTGAAGCTGCTCGATGCTCTACGAATCGATCATATAACCACTCTATCTTGAAGTACGATCCTCTGCACTCACGAACCTGGAAAAGTGCCGCTCTCGATGTCACTCCAAGATAGTCAACAGCCCACTCAATGGCTAACTCCTCACTGATGGGTTGAGGGTTCCAGAATACCCCCTAATAGGCAAATGAAGCAGACATGTCACATCATCGAGAGTAATCGTCATTTCACCGAACGGCAGGTGAAATGAAGATGTCTCTATATGCCATCTCTCCACAAATGCAGAAACCAAGTTTGCATCAATCTTCTTCAAACTCGATCTCTGTAAGGAAGCTAAACCGGATCTAAATATGATACCCTCAATCTCCGGTGGAAGCTGCTGTGGAACCATCTGGGTCAACTTCAAACCATGTCCAGCCACCTTCAGTTCCTTCTTCGCCCCCCTCTCCTGAAATCAAATAAAATTAAACAAATTAGATAAACAAATTATATAATTTCGGTTATTATTCAAAACTAAATAATTATAATTTCATTACCTCGCCAAACCATACACGGCTCGCCACGTGATGCTCGTACGAAACCAAAAGCCTGGTATCGTACGGACCACCAGGATACCCCACAGGGTCAGCTGCAGCTGCAGATGTACCAGCATCATCTGCGCGTGATCTACTCGTCTCGCCCCGTCCCATCGATCGCACTGGAATCCTCCCATCTCTGCCGCGTGATCGAACCACTGAAAAAAAACAGAAAAACAATTATTTAATAAAATAAAAAATAAAAAAAAAATTTCCGGAAGACTTTCTTCAAGTCTTCCGGTACACACGAAAGCATTCCGGATGACTTCAACAAAGTCTTTCGGTAGGCATTTTTTTTAAAAACTTTCCGGAAGACTTTGATGAAGTGTTCCGGTAGTCATCCAAACCATACCGGAAGACTTTCATAAAGTCTTCCGGTACCGGAAGACTTTCACAAACTCTTCCGGTACATTATTTTTCATTCCGGAAGACTTACTTGTAGTCTTCCGGTAAACACGTGCGAAAATCAAAATTTTTTTTCTCTCTGTAACTTTTGGACGGACGGTAAAAATGGAAAGTGAATTTGAATTAGTAACTATTTATATGAGGGCATTTTGGTCAAAAAAAAAATTTTGGGGGGTACAGGTATAATTGGGGGGGTGCGGGGTAAACTCTTCCTCGTGTCATTCATATTCTAAGTTTTAAAATTTGCAAACTTTGAAAAAACTTATAAATCTATTTGCCATCCTCACATGACACTCTATATTTATATTTATAGCGAGATATCATTTTACTCCTTTTAAAATTTTCGAAAATTTCAAAATTTGGGAGGAATATCGAAGATTTTGAAAAATATCGGGGATTTTGAAATTACAGATAAAAATATTGGGGATTTCGAAATTACCGATAAAAATTATCGGGGATTCTGAAATTACCAATATACCAGAAATTTGGAAATTACCACAATTAAATTTGATTTTTTTCATTATCGGAGATTTCAAATTCACCGAATTTTTCACACGATACCGAAAATTGAAATCTCCAGTAATGTAAAAATGTTCATTTTTTTTTTGAAATGTTTTCACTACCGGGAATTTTAAATACCCCGAAATTTACAAAAAAATTAGAAAATTTGAAATCCCCGGTAGTGTAAAAGTTCACTTTTTTTTTTAAATTTTTTTTCACTACCCCCGAATTTCAAAATCCCGATAAATTTCACTAAATAGCGGATTTTTTAAATTCCTAATAGTGAATTTTTTTCACTTTCTTCAAAAAAAATTCAAAGACAGTGTTAAAATTATGAAAGTTTGAAGAGGTGTCAGGGTATAAGTGTGGGGATGGCAAATAGATTCCTCGAAAAAACCGATATAATTTTTCTCTATTTTTTATATAAATATAAAACTATTAGTTTATTGATTAATAAAATATTAATAAAATATTCTATGTGATTAAACATGTATTTGTGTTATAAAAATACTTTTTTATTTTCTTTTTCTTTCTGAAATGTCAAGATAAGGACTGTTTTATTTTTTATAATATATCATTTTTTACCAATTCATTTCTTTGGCCTTTTCCTAAAAAATATATATATAAAATTTTCTTTTGGATTTTTCTAGTTTGCAAATCAAACGCACCATTTTTTTTTAGATTAATTGTTATGCACTGTCATTGTAAAGAATTTTACACTGTCAATCTATCACAATCTTTCATAATTATTACTTTAAATATAATTAAAATAAAAATCAAATATAATTTTGGATCTGACGATTTCCATTCACTGATAGTGTAATCAGTGCATTCCAATTAAATTATATTTTTGTATCCGTATTACTCCTCTCTATACTTCTCTTCCTTTCTTTTCCTTACTAGTAAGATACCCGAGCTCCCGCACGGGTAAAATCATTTGATACGATAGAATATATATTTAAATGTATATGTAAATTTGATACGATATAAAATATATTTATATATGTATTTAATTTAAAATTAGTTATTAATTTTAAAATGAACAATGATTATGCAGAAGTCAATTAAATTAAAATATAAAAAAAAGATAAAAAAAAATTAATATTTAAAAATAATGATTTTATCTTTTAAATTAATTTAATTATTGATTAAAATAAAATATGTATTGTGTTTATAGTGATCCATGAAATAAAAAGTTTATTTGATACAATATAAAATATATTTATATACAGATATAAAATTAAAAATAGTTATTTAATTGTAAAATAAAAAATAATTATACAATTTCAATTGTATTAAATAATGATACAAATAGAAAAAAATAACTTGTGACATGAAGAAAGACAAAATAAAATTGATGAGATAATGACTCGTGAAATAAAAATATTATTTAATTTGTACAAATGCAAAATTTAAAATGATTTACTTAATTGTAAAATGAACAATAATTATATAATTTTAATTCTATTAAAAAATTATTAAAAAAAATCGTGAGATGAAAAAAGAAAAAAATTAATATATAAAAATAATAATTTTGACTCTTAAATTAAGATAATGATTGATTGAAATAAAATAGACATTGTGTTGATAGTGACCTATGAGATAAATATATAGTGTTATTTTATTAAAATTAAAAAAATATATTATTAATATTTTTAGTGATAATAAATAAATAAATGAAAAAATTAAAATGAAAGTGAGAAAGTGTGGGAAAAAGAAATATGACAGAAATTTGAAATTTGAATGAAGAGAGATAATTAAGGTGTTTTGGTGGAAAATTCTTTTTTGAATTGTGAGGTAATGTGTATGTGTCATGTGTCAAACAGAGAAGTGATTTAATTGTTGGGTTTAGTTGTTTACAAAAATAGTCTTTTAGTAGTTTAATTTTTTAAAGTGCAATATGCAAAATCAGAAACTCATGCAATTGAAATTTGATATGTAGATAGTAGATTTCTCTAAAAAAATTCTCACTTTTCATTTTTTTAAACTTTTTTTTACCGCAAATTAATGAATGCGACGAAGACATCACATATGAATCAATCATTGTCATTGCTATGAGTCTTGAAAATTCATATTTATTCAAATTTAAATGATTTTGTTTTAAATTTTGATATAAAAAAATATAGTAAAAGAATGATATATCTAAACTAATATTAAAAAAAAAACATTTAAATCAATTATCATATAAATTTTTTATTTAAAAATGTAATATTATAAAAATAATTTTATAAAAACAGAAACAAACGGACTCTTAGTTATTACTATTACTATTACATTACAATAAGATCTAACGTGTTCTTTTAAAAAAGGAAAGTAAAAAATAAAACACGAAGTCAATGAGAAAGACTCCTAACTATAAATATGATAGACAAAAATCATAGAGCTCTAAGACAAGTCCTGAGTTTTGGATCCTAAGTGCTAGCTTTATCATTTTGTTTTGTTGTTCCTTTTTTAGATTCAACAATCATATTATTGGCCGATTAAAACTATAAACCATGTCCTTTAATCCCCTTAGTTTTCAATATCTTCAATTTATCACTAGTTCTCATTTTATCTGAAGGAACCATCTTCTTTAAAATTATTGAATTTTGAGTTAAATATACTTCATTCTCTGTCAAAGTAGCGATATTTGCTTTTGTCCCCTTGAAGTTTTTTTTATCCCCCCTCAACATATCAAGATTTCATTTCCCAACCCCAAATGCTGATTGTTTCTATGAATCTTCCTATGTGACATGAGTGACCTGGATGACTTGGATTAAATTATGACATGGCAATTATAATTGTTGTTAAAATGGTAAAAAAAGAATTAAAAAAACACAATCTTCTCCTTCATCAAAAAGGTGCACCATTTTCTCGGGCAAGCTTCTTCTTGTTTACTTTCTTCACCATGTTTGGAAGCAGCAACACAAGTTCAACCGGTTTTCATGGGTTACTAGATGTGGGTGCAACATTGCGATGAATATGTGGGTGTCAAACACTGCTCAAAATCGTAATAGAAAGTTTTGGAGATGTCAAAACACAACGGTAAGAATATTGTTGTTAACTGTTTTATACATGGTAGGTTTAGTAGGAAAAATATTGTTGTTAGTGTTAACCGTTTTGTATATGTTGATATTTGATGTAGAATGGTACTGGTTGTGACCTATTTTTGTGGGATGATGAAATGGGAGATAATTTGAAGGGGAATTTCAAGAGTGAAGCGTATTGTAAAAAATGTGAGATTGATGAAGTGAAATTATATGCTACATTGCAAAAGTTAGATAGAGTGAAGATGAATGTTGAAGTCACAAGAAAGATCAATTTGAAGTTGAAGAATACACTTGTTTTATATTGGGTTATTATTGTAATGTTGTTCAAAGGTATATGATGTTATCTTGGGTTGATGTCTTAATATAATGTTGTTAAAGTTGTTGAAGTTATGTTGAAGTTTTTGTTGAAGTTTTTGTGACCTATTTATGATGTCCACTCATAAATACCTCAGTGTCTAATCTCTTTCTAGGGATTGGCATAACATTGTGTGGCCATTTTTCAAGCTTCAAAGTAGAATTACTACACCTATTCATTAAGTATTTCCTAATCCACTCATACATGGTTACAATAGGTGTGTCCCTAGTAACTATAATGGTAGCATTAAAAGACTCAGTTATGTTGTTCATTAAAACATCACATTTAGGATAATGGCTGAAAGCATGCTTACACCATGATTTTGTAGGGACTCCCATAAGCTATGCCCAAGCCTTTTGATCCACTTTCTTGAACTTATTCATTTTCAGCATCTAGTCTCGATAGTGAGTTGCTTTGGCTTCTCCCATCATGAGGTCTATGATCAATGCATCCCCACCAAACTTTTTTTTTTGAAATTAGCATACAAATGCCTCAAACAAAGCCCATGCTCAATTCTTTGTTCCATCTCTTCAAAAACAACAACCAAACCCTACAAAAGACATTATGGAATATATGAACAAATGATAACACCATGGAATATGTGAACAAATGATAACAACGTAGCTATATCAACTAGCGTTTTATGGTCTGATATGAACACAAATCTTTTGTCAAGTCCAACATCCTCCATTAGAAGTTGTATAAAACACCTCTAGTTTTCTTTTGTTTCTGTTTCTACCACACAAAATGCCAAAGGGAAATACTAGTCATTTGGGTCCCTTCCCACAGCTATCAGCAGTTGAACACCAAACTTAGTCTTTAGATTCCACCCATCAACACCCACAAAAGGCCTACATCCATTTATGAACCCTTTTGAAACCCTCAAAACAAAAGTAAAAGGACCCAATTCTTGGTTGAATGGATGGTGTTGGTATATGAATATTGACTTTCACAGTATTCCCAATACTTACCCTATGTAACTCAGTCGCACACCTCCACAATAAAGCATATTGTTTATCTGTACCTCCTTCAATAATCTTCTTTGCCATTAACTTTGCTTTCCAGGCACGAGCTACAGTAATACCCACAAAATAATTTTGCCTCAAGGCTTGAATAATGTCACTCAGCCTTATAGTATCAGAAGTTTGTATTTTCTTCACAACAAGTTTGGACACCCACCTTGATTTTGCAGATTTATTTTCTAAAACCCTAGCACATGTATGTTTGTCTTTTATACGCTTAATGGCAAAGGTGTGCTTATGGCCCACCTTATGACATAACATTAAAAAACCACATTTAGCCTTACATTCCACCCCCACTCTATAGCTCTCATTTTTCACAAATGTAATGTCCCTACCATTCAAAACTGACCACTCATGGATTTCCTCTCTATAGTCATATAGAAAATTGAATTACATACCCCAATTAAACTTAAATTTCTTATTAAGTTGCTCTTTCTTATACTGCTCAAACTTATGCTCTTTCTCATTTTCAGAGGCATCTAGGTCAGAACTACCTAGTTCTTTACTAAAGTATTCATCATCTTCCCATTTTTTCTTGCTGGATTCAGTTAACATACCAACAATTATTGGTCCTGCTCTTATGGGAATTGTTACATCAATCCCTTCAAATCCATCTAAAATAGCAGTCGCTCGTTCATTTTCACTATCATTCAAAGCTTCTACTTCCTTTACTTCACTTCCATCTAACTCAACATTTTCATTCACACAATTAGGGTACCTAACTGCGAGCTCGTTAGTTATGCAATCATGTTCCACAAACAATTCGCCATCCATTTCCATGGCAGTACAATGCACAGTAAAGTCATATGCAACATCATCGTTTCTAATCTAGAAAAAATCATCATCTATATCAAATATCTTTGTCCAAATACGATAACTCCTTCTAAGTAACCTTACTTACTAACTAACTCACGAGTGGTACACAAAGTCCATTTCTCAATATGTAATGCAGAAACTAGAGTAGAAACCTCACCCTTATATATAACATCACCATCAGACAATCTCACAAACTCTTCACCATGATTAAATACAACATTGAACATTTGTGTTTTCTGGGAAAAAACGCAAAATGAATACAACTCCTACAATAATGGCGTAAAACCAAAGACAAAACAAACTTTCCTGTGATGATTCCACCTTCGTCTCCTCTGATGCGTTCATGCGCGCCCCTTTTCGCTTCATCTTCCCAAATTACGAACCCTAGGAATTCACAGGGGGTAAATAAAAAGACTGTATATTTTTTTTACCTTTGGGTTAAAATTAATTGCCATGTCATAATTTAATTCAAGTCATCCAGGGCACTCATGCCACATATGAAGATTCATATAGGAACAGTCAGCATTAGGGGGTTGGGAAATTGAATCTTGATATGTTTAGGGGGGATAAAAAAAATTTCAAGGGGGAAAAGCAAATCTCGCCACTTTGACAGGGTGTAGAGTATATTTAACCGTTGAATATTTATTCATGTTTGATTTCTTCTTAGTCATAATTTCATATTGCATTTCTGTATCTACTTCAACATTGGATTTTGAAATTTCCTAGGATTTTCAGGATTTGCCAACAATAATTCCCAATGAATAGTTTGTTTTCTATACGCGACAAATTCAATAAAAGGAATACTAGGAGTATACCAATCCAATACAAAAAAAAAGTTCACCCAAACATCAACACACCAACATTTGATATTATGAAACAAATGTCAACATAACTCCTAGTTTAAACAATCTAAAAGAGCTATGTATCAATCATAAAAGCTATACTTAGACTTAAATTTAAGTTTAACACCCAACCAATACCAAGAAGTATACATCACTCTTATTGCAATATCTTCATCATTTCCATTATAATTGTTGCAAATGATCTGATTCCGCGTCCACTAAATCGACTAACAAGTCGCGATCCATATTATACAAGACGTAGATTTGGAGGATTTCCTCACTGTATTTACGAACCACTGTAAACACCCCAAATTTGCCCTCACCCATTCACACCATGGCTTGTGATCATTTCATATGCATAAACTCAATCATAGCATCTCATATCACATTTTTGATTCACTGCATAGATTCAAAGTCATCTGCATCTAGGGTTTGTGATCTGAGCAATCCAAGAGCTTCTTGAGCCACTCCAAAGGCCATCAATCACTTCAAGAGGGTCCATGTAGGTTCAAGCATCATATTATATCCTCTCAAAGTCAAGAATGTCAAAAAATCACAAGAACTGAGATTGGCATGGAAGCAGAGCCAGGTTTAACTGCACAGATGACCTAGAATTAGGGTTTTGGTTTCAGAGGCCATAACTCCAAATTCTTTGGTCATTCTTGTTTCTATTGGTCTCTATATGGTATAGGGAGTATGCATATCAATTTTCATGAAGAAATTCCATGGGGAAGTCACCTGATCAAGAGTTGACTTTTCAAGCAAGTCAGTGCAAAATCAGGGCATCTGAGGCCCCCAATGACCCAACCAAAGGGTGTTCTTCATCATTTTGATTGTGTATGATCTTTATTTGATCATAGAAGATGTTGGAAGTTCACAAAATTGAAGAATTTCAAGTCTTTTGCAAAGTTGACTTTTTGGGAAAGTTTGACTTTTAATGAAATTGCCATTTTAGGAAACTTTTTCAACCCTTGCTTTTTGATTCAAAAATGCTTCAAATGGAAAAACTTTGGTCATGAAAGTTGTAGAATGGATCGTTCCCTTTTCAAAAAGTACAAGAACATGACCTAATTCATTTTGGATCAAAAGTTATGGCTTGTCAAAGTTGGCTAAAATCACAAAATTTCAAAGTTTCTACCAAAGAGGCAAAGTTGCAAATTCACTTCTCAAGGCAAATTAAGTTATCAAATGGACTTCTAAACTTCACAACATGATCATACAAGACCTAAAAGTCGGATTGGGCCAAGAGATCACACATTTTTATGGCCTATGGAGCAAGATATCTCATAAGAATCAAAAGTGAACCAACTTGCAAAACTCATCATAAGATACAATCCACTTGCTTGCTGACTTGCTGATCAATCCTAGGGTTCCCCCCACATCATGCTGCGCAGGACATACCTTTTGTCCTTGGCTAGAAAGTATCCCATGCTTCTCTTACACCAACTTTGACATTTTGGCAACTTGAGCCATACCAATCAATAAAGCACACATCACTTCATCTGACCTATCACAATAGTTTATGCAAATCAAAAGCAAGCCAAAGCATACAAAAACACAAGCCTGAAGCACTCTCAAAGACAACATTCTCATTTTCACACCATCTTGCAAGAGCATTCGAAACTGCTTGCACAAGCCACAAACACACAAACCAACTTCACAAATCAACTCAACACACTTTCCTGGTCACAACCCACCCCTCACCATAGCCTGAAACTCAAAGAATCAAAAACACGATCACCACCTGCCATTGAACAGAACTTCTGCCATCTCTCAAACCATCCATTATAAACTTCAAACAAACATTGAAAGCTTCTCAGGAGGTCCATTGGAGGAGATTGGAAGGAAGAAACCAGCCAGAAAGTACCAGAAATCAAAGCTTCAGTTCAGGTAGCCATCTCAAACTTTTTTTTCCAGAAGCTTCATTTTAAGTTCTTAGAAGCTTCTATGCACTTCCCTGATCATGAATATGTGTTTACTTTTGAAAATGGTTGAAAAACCAGCATGTATGAACTGTCTGAAACTTTTTGCCCTAAGAATGTTTTGATTCGATTTGGCTGTTTAATGAATGAAAAATGATGTTTGATTGAGGGGTTTGATTCGTTTTTGAATGGGGATGAGTTCTGGGCAGTTAGATTTCATTTTCATTGCGTGTAGAGAGAGATTGAGAAATGAGCTAGCCGGAGAAGACGACCGGAACAGTGTTCCGGTCGCCTGAAAGTGATTAGGGCAGGATTAGGGTTAATGACATTAATTAGGGAAGTTTGAATTTCAGCCCTTGGATATGGCGCCAGGTCAATTCGCGCGCGTGTGGTTTTAAATTCTGGCCATTGATCTTGCATACTTTTCTTTTTTCAGTTTTAATTCATTTTATTTTTCATTTTAATTCATTTGTTTTCTCCATTTTATTTAAAATAGCAAAACAATTTTAAAAATTCTGAAAATTTTTGTACAAACTTTTATTAATTTTCAGAAACCAAAATCATTTTATTTTTATTTTTTTGCATTAAAAAATATTTTTAAATCATTTAAAAGTTTATTTTTAATTAATTAATGAGAATTAATTAATTAAAAATACTTTTAGGTATTTAAAAATCACAAAAAAATTCATGAGACCTTTAAAAACATTTAGAAACATTGTCCAACCCTCAAACAAAATTTCTTTTTTTGATCTTGATGCATTTTGACAAATTACCATGGAATTAATTCAATTTCAAAGCATTATTTTGATCCAATGTTCAAAAATTCATTTCTGCCTAACCATTGAGAGTTGGACTTTGATTCTTTTTGCATTGTGTCTTGCATATCATTTAGTTTGTAGGATTAAATTGGCATGATTTGATCTTGCATTTTCAATTTGTTTGGCATTTTTTCTTTTCAAGGTACCTTAAAACCCTAGAAATCTTAGGAAATTCATAACTTTCATTAGGTTAAGAGTTAGAACCCCTCCTTTGGGCAGTGAGTTTGTGTAGGTTTAGGGTCCCCTTGAATGCATTTTCAATTTTTTATCATGATGTTTGCTTCTGGTTTTGGTTTTTGTTTGTTGCATTGATCATAAACCCTAATTTGGGTTTCCTTTTGCATTCATCTTGCATCTGCTTACATACCATGACTTGCCATGACATTTTGTGCATCCATTTGATTCATTGGACATCTTAAGACATATTAGAAGCATGTTTGATCATTGCATCTTTCATTAGCCATGTTGTATGTCATTTGCATTTCATAACTTTTCATGTATGTTCATGTTTCTAAGCATGCTTCTCTTGCATCCATATGTTTGAATGATCATCCCCATGCTTTGTTTCATGTTTGCATCATCCCATAGCATCATTAGCATCATACCTATGCTTCTGGTTTTGGTTTGCATCATACCATTGCACCTCATTTGCATTGCATTTCATTCTTTTCACTAACTTTTCAGGTGGTAAGTTACTTTGAGAAGTGAATTTGCCTTCACTTCTCACAACTTATTTTCATCTCCCTTATGCATCCTTGCTGCATTTTGATTTGTGTTTGAAATTGGGCTTGCTCTTTCTTCTTCATCTTACTTTCTTTCTTCAAGTGACTTGTCTTCTTAAATGAAGCAAGTTGCTTTGTTTCTCTTGATTCTTTCATCTGCTTCCTGGTGGTTCCATTGAAGATCTTTCTTGTAAACCTCACAAACCTTAGGAACAACCAAGCATGACAATGATTAGGGTTTTGATTATTATCCCCACTTAGTTTTACCTTTGTGTCTCCTTGAGTCTTCTCTCCTCATCTCATAATCAGGGACTAAATCCTAAAGGCTTTAAGGCTTTGTGATTAAGCTTATGCCTGCATCCTTCTATTAGGATGGAGTGTATAACTTTAATCCCAAGTGTTAAACCCTTAATGTGTTTAACTCTTCTAATCAATCCATCTAATAACTATCAAGACATCAAGCTTGTAACTTGGGCCTTGCATTAGGGTTCTAATTCTTCCTTAATTGGTTAAGAAGGACTAACCCTAGTGTTAATGGACAAGTCCCCCTCAAGTTGTCTTACAAATCATAAAACTCATTTCTTAATCATATCATTATTTAAAATCCACTTAATAAAGGCTTTGTTTTGTCATGAGGTTAATCCCTAATCATGGATTAAGTTGAGGAGCTTTCCTCATCTTAAACACTCTCATCTATTATCCTTCTATTAGGATGGTGTAATGAGTCTGTTTAATCCCTGATTATGGCTTAATCTCATTACTTAACACTAAACAAAAACCACAAAAACATCTATATAATCACAAGTAGGTTAATGATCTTAATCCTACACCAAAGGTGATCAAGTGTGAGAAGCTGACTTCACACTTAAGGTATTCTCATTCCCCCTAACCAGAGGGAAGATGTGATGAGTTTACTAACCCATTGGTTTAGGCTTAAGCTCATTAATTTATGACAAACTTTCAAAAGCAATAAAAGACTGAAAACTCAAAAACAAACAATAATCGTCGCCTCCGGGATTCTTTTCTCATCTCATTCACTCATAAACGAGAACTTGCTTCTTCCGTCTAATGCAAGACAGTTTGCACCTGAGCTAGACAGGTCATACACTTGAGCATAGACAAGTGAGCAGTTCACAAGTCAATTCATCTTTCAGTCTCTTTGGGTCGAACTACGGTGTTCTGACTTCCTCATTGCACGAGAGGATACGTAGGCATAACTTAACAGTTATCGAACAAAAGTATTTGTATATTCCCCCTCTTTCTAGCCTTATTCTTTAAGCCTCATAGTCATGAGCATTTCACTTTGTCCTTACACTGACACTTCACTTATGCACTTCACTTTTCTTTTACACTGACACCTGTACATCCTTTTCCAGCTCTTTTATACACAGATTGCACTAACACTACCCCTTTTAAAACACAAATCTTTTAAGCGTGGATCCCGTCGAGTACGGCGGACAATCTGGGTGCTAATACCTTCCTAGGTTGTAACCAACCCCCTTTCTCAGTCTCTCTGGTTCGCAACCGTCTTATCCGTATCTTTCTAGGTCTATGCAGCATTACCTTTCCTCCGGGATAAAAATGCCTAGCTGGCGACTCTTTTCATTCCCTGTGAGTTCACTCCTGTGTGTTCTCACATCCCCCTCTCGCCGACCGTCCGCGTCTGTACCTCATTTGAGCCAGTCTCATCTTTTGGGAGCGACAACCACTAAGAAGTGATCTTGCATGTTAGCCTCTTCTAACCAAAGGATACCCGCCCAATCCATAATCTTCCGCCAAACAAGAACTATACACAGGCACACTTGTAGGATACTAAGAAGTCTCACTTTTTTCACTTGTTTGTATTTTATTGACCACTGAAATTTTTATTTGGTATATGTGCATGTCATAGCTATTATTCAAAACCCTAATACATGTGTGAGTACCTATTTAATTTTTCATTTGGTCTGTGTGCATGTCAACCCTTTTACTAACTAGAACTAAAAAAAGTTAATCTCCCTTACACGCTACCCTGACCTAAATATTTTTGTTTTTATGAAAGTTTTTATTTTTCCTCCCATTCAATATTGACTACTCAATATTAACATATTTGAATTCTTCATGGGATAAAATTTCGTACCTAAATTAAAGTAGTAGTTCTCATTAATATTTTCTCTCCTAAACTTTTCATACTTAGGACCTTTTTCTTTATCGTAATTATTTAGATCTAAGCTACTAAATTCATTAGAAAAATATATATGATTTTCATCTTTACTTTTAAACACCCAATAACACTAACATAAAGAAACACTTTCATATTCATTTTTGGATATCTCTCTCTCTCTCTCTCTCTGAATCACAAATCCTTATTCAATGGGATTTACTGTCGATTTTGTATTTATTATATTCATAAGGTGGTGGTTATATATATATATATATATATATATATATATATATATATATATATATATATATATATATATTATACATATATATATTAAACTATATACCTTTAGTACAGTCCCCTCACAACATCTAAGATATGTCCACAAACTTTCTTACAATCCAAAAAATATTTTAACAACTTAGCTCACAAACCAAACAAGATATTTTAATAAGCTAATCTCCAAATCAAACAAGAAATTTTAACTAATATCCAAACCAAATAGAGCTTTTTAATGGTAGAGCTAAAGAACTAAACAAAGATTTTAACTAACTAATTAATCTCAAGAACCAAATAACAATTTCTCTTAAATGTATTACATAAGAGACAACATCCTCTTGAGTGAAGCACAATATAATCATAACACACATACAATAAAAATCTCACTTATACTTTTTACTCTCTCAACACTAAGACAACTTTGGTGAAGAATAAGATACTAGATAGCGAGCACAAATTATTTTTAAAATCGAATTCTGGTGTTGAAATGAAATGAGGAAAAATCTTCTATTTATAGGAAAATAATTTTCTAAAAAATGAAATGATTCATGTATATTTTTAATGTTCTAATCAATTAACCCTAACTGCTAATCTATTAGACAAGCAAAATATGTTTGTTATTTTTTTTAATTATGACATTATTAATTGATTAAAGGCTTCCTTAATTGATTTGGAATATTACAAGTGAGGAAGTTTAAAAATTATGACATCGTTAATTAATTATAACTTTACACTAACTAATCACTTGGATATGTACTAAAAGCAACACCAAACGAGATTTCAAACTTCATATTTTTCACAATCTTGAAGCTTCAACTTCCCTTGCTTGATTCATCATTGATTTAGAACTTAATTCAGATCTTGACTTTTCTAAATGACGATGTTTGAGGTAACTTCTTTGACTAGACTATGTCATCAGAGATGTTGAACTAGAAATCATCGAAGACTTGACCGAAGGTCGTTTGACCTTAGGTGCCTTTGTTGCACCCCAAAAGTTTCCCTCCACAAGACAAGACATTGTGTCCCCAGAGGTTCATAAGGTTCACAAGGTGCACAAGACATCTCATGAGGTTCACAAAGTTCACAAGGTTCACAATTGGTTGATAAGTTTGACAATTCCCTCAGACAATGTATCCTCCTAAGCAATACATCCTAAACTAGGGTTTTGACTTTCATCAGGATAAATAAAATTCCAAGACTTCAAGTGAGCTTCATAGCATCCTATATATGTTCAAGAATCCCCATGTCAAGTTTCAAGACTTTCCCAAAAGAGTTGCTCAGTCAGATGATCAGATAAGTTAAAATCAGTCAAAGCAGTTAAAAAGTCAAATTGAGGTCCACTGTGGTCAAACCAAAGTCAAACTTCATGATTTTTTGCCAACATCAAGTATATGAAGTAAAATTCATCATTTAATCAAGGATTGATCATGATTCATCAAGGAGATTTCAGACCATCAAGAATCAGGAGTTTTAAATTAGGGTTTTCACAGGAAAAGTCAACTGAACTTTGACCAGCCATAACTTTCACATGCTTCATAAATTTTTTTCCATCCAAAGCTCATTTTGAAGGAAATTTAATTCTCTACAACTTTGTGTCTCACAAGCCAAGCCCAAAAATGCTTCATTTGGAAGGTATGAGCTAAGACATTATAGGTCCTTTTAAAAGTCAACAAAAAGTCAACAACTTCCAAAGAGCATAACTTGAGAATGGTAAAAGATATGGACATGAGACCAAAGAGGTTGGTTAGAGGACTCTTTAAGCTTTCCAAAATGTCCAATAACACCTTCATAGCATTAAAATTGAAGGATTTGTGCCCTTGCAAAGTTGGAAAAATTTTGAGAGGTTTATAAAGCAAATGGGGTCTTAAAACCATAATTCACCAAATGGGCATGCTTTTTTGTGATCCAATTACTTCCATGACATCATGCACGAAATTAAATTAATTTATTCATAATTTTATTCTTTTTTTTTTATTTATTATGATTTTTTATGTTAAAAATCATTTTAAATTCAAATAAAATATAAAATAATGGATATTCAAATTGATTTGGTTTCTAGAAAGTCTTAAAATATATTTAAACTTGATTGATACAAAAATAATGAAGATCATCCTAAAATAGCAAGGCTAGATCAAGATATTTCAAAATTTAAGAACCAATCTTTTTCAATCTCCCAAAGATCAAATATCCACAAAATTGTTGAACTCTTGACCTAATTTGATTGACTCATATATAAACAACATGATGCCAAGCACTATTGACGAATTCCCAGCCTCTTACACATTGTTCAAACTTCACAAAAATCTTCAAAAAACTCCAATTCGGTTTCCTACTTAGAAGCAATCTCAAAGTTTTTTAAAGGTTGCATTGGCTTCCTTGAACATCACTGAACATAACCTGATCATTATCATTGTCCAAAACATGCCTAAATGCATAACCCGAAATCAATTTTCTCTTAAAATTTCAAATTTTCGATTTCATATATTTATGTAATATAAATTGTTTTTGATTATTGATAATTGCTTGTGAAGGTATTTGGAACGTTTCTGTATGCTTGGATTGAATTTTATTGCAGATTAAGGAATCCACCATGACTAGGGTTTCGGCCTCTTGATTAGGGTTTCATGATAAACCAAATATAAATAGTTTTTAAGAACATAGGAAGATTGTAGGAGCTCTGAGGATCATATTTCACTAATCAATTTGGAGAAATTTCACTGTTTTGTTAATGTTTGAAATTCGTAGGTTCTGGATATGATGAACTTCGCAGGAAAACACGCAGCTAAACTCCTAGCTATTTTCGCAGGAAATTTGAGGAAGACGAAGCTGGTCTGGCGCCAAAATCCAGTTTAAAAAGTTGATTTAAAATATTATGTTTTGTTTGTGGATATATGTTGAATGCGTTGTAGTGGCTCAGTGGTTAGTGTGCGTGCTTGTCATATAGATGGTCCTGGGTTCAAAACCTCCCCAGGCCATTTTGCTTTATTTTGTTTTTTTGAGAATTTTTACAAGATAACAACAAAACCAATTTGAAGTGGTTTGCTCTCAGCTGCGTGCAGTGGCCCAGTGGTTATGCTTCTGATCATTCAGGTAAAGGACCTGGGTTCAAATCCCAGGTCCTGTTTTTTTTAGGTTTTTGTTTTGTTTATTTTTATTAATTCTTTATTTTATTCTTTAAACAGTTAAAATAAATTCTAAAAAATATCTAAATCATTCTTTTTAATAAAACTTTATTTTCTTTTCAAATTTATATTATTTTCTTAAAACCTAAATTAATATGTTTATTTCATTATATTTTTTTAATTAATATGTATATATATATATTTGTATATAATCTCATTAATTATATTTAAATTAATTTCTAACCCTAATTTCTAAAAAAAAACCTAATTTTCTTTAAAAAACTTTAATTTCTCACTTTAACTATTTTTGTTTAATTATACTTAATAAATATTTCTAATATATATATAATTAAATCATTAATCATAGTTTATTTTGTAAATAAATTAGTACATCTTTATTATTATTATTTTCATCTCAAAATTCTTTAAAATTATTTATTTAAATCTAAAAAAATACTCAATTGAATTATATGTATATTTTGTATATTATTACTAACCTTTTCTTCTTATAATTATTTTATCACTAACCATTTATTTAATTGCTTATCTTATTTTATAATTATTATTTAAATTGTTTTATTATTATGTAACTGTAAAAGCCGTGTAATAGCTGTAGTATTTTATTGTTTATTTATTTATAAATATATTGCTATGGTTAGTAATTATAGGGAGTGATAACCTATTTGCTTTAAAATTAATTTAGATCACTAATTATAAGATAAATATATGAACTTATACACGCACACACGTAAGTCGATCTTTGATCGCCATCTCACTTCTTAAGGATATCCCTCATGTTGCCTAAACCAAAAGGTCAAGTAAGGTGTCTTAAAGCAAGGTCCCTTCTCTTAAAAAATCATCTAGTCCCTTTACGATTATAAGATCAAGTCCCTTCGAGGTTGCCTTCGTAAATGATCTTGTCCCTTTCGAATAAAAGATGATAAGTCCCTTCGAATTGCTAAGACACCTTACAGTTGCCTAAACACAGATGACCTTTCATATGTCCCTTACAACATCCAAGGTAATGACTACCTATTCCTTAATAATAGGGATAGTCTTACCATTGAAAGAACATTGAAGAACAATAAAGATTCAAATTAGGGTAAGTTCCTCTTAAGTACTTGCTCACTCCTTCAAAAACATTTCATAACACTTCACAATTTCAAACAATTTTCAAAACAAAGTCTTTATATATGTCCATACTAGGATCATTATAAAGTAGAAAATTTCTAATCACACACTACACTTCTCAAAACAATTTAAAGTGAGCTAAGTAACTAAGAGCCCATGGATAACCATGGATGTCAAGGGTGCTAACACCTTCCCTTTACATAACCTACCCCCCGAACCCAAAAAATCTTTTTAAGGTCTTTCCTGTTCTTTTATGCCCTTTCCTTTGGATAAAATAAAAGTCGGTGGCGACTTTTGCTATCCGCAACATTTAAACTAAAGTCAGTTCTCCCACCGTGTTACAGCCTTCATAGATTGATATTTGATCTTACAGATAACATCTTGATGTTATAGATAATCTCTTTATCAATGAAATTTCTTGACAAATGATGACTTAAAATAATGTCAATTGACATAAAATGTTGTCATCATCAAAACTGTCATGATCATCTACGGTTGTAGACAGTTATCCTTGCAAGCACGTCCACAAATTACATTATAAGAAGATAGAAAGACTCACCATGAAATTTGTTATCACTAAAAGGGAATTACAATTTTACTTCCAGCAGAATTATGTCATAGTAAAAACCAACTATCTTATTAGTTAAGTATTGAAGAAGCCATACTTTGTGGTTATGATGGTATCATAGGTCGTTGAGCTCTCCTAGATTTGGGTTTAATTAGTGGATGGGTCCTTAAATTTAAATGGAATGAGGAGTAGTAATAAATAGACAGGGGCATTATATTGATCGAACAATCATTATGTTTTTTAGTTTACTGTCAACAACAATAAAAAACCCTGCAGATTCAAAAAATAACTGCCACCAAAGGTCATTTTGTTTTGTATTGCAAGCAGAGTATATGGCATTGTTGCATAAAAAAATTGTCAAAAACAAAATGAGGGCGACCAACCTCATGGAAAAAAGTGACTCCCAACTATTAATCAAAGATATTGAAGATTCATAATTTGTTAACAAACTGAGAAAAACTCATTATTTTGTCAACATGTTGTTTTTCCAATATAATTTCATTTTTCTATTTAAGCATTTGTATGACATTATTAATTGATTAAAGGCTTCCTTAATTGATTTGGAATATTACAAGTGAGGAAGTTTAAAAATTATGACATCGTTAATTAATTATAACTTTACACTAACTAATCACTCAGATATGTACTAAAAGCAACACCAAACGAGATTTCAAACTTCATCTCTTTCACAATCTTGAAGCTTCAACTTCCTTTGCTTGATTCATCATTGATTTAGAACTTCATTTGGATCTTGACTTTTCTAAATGACGATGCTTGAGGTAACTTCTTTGACTAGACTCTGTCATCAGAGATTGTTGAACTAGAGATCATCAAAGACTTAACCGAACGTCGTTTGACCTTAGGTGCCTTCATGGATTGATATTTGATCTTAAAAATAACATCTTGATCTTGTAGATAATATCTTTATCAATGAAATTTCTTGACAAATGATGACTTAAAATAATTTCAATTGACATAAGGTGTTGTCATCATCAAAATTGTCATGATCATCTACGGTTGTAGACAGTTGTGCTTGCAAGCACATCCACAAATTACATTATAAGAAGATAGAACGACTCACCTTGAAAATTGTTATCGCTAAAAGAAAATTATAATTTTACTTCCAGCGGAATTATGTCATAGTAAAAACCTTATATCTTATTAGTTAAGTATTGAAGAAGCCATACTTTGTGGTTATGATGGTACCATAGGTCGTTGAGCTCTCCCAGATTTGGGTTTAATTAGTGGATGGGTCCTTAAATTTAAATGGAATGGGGAGTAATAATAGATAGACAGGGGCAGTATATTGATCGAACAATCATTATATTTTTTAGTTTATTGTCAACAACAATAAAAAAAATCCCGCAAATTCAAAAATTAACTACCACCAAAGGTCGTATTTTTTTGTATTGCAAGCAGAATATATGGCATTGTATCATAAAAACTTGTCAAAAACAAAATGAGGGCGACCAACCTCAGGGTAAAAAGCGACTCCCAACTATTAATCAAAGATATTGAAGATTCGGAATTTGTTAACAAACTAAGAAAAACTCATAATTTTGTCAACAAGTTGTTTTTCAAATATAATTTTATTTTTCTATTTAAACATTTGTATGACATGTTTAATTGATTAAAGGCTTCCTTAATTGATTTGGAATATTACAAGTGAGGAAGTTTAAAAATTATGACATCGTTAATTGATTATAACTTTACACTAACTAATCACTTGGATATGTACTAAAAGCAACACCAAACGAGATTTCAAACTTCATCTCTTTCACAATCTTGAAGCTTCAACTTCCTTTGCTTGATTCATCATTGATTTAGAACTTCATTTGGATCTTGACTTTTCTAAATGACTATGCTTGAGGTAACTTCTTTGACTAAACTCTGTCATCAGAGATTGTTGAACTAGAGATCATCAAAGACTTGACCGAACGTCGTTTGACCTTAGGTGCCTTCATAGATTCATATTTGATCTTACAAATAACATATTAATCTTATAGATAATGTCTTTATCAATGAAATTTCTTGACAAATGATGACTTCAAATAATGTCAATTGACATAAGGTGTTGTCATCATCAAAACTGTCATGATCATCTATGGTTTTAGACAGTTGTGATTGCAAGCACATCCACAAATTACATTATAAGAAGATAGAACGACTCACCTTGAAAATTGTTATCACTAAAAGGAAATTACAATTTTACTTCCAGCGGAATTATGTCATAGTAAAAACCAACTATCTTATTAGTTAAATATTGAAGAAGCCATACTTTGTGGTTATGATGGTATCATAGGTCGTGGAGCTCTCCAATATTTGGGTTTAATTAGTGGATGGGTCCTTAAATTTAAATGGAATTGGGAGTAGTAATAGATAGACAGGGGCAGTATATTGATCGAACAATCATTATGTTTTTTAGTTAACTGTCACAAACAATACAAAACCCTGCAGATTCAAAAAATAACTGCCACCAAAGGTCATATTTTTTTGTATTGCAAGCAGAGTATATGGCATAGTTGGATGAAAAAATTGGCAAAAACAAAATGAGGGCTAGCAACCTCAAGGCAAAAAGTGACTCCCAACTATTAATTAAAGATATTGAAGATTCATAATATGTTAACTATTGGGAAAAAACCCAAGTCCCACATTGACTAAATATATAACTCACAAATGGTTTAAATAAGGTGACACTCCTCACCTTACCAACCGGTTTTGTAGGGTGAGTTAGGTCAAACTCTAATTCTAACATGGTATCAAGAGCCTATCGATTCGGGTCACCCACCATTTAATATGCACACCAAGCCCAAGATGTGCTGGGCGCAAGGGGGGTATTGGGAAAAAACCCAAGTCCCACATTGGCTAAATATATAACTCACAAAGGGTTTAAATAGGGTGACACTCCTCACCTTACCAACCGGTTTTGTAGGGTGAGTTAGGTCAAACTATAATTCTAACATTAACAAACTGAGAAAAACTCATAATTTTGTCAACAAGTTGTTTTTCAAATATAATTTCATTTTTCTATTTAAACATTTGTGGTGTATATATATATATATATATATATATATATATATATATATATATATATATATATATATATATATATATATATATATATATATATATAAGTTGAGGATCAACTTATTTCAAGAGTAAGTTTTTTTATCTTACTTCAAATCATAGTCTTTAAATTAGATTCAATTGAATGATTATAAGTATAAATATTAATTTAACCATTCGGGAATCTAATTTAAAGGTTACGATTATGAAGTAAGTTAAGAAGACTTCCTTTTGGAATAAATTGATCTCCTCACTATATATATATATATATATATATATATATATATATATATATATATATATATATATATATATATATATATATATATATATATATATATATATATATATATATATATTTCATTTGATTATTTTTCTCAATTATTTGTAAAATCAATTGGAGCATTCATTGTGAGATGAAAAGAGTATTATCTATTACTAAAATCCTAACCGCTTCGTCTCAGCTTTATTATTTCTGATATTAACTCATTGATGAACAAAGGAAATGGATTGACTCAATTTTCTTAATTTTCAAGAACTCTAAGAGTATGTTTGGATGGGGTAATTGAAAAAAATTTAGGAATTTAAAATTCTAGGTAATTCAAATGATTCAATTAGAATTCATTCAATTTTAAATTATTTTGTTTGGATAGAGTATTAAAATGATTCATAGTAAATTTTTTTGGACAATTTTTATAATTTTAAATTTTTTGGGTCAAATCTAAAATATGAAAAATAGGGACCAATTTATAATTTTTGAAAATTTGAAGGATCAATTTGTAAAATATGAAAATTATTAGGAACTTAATTGCAATATTATTGAAAATTTTGGGGTGAATTTGAAATTTTTATAAAATATAAGGACCATCTTGCAAAATTTGAAAAATTAATAATAAACAATTTAATATTTATATTATATAGAATGATTAAGCAATTTGAAATTCTCTATTTTTTGGTGTCATTTTAAATTATTTAAATTTAACAAGAATAAAATACTTTATAAATTTACATAATTTTAACAATTCCATATTTTATATCTAAACAATAAATTTTGATGAAATAATTTTAAATTTCTTCAAAAAAATTACTTTCCCTTATTAAAATACTTATTTAAATACATCCTAAAAGGAAATAATAAAGCATATAAAGAACTACATGGCATTATTTCAATCATAGGTTCACCCTTATTTGAAGTGAACCACATGACATTATATTCCACTCTAGAAGTCATCTTATAATGGCAAGTGACTTGAATAGTTTAATCAATCGTATTTTTGACAATGATACTCATGGCCTACATAATGCAAAAGAGTATAGCATACAATTGAGTTATTATTTAGTGCGATAGTGTTACCCACGTGTTATGTTTATATATGCCAGCCTGCCAAACACCATATTACAACTGTTTTTGTTTGTCCATATACTTCAAAATATTTATATTTGAATTTAAAAGTTAATGAGATACATTATCAAAATATTCATTGTATTATAATGATTAATGCAATATGCTAAATAGTCAATGACATAAACTTGTGTCATAAAATTATCTTTAGAAAAAACATATATAGTATATCATATGTGAGTTATAAAAGTTTCACATCAAATATAAGAAGATTTTAAGCAGGAGAAGACTTAGAGACATAATATTTTAATTTTTTTAGTGAAAATGCAGTGAAAAAACATATATAAGTATATCATATGTGAGTTATAAAAAAAACGTTGCAATGTGTTGTGGCATTCTCTTTGTGGAAATTATGAACAAGTTCTTCAACGTTCATGGAGGATTTGCAGAGCTTAAAAGAGAAGATAAAAAAGTTGAATCATGCTTTTTTTAGAAATATAATAATAATAATAATAATAATAATAATAATAATAATAATAATAATAATGACGACGACAATGATCGTTTATTCTTTATAGTTATAAATGAAGTTGAATTTTTTTTTAGAATAACCTAATTTTATAAAAAAAATTACTGAAATAACTAGTTTTGAAAATAAATATCAAATAAATACTAAATTGATGTAGTTTGATACTGTATACGTTATAAAATATTCGCCAAACCAATTGACTAATGGGTTAAAGAATTTTTTCAAGAAAAATAAAACATTCGCCAATCAATTTGGCTTGTATATCAAAATAAAAAAAATTAAAACATATTAGCCAAATGAAAATATGTTTTAATTCTTTATTTTTATTTTGATATACAAGCCAAATTAATTGGCGAATGCTTTATTTTTCAAAAAAAATTCTTTAACCAATAAACTAATTGGTTTGACGAATACTTTATAAAGAAAAAAAATTTAACCCATTAGTCATATGAATTGCGAATGAGTGTTGTTAAAAAAAACATTTGATACTTATACACCAATCCATATGGCGTATACAGTATCAAACTACGTTATTTTGGTATTTATTTTCAAAATTACGTTATTTCAGTAAAAAAAAATTATGAAACTAGGTTATTTAAAAAAAATCTGAAATTGACAGATAATATATATATATATATATATATATATATATATATATATATATATATATATATATATATATATATATATATATATATATATATATATATATATATATATATAGAGAGAGAGAGAGAGAGAGAGAGAGAGATTTATTTTTAAAAGGCCAGAGATATATCAATGTGAGTACAAAATGTACTCGAGCTTACATACAAGAAACCAGAGAAAGAAAACAAGAGAACCCCACCAAAACCTAAGAAAGTACCCACCAATTGTACCCTACGTTAAGAAATAAATCAGATCTTTGTCGAAAACGTAAAGATCACAATAGGGATGGCTAATTTCCCCTATAAAAGACCATCTCCAAATAAAAAAATTTAACCTTCCAAACTAAATCCGTGACGTTCCAATTAGCATTCTTGAAGAGGATATCATTCCTCTTAAGCCATAAAGTCCAACAAATAGCCAAGCAAACACTTCCTTCCCTTCCCTCTTTCATTTTCTTAGATTTCCCAAAGTGAAACCATTCTAAGCAAGATATTTTGAAGTCGTTACCGCCATTCAAAGAATATCCCAACCATTCCGTAATTTCGGACCAAAGCAACTTTGCAATAGAACATTCAAACAATAAATGTTTTAGTGTTTCGGGACACCTTTCACAAAAATAACAATTGATATTGTTGTCAATAGCTAAAATTCCACGACGAAGAAGCTTATCCCTCGTTGATATTTTGTTCAAAAAACACCGCCATCCAAAAGCATTGATTTTCAAAGGAACAATAACCTTTCAAATCAACGTGGAAACCAAATCGTCTCTATATCTCGGTCCAAAAGGAATACGACCAAAGGTCGACAAAGAGTAGAAATAACTGACCGTGAATGAGGTGTCAAGGTTCCAAAAGATTTTGTCCCTGTCGTTATTTGTTGGTTTTAGTTTGCTATATCACGGAAACTCTTTTATTTTGGATGTATAAGATATTTGGATAGTTGTGTGTCAAAATTGAATTTGTAACTTTTTAAAAAAAGAATATAGTTTTTAATGGTAAATATATATAGTTTGCTTTATAGATGTAGTTTTAATGGTAAATTGTATAATTGTAGTTAAGTGGACATGGATATATTGATCGATGCCCAAAGGGTTCAACTTACCAACTTTCCAATATTTAAGTAACATGAGTATCTAGGTAATAAATGGCGAGGTCACATGGCGATCATGTGATCTAGCGTGGCCCGTTTTCTTTCATGAAAGGACATGGTAAATCATATGTTAAGAGACTAGAATAAGATTCCATTAGAGAATAACCAAAGTATTTGTTGGATTTACCCCATTTTTGACATAATATGATGACTTATCTTAGTGACTCCTCTAACTAGTTAAACTGAGAGACATGTAGCCGATAAGAATCGGTCTACCCATTGGCTCCTCCATTGAAGTTCCCATCTGATCTTATCTAGTGATCAGAACTTCAACAACTGCTGACGTAGATATTCGAGTCTGCTCGTGCAATGAGGAGAACGGGAGGAGGGTGTACCTGCAAGGTACTCTGATTCCAAAGTCAGAACGAGAACAAGATCTAGCAAGTACGAGAAAATTGTTTGAGGAGAGAATATCCAATACCTGGCCCTCTCAAATGAGAGGGTTTATATAGAGATCCCCAGTGCGTGGCCAAAGATCCCTATTTTTGTGCCTGGATCGCAGATCCCCCAAAAATAGGTAACTGCCAGGAACAGAGAGAGGACAAGCATTATGGTCAGGAGATGTTGTGTCGGGCACGGGGCCCCTGAGCAAGAGCTGTCTTGGTCGATTCTGGGCGGTCCCTGCCGTTGTCGAGCAGAGGCCATGGACGAGGAGGGATGGACGACCACCATGGCAATGGGTCCCTTGGATAGTGAGTTATTGGTCCGTTTCATGGGCTAGAAAGAATTGGGCCATGCCTAGTCGTTGGTCCAGTCCAGAACAGGAGCCCCCCAAGTCGTTGCTTCTGGTCGGAGAAGTGATGACTTAAGGATGCCCCACCATCGTCTTGACGGGAAAAATTCTCAGCCTATTTTGTTACCATGGTTGTTAATGGAATCAGTCGTTGTATCCTGGTCGTTGTAGACGAGGATCCCAAACGTTTGGAGATATTGGAATGACAAGCGTGTGTCTGGGAAATTATGCGCATTTAATGTGTAATGATAGCTAGCCTATGGCCGTCCCTAAGTAATGAGTGTGCCGTTTATAGGTTTTCAGACCCCACGTGCTCATGCACGTGCTGGAAGGGTCTATAAATAGAGTGTCTGGCCTCATTTTCACAATTTTCGCTTCCAGACTCTCTGATCGCTCAAGCAAGCTGCTCGTTGCCGCCGTCAACCACCGTCTACCTCCGTGATTAACGAGGACGATCTCCGACCACCGCAAGAAATCTTAAAACTTGTAAGTTCTGATGCCTTTTACCTTGATTGAGCTTCTAATTTTTGACAAATGAGGTAGTTGCATGCAGTTAAGGTAGCATTTTAGTTTAATAGAGCTGATTTGACCGAAAATATAGGGTTCTGGCGCGGTGCTTGCCGCTTCTATGGGTGGCGGCCTGCGACGAAGTAGTTAGTGTTATGGTGTTTAAGATTAGTTTGCGCCACCTCCGACGGAACTGTTCGTCTTCTCCGGTTGAACTTCAACAAGAGTTCTGGATAAAATCATGTCCGTCTCACGATATCCCCGTGGTGATATTTCCCTGTTTAGTTGGGTAGTTACCTGATCGTGGTCATTCTATACGATTAAGGGCATTGGCCGAGGACAACGTCCTCGCCCCCTAGCACGCCCTTTCACTTGATAAGCGGTGGAAGGGTGGATTTGATTTTGTCATCAAATTCATATTTGCTTTCACTACTTCTCAGGTGCTACGATGTCGAATGACGACCAGATAAACATGGAGACTGAGGATCTGTCCAGCGAGTCTGCGTCTTCCCCCACTGAAACTGAGCAAAGTTTGCCCTCGGGGAGAAGCTCAGAATCTTCCACGGATTCTGAAGAGACTACCACGGCCAAGGACAACTCGGTGGATTTTGAGGAGAAGAACGGGGAAGTGGAAGAGGACATCCCTGTCAGCGAATGGGCTGCTGTCGAGCCACTGAACATAGTCTCACAATATGCCCATGATGTGGTGGGTCCTCCCTCCGTGGTTGGGAATCCAGCGAACTGGATGGTGAGGTATCTGACTTTCGATGACCATATCTGCTCTGATTTCGGCTCGGACATGTTTCCCTTGTACGATATTCTCTTCAAAGACATGAAGTTTAGGCTCCCATTCACTGACTTCCAGCAGAGTGTGTTCGTTCACCTGGAGCTCAAGCCCTCACAAATACACCCGAACTCGTTTGCCTTTATCTGGGCATTCGAGAAGACATGTGGATATCTACAGATAGAGGCGACGCTCCCCTTGTTCTTTCATGTCTTCCACCTGCAACGGAAAGTCGTGAATGGGAAGTTCAGATGGGTTTCCCTGAAGTAGAAGAGGAAGATATTTAAAGCGTTCTCGGAATCGATTCGATACTTCAAGGACCGTTATTATCTGGTCAAATCGATATCTGATTGCGCTTTGAACTCATGCAAATTCTTGGGGGGGTGGACACTGACGATCAGGGGAATGCTTTGCTGGATGAGGATGGAAAGGGGGTTCCCCGACTGCTGTTGAAATTTCTTTTCTCTTGGTCACAAGACCATTTTACTTGTGGAACCGGCGAATTCCTGGAGATTGGTTCTACTTTGGACGACAACGACCAGGCTAGCTATGAGATCCTGATGAGCTACGTTTCCAGGATAACAATGAAGGTGCATGTGGACAAACATGGTCGTGTTGTTCTACACAAAGATGGGGGTGCCAAGGTGACCCCCAGGTTTATTGAAATGTCCAAGCTCTTGGATTGTGGGACGGACTAGGATGTCCGCAAGTACCTTGGTAGATTTAATGCTTGTATTTTTCTTATGCTCGTTTATTATTTCTTTTTTTGACCATTCTATTTTGTTCTTTTTCAGATTCGATGGTGAACGCTCAGGACAAGCTGATGGCCAACCTCGACAGAAAACGGGCACCCAAAAAATTGACACAGACCCGTTTAAGTGACAAGGTGGTCACAGGCTCAGGCACTTCTTCATCGGCTTCTCACGGTTCCCCTGGTGGGACTTCCAGAGCGGGGAAGAGATCCATAAGTGACAACATGGTCAATTTGGATAATGCTTCTCCAAAAACCTCCTTAGATATCTCTCCATGTTTCCTCAAACCAAACTTCTTCGAAGAGCACTCTCTCCAACTCCAGTGAGCGGACACTCTTCACCTGGAAAAGACAAGTCGACCGGACAAGGGTGCCTGGTTGGTGTGGGATGCTAGCTCGGTCGTGCGAGTTATGGAGATGGCCTCGATGTTCGTCAAAGGAACCGCCACCCAGGAAGAGGAAATCAACATGCTAAAGGCTCAACTAGCTTCCTCTGAGGAGCTATCCAGGGAGCGTGAGAAATCTTTGAACAACGCTTCTAAGCGGGTTAAGGAGTTGGAGGAGTCAGTGGCATCTACCAAAAAGGCTGATGCAGAGGAGGTTGCTCGTTTAAGAGCTGGCATGGCTTCAGCTGAGGATGAGTCTAAAGAGATAAGGTCCCTGAAGACCCGGGCTGAGTTGGTGGCCAGGATTGAGGAGGGGTATGTTGACCTCGAAGAGATGGTTGGTGTCGCTTTTAGGAATGTAGTTGATCAATTAAAGATAATCAACCCCGGTTTAACGTTCAACAAGGAGGGCACCATTTTCATGTATAAAGATGCAGATGGCGTCATTCACATCCCCGAGTTCCTCAAAGAACCCGAGTAGGCGAACCCTATGGACGAGGACCTTAGGAACCTAGCTGAGGGCCATCCGGGAGCTAATGTCGATGCCTGAGACTTGTAACTTTCTGTATGTTCTTTTGTTGGCTGGCCAACACGCCATAGCCTTTTGACGGGGGAGTATGCTCCCCCTTTTATGTAACCTAAGAACAAGTCGGTCCTCGTGGCTGCATTTTTAATATTTCATGTTTACGTCCTTGGTGGTCGGATTATATATCTTGTTGTATGTAAGGGTGTGTCCGTTGGAGGGCACATTTTGTTTATTATTTTTGCTAAGTATTTATAATTTTGGGAAGGTGGTGCTCGGTTTAACTATTTGTCCGTTTGGGGTACTGGGCAGAATGTCATCTATAAGGTTGGCTGGGGAGCGATGCTCGGGACATGTTAATGATTCGTGCTTCGTTGCTTGAACGTCCCATCGCGAGTTGGGTGTTCTTCTTGGTCGTGGTACTTAGACGACGATGGACTCGTTTGAGGATCCAATCGTGTGATGATGACCATCCTCGTTCTTGAGGAGGGTCTCACCGAACGAAATGTATGGCATGCAATACTTGAACCTGGGTATGTATTTTAGGCCGGTGTTGGTGCCGGCTGACTCCTTAACTGTAGTATTGTGTGAGTTTTTCGGCGTTCCAAGGACGAGTAAGTTCTTCCCCTTGTAAATTTTCTAAGTAATACGCTCTGTTGTCCGTCTTTGCTCGGACTCGGTAGGGTCCTTCCCAATTAGCGGCTAGCTTTCCCTCTTTGGAATCTTTATGACTTCTTCTGAGCATGAGGCTGCCGACTACAAATACTCGTTTTATGACCTTAGCGTCGTGCCTTAAATTAATATTTTGTTTGAGGGACGCCTCGCGTAGGGCTGCCCTGACCTAACTTCCTCGACTAGATCAAGCTCCTCGCGTAATATTTCTGCATTGGTATCTTCGTCCATATGAGCTTCTGTCCGTCTGGATTGGATGTGAATTTCTACAGGGATAACGGATTCCGTTCCGTATGCAAGTCGAAAGGGGGTTTCCTTTGTGGTCGAGTGAGGAGTTGTCCGATAAGCCCATAGGATGTTGTGCAACTCTTCAACCCAACGCCTCTTGATCTCGTCCAGTCTTCGCTTGAAGCCTCGAAGAATGACTATGTTCGCTGCTTCTGCTTGCCGTTGGTTTGCGGGAGTTCCACAGATGCGAAATGTTGTTTAGTTCCGACGTTGGCAACGAACTCTTGGAAATTCTTATCTGTGAATTGAGTGTTGTTGTCGGTAACGATCGCTTAAGGTTTCCTAAAACGAGCGAGGATGTTACGTTTGAAGAAACGCAGTATGTTGAGGGTCGTGATTTTGGCCAGGGGTTCAGCTTCGATCCACTTTGTGAAGTAGTCGACACCGACAATTAGGTATTTTTTTTGGTTTGAACCGACGAAGAAATGACCGAGGATGTCTAGGCGCCACCATGCAAATGGTCATGGGGAAGACATTGTTTTTAGCTCGTTTGGTGGAGCTAGGTGCATGTCGTCATGCCGTTGGCATTTTTCAAATTTATTCACATGCTTTTTTGCGTCGTTTTGCATCGTAGGCCAATAGTATCCTTCCCGGAGGGCTTTTCTTGTGAGGGATCATCCGCCCAACTGTTGGGCGTTGATTCCTTCGTGGATTTCACGCAAAACGTGCAGGACTAATTCTTCCTCGACGCACCTGCAGAGAGGTATGGAGAACCCTCGTCGGTAGAGTTTTCCTTCGACCAGGACATATGAGCATGATTGTCATTTGACAATGCTAGCCTCCTTTGGGTCTTCGGGCAGCTCGTCGTTGGTTAGAAATTTGTACACAGGGGTCATCCAGCAGTTGGCGTCATCGACGACGTTGATGTCCAACGTCGCCTTTACTCTTTCGATGCTGGGTTGTGGAAGTATTTCCTAAATAACTGATTTATTTCCTCCTTTCTTCTTTATGCTCGCGAGTTTCGAGAGAATGTCTGATCGGGTGTTGTTTTCACGGGGCATATGCCTTACTTCTACGGACTTGAATTTCGCAATCTTTTCCTTGACCAGGGTTAAGTACTCTGATAAGCTGTTACTTTTGACTTGGTACTCTTCTTTGACCTGAATGGCCTCTAGTTTAGAGTTTGTGCAAATGGTGATCTCTTCTGCCCCCAGGTCGTTGGCCAGTCTCAATCCTGCAAGGAATGCCTCATACTCCGCTTGGTTGTTGGACGTTGGGAATGATAGTGTGAGGGATACTTCAATCAGAATACCTTCCTCATTCTCCAAGATGATTCCCGCGCCACTCCCCGTCGAGATTGACACATTGTCCATAAAAATGGTCCATTTTCTGGACGAGAAGGTCGGGCTTTCCGGGGTGACCATCTCGGCTACGAAATCGGAGAGGGCTTGCACCTTGATGGCGGTTCTACCCTCATATCGAATGTGGAATTCTAACAGTTCGAGCGACCATTTCAACATTCTCCCGCCATATCTGATCGTCCGAGAAGTTGTTTAATGGGCTGATTTATGCGTACAACGATTGTATACACGAGGAAATAATGTCTAAGTCGTCTTGCTGCGTGGAGGAGTACCACTGCCACTTTTTCAATTTGTTGATATCTAAGTTCAGGCCCCTGTAGAACTTTACTTGTAAAGTAAATTGGTTTTTGGAATTCAGGCACTTTTCATACGAGTGCGACGCTTATGGCTTCGTTAGCGATCGCGAGGTAGAGGAATAATGTTTCCCCTGAATCAGGTCGGGACATAACTGGGGGTTCTGATAGGGTCTTTTTGAGGTGTCTTAGGGCCAGGTCGCATTCCTCGATCGATTCAAAAGTTGCCTCCTTGTGGAGGAGCTTGTAGAAGGGGAGGGCGTGTGTTGCACCCCAAAATTTGCCCTCACAATACAAGACTTTGTGTGCCAAGAGGTTCATGAGGTTCACAAGGTTCACAAGACACCTTATGAGGTTCACAAGGTTCACAAGACCTTTCATGAGGTTCATGAAGTTTACAAGACACCTTATGAGGTTCACAAGGTTCACAAGACATCTTATGAGGTTCACAAGGTTCACAAGACATCTTATGAGGTTCACAAGGTTCACAAAGTTCACAATTAGTCAGAAAATTTGACAATTCCCTCAGACAATGCATCCTCCTAAGCAGTGCATCCAAAACTAGGGTTTTGACTTTAATCAGGCTAAATGGACTTCCAAGACTTCAAGTGAGCTTCATAACATCTTATATGTGCTTAAGAATCCCCATGACAAATTTCAGAACTTTTCTCAAAGGTTTGCTCAGTCAAATGATCAGATAAGTCAAAATCAGTCAAAGCAGTTAAAAAGTCAAACTGAGGTCAACTGTGGTCAAACCAAAGTCAAACTTCATGATTTTTTTGCCAACATAAATTATATGAATTAAAATTCATCATTTGATCAAGGGTTGATCATGATTCATCAAGGAGATTTCAGATCATCAAGAATCAGGAGTTTCTAAATTAGGGTTTCCTTAGGAAAAGTCAACTGAACTTTGACCAGCCATAACTTTCACATGCTTCATCACATTTTTTCCATACAAATCTCATTTTGAAGGAAATTGAATTCTCTACAACTTTGTGTCTCACAAGCCAAGCCCAAAAATGCTTCATTTGGAAGGTAGGAGCTAAGACATTATAGGTCCTTTTGAAAGTCAACAAAAAGTCAACAACTTCAAAAGGGCATAACTTGAGAATGATAAATGATATGAACATGAAACCAATGGGGTTGGTTAGAGGACTCTTCAAGCTTTCCAAAATGTCCAAGAACACCCTCATATCATTAAAATTTAAGGATATGTGTCCTTGCAAAGTTGGGAAATCTTTGGGTGGTTTATGAGGAAAATAGGGTCTTAAAACCAAATTTTTCTAAATGGGCTGAACTTTTTGTGACCCAAAGTGTTCCATGACATCATGCACGAAATTTATTTGATATTTTCATAATTTTATTTTATTTATTTTATTTATTATGATTTTTTATATTAAAAATCATTTTAAATTTAAATAAAATATCAAATATGAAAGTTTAAAATATATTTTGGTTCTAGAAGGTCATTAACATGAATTGGATTGAATTGATACACAATTGATGATGATTGGCTTGAAATAGAAAGGTCTCATTCCAAAATATATGAAATTTAAGTTCTAATCTTTTTCAATCTCCAAAAATCAAAAAGTCCATATAAGGATCCAATCTTTTGACCTAGCTTGACTCTACTATAAGTATACAAGCTATCACAATGCATAGGGGACGAATTCACAGCCTCAAGAGTAAGTTTTCACATTCAAAAAAAGTCACCAAAAACTTGAATTCGGATTCCTCATTACCAAGCCTTTCAAGGTATTTTGAAGACACTACAAGCTTCATTAAGCTTCCCTGAATCGAAACCAATACTCATATGCTTCTAAAACATGACATAATGCATAAACCGAATCATGTTCTTCAAGAAATTGTTGATTTTCGATTCCATTGATTGACTGGATTTAAATTGTTTTTGATTGTTTGGTGATGTTTGTGATGAACCCTAGATTGATTCTGGGCTATTCAATTGAGTTTTTTATGCAGGTATTGAATTTCACCATGATTAGGGTTCACGGCCTCTTTTAGGGTTTCATGGTTTAATCATGATAAATGAATTCTAAAGACATAGGACAATTGCAAATCTCAGTAGGAACTCAATGGCATAAATAATTTTGTGAAATTTTGTTGTTTGGTCGAAGTTTGTGATTCGCAGTAATGAAAAACGCAGGTATATTCGTAGAAGAATTCGCAGGAAAATTTGCAGCGTCCAAGGAAGAAGATGAAGTTCCTGGCGCGAATTCTGGAATTCAAATATTGTTTTAATATTTTATTATGTTATTGTTAATTTGTTTCACAACTGCAGTGTTGGCCCAGTGGTGAGGGATGCGTGTGTTATGCTTGAAGGCTTTGGTTCGAATCCTGGATGCAACAACTTTTTTCTTATTTTTCCATTTAATCACAGGACTTAATATATAATTGATTGTGGTGATTATACAAACAGTTGCACCCTCCCGGCTGGATGGTAAGTGTGTTTGCGTGTTGTGAGAAGGTCCTGGGTTCGAATCCCTCCCCAGGCCTTTTGTGCTATTTCTTTTTGTTTTGTCATGGTTTTTTCCAGGTTAACAACAAAACCCCATGGAGTGCATTGCTAACACCTGTGCGCGCGTAGCCCAGTGGCTGGTGTATTGGTCTTGAGGTTGTGAAAGCTCAGGGGGCTGGGTTCGAATCCCAGCCCAGGTAAGTTTTTTTTCATTCTTTTTCTTCTTGTTTTCTTTGTTTAATTAGTTTATATTATAATTAGATAAATTCAAAAATGATAAAAATAAAATATTTGTACTATTTTCTTTTCTATAATTAAAATTCATTTTTTTTAATAAAACTTTATTAGTAAAAGTTATTTAAAATTTATCTTGTTGTATATTATTAATAATTTTGTATAATTAATTTATATTAGATAGTTAATCCTAATTTATTCTTCTAAAAAACATATAAACCCTAATTTTCAAAAAAACCTAAAATATTTTTAAAACTTAATTATTTTTATAAACCCTAATTGTAAATATTAGTTTATTTGTTAATTATAATTTTTAATTTATAAACTTTAATTATGTGTATATTTTTATAATTAATTTATGATTATTCTTTAATATAATTCTTGTATGCCAATAATTTTAGATTATGCTTAAAATAATTAAAACTCTTAATTTAATTTTGTAAATATAATTTATTTTCATAATATGTTTATAATTAACCTTATTTTTATAATATGTATATAATTTAAAACTTTATAATAATTAGTATATAATATGAATTGTTTATGTTTTCTTCTTAATCTTAAAAAATAATTGTTTATAAAAAATTGAACTTTTAATTATTATGCTAATATTCTTGTTTATTTTATTATTAATTCTATTTATTTTCATATGATATTTATTTTACTAACCCCATTTATATTGTGATTTATTATTATTATTGTTACTAACCCAATTATTTATTATTACTTATTTTGCTTATTTATTTAATTTGTTTTAATTATTATTATTATGTAATTGTCTCCTTTATGTAATATTTTAGTAGTAATGTTTAATATTTATTTTTAAATTCTATGGTTAGTAAAATAGGGAGTGAAACGTATTTGTATTTAAAATTGATTTAGATCATTAACTTAAAAGATAAATATTTAAAATTGTACACTCACACACGTAAGTCGATCCTGGATCGCCATCTCACTTCTTAAGGGTTACCTCTCATGTTGCCTAAACAAAAGGTCAAGTAGGGTGTATAAAGCAAAGTCCCTCATTTCACATCATCTAGTCCCTTAACAGATAAAAAGATTAAGTCCCTTCGAATGTTGTCTTCGTAATGATCTTGTCCCTTTCGAATAAAGATGATAAGTCCCTTCGAAATGCTTATACACCCCACAGTTTCCTAAATAACAGATGTCCCTTCACTTGTCCCGTACATCCAAGGTAATGACTACCTATTCCTTAATAATAGGGATAGTCTTACCATTTAAAGGATTCAAGAACAGAAAAGACTTAAACTTAGGGTAGGTTCCTCTTAGATACTTGCTCACTCTTCCAAACATTTCAAACACTTCATACATTTCAAACAATTTTCAAAACAAAGGTTTTATATACATCCGTACATGGATCATTATAAAATACTTAAGAAAATTTCTCTTCACACACTTCACATTTCAAAAACATTTTAAAGTGAGCTAAGTAACTAAGAGCCCATGGATAACCATGGATGTAAAGGGTGCTAACACCTTCCCTTTACATAACCTACCCCCCGGACCCAAAAATCTTTTAAAAGGTCTTTCCTGTTCTTTTATGCCTTTCCTTTGGATAAAATAAAAGTCGGTGGCGACTCTTGCTATCCGCAACATAACTAAAGTCAGTTCTCCCACCGTGTTACAGAACTGGCGACTCTGCTGGGGACTTAATAAAAGAGGGGTACCCTTAGGAATTAGATCACTTTAAACTTGTTTGCTTTGTTTGCTTTACTTTACTTGTTGGGTGCTCTTATGTGTGAAAGATCATAACCCGGATCTAGTGTACCTTAGGTAAATGGCAATAGACCAAGGAAACTGTACGGCGTATACCGATATGGTTGATCTGGTGGCCATAGTTAGTGTGACTTCTTGGTTGGTGCTTATGTTCCTTAAGTCAAGTTGAGGATAATATGAGGCTGCCATATGTTGTCAATGCACTAACTAACTTTTAGAACCCTAGTTATCCCATCTTGGCCTTTAGAAAGTAGTGAGATAACCGGCTTTGGTGAAGACTGAAGTTGGTTGATACTCGATACTACGCTCATTGAGATTCTAAACATTGAGGGTTTTGGTTGGCAAGTAAGTTGCCTACTGAACAACCACCCTTGTGAAGGATCAATGATATTGAGATCCCTTAGAACCTGGTTACTTTATAGGACAGGATGAACCATCTAAACTTCAGGAAAGGGTACTTACCTTTAAACCTCATGCAAGCCTTTAAACCTAGGGCTATTGTGTGACTTGTTTGTGTGTGCCACATGTTTGTGATTGAGCATAACATCATAACATCATCATGCATCATAAGCATAGCATTTCCACTAACCATTTCAAGGAACAAAGGATTTATCTTTGTTCTTTGTTGCAGGTCATGGCTTCTGCTCGTAGAAACACTATCAGGATCAACTTTGTAGGCATACCTCCTAAGCTTAAGGAGTTGGTTTCTCAAGTGTCTGAAAACTCCCAGTTTATCAAGAGACATGGCTACCTACTGGACCTAGTCACTTCAGGGTTCAATGAAGACATGATGAGTGTCCTGTTTCAGTTCTTTGATCCTAAACACCATTGCTTCACATTCCCTGATTATCAGCTGGTTCCAACAATGGAAGAGTTCTCTAAACTTCTGGGTATACCTGTACTTGATCAGAAACCATTCACAGGCTTGGAAAAAGAGCCTAAACCTGAGGTTATTGCTGCAGCTCTACATCTGAAGAAGTCTGACATTGTTCTAGAAACGAGAAGCGGAGTTAAGGGTATTCTTGCTAAGGTGTTGATAGAGAAGGCTCAAGTGTTCTTGAAGGCTATGAGCTATGATGCTTTTGAGGAGATCTTAGCCTTGTTGATATATGGCTTAGTATTGTTCCCCAACCCTGATCAGTTCATAGACGTTCATGCCATCAATATATTTTTGAGTCACAATCCAGTGCCTACATTGCTTGGAGACATTCTGCATTCTCTTCACACTCGTACTACAAAGGCACGAGGAACTTTGATGTGTTGCATACCTTTGCTATCTAGGTGGTTTATTTCTCACCTTCCTCGCTCAGTGATGAAGAATGAACAAGGGTTCAGGTGGTCTAAAAGGATCATGTCACTCTCTCATTCAGATATCCATTGGAGCTCCAGATCTATGGAGAATGTCACTATCATTGACCATTGTGGGGAGTTTCCTAATGTGCCATTTCTAGGCATAAGAGGAGGCATTACTTACAACCCTTCTTTAGCTTTACGACAGTTTGGTTATGCTCGGAGTGATGGTCCACATGACATGTTGATTCAGGGTATTGTGTTTGACTACGACAACGATCTGCAAGGTTACCGTCAGAGGTTCATACGAGCATGGGGAAAAGTGAACAAGGTTGACAGCAAGACTCTGGAGCCTAAGTACACCATTCCTATGGAAGCTTATCTCAGATGGGTGCGATCTCGTGCTCAGACTCTCATGATGCCATATCCTGCCATCCTGCCAGTTACTATGGAACCTGTTGCTGAAGGAGATACTTCTTATACCATCCTTCACCCAGACATGCCTACTGACATGGAAGATTTACAGAGGTCCTGGATCCAGTTGAAGGAGCAAAGGGATACTTTCGAGGCTCATTACAAAACAAGCCAAGAAAGAATCCTGGAACTAACAAAGCAACTTCACGAGGAACGGAATCTCAACTCATACCTCAACACAAAGAGGAAACGTACATGGGAGACTTAAAACCCCATCTCTTGTATTTATTTCATTTCATTTTCTGTAAGCCCAAGAGGCAAAACAAATTTATTACTAATAAAAGTTTACCTTCTTGTTTGTTTAAGCAAATTTAAATCCTGCGGTCCTTGAAAACATTGCATATGCATTCACATATCATATCATTGCATCACAGGTTTATTGTACACAGGTTTCTTATCTTCTCGCTGTTTATTTCAGCAATGGCTCTTGAACAAACATTTAAGGATCTCCAGGCACAAAATGCACAATTCCAAGAGCTGATCCTGAACTTGTCCAAGGGGCAGGATGAATTGAAGACACTGCTGGCCAAGAAGACTAAGAAGACCAGAAGGTCAGGAGGCCTGATCAACATGGGAAGAAGGTTCAGAGGTCCTGTCAAGACCAAAGAACAGGTTGAAGATTATGAGTCTGAAGAGTCTGAGAAAGAGGGAGGCAGTCTCCATAATACAATGGGGGACTCTGATTCTGAAGCTAACTACTATCATGAGCCTAATGAAGATAAGTTCAAGATGCTGGTGGATAGAATGGATGCTATGGAATTACAAAAGTCTTCTGGGCTAGATTTTGAAGACCTGAGTTTGATATCTGGGGTAGTTATACCCATTGGTTTCAAGGTTCCTACTTTCGTGGTTTATGATGGTGTCTCTTGTCCCAAGCTGCATCGGAGGTCTTATGTCCGGAAAATCCAACCCCACACTGCTGATAAGAAGTTGTGGATCCATTTCTTCCAAGAGAGCTTATCTGGAGCTCAATTGGAATGGTACTATCAGTTGGAGAGTGTCAACATCCGTGTTTGGAATGATCTTGCTGAAGCCTTCTATAAGCAATATCAATACAATGCGCATTTAGCCCCTACTCGCATGCAGCTACAAAGCATGTCCATGGGTGCTAAAGAAAGTTTCAAGGAGTATGCCCAGAAGTGGAGAGATTTGGATGGAAGAGTGCAACCACCTCTAACTGACAGGGAGTTGGTTGATATGTTCATGTGTACGTTGAATGGTCCCTTTTACAGTCATCTCATTGGAAGCTTATCATCTGGCTTCACTGAGTTGATAATGACAGGAGAGCGCGTAGAAAGTGGTATCAGGAGTGGCAAGATCCAAGTAGGTGCTCCTTCATCCAGTACTACAAAGAAGCCCCCTAGTGGGAAGAAAGAATCAAATGTTGTTTATGGTCAACCTGATCGTAATAGAAGGCATCAGTCTGTGAGTGCAGTTCATATCTCCAATCCAACTCCTGCAACACCAGAGCAGCCACAGGGAAATCAGCAGAGGGCTAGAAGGCAGTTCACAAAGATCAACATATCAATGGCCCAAGCCTTGCAACACTTGTTGAAGGCTGAACTTATTACTCTGAAAGATCCTCCTCAGAATCCTAATGTTACCTCTCCCAGGTACAATCCTAATGCACGATGTGCATATCATTCGAATTGTCAGGGACATGATACCAATAGTTGTTGGGTATTGAAGAACAAAATTCAAGATATGATTGATGCTGGAGAAATTGAGTTTGACCCTCCGGGTACTCCAAATGTGATTACTGCTCCCATGCCAAATCATGAGAAGACTGTCAATGCCATTGATGAAGATTCACATATTTCCTCAGTTGCAGATTTGACTACACCATTGTTTGTCATTAAGAAGAAGCTAGTACAAGCTGGATTCTTTCCAGGTTGTCGTGAAGATTGTTTATATTGTACCTATAAGCCGGATAGCTGCTGGAGATTGAGGGATGGAATTCAACGCCTCATGAATAATTATACCATAGTGTTTGAGAGGACTCCACCTTCTGTAGAGAGTATGGTTGATCATATAACTAAGCGTGCGAAGGTTGAAGAGGTGGATATGGTTGATAAAGTGCCGGTGAGGATTACTTCCAAGGGTCCCGTCAAAATCACTCATAAGGGTCCAATTAAGATTACTGCTGAAGGTCCTGTGAAGATTATTGCTGAAGCTAAAGTGGCTTCTATGATCATTACCACTCCCGGTCCTATTCCGTATACTTCTGATAAAGTTGTGCCTTGGCATTATGGGTCTGATGTTTATATCCATGGTGTTAAGCAGGAACCTTTAGCTGATATGCCTGTTGATGTTGATAACATTGCTGGATCTAGTAAGATCACACGAAGCGGAAGAGTTTTCTCTCCTCCAGTTACCTCCAAGAATGCAGTTACTCCAGCTGCTACCTCCACCACTGATGCTCGGGGCAAAGGTCCTGTTATTGAACCTATACCAACTGATGTGCCAGCTGCTGATGATCTTTCTAAGCAAATGGAAGAAGTTTTGAAAATTATTCGCAAGAGTGATTATGACATTGTTGATCAATTGGGGCATACTCCCTCCAAGATTTCTATGCTGTCTTTGTTGTTGTGTTCTGAGGCTCATGCCAAAGCCCTGATTAAATTTCTGAAGACTGCTCATGTACCAAATGAGATTTCTGTTGACCAGTTTGAGAATTGTGTTGCAAACTTGACCTATGATAATGGTTAGGTTTCTCCGATGCTGATTTGACTCCGGCCAAGAGAGATCATAACAGGGCTCTACATATCTCTATTGAATGCAGAGGTACTACCCTGTCACATGTGCTAATAGACAATGGTTCCTCGCTGAATGTGTTGCCCAAAGAAGTCCTGAATAAGCTTAGTCCTGAAGATGCTGTGTTGAAGTCCAGTAATATAGTGGTGAAGGCTTTTGATGGCTCGAGAAGAGTGGTGCATGGAGAAATTGATCTCCCAATCAAAGTTGGTTCTCAGGTTTTCAATGCTACCTTTTATGTAATGGATATTCGTCCGTCGTATTCTTGTTTTCTTGGGCGTCCTTGGATCCATGGGGCAGGTGTTGTAACCTCTACATTACATCAAAAGCTGAGGTATCCAGTAGAAGGGAAGGTTGTTACTGTCTACGGAGAGGAAGGGTATATGATTAGCCATGTGAACACCTTTAAATATCTTGAAGTGGAAGGTGAATACGTTGAAACTCTGTGTCAGACATTTGAAGTGGTTCCTTGGATTGTTAATGATTATGAAGCTCCTCCTGTTGTCAAGAAATTTCCTGTGGTCACCAGAGTACCTCCAACAATGGCCTCCCTCAAAGATGCTAGAGCTGTGGTGGATAAAGGTGGTTGTACTATTTGGGGTCAGCTTCCCGACATTCCTTACAAGTCTGACAAATTTGGTTTGGGTTTCACTGCAGAGTCCCAGAAGGCTGTTCGTCGTGCTCGTGCTGTTCGTATCACCAATCAGGGGATTATGAAGAATCAAATCAATGTTGTGGGTGACTATGATGAAGACTACAACTTGGATGCTTGGATTTTTCCTACTGTGGGTGTTGGGCTCAACAACTGGAAAGCTGAAGATGTTATTCCTATCTCCTTTAGTCAGGAGTAAATACTATTACTGTGTTGTTACTTTTAAGTTTGTAATTTCTTGAACAATTAAACTCTTAAGCCTTGTGCCTTACCCGGGGCACAATGGTATGCTTGTTACGGGATGTCATTTCATTTGCATACTTCATTCAATAAAAATCAGTGGACGTTTCGTTTTCGTAAATATTGTGTTCCTTGTCTTTCTTTCCTTTTATTTTTGTTTTATCAGCTATGTGTTCTTACACACACCCACATCACTAAAATGCAGATCCTCATCCACTCTGGATCCTGTTGATAACAGTTCTACTATTGCCAATTATAATTTCGAGAATCCGATTTATCAAGCTGAAGACAGAAATGAGGACGATTGTGAAGTACCTGTAGAGCTTGCTAGGTTGTTACAACAAGAAGAGAAAGCTATACAGCCACATGAAGAGCCAATCGAAGTTGTGAATTTGGGAACTGAAGAAAACAGGAAAGAAGTCAAGATAGGGGCTGAATTAGAGGATAGTGTTAAGAGCAGATTGATTCAGATGTTACATGATTATGTGGAGATCTTTGCTTGGTCCTATGAAGATATGCTAGGGTTGGATACAGACATTGTGGTTCACCGTTTACCAGTAAAAGAAGATTGTGGTCCAAAGAAGCAGAAGGTTCGTCGCATGCGTCCTGAAATGTCAGAGAAGATCAAAGCAGAGGTAATGAAACAGTTTGATGCAGGGTTCTTAGCTGTGACTTCTTATCCTCAGTGGGTTGCAAATGTGGTGCCGGTACCTAAGAAAGATGGTAAGGTACGTATGTGTGTGGACTACAGAGATTTGAACAAGGCCAGCCCCAAAGATGACTTTCCACTTCCTCATATTGATGTTCTGGTAGACAACACTGCTCAGCATAAGGTATTCTCTTTTATGGATGGTTTTTCTGGTTATAATCAGATCAAGATGGCACCTGAAGATATGGAGAAGACAACATTTGTTACACAGTGGGGCACTTTTTGTTATAAAGTGATGCCATTTGGTTTGAAGAATGCAGGGGCAACATATCAGCGTGCTATGGTGGCTTTGTTTCATGATATGATTCATCATGAGATAGAAGTGTATGTGGATGATATGATAGCCAGGTCCCAGAATGAAGAGCAACATCTTGATCATTTGCATAAATTGTTTGAGAGGTTGAAGAAATACAAGTTGAGATTGAACCCAAACAAGTGTACTTTTGGAATTAGATCTGGTAAGCTCTTGGGTTTCATTGTCAGTGGAAAAGGTATTGAAGTAGACCCTGCTAAAGTGAAAGTTATACAAGAGATGCCAGCTCCCCGTTTCTGAGAAGGAAGTTAGAGGTTTCTTGGGACGATTGAATTACATTGCAAGATTTATTTCCCAATTAACTGCTACCTGTGAGCCAATCTTCAAGTTGTTGAAGAAAGATCAGGTGATGGAATGGAATGATGAGTGCCAGACTGCCTTTGATGAAATCAAGAAATATCTGCTAGAACCTCCAGTTTTGATGCCACCAGTTGATGGAAGACCCTTGATTATGTACTTAACAGTGTTAGACAACTCAATGGGGTGTGTGTTGGGACAACATGACGAGTCTGGTCGAAAAGAGCATGCAATATACTACCTTAGCAAAAAGTTTACCGACTGTGAAACAAGATACTCACTGCTCGAGAAAACTTGCTGCGCTTTGGCATGGGTTGCTCGCCGACTAAGACAGTATATGTTGACTCATACTACCTTATTGATTTCGAAGATGGATCCAATCAAGTACATATTCGATAAACCTACTCTCTCCGGAAGAATAACAAGATGGCAAATGATCTTGACAGAATATGATATATAGTATACTACTCAGAAAGCCATTAAAGGTAGTGTTGTAGCTGATCATTTGGCTCATCAAGCAGTGGATGATTACCAGTCAATGAGTTTTGAGTTCCCTGATGAAGACATTATGATTATTACCAAAGAACCTGGACAATATGACGGACCTGAACAAGGATCCCGATGGACCATGGTTTTTGATGGAGCTTCTAATGCACTTGGTAATGGTGTTGGTGTTGTGATCAGTTCCCCTGAAGGTTGTCATACCCCAATTACTGCCAGACTTTGTTTCTATTGTACCAATAATATGGTTGAGTATGAGGCATGTATCCTGGGTATTAAAGCTGCTATTGATATGAAGATTCAGTTCCTTGATGTGTATGGAGATTCAGCCCTGGTAGTAAGTCAGATCAAAGGAGATTGGGATACCAAGCATGATAATCTCATTCCATACAGAGAGCATGTGTTGTCTTTGATCCCACATTTTAAAGAGATTACCTTTGGACATATTCCACGAAGAGAGAATCAGTTGGCAGATGCATTAGCTACCATGGCATCCATGTTTGAGATCAGCTGGGATGATGAGGCTCCCAAGATTACTATTGATAGATTTGAAAAGCCTGCATACTGCAATGAGATTGACACTGAAGAAACAAAGGAGAAGCCTTGGTTCTATGAAGTGAAAAAATATCTTGAAACTCAGGAATTCCCTGAAGGGGCATCTGTCAAAGATAGGAAGTTTCTGAGAAGGTTTTCTGCTAAGTTCTTTTTGAGTAATGGGATTTTGTACAAACGCAATCATGATTCAACTTTGCTTCGATGTGTGGATAAGAAGGAAGCAATTGAGATTATGGAAGATATGCATGATGGGATCTTTGGCACTCATTCTAGTGGTCATACTATGGCAAAGAAGATATTGAGAGCAGGTTACTATTGGTCCACCATGGAAGCTGATTGTTATCAACACTCCAGAACATGTCACAAGTGTCAAATCTATGCTGATAAAATCCATATACCTCCATCCCCATTGAATGTGTTGACTGCTCCTTGGCCTTTTGCCATGTGGGGCATTGATATGATTGGTGAGATCAAACCTACTGCTTCTAATGGGCATCGTTTCATCCTGGTTGCTATTGATTACTTCACGAAGTGGGTAGAGGCAGCTTCATTTGCATCTGTTACCAAGAATGTTGTGGCTCGATTCATCAAGAATAATCTCATATGTAGGTATGGCATCCCTGAAAGGATTATTACTGACAATGGCTCTAATCTGAACAACACTATGATTACTGATCTCTGCATGCAGTTCAAGATTAAGCATCACAACTCTTCTCCGTATCGTCCGAAGATGAATGGGGCAGTTGAAGCTGCTAACAAGAATATCAAGAAAATTATACAGAAGATGACTGTTACTTATAAGGATTGGCATGAGATGTTACCATTTGCTCTTCATGGTTATCGTACTACAATACGTACTTCAACAGGGGCAACTCCATTCTCCTTAGTCTATGGTATGGAAGCAGTTCTGCCCATTGAAGTTCAGATTCCCTCTTTAAGAATTATGAAGGATACAGGCCTGGATGAAGATGAATGGATTCAGACTCGACTTGACCAGATAAATTTGATTGACGAGAAGAGGTTAGCAGTTGTTTGTCATGGCCAGATGTACCAGAAACGGATGATCAAAGCTTTTAACAAAAAGGTTAAGCTAAAGGTATATCAGGCTGGTGACTTGGTAATCAAGCGTATTATATTACCACAGGGTGATCCCAGGGGCAAGTGGACTCCTACATATGAAGGACCATTTGTAGTCAAGACAGTATTCTCCGGAGGTGCCATGATACTTACTACTATGGATGGTGAAGACTTCCCACAGCCTGTAAACGCAGACATAGTTAAAAAATACTACGCATAAAAAGAGACCCGCTAGGTTGACTGGCCTAGGCAAAAATAAGGGCATCCCGGCGAACCAAAAGGGTTCGGGCAAAAATTAGGGATATATATATATATAAAATGTACACCCGGCAAGTCGAAAACCTGAAAAGGCGGCTTGGGCAAAAAAGGGTATCCTGGTGGATTGAAAACCTGAAAGGGCAATCCAGGCAAAAGTTAGGGATTAAAGCGTATGACTATGTCTCGTTTGGATCACCCGTGAAACTACAACCAGTTGTGCTACTTATTCAAGCTCGGACAGATAAAGCTCAATCCAATCGTTTCCGTCTCGACAACAAAAGATGAGATACTGGAAGATAATGGCAATAGTAGAAGTGAAACTCAATAGGATTATTTCCCACATAGCTGATTTTCCTTGTTTTATAAAAATTGTTATGACAAATTCCTCTTACTAGGATTTCTGTCTCCTTGTACAAACTTGCCTATGTATAGGTCACTTTGTGATATAAATAAAATTCCATCTTTGAATCCAGATTTACTTTTACCCTATTTACATAAGCGAAACGTCCATTGGTTGTGTTTGAATGTATGTATGCTTTTGAATATGATTGATGTTTACCAAAAATGCATAAATGCTTAATATGATTGATGTTTACCAGAAATGCATGAAAATGCAGTAATAGTATTTACTAAGGACGAACGAGGGAAGGATTTCAACGAAGCTTCACCAGTTCATCCCTACAAGACAACTACAAATCCCCAGTAGGACAAATCCATCTTCATAAGTGCTTCGAGTCACATCTCCCCTGGAATTTATATCCATCTCTTTTATCCTCATACGGATAGCCAGGAATTTATTCTTTCAATAGGAGTACGACGAACAAAGACGGGAGGTTATGTATACCCTACTATCAAACGAAGACGGGAGGTTATGTATACCCTACTATCAAACGAAGACGGGAAGTTATGGATACCTTACTATCGAATGAAGACGGGAGGTTATATATACTATATCATCAAACAAGACGGGAACGAGTTCCTCATATTCTCCAGTAACAAATCGGGATTTATTTTCCCTGGCCAGCAGTTGTTATACGAAGATATCCAGACGCTTCAGGCTGCATGATGCATACATACATCATTTACATCATATCATACATATCCATAAATACATAATACATTACTTAAGTGCATCATATTATACATGCATACATAATGCATAAACTAATGTTATCATACAGAATGTTATAATCTTGTTTTTCAGATTAATTCTCCAGCAGACAAACTTCATCAACAACTTGTGACTATTGGGCCGTTGTTTATCCTCCCAAAAGTTATCATCATACCTCAGGACATTGTTTATCCTCCTGAAAGCTATCATTATACCTCAGGACGTTGTTTATCCTCCTGAAAGCTTCTTATACCTCAGGACGTTGTTTATCCTCCTGAAAGCAATCATGACCTTGGGCCATTGTTTATCCTCCCAAAGGTTATGTTTATACCTCAGGACGTTGTTTATCCTCCTGAAAGCTATCATGACTATTGGGCCGTTGTTTATCCTCCCAAAAGTTATCATCATACCTCAGGACGTTGTTTATCCTCCTGAAAGCTATCATGAATATTGGGCCGTTGTTTATCCTCCCAAAAGTTATCATCATACCTCAGGACGTTGTTTATCCTCCTGAAAGCTATCATTACCCTTGGGCCGTTGTTTATCTTCCCAAAGGTTATCTCACTATGTTGGGACGTTGTTTATCTTCCCAAAAAGCTATATCTTCATATTTTGGATTGCTTTATCCTCCAAGAGACATATTTAAAGAACTTTTATCCAAGTGGCATCTTTAAGCCCACTCAAAACATATTCAACTAGTCATTAGTATCCCTCTACGCACCGGTGAGTGCAAATTTTTGGGCTTTTGTGTTCAATCCCCTTCAACCTTCCAGGTCGCGACTGGCAAATATACCAATCTAACCCCTCAGGTTTCAGAAAATTGAACAAGGGCAGCTGTTGCACCCCAAAATTTGCCCTCACAATACAAGACTTTGTGTGCTAAGAGGTTCATGAGGTTCACAAGGTTCACAAGGTTCACAAGACCTTTCATGAGGTTCATGAAGTTTACAAGACACATTATGAGGTTCACAAGGTTCACAAGACATCTTATGAGGTTCACAAGGTTCACAAGACATCTTATGAGGTTCACAAGGTTCACAAAGTTCACAATTAGTCAGAAAATTTGACAATTCCCTCAGACAATGCATCCTCCTAAGCAGTGCATCCAAAACTAGGGTTTTGACTTTAATCAGGATAAATGGACTTCCAAGACTTCAAGTGAGCTTCATAACATCTTATATGTGCTTAAGAATCCCCATGACAAATTTCAGAACTTTTCTCAAAGGTTTGCTCAGTCAAATGATCAGATAAGTCAAAATCAGTCAAAGCAGTTAAAAAGTCAAACTGAGGTCAACTGTGGTCAAACCAAAGTCAAACTTCATGATTTTTTTTCCAACATCAAGTATATGAAGTAAAATTCATCATTTGATCAAGGGTTGATCATGATTCATCAAGGAGATTTCAGATCATCAAGAATCAGGAGTTTCTAAATTAGGGTATCCTTAGGAAAAGTCAACTGAACTTTGACCAGCCATAACTTTCACATGCTTCATCAAATTTTTTCCATCCAAATCTCATTTTGAAGGAAATTTAATTCTCTACAACTTTGTGTCTCACAAGCCAAGCCCAAAAATGCTTCATTTGGAAGGTAGGAGCTAAGACATTATAGGTCCTTTTGAAAGTCAACAAAAAGTCAACAACTTCAAAAGGGCATAACTTGAGAATGATAAATGATATGAACATGAAACCAATGGGGTTGGTTAGAGGACTCTTCAAGCTTTCCAAAATGTCCAAGAACACCCTCATATCATTAAAATTGAAGGATATGTGTCCTTGCAAAGTTGGGAAATTTTTGGGTGGTTTCTGAGGAAAATAGGGTCTTAAAACCAAATTTTTCTAAATGGGCTGAACTTTTTGTGACCCAAAGTGTTCCATGACATGATGCACGAAATTTATTTGATATTTTCATAATTTTATTTTATTTATTATGATTTTTTATATTAAAAATCATTTTAAATTTAAATAAAATATCAAATATGAAAGTTTAAAATATATTTTGGTTCTAGAAGGTCATTAACATGAATTGGATTGAATTGATACACAATTGATGATGATTGGCTTGAAATAGAAAGGTCTCATTCCAAAATATATGAAATTTAAGTTCTAATCTTTTTCAATCTCCAAAAATCAAAAAGTCCATATACGGATCCAATCTTTGACCTAGCTTGACTCTACTATAAGTATACAAGCTATCACAATGCATAGGGGACGAATTCACAGCCTCAAGAGTAAGTTTTCACATTCAAAAAAAGTCACCAAAAACTTGAATTCGGATTCCTCATTACCAAGCCTTTCAAGGTATTTTGAAGACACTACAAGCTTCATTAAGCTTCCCTGAATCGAAACAAATACTCATATGCTTCTAAAACATGACATAATGCATAAACCGAATCATGTTCTTCAAGAAATTATTGATTTTCGATTCCATTGATTGACTGGATTTAAATTGTTTTTGATTGTTTGGTGATGTTTGTGATGAACCCTAGATTGATTCTGGGCTATTCAATTGAGTTTTTTATGCAGGTATTGAATTTCACCATGATTAGGGTTCACGGCCTCTTTTAGGGTTTCATGGTTTAATCATGATAAATGAATTCTAAAGACATAGGACAATTGCAAATCTCAGTAGGAACTCAATGGTATAAATAATTTTGTGAAATTTTGTTGTTTGGTCGAAGTTTGTGATTCGCAGGAATGAAAAACGCAGGTATATTCGTAGAAGAATTCGCAGGAAAATTTGCAGCGTCCAAGGAAGAAGATGAAGTTCCTGGCGCGCATTCTGGAATTCAAATATTGTTTTAATATTTTATTATGTTATTGTTAATTTGTTTCACAACTGCAGTGTTGGCCCAGTGGTGAGGGATGCGTGTGTTATGCTTGAAGGCTTTGGTTCGAATCCTGGATGCAACAACTTTTTTCTTATTTTTCCATTTAATAACAGGACTTAATATATAATTGATTGTGGTGATTATACAAACAGTTGCGCCCTCCCGGCTGGATGGTAAGTGTGTTTGCGTGTTGTGAGAAGGTCCTGGGTTCGAATCCCTCCCCAGGCCTTTTGTGCTATTTCTTTTTGTTTTGTCGTGGTTTTTTCCAGGTTAACAACAAAACCCCATGGAGTGCATTGCTAACACCTGCGCGCGCGTAGCCCAGTGGCTGGTGTATTGGTCTTGAGGTTGTGAAAGCTCAGGGGGCTGGGTTCGAATCCCAGCCCAGGTAAGTTTTTTTTCATTCTTTTTCTTCTTGTTTTCTTTGTTTAATTAGTTTATATTATAATTAGATAAATTCAAAAATGATAAAAATAAAATATTTGTACTATTTTCTTTTCTATAATTAAAATTCATTTTTTTTAATAAAACTTTATTAGTAAAAGTTATTTAAAATTTATCTTGTTGTATATTATTAATAATTTTGTATAATTAATTTATATTAGATAGTTAATCCTAATTTATTCTTCTAAAAAACATATAAACCCTAATTTTCCAAAAAACCTAAAATATTTTTAAAACTTAATTATTTTTATAAACCCTAATTGTAAATATTAGTTTATTTGTTAATTATAATTTTTAATTTATAAACTTTAATTATGTGTATATTTTTATAATTAATTTATGATTATTCTTTAATATAATTCTTGTATGCCAATAATTTTAGATTATGCTTAAAATAATTAAAACTCTTAATTTAATTTTGTAAATATAATTTATTTTCATAATATGTTTTTAATTAACCTTATTTTTATAATATGTATATAATTTAAAACTTTATAATAATTAGTATATAATATGAATTGTTTATGTTTTCTTCTTAATCTTAAAAAATAATTGTTTATAAAAAATTGAACTTTTAATTATTATGCTAATATTCTTGTTTATTTTATTATTAATTCTATTTATTTTCATATGATATTTATTTTACTAACCCCATTTATATTGTGATTTATTATTATTATTGTTACTAACCCAATTATTTATTATTACTTATTTTGCTTATTTATTTAATTTGTTTTAATTATTATTATTATGTAATTGTCTCCTTTATGTAATATTTTAGTAGTAATGTTTAATATTTATTTTTAAATGCTATGGTTAGTAAAATAGGGAGTGAAACGTATTTGTATTTAAAATTGATTTAGATCATTAACTTAAAAGATAAATATTTAAAATTGTACACTCACACACGTAAGTCGATCCTGGATCGCCATCTCACTTCTTAAGGGTTACCTCTCATGTTGCCTAAACAAAAGGTCAAGTAGGGTGTATAAAGCAAAGTCCCTCATTTCACATCATCTAGTCCCTTAACAGATAAAAAGATCAAGTCCCTTCGAATGTTGCCTTCGTAATGATCTTGTCCCTTTCGAATAAAGATGATAAGTCCCTTCGAAATGCTTATACACCCCACAGTTTCCTAAATAACAGATGTCCCTTCACTTGTCCCGTACATCCAAGGTAATGACTACCTATTCCTTAATAATAGGGATAGTCTTACCATTTAAAGGATTCAAGAACAAAAAAGACTTAAACTTAGGGTAGGTTCCTCTTAGATACTTGCTCACTCTTCCAAACATTTCAAACACTTCATACATTTCAAACAATTTTCAAAACAAAGGTTTTATATACATCCGTACATGGATCATTATAAAATACTTAAGAAAATTTCTCTTCACACACTTCACATTTCAAAAACATTTTAAAGTGAGCTAAGTAACTAAGAGCCCATGGATAACCATGGATGTAAAGGGTGCTAACACCTTCCCTTTACATAACCTACCCCCCGGACCCAAAAATCTTTTAAAAGGTCTTTCCTGTTCTTTTATGCCTTTCCTTTGGATAAAATAAAAGTCGGTGGCGACTCTTGCTATCCGCAACATAACTAAAGTCAGTTCTCCCACCGTGTTACAGCGTGTTGAGCTGACTTTGCTATGAAGCGCGATAGTGACGCGAGCACCCCGTTCAAAGATTGGATGGATTATTTAGACGTCGGTGGGGGCGTTTCGGCAAATGCCCGACATTTTTCGGGATTAGCCTCTTTTCCTCACTCGGTTAGATAAAACCCGGGGAATTTGCCAGTGCGGACCCCGAACTTACATTTATCCGGGTTGAACTGCATCTTGCACCTGCGTGCTTGGTCGAAGATTATTTTAAGGTGAAAGGCATGGTCAGTTTCCTCGTGGGATTTAACGATCATGTCATCCATGTAAACTTCAAGCATGTCTCTGATTTTTGTTCAGAAGACCTTGTTCATCATGCGTTGATAAGTAGCACCCGCGTTTTTAAGCCGACAAGCATTATGTTGTAGTAATAGTTGCCCGATTCGGTTATGAACACGGTGTACTTTTTGTCAGTCACAACCATAGGTAATTGATTATACCCGGAATATGCATCGAGGAAGGACATAAGTTTAAAACCTGCAGAGTTATCGACCAATTTATCAATATTAGGTAGCGGGTAGGCGTCTTTCGGGCATGCCCGATTAAGATTGGTGTAGTCAACACACATTCTCCATTTTCCATTACTTTTCTTAACGAGTACAACGTTTGAGAGCCAGGTGGTATACCTGGCCTCGGTTACAAAATGAGCCTCTAGGAGGTCTTTTACAGCCTGTTCGGCTGCTTCTACCTTCTTCTTGGATTGCTTCCTTCTCCATTATGTGACTGCTCGGACGACATGGTCGATGGTCAGATGGTGGCATGCTATCTCTGGGTCCAAGTCGGGCATCTCAATGGCGCTCCCTGCAAACAGGTCAGCATTCTCCCTCAGGCAGGCTTTGAGTTGCTTTCTCGCTAGGTTTGGGAGGTCAGCTCCGATTTTGACGCCCTTGGAAGGATCCTCTCCTAGCACTACCAGCTCGAAATCACCATCAGGGATATGTTGAGCGGCTGAGGAGAGTCTTGCAACCAAATGTGACTGTTCGTCTTCCTCGATGAATCTTTTGTCGAGCTCTATGGAATCCATGCGAGGCAATGCCTTCGGCTCCTCAGAAGTACCGGGGAGTGTAGCCTTGATCGGGTTGAGTTTTGTGGTTATGATATTGAGACCTTTGGAAGCGGCCTCGTAGTACCTGCGAGCAACTTCAATATCCCCGTGAAGGGTGGCTACTTATCCCGATGAAGGGTGACTACATGCGACCTACTGCGGGGCCGATGATGCTTCTTCGTCGGGGTGGGTGACCTGGAGCTTCTTGATTTCTCGAGAATGACCAATCTTTCACTCTGGCATAGGAGCAGGGGGCCGATGGTGTTGGTCGCTTCGACTAACGCTGTCAGTGTTTGGTTTGTCCCCTCCGGAATGGGGATCAAAGGGATATCAACAGGCGTGATATCTGGATGATGGGATAGTTCAGGGGATGGGGAAGATGTCCGTCCATCCTGAGAACGATCTGACTCCCCGAGGGGAGGGTTGTTCAAGTCACTGTCCTGTTGCTTAACGGGGATGCTGGAGAAAGCACGAGCTGCAGAGGAATCCTCTTGGTGAGCCATCAAGAATGAAATTGAGAGTGATGTTTTGTCTTTACGAACAGAGGGTGAAAAGACGGGGAGACGCGTTCCCACAGACGGCGCCACTGATCTTACCTAGTGATCAGAACTTCAACGGCTGCTGACATGGATCTTCGAGTCTGCTCATGCGATGAGGAGAACGAGAGGGGGTGTACCTGCAAGGTACTCCAATGCCAAAGTCAAAACGGGCACAAGAGCTAGAAAGTACGAGAAAAGTGTTTGAGGAAAGAATATTCAATACATGGCCCTCTCAAATGAGAGGGTTTATATAGATATCCCTCAGCGCGTGGCCAACGGTCTCTATTTTTGTGTCTGGATCACAGATCCCCCCAAAATAGGTAACTTCCAGGAACGGAGCAAGGACGAGCATTATGGTTGGGAGATGTTGTGTCGGGCACGAGGCCCACAAGTAAGAGATGTCCTGGTCGATTCTGGGCGGTCTCTGCCGTTGTCGAGCATAGGCCATAGACAAGGAGGGAGGGACGACCACCATGGCAATGGGTCCCTTAGATAATGAGTTATTGGGTCGTTTTGTGGGACATAAAGGATTGAGTCATGCCTAGTCGTTGGTCTAGTCCAAAACACCATTTATAAATACTCATATGGACAATAAAGTAAATGTATTCACTTTTAACATATAAAAGTCAAATAAGCCTTTTTGTTCTTAACACAGTAGGTTCATTAGCATTGTATTCACCGCAAATAAAATTGGCGTCCATCGTTGGATCCAGTAAAACTAACTCGGATAATAAATTCATTTGAATAATTTTTTTCCTGACCACCATTTAACAATGGGGATACCAACCTCCAGTAACAACAATGGCAACCTAGAATCCATAACAAATATGCAGGCCATTATAAAAATAGTTATGTCTCCACAATGAACCTCTGTCAGACAATGTTTTTCATCTTTAACAACAATGACAACAAGAGTTTGAACAACTTAAGGGTGTGGAGATCCTAGATCCCCAACCCCTTTTCGACAAAATCTGGGAAGCGCTAGTGTTAAAGAATTCCAAGTCACTGTCACTAGTAACCTTTGACGGGAAAAGTGATCCACATGAGCATATTACCATCAACAACACTGAAATGGTACACAAACCTCCACATGTTCTATGTGACTAGCTACTAATACATTTCCAAAACATTGATTCAGTAATTCTTTGAATGAAAACACTAAAGAGTCTTAATAACAAGTTCTTTCAATGTCTGTTAATGACATTTTAAGTCCTTGAGAGAATATCTAGCTCTAACACGGTGGGAGAACTGACTTGGTCGTTTTTGTTTACAAAAAATATGTTGCGGATAGCAAGAGTCGCCACCGACTTTTATTTTATCCAATAAAAAAAGGTGTAAAAGAACAGGAAAGACCTTTGAAAAAGATTTGAGTTCGGGGGGTAAGTTATACAAAGGGAAGGTCTTACCATCCTTTGTATCCATGGTTATCCATGGGCTCTTAACTTCTTAGCTCACTTTACTTTTGTTTGAAAAATTATAGTGTAGTGTGTGATTAGAAAATATTTTCAGAAAGACTTTAACTTTGTAATGATTCCCGTATGAATGTATACAAAGTGTTTAATTTGAAAGTATTTGAAAATGTGAGGTTTAAAGAGTTCTTTGAAAATTTGTGAGCAAGCACTTAAGAACTACTTACCCTAAACTGTAAGGTCTTTCTTGTTATTTCGTTTCTTTAGGGACATAACTGTCCTTACTATTAGTTAGTAAGTAGTCTTGTCCTTGGATTTGAAGGGACAGACATAGGGTCATCGTATGGTCATAGAAGGCAATAAATAAGGGTATCTTAGCAATTCGAAGGGACTATAATCATTTTTCCGTAGGGTCATCGAGGGACGAGATCATTTATTTGAAGGTAACACGAAGGGACAACGATGGACTATGATATTTATATCGTAGGGACTTGATGATATTTATCTGTAGGCAACTTTGTTAAGATACCCCTATATTCGAGGGACTTGACCATATTTCGTAAGGAAACAAAGAGGAGAAACCTTAGGGGTGAGTGTGTGAGAAGTGTATTGATTACATTTATTTTATCTTTTAAAATTAGGGTTATCTAAGTCTGTTTATTTTTTTTATTCACATACATTCTTTTCACACCCTACATTTACTAACCATGCAGTTTAATATTTTACGGAAATTAAAAGCGAAAAGTAAACCTAGACTATTACATCATGGGGAGGGGGATACATATTGAAATTAGGGGAGTGCAAAAAATAAAAGTGCGGAAAGTAAACCCTAATTAACTATTGCAAACTTGGAGCAAATATATAATCGGAAAAGTGCGAGAAAATAAATTTACACGAGTCGTAAATCCTATACAGTTTTTCTAAGGAACTTAAAGAGCAAAATAAAATAAATAAAAGTTTATAAAAATGTTTTTCTAATCAATTAAAAAAATTGGATTAAAAATTGGTTAATAGAATTATTTAAAAAAAATAGGTTTTTTGCGATTTTCTTAATTTATTTATAAAAAAAATCTTTTGCTTAGGAAAAATAAAATAATTGAATTTTAATTTTGATGGTTAGTTTTATTAAAAAAAAACTTTTAATTAAAGAAAGTCATTAACCTAATTAACTAACTATTAATTGAAATAAAAGAAAATAATAGAAATTAAAAAAAGAAAAACATAAAACAAAAGAGAGAAAAAACTGAAACAAAGGGGGGAGGGAGGCTGGAATCGAACCCGCCCCCCAAAGATTGCACCATATCATCCTTGCCACTGGACCATTTGCATGCGCGTGTAAATAATTAGAAAACAATTATTATAAAAAACAAAAATCTAAAATATTTGGAAACGAGAAAACGCGCGCCCTGCACTCTTTCTTCTTCCTCATCCGTCCGAGGGTTTTACCCACAGTCGCTCGTCCGTAGCAAGAACCTATAGTGACGGCTTTGTCCGTCACTATAACACCTGCATATTTTGAAAATGTTAAACAAACACAATTAATTTGGTTTAAAGGCATAAATCAACTCTTAATCGTCCCATGAATCCTTTAAAGCCCTTAATTTGATGCGAAATTGCTTTAAACCATAATTCCCAAATTCGAAAGCATAAACCCTAACAATGGCATCTTGCTTTTCCTGCACTGAAAATCCAATTAAAACATCCTGAAAGCATCTAATCATCAATATAAACAACAATACATCATCAAATTCAAGTTAGCATGCATGTATAATTGAAATCGAAAAATAAAAAATAATGAGTTAGAACGAATTCAGGCAAGTCATATAATGATGCTTTTGATGATGATGATGATGATGGATATATGATTTAAAGATCCTCAGGAAGCTATTTAGACCTTCAAAACCTCTTGAAAGTGGCTAAAAAGGGGAAACCGAATTGTGATTTTCTTGAATTTTTTGAAGTGTGATAAGGGTTCCTTGGCTCAGATTTTCGTCCTCTCTCCTTTTGGTCTTGTTGTGTACTTATAGAAGATTCAAATTAGGTTAAATTTTGGGCTTTTTGTGATGGATTAAAGATTGCTTGGGAGTGAAGTTTCTTCCTTTCTATTTTGGCCAAAATTTGACTTTAATACTTTCTCCTTTGACTTGCACGAAATTTGGATCCTTATGATGATCATAAACATTCAAAACTCATCCCAAAATAGTTCAAAAACCAAATATTTGATTTTCTAATATTTAATTTAATTAAAATTGATTTTAAATAAATTAAATCCAATATAATATAAAATAAATATAAAAAATCAGATATTATGACCTATAGGTCATGAATGATCTTATAATTGAGTTTGAGTTAGAAAAATATGGGCCCATTTGGAAGAAATTTGAGTTTTGGTAATTATTTGCTTCATACATCTCCTCAAAATTGCCCAACTTCAACAATGCATAACTCTCTCAATTTTTATCCCATATATGTGTTCTTGGACTTTTTAGAAATCTTAGCGTGTCCTTTAACCACACCTTTTAATCCCCTGTCCATTTGATCTTCCATTTTCAAGTCATGAGCTTTTGAAAAAGTTGACTTTTTGTTGACTTTTTAAAGGACCTATAATGTCTTGGCTCATACCTCTCAAATGAAGCATTTTTGGCCTTGGCTTGTGACACAAAAAGTTGTAGGGGATTGAATTTCCTTCAAAATGAGCTTTGGATGGGAAATTTTTGATGAAGCATATGAAAGTTATGGCTGGTCAAAGTACAATTGACTTTTCCTGCACAAACCCTAATTTAGTAACTCCTAATTCTTGATGATTCTGAGGTTTCCTTGATGAATCATTATCAACCCTTGATCAAATGATGAATTTCACCTCATAATCTTGATATTGACCAAAAACCTTGAAGTTTGACTTTGTGTTCTCCACAGTTGACTTTTTAACCAAGTTAACTGATTTTTGATATTTTGAACATCTGACTGACCAAACTTGTAGGGGAAGCCTTGAAACTTGACTTGAGGATTCTTTGAAGTATGTGGGACACCATGAAGTCCACTTGAGGATTTGGAAGTCCAATTTTCTTTGAGAAAATCAAACCCCTAGTTTAAGATCCATTGCTTAGGAGGAGGCTTTGTTTGATGAAACCTTGAATCCCTTTGAGCAACTGAGAATCTTGTGACCATTAGGAGACCTCTTGAGGTATATTGTCTTGACAATGTGAGGGAAAATTTTGGGGTACAACACTAGCCATATTCAACGAGGAAACCACTAAAGTAATCTACCCAAACCAAAATAATGTTTGTGGGAGCTTTTAAAAAAAATACTTAAACCTAAGCATTTCAACTAGTGTCTCACATAGAAGCCCGTAGATTCCATGGAAGAGATAATGTCAATAGCTAAATGCTATATAAAAAGTCATGGAAGATATTCTTCCAACGTCTTCTATTGGTATGCAATTGAGATACTAGAGTTGGATCTAGACAATCTACACCCAATTAGGGTCTCCATGGTAGGTTTTTTAGGAGCACATGTATATGTCAAAGGCTAAATCTCTTTCAAGATTGTATTTAGGTTATGTAAAAATTCCAAAATGATAAACGTGAGGTACCTCGTCATCGACATCCTTTTGTTGTATAATATCGTCATGGGAGGTATTTCTTTCAATCTCTATGAAGTCGCCTTATCAAAACTCTATCTAATGATGCAATACCCTATAGACAATGGGGTAATAGGCATTGTGAAATCAGATCAGGAAATGGATCAAAAGTACTATGAAGATAGTTTTCAAAAAATGAGGGTTGATAGCCATCGGTGTTACGCAAAAACCTGACCCCCCATAAAGTGAACTTAGTAAACCTAGATCCCAGAGAGGAATATGTGAAAGAATGTTTGATACCTATCAAATATCTGAAATAAGTATGGATAAGTCCAAACGATTTCCAAATGCAAAGAGTGTTTACCTCCCTAAAAGAGGACAACAATAAATAACTTATCGCCTTTCTCCAACAAAACATAGATTTGTTTTCCTGGGCTCCCTTAGACATGTCATGGATTGACACCAAGGTTATCTCTCTCTCTCTCTCTCTCTCTCTCTCTCTCTCTCTCTCTCCCTCAACACTTCAATTAGAATGATAGTTCAATAGAAGCAAAAAATGGGAAACGAATGAAGGATGATTGTTGATGAAGAAGTCAAAAAGCTAAGGGAGGTGAGATTTATTATAGAGATCAAGATCCTATATTATTGAAAAATGTTATGATTATCAAGTAGTCATCATGAAAATGAAGGACGCGTCTAAATTATTATGACCTCAACCTAGCATGGCTAAAGGATCCTTATCATTTTCTTAACATTATTACGTTAATCAACGAATCCTCATGGTATAAGACAATAATTCTCATGGAAGCATACTGAGGGTACACAAAAATTAAGATGGATCCTGTAGACGTGCCTAAAACCTCGTTCATGACAAACAACTGCAATTACTATTACAAATTTATGTTCTTCAGCCTTATGAACGTCAACTCCACCAACCAAAGGTCGATGGAAGTTGTGTTTTCAAATCATATATGGTGGAACCTTGAGGTCTCAATAGTCAAAATTGTCATGAAGACCTCAGACAAGGGAAAACACTGTAACAACCTAGAAGACATCCTAATCTTGGTAAAAAACAACATGCACTTGACCAGACAAAATGTTTATTTGGGATCCATGTTGGGAAATTCATATGGTTCATGTTGACGAGACGAGGGATATGATAGAATTCAGACAGGTGACATGCCATCATCAATACGAGGAGCCCGACCATAATCAAATAATCCAACAATTAATAAGATGTATGGTTTCTCTCTCTTGTTTCCTCTCTTTTGTTGGAGACAAGGTGTTCCACTTCTTCAACACCATGAAGAAGAAATAAAAATTTGAATGGAGTAAAGAGTATGAAGAATCCTTTTCAAGACTAAAGACATTTTTAGCAACTCACCCAATCTTAACCCACCCATTAGAGGGGAAACCATTGGCTTTAAAATTGTAAGTATTGAATAAGGCCATGAGCTCAGCTCAACATTAGTCCAAGAACGAGAATGAGAAAGCGACCAATTTAATTTATCATTAAAGTATTCAACAAAGAAGATTTGAGGTATCAGAAGATAGAAATGTTTGCATTTGCAGTGATAATAACAATGAGAAAATTGAAGCCTTATTTCCAAGGACATAATTTCATGGTGAAGACAAACTACTCGGTTCTCCAAATATAAAAGAATCCAAATTTTGCAGGAAGGATGGTTTTTTGGTCAGTCGAATTATTGAAGTAAAATATAAACTTTATCTGCAAGGGTAGTATAAAATATTGGGTGCTTGCCAACTTACTACTCGAATTTAGCTCCCCAACTGACGAGCTAGCCCCTCAAGTGTAAACCTTGTCACTGAGTGGTGCATCAAATCTAAAAGTAAGTGAAGTTAATATTGTGTTAAAAGGCCTAAGGGGCATCTTCATAAAATAATCCTTAAGATTTGAATTAAAGCAAGCAAAAATCATGCAAAGTATGAGGTTTTGATGGAGGGCTAGGCGTGTCCAATCTTAGAGACAAAACTGATTCCTAGATGGTTAAAATCCAGGTCATAGAAGATTATCAAACAAATAAGGAACAACTCGTTAAGTACCTCCAGAAGGTCCAAGATTTTGCAAAATAATTCATTTTTTAGGTAATCTATGTGCTTAAGGAAGAAAATTCTCGGGATGATTTGTTGTCCAAGCTCGCTAGTACTAAGAAGCACAACCATAACATGATGATTATACAAGTCACAACTCAACATTCAAGAAATGTCACAACAAAAAATCAAGCACAATCTTGGGCATCAAGAAACACACCTAAATTGGTTCGCATTTACAAGCATCATTCTAAAGGGACTATGGAATGAGATATTTTAGCTTAATATGTTCACTCTTACATGTCTCATTCTTAAGGGACAATGGACTGAGATATCTCGTTAGAGGTCCAAAAAGCTTGACCCACTAACTCTCCAACACTTAAGTAACATGGTGAATACATGGGTAGTAAATATATGGGTCACACGGCTAGAATGTGATCTAGCCCAACCTGTTTCCTCTCGGGGGAGGACATTGTAAACCACCCGGTAAACAGTGGAATAATACTCCCATAAGGAATAATTGGAGTATTCATTGGACTGACCCTATTTCCAACACAATATGATGAATCACCCCATTCACTCTCCTAACGAGTCAAACATGAGAGACATGTAGTCGATTTCGTATGTATAAGAATCAGTCTCTCCATTACCTCTTCCATCAGAGTTTCCATTTATAAATATTCAATTAGGAAATTGAATATATTCATTCATTTTTACATATCAGAATCAAATAAGCCATGTTGTGTTCCCTACCACATGTGGGTCCTTACTATTGTACTCCTTTCAATTTTTCCTTAAGAAAGTTGCAGGTTGAGTAATATTTATTTTGAAATATTATATATATATATATATATATATATATATATATATATATATATATATATATATAAGTATAAAGTGCTAAAGAATAATAGATTTGTGAGTTGGAATTTTTATATTTGTTACTTCTTTTGTGAGTGTGTTTTTCTTTGTTTAGAGATTTCTTCTTAGTGTTTTATTAATAATGGTATTAGAATTTGGTTCAATTTGTTGGAGGAGAGGGGTTGGTTTTTGGTGTTGGTGTGTGAATAGTTTCATATTTGAGGTTGATGAAGAGAATTATGTGATGTATCAAGTGTCAATTATAAGTCTAATATTAAATTAAAAGAACAAATATTAAACATTATATAAGTAAAAAGAGTTATATATCTTGATAAAAATAATTTATATTTTACAAAACTTATTAACTAAGTTTTGTTAGAGGGTAATTTAGTACTTTAGTATGTTTCCTATATGGCCCTAGTTTTTTGTGCATAAATAGACTAGTGATAGATGTCATGTTTTGTAGTTATTCTTTACAACTTTGTAGTTGTCATTTGTAGAGTAGACTATATTCTCTCATTCTATTCTTCTCTTTTAACTTTGTGCACCAACAATTGGTATTTAGAGCTTCGGCTCGGATCCATGGGAAACACGTGTGAAACAGTGAGTCGTTGTGTGGTTGGTTTCGTTTCTTTAATTCATGTTGAATCTTGAACAAAATAGTAACAAAATCATATTTTCTGATTCCGTGGGATTGGAAAACACTGTGTTTGGTGAGATCTGAGTGATTGCACAAGGTTGAAGATGAATGGAAACAGTGGTATGAGCACCAAGATTTTAGTATTTGATGGAAAAAATTGGACTCATTGGATCATATGCGTGCATTATTCGATGCTCAAGATGTGCTTGATCTTGTCACTGGAGGTTACGTTCCAGTATCAGTAGATGCAATAGAGGAACAAAATAATGCGTAAAGAGATACGAGGAAGAAAGATAAGAAAGTATTATTCTACATCCATCAATGTGTGAACACAAATGTGTTTAAGAAAATCGTTGATTCAACAACGACGAAGGTTGTGTGGGATACACTGGTCAGGTGCTATGGTGGTGACGCATCAATGAAGAATGTGAAACTTCAGTCCCTAGGAAAGAAGTATGATAATCTCAACATGAAGAACAATGAGAAGGTATGCGAGTATATCTCTAAAGTGATTCTGATCACAAATGAGATGAAAGTTTATGGAGAAACCCTTTTTGAACATGTAATCAGTGAGAAGGTATTGAGATCCCTTACCCCTCAGTTTGATTACATTATGGTAGAAATAGAACATTATAAATATCTGAGCACCATGAGAATTGAAAAGCTGCAAAGTAGTTTAAAGGCACAAGAGTTGCGTCTGACTGAAAGAACTTCTGAAAGGGAAGTAGAGCAGCAGGATCTAAAATCATTTTCTGGTAAGAAACATCAGAAATAGTAATGGTAAAAAGCCATAAGAAAACCTGATGGTGTTCAGAAGTCAGAAACTTCAACTTCTGATAAGTGGAAGAATGATCAGAAGGGAAAAAAGAGGTATGATAAGAAGAAGATCCAATGCTACTGTTGTAAGAAGTTTGGCCACTTTGTTGCTGATTGTTGGTCAAACAAGGAAAGGGAGTTAGAAAAAGAAAATATAGCCAGAAGTTCTAATGATGAATTTGTTCTACTGATGGCTTCTGAATCTAATGATATAGATTTGACAGACTGGTGGTATATGGACATTGGATGCTCAAATTATCTTACTAGAAATAAGAAATGGCTGGTTAACTTTGACTCTGGAAATAGGACTAAGATCAGATGTGCTGATGATAAATACCTCAATGCTGAAGGTATGGGAAATATCAGAGTCATTCTTAACAATGGGAAAATAACATTAATTCAGAAAGTGTAGTATGTACCTGGCATTAAAAGCAATTTGATGAGTGTGGGGCAACTAATTGAAAAAGGTTTTTCATTTACCATGAAGGACAATCTCCTGAAGTTGTATGATTGTAATTAGAAGCTGATTATGGAGTCAGAACAGGGGAGGAATAAAACATTCAAGGTGGATGTAGTAACTACAGACTCTGAATGTCTTAGTGCAACAAGTGTTGCGATGGAAATTAAGATGTGGCATAGAATATTTGGTGATCTGAATTTCAGAAGCTTAGGGCATCTGAATTCAAAGAAGTTGGTACATGGAATTCCTACAAGTAAGAAGCCTGAGAAGTCATGCAAAGTGTGCATGTAAGGAAAGTAACCAAGATTTACATTTGCATCAGAAGTAGCTCCAAGAGGAAAGCATGCCTTGGGAGTAGTGCATTCTGATGCGTGTGTTCCATTTTCAATAGCATCGATTAAAGGGAATAAATACTATGTGTTATCTGTTGTTGAATTCATAAGAATGACATGTGTATTCCTTATAAAGTTCAAACATGAGGTGTTTGCTAAATTCAAGAAGTTTATAAAAAGGTTGAGAATTAGAGTGGTCAGACTTTAAAGATTCTCAGAACCGATGGTGGAGGTGAGCATAACTCCATTGATTTCAGAAAGTTCTGTGAGGAGAATGAAATTGAGCATAAGGTTATTGTTCCTTATACTCCTCAACACAATGGTCTTGCTGAGAGAAGAAATTGTATTTTGCTTTATATGGTGATAAACATGTTGAAGGAGAAGAAGCTTCTACATACCTTATGGGGAAAAGTTGTTGCCACATCAGCATGTGTGCTCAACAGATGTTCAACAAAGAAACTGAAGGAAATAGTTCCTATTCAGAAGTGGACTGGAGATAAGCAAAATGTTAGCCATCTGAAGGTATTTGGTTCTGTATGTTATAAACATATTCCATAAGCCAGAAGACAGAATCTAGATGATAGAAGCAAAGTAATGTTACTAGTGAGGTACCACAGTACAAGTGCATACAAGCTCTATTGTCCAAAAATTAATAAAGTTGAATTCAGAAGAGATGTCATTGTAAAGGAATACAAAACTTGGGATTAGAACAAGTCTCAATCGATCTCTGATGTGAGAAATTCCTGAAAAAATTCAAAATTAGAAGGTTATGGAGGATGTCAAACTTTGGAAGTAAGAGCTTCTGAAGGATAAGCTTATGAAGATAAAACATCTGGAGTTCAAGCATCCGAAGGAGATTCTGAACGAGGTCAGATGCCACAGAGAATCAGAAACATTCCGAGAATATTTGTAGAGTTTGACTTGCTACAAGACACTTAAGTATATTCTGAAAGAGAAGTTAATCAGTGTCCCATGTTAGTAGACTCTGAGCCCGTAAGTACGGAAGAGGCTCTTGAGCAGAAAGTCTGACTGAAGGTCATGAAAGAAGAACTTGATGCCAGAACTTTCAAAGGACAAGAAAGCCATCAACGTCAGATGGGTTTTTAAGCAGAAGCTAAAGCTAGATGGATCAATTGGAAAACACAAAGCGATGTTAGTAGCAAGAGGATTCCTGAAGAAACCTGAGTTAGACTGTTCTGAAGTGTTTGCACTTGTAGCGAGACATGAAACAATCAGATTGGTGAATGTAATAGCTGCTAGCAGGAATTGGCCTTTAATTCATTTAAATGTAAAATCTGCATTTCTGAATGGTCCATTACAAGAAGAGGTATATGTCTCACAACATCCTGGATTTGTTAAAAAGAATCTGGAAGGGATGGTGTACAGATTACATAAAGCTTTGTATGGATTGAAGCAAGCGCCCAGAGCCTGGAATCTGAAGATTGATTCATTTTTTAAGGAGCATGGGTTTTAGAAATGTGAGATGGAGTACGGTTTTTATGTTCAACATACTTCTTAAGGAAATGTGATTCTTGTGTGTTTATATGTTGATGACATACTGCTGATAGGGAGTTATGAATAAGAGATAGCTAAGTTCAAGAAGGTGCTGATGAATGAGTTTGAAATGACTGATCTCGGGAAATGACATATTTTCTAGGGATGGCGTTTATATACTCTGAGAAGGGTATCATTTTGCATCAGCTGAAGTACGAACTTGAGCTTCTGAAGAGATTTAAGTTATAGAACTGTAAGGTTCTATCACACCTGTAGATACAAATCAGAATCTGGATTCTGATTCTAATGGTGAGGATGTGAGTGATACAACCTTCAAACATTTGGTTGGTTATCTGAGGTATCTGTGTAATACTAGACCTGATATCTGTTATGCAGTTGGAATGGTTAGTAGATTCATGAGTAAACCTAAGTAGTCAAATTACCAAACCGCTGTAAGAATTCTGAGGTATATCAAGGGAACTATGAAGTATGGAGTGTTATCCCTTCTGGAAGAAAGATTGAATACAAAATTATGAGTTATTCAGATTCTGATTGGTGTGGAGACAAAGATGACAACAAAGTACTTATGGGTACTTGTTTAAGTGTCTAGGAGGTCCTATTTCTTGGTGTTCCAAAAATCAACTTGTTGTTGCGTTGTCATCTTGTGAAGCTGAATATATCGCAGGCGTTGTGACTGCATGTCAAGCTGTGTGGATTCTGAAACTACTGCAAGATCTAAAGATCAAAGTTAACTAGCCTCTGAAGCTGATGATTGATAACAAGTCTGCAATTAATCTTGGCAGAAACCTAGTGTTACACGGGTGAAGCAAATATATTGAGACTAAGTATCACTTTTTGAGAAATCATGTTCATAATGGAGTACTAGAAGTTGTGCACTGTAACACCCAGAAGCAGTCGGCAGATGTTTTGACGAAGGCTATCAAAATGGATCAATTTCTTCACTTAAGGGATGAAATTGGCGTTGTCAGTTTTGGGTGAATATAAATTAAGGGATAGTGTTTGAAATAATTTATATTTTACAAAACTTAGTGACTAAGTTTTGTTAGAGGATAATTTAATACTTTAGTATGTTACATATGTGATTCTAATTTTTTGTACATAAATAGATTAATAGTAGATATCATGTTTTATAATTCTTCTTTATAATTTTGTAGCCGTCGTTTGCTGGGTATAATATATTCTTTCATTATATTCTTCTCACTTGTGCACCAACATATCTAATATCTTAATATTTTAGATGAAGATATAATTGAAAAATTCATTTATGTAACTGCTCTTAATATAACATATTGATCTGATTTAGTGTTGTTAACTTCTCCGAAAGTTCCAACAAACCCTTTACTCTCCCTACTCATGGAGTTGTTAATTTTGTTTTAAGGTCAATTGGAAAGAAAATTTTATTTTATTTTTAAAGATTTTAAATAATAAGATCTATTGTTTTATTATATATTTAGTTTCTTAGGAGATTAATCTATCTATCTATATATATTTTTTTTAATATTTTGTAAACTGTGTCAAACTATTTCCGAAATAAGATAAATAAAAATGATATGTTACAAATTAATTTAGTTAATTAAAAATTAATATTAAATATATAATTTTTTAAAGACAATTTTTTATACTTTATTTCAGAACATTTATAAAATAAATAAAAAAGATATAGATAAAAATTCTACATTATCACCTACTGTAAAATAACATAAAACAAAACAACTAATTAAAAAAATAATAATATGCAAATGAAATTATATAATATTTTACGATAATTTTAGTTTGTTTTTAATCCGTAAGTACAAATTCAATTAAAAAAATTATTATTAAATTGAAAATATTAATTGAAATTTAAATTGAGTGTTTAAAGTTCTGTGAGTGAATTGGTAATAATTATTATCACTTCTTCTATCATTTTAAAAACAATTAAAATAATTTATATAAAATCTCAAAATTACTAAGAAAATAAATAACATTAGTAAAAAATGTAAATTAAGTTTCAAGAAAGTATATCTATTCTAAAAACAGATATACAAGACACTAAAACAGAGTACAAGAAAATAAAAACAGTGTACATAAAGAGGTGGTACATCTTGACTTTTTCTTAGCTTGAATATACAACACAAACATGCACTAATTTCCTATCTCTCAAATTTTAAACTTGATTCTTTTTGCAAAATTTGATGCAATAATTTTTTATATATTTTCTTATTCATTTGTCAACAAACTAAGGGAATATCAATGCAAGCCTTGAGCCAGCTCATGCCAACAAAGCCTCACCCAAATTACCTTATTAATAATATTCCTCCCTAAATAAAAACCATCTCTTCTCACCTCAACACACAAACCTCATCTTCAATTCTTCTTCACTAACTCATCAAAATGGCCTCTACTTTACCTCTTGTTCTCACTCTCCTCACTCTCATTCCCTTCCTAACTCAAGCCCAAAAAGCACCAGCACCAGCACCTTCCGGCCCAATCAACATCACCGGAATCCTCGCTCAAGGTAGCCAATTCAACTTCTTCAATCGTCTCTTCAATGAAACTCAACAACTCACTCAAATTGAATCCCAACTCAACTCAACTTCACAAGGCTTCACAATCTTCGCCCCAACCGACAACGCCTTCCAGAATCTTCATTCAGGTAAGATCTATATATGGTCCAGATACATTATCCTGAGACTCCGTAACTAACTTGAATAACTAACTTTTATATCTGATATCAGGAGCTATCAACGATCTCTCCGAGGAACAAAAAGTGCAACTCATTCTCTACCATGTCACACCAAAATACTACTCTCTATCCGATTTTTTAACCGTTTCTAACCCGGTTAGAACACAAGCTTCTGATAAAGATGGACCATGGGGTCTTCACTTCACTTCACAAGGTAATCAAGTCAATGTTTCCTCTGGAGTTGTTAGCGAACCTATTAACAACTCTTTGAGACAGAAATTTCCTTTGGCTGTTTATCAATTGGACAAAGTTCTGTTACCTACCGAGCTTTTCGGTCCTAAGCCTCCGGCTTCTTCTCCGGCTCCTAAGTCGTCGAAAACTCCTTCTAAAACTCCGAGCAGCGCTGCGGTTGAAGGTGATGCTCCGGCTCCGGCGTCTACCAAGAAGGATGATAGTGCGGCGGGAAGGAATGGTGGGTTTGGATTTGTTGTTGGGTTTGGTTTGATTTGCATGGCTGTTCTTACTTGATGAGCAAGTTTTTTTATATTTAATTTCATGTACTTTTTTTTTTATTTTTAATTTGTTCTTCTTTGTCTTGGGTTTGATTTGATATGAACCTGGCTTATTCTTTGTATTTAATTTATGTTTTTTTTTTCTTCTACATGTATATGTAATGCCTTTGTTTTACATATTTTGAAGGATTTAAATGGAAAATTTTGTGAGTATAAATAAGTTTACTTTGAGACTTAACCAAAAATAAATAAAAATATTTTGACCAGTTAAAATAGAATTTTCTTTTCTCTTTAGTCTTTATAGTTTCTAAAATAGAATTTGACTCAATATTGTTTATATTGATCAACTATTTGATAAAATACTTTTTTTTCTTCTTGTAATTGTATTCAAATTGATTTTTTAATTTTTTTTTGTGTTGAATTGATTTTTTAACTCTTTGATTTGAAATAAGAAGTATTTAGAACAGTACTAGACAGTATAAAATAGTACAAAGACAATTTTTTATTTTGTAGTTCATTTGATGATCGAAATACTGAACAAATTTTTGTCTATTTTATTTGATATATCTATGCGCTAAACAATATGATTTTTATTATAATATTTTTATTGATATATAAAATATTGATATTCATAAATCAAAATATTAAATAATGAGAAGAAGTAAAAAAAGTGAAGAGAAAAAAATTATTCTACTTTATTTGATATGTTTATGCATCAGACACAAATAATATATTTTTATTAATAAATAAAATATTAATATTTTATTTATAAATCAAAATATTAAATAGAGAGATATTAAAAATAAATTGATATTTTTTTTTGATAATTTGTGTTTGGAATAAAAAGTTGTCTCATGGTTTAGTAAAAAATAAAAATTCATATTTTTGTCTTATCTTTATCATATATTTTGTCCTGTTACATAATAAGTTTTTGTATCAAATAAATTATAAAAGAAAATTGTTTTATCTAATATCTCATATTTTAACAAATCAAACACACCTTTAATAATATAATTAATTTTTTTTATTAATAGTAAAATTTAATCACATGAGGTGGAGGTAGAGCGGTGCAAATCCACACCATCATCAAATTCCAATCAAAACTCCATTTTCTTGTTTTTATTTATTTATGCTTTTGGGTCTATCTCTCTCTTCAATAATTGGTTCACATTCTATAAGAGGGAGTTTTCACATGAAAGAATCTTCTCCCCATTTTATACATATGTGCCACCAACTACTTGCGCCAATTTTGTTTTGTTTTTCTGAGTTACATTAGTGGAAGGTATGAGAAAAAAATTTGAAATATAATATTTAACATATTGATAGAAATGTGATAAAAAATAATAGATTTAGTAGTGTTAATTAATTAGTCATTGTCAAAAATATTGCCAAAAATGAATATTGAAAAAAAAAATGATACAAATGGCATTGCAATATAAGAACTACACACATACACAAACGTATAGATATAATTAAACACAAATCCCCATTATAAAGCTATGGTAAAAAATGTTTAAGTTATGAGACTTGATAGCAACTTAGTATTGACTTGAAACAAAAAAATAAACTTATATACTAAATAACAGTATATAAATAATATTAAATGGAGAAAATGATATTGAACTTACTATGATTATCAAGAGTATTTTACCGATGTGAGAGAAACCCCACCTTAGTGGCGGAGCTAGATAAAATTGTTTGGAATGATCGCTAATGTAGAATAAAAATTATAAATAAAATGTAAATAGAATTTTTAATAAAATATTCAAGTTAAAATTATTTAAAGTTAATTATAAGAAAAAAAATTACATGACATAATGCTCTACGCGTTTCGAGTGACTTAAAGTCATCCATAATAGACTCTGAAGTGATGTTTGCACTAATCTCCCTTTCAATATATATTGTCATGATATCTCCTAGAAATCCATCACTCATCTTGTTTCTCAACTTAGTCTTGATAATTTTCATCGCTGAAAAAGACCTCTCAGTTGTTATCGCTGAAAAAGACGAAGTAGTATATCAATCAAGAAGTAAGTTTCAGCATGTCCAGATGCAATCAAACATGAACATAGTTCTTGAACAGTTGATAAATTATTCAAGTTTGATGCTTGACGAGCAAGAAAAAGAAAATGTTGGAGTTGAAATTGCAAAATATTCTTCTCATGATCACTAAAATCCATAGGATAATAATTTTCAACTAACAAATAATATCAATGTTAAAAGCTTTATATCCATCCTTTAGGAGACAAAACACAAGAAAGGGTTAACAAATCCATTGTTTGCTCACTAAATCTGCTATTCAACTCTTGTAACTGTTTGTCGATGGTAGTGAAAAAGATTTCAACTTTAAAGTAATGTTGAATTGTGACTTGATTTTCTTCAAGACGAGAGCGTCCAAATCTTGTTGTTGAATGAACATCATTAAGATCGGGAATCTCAATACCATGTCTTTCACAAAATGATATCACTTTAGTAAACAATATATCCCGACCATTTTCTCTAAAGTCCTGAATAAAACTCTTTGTTGAACGAACCAAATGCATAACATTAACTACATCTTGATTTTGTTTTTGTAAGGCTTGACAAAGCATATCTGTTATCCCCATAATATCTTTCATCAAGTGCAAAATAAATATAAAATCGAATGCCTTCAAGTAATTATAACAACTATCAGCATCCCCACGTGTAGCAAACTTCCTCTTTCATTTGCATTTTTTTAAACTGAATAAGTTGCTTCATTCATGTTTATCAAGCTACAAATAGAATTGAAATGTGATCCCCAACGAGTATCCCCCGCTCGTTTCAAAGTACCAACTTGATTTGCACCTTTACCACTTACAATCTCATCAATCTCAAGCAAACATGAAATTTCTTCTAGTTGGGCAACTTGTAACTCATCATGGCGTTTTGAAGAGGAACAAACAACATTGACAATAACAATTAACTTATCAAGGAATTGATGAATTGTTTTTACCTCTCTTGATGATGTAACCAACACAAGTCGCAATCGATGAGCAGAGCAATGAACATAGTATGCATAAGACAATCCTTCATAAAGAGTGCTATAAGCTTTTGGAAGAAACCCCCAAAAAATAACTTGAAAAAAAGAAGAACCACAAAATCAAAGCCATAACTATAACTATAAGCTTTTGGAAGAACCCCCCCCCCCCCCCCCCCAAAAAAAAAATCCAGCAAACAATCACTCTAAATGTAAGAAGAATAGAAAAGCCCATGATTAATGAATAAAGATTTTTATCTCTTTACCTGTTAGATGAATCAAAGATGCAAGCAATCACTTTAGTTGTTTTGATTCCGACGACGGTGAGACGGTTTATTTCGGTTCCAACGGTGGCAACATATGAAAAAGAAAAGGTGGAAGGAACTAAAATGCTTTGAAATTGGAGAAATTTTTACGTTCTGTATTTTCTAACCTAACCTTGTTTTCACATAAGGGTAAAAAATAAAATAGGATTTCATATAAGGGGTAATTTTGTATTTTCCAGTATATAAATTTTTAAAAAGTAAAAAATAAAGGGGTGGTCGTGGCCTTCCCCAGTTCCGCCACTGCCCACCTCAGTCACACATTTCTCTTCTCATCAATTGCCTAATTTCTTCTTATTGCCTTCCGCTAATTATGCATTATGGTATGTTGAACATTTCACACATTCATTCACTTCTTTTATTGTCAGATTTCAAAAATTTCAAGCAATGTTATATCTAAATTGCATTATATATATATATATATATATATATATATATATATATATATATATATATATATGGTTTTAATATATAGATCTAAATTGAACCAAAAGAATGTATAAACTACTGAACTATTCTAAGTAGTAAAAGAATGTATAAACTACTGAACTATTCTAAGTAGCAAACAAATTGGAAAACAATAACTCACATTCAAACCCAAATGTTAACTTTCCATGCAAAAATATATTAAAAGTCAAAGAAAATACATTATGTATTTCCTTGAATGAAATCATAAAATATGAATCATTAACTTATTATAATAATTAAAATTGTCTTTTAAATAAATGTAATTAATATCTATTTGTATCGACATTTATATATTAATTAATCTCGGCCAACTGTTTGTATCTATTTCTATCGTTTGGAAGTTTAGACGTGATGTTATAGTCATCATGTATTTATCGATCTCGGCCAACTATCGGCTCACATTACAAAGTTACACCTTTACTGGATTATCACTAATTAATCTCCCTCATGAAGGTCATGACTATGATATTTGTATACCGAATTATGATAATGTCCCGAGTCGGAGAAAATATAATAGACGACAAAATTCTTCATCCACAGATTTAGCACTAATACGCCTAAATTTAAATTCAAAATCTCTAGTTGAATCGAAAAAGATCTTGTTCGTGTCATTCATCAGTACTCTTAGGCTGGTTCAACTAGCATCTTTGGATATGTACAAAAAAGTTAGAACGTGCTTATTGTGAGCTAAAGAAGGTTTTCTTATGATAATGGACCCTCGAGTAATGGCATGTGTGATTCACTTTATCTTTGGGAAGTTTAAGTTATGACAATAGACAGAAAGTAAGTGCATCCGAATTAGCCTATCTTGAAAAAAGTTTTAGAAAACATGTGAAAAGAAAGTCATTTTTTTAAAATTTAGAATATTTGGAAAACCATGGTGCATTAATTGGCTAGCAACATTTTAATTTTAAGAAAAAATAAGCCAAATATATCAAATTTTAATCCACACCTGGAAAAGAAAGAAAAAAAACATACTACTTATTTCTTCTGAGTTCTGATAATTATTTCTAGTTTGACCAGAAATGGATTTGATGCATTCAACAACCATTACAGTCAATGATCTCGGTCTGAAGATCAGACGGTTAATTTCAAATTTCAACATGATAAGATACGTAACAAAATAAACAAAACATCAAAAAGTTCTCATCTCGTGTTACGTATCAGAGCAGTCCTATGACTCGATCAAGCAACACAACTTCCACGCACACTCAGGTACCTGGATTATTTGTACTTCCAAAGAAGCACAAACACAACAATAACAAAGGGGTGAGAAACAAATTCAAATATTAACGGTGCATAAAACATATCAAGGGCAGTTCCTCACACAAATCAACATATACAACAATATCACACCAATAATTATGCAACAACGAAACGAAAATAATTATACAATATGACTCACATACGCCCATCTGACAACGATTCATCCCAACAATAATACTACAATGTATGCATGACCATGAATATGCATACAACATGTATAACCACCAAATTATACATCTACACGATCCATCTGATCAATACAAAACAATAATTCCACACAATCACCATAATAATCCTCCCGCGACTTAATCGATTAATCGTCTAGTTAAATATACCTAAGTTTTGTCATTAATTCAATCTCCACACTAATACTCGATTAAATATGTCTTAAGGTCTACGTTAACGTCTCAGATCAAGAAAAACGACAACGAATGCGAATTAGGACATAAATCGTGAAACTGCAAAATTTACCCTATAGGCCTTGTCATACGCGTATGGTACTAGGCCATACGCGTACCGCCCAGTCTCTAAGCAACTTATACGCCCACCACATGCCTATCTTACGCGTAATGAACCCCCATACGTCTCCCATTATATGTATTGGCCTTCCATACACGTATCACCTTGGCTTCCTCAGGCGTATACTACTAAAAGGGGCATAGGGCCCTAAAAATCCAGCATTCATAATCGTATTGCCTTGTTATTACGCGTATTGTCCCCTTTCCATGCCCACCATACACGTATAGACATGTCTCGTACGCGTATGGGTAGAAACCAGTCATTTTCTGTGTTTTCTCCTATTTTATGAATCTCTCCATCCTAGTTCTCGATTCCACATTTCATGCCAAACTTAAGAATGCTACTATACCAGTTTTACACTCTTAATCACAGTATTCTTTCATCTAAATTACTAAATCCAGTTTTATTATTGTTCTAGATCTAGATTCGCAATTGTTCTTCTGCAACAACAAAATTTGCACTACTTATGCATATACCAGAACAACAACAACAATATTTCACCAATAATCAACAATATCAGACAATCATATTCATAGTTTCGCAACAACAATCATACAATTACAGATTCATCACAAAACATCATAAATAACAAAATTCCTATGAGGGAAGGAACCCCTCACTACCCCATCATGTTAAATCACCTAATGAGAATCCCTTTCTCTCCCTTACCTCGAATTTGGATGAATTTTCATGCGAATTTCTTCTATGAAGGATGCCCTAGTTGTTCTTCCTCTTCCTAGCCCTCCTTGTTTCTTTCACAAAAATATGATTAATTCTCTTCCTAATTCTGATTATTCCTCTAATATTAGTTTTTACTAATTTTCCTTCTTATTTTAATTAAAACAAAATAATATTTGTAATATCATTTTGAACCTCCAAAGCCTTATTAACTTCCCATAAGGAACCACTCTTGGTGTTTTCACCTTATTTACTCATTATGATTAAGAGAGAGATCTAATGAAGGAAGAAGGAATGTATCTCTGCATATTCTAAACTGGATTTTGTAGGGAGAATGAAAAAAAGAAGAAGAAAAATTTGTTTGGTTTAATGTGGCTTTGTAATATCATCTACATATACCTGAATAATTAATATATCATTTTATCAATGTTTTTTTTCTTCTGAATAATGTAATATAAACTTGTCCTTTTTGAAAATTGATTTTCTAAAAGGAAGTTACTCAATCTCTCATACAGGGCTCTAGGAGCTTGTTTGAGTCCATATAGTGACTTCTTAAGTTTGAAAACATGTTTTGTATGGATTGAATCTTCACATCCAGGTGGCTCTTTTACATATACTTCTTAAAAAATGACACCATTTAAAAATGCATTATTAACATCCATTTGATATAGAATGATGTCATGATTAATATCATAAGAGAGAAGTAACTTGATTGCCTCTAACCTTGCAACAAGTGCAAGGGTTTCAGAGAAATCTATACCTTCTTGTTGATTGTAGCCTTGAGCTACCAGTTTGATTTCATTTCTTACTATTTTTCCTAACTCATTAAGTTTGTTTTTGAGCATTCATTTTTGTTTCAGTGATGTTATTTTGATGAGGTCTTCATTCTTTTGAATTTAATTTTTTTTTTTTGTATTATATTGTTGTGTGTTGTTGTGAAAATTCCATTTGTACCCTCGAATCAAAAATTGAAAATATTTTTCTTAGAGTCTTGATTATATGTGTATTTGAAAGTATATTGAGTGTATGGGAAGAAAAGCTTAAGGTTAATAACACTGATAGAGTTTAATTTGCATAAGTATTAATTTTTAGTGTGCACTATGTTTTGATTGACCGAGGAAAACAAATACGAGAGTAAAAATTGAATGGTGAATAATTTTAATGTAAAAAAGATAAAGTGAGGATCTTTTTAAAAATTTATTAGAGGTGTAAGGATAGGTGTAGGGTGTAGCGTAAAATTTTCGGATTAAAAAATGAAAAATAATATTTGGGCCTATAACATTTGTTTGAGTATATTGGGCCACTCAGTGAATAGGCCCACTAAAATTCTCATTTTCTTTTTCCCAACGACCAAATCAATTGGTTATCTTGTTAGAAAAGTTTCCCCAAGTTTAAACCCTACTGAAAATTTGCTTAAACCCCATAACCGCATTTCTTTCGTCTCATCGTTGATCAGAATTTCCAAGGTACGTTCCCTTCCATTTCTTCAATTTCCTGAATCTTCTAGGTTAGAAATTCAATTCTATTCTTGTTCCAGTTATTGTGAAATTTAGGTGAAATCAATTACATTCTCTCCATCGGTGTGCTCTGCATGTTTGCGTGAAATTTTATGTAGTTGATTTTGTTTCTTATTTTTGGTTCATTCATTGGGCAAAATCTGAAACTACAATTGTTTGATTTGTAATTTGTGTTCAATGAAGAAACGATAAATGAATATGAAGAACATGAAAGTTCCTGGAGGTGGTGCTGCTTCCGCACTGATGAAATTGGGTGTTATTGGTGGAATTGGTTTGTATGCTGCTGCTAACAGTCTTTACAATGTTGAAGGAGGTCACCGAGCTATTGTGTTCAACCGTCTTATTGGTGTCAAAGACAAGGTCATTTTTTTGCCTTTTTTAGCTAAGACGATTAATTGAAAGAGTGGTAACCCCCAAGGGTTGGCCTAGTGGTGGAGGCTTGGGTCTTAGAATTTGCTCCTCTCAAGGTCCCAGTTCGAATCCTACTGGGTGCAATCAATCCTTGTATGCTCCAGTCCATACGGAGCTTTGCTCTGGCTTTAAACGGGACCCCCGCTAGTGGACGGTGGGATTAGTCCTCTTGGATTAGTCGGTCCAAAGGCTGTATACCAAGATTTCAAAAAAAAAAAAAGTGGTTATAGTGCTTGTGTTGTGATTGTATCTTGATCTTGGTGCTCCAAATTATGTTTTCTTGCTGGAAATTGAATCGGTATGTTATTTGATATGCAGGTTTATCCTGAAGGAACACATTTTGTAATTCCATGGTTTGAGAGGCCAGTCATCTATGATGTCCGTGCCCGTCCCCATCTAGTCGAGAGTACATCTGGCAGTCGTGATCTCCAGATGGTAAATAATAAATACCACTTCTAGAATTGAAATTTCATTTCATTGATTTTTTATATCTACTGTTTAATTCATTGTGAATTGTGATTATCAGAATAAGTTTTCTTAGAAGAAATTAGGCATTCTTTTGCTTTTCCTCTTTTCCCCCCTCCTTTCTTTGTGATGGCTTACCTGTCTGGACATCATTCTGTGTCTCTCGGTTATATGCATCATTCATACTGAACCACTTGCTAGTTAATGAAGTAATTTTCTGAATCCTCTATCTGTTCCGTTATGTTTGAGTGTTTGACCAGTGACAATTTCCATTAATGTCAAACAAAAATAGAACTGCATCCAGATTGTAGAATGTATACTCACAATTTCATTTTAATTTAGTTAGAAGAGCTTCTAGAAATAGATTTTACTTAGTTTTATTGAGTTTACTTTCATTAACTCTCCTGTTGTAGAAATAGCTTTTACATAAACTGTTAAATGATAAGTGTTTATTGAATAAACATTTAAGTGAGCTTCTATCTCAGTATCCCTTTATATTTAGGAATGTTTATACTTATTTAGCCTATTCCCATTTGCAATAGCTTTGTTAATGTTTTGAAAAACTGCTAGTGGGCTATTTTGTTTTTGCATGAAATGGCCATTTTGGATATATCATGTTCAAATGGTAAGATTTTAATGATTAATGATGATATAATAATATCTGGTGGTATTTTGATTTGTCTCATCAATTGTAGACATTTCAATCCTGTGCTCTGGCATCGGAACTTAAATCCCTCATCAAAATCTCATATTCTGAGCCACCAGTTGTCTTTTCATGTTTAGGCTTTGGATTGGAATCCATGCTTTCTCACATAATATCTGGTTGTTTGATGCCTTATATATTCCTCTTATAATTTATTTGGATGACAATGTTAAAAGTTTTAATTAATACTTTATAGGTTGAAAAGGTATTTGGTGTCATTAAACCACTTTCCAGTGCTTATAGATGTTTTGTAAATTTAAATATGTGAGATATTGATCTTTTCTTTAAATTGCTTATATACACTTTACAGGTGAAAATTGGGCTTCGAGTTCTTACTCGTCCCTTGCCTAGCCAGTTACCTACAGTTTATCGGACCCTAGGCGAAAATTATAATGAAAGGGTTTTACCTTCAATCATACATGAAACTTTGAAAGCCGTGGTTGCTCAGTACAATGCCAGCCAGCTTATTACTCAGCGAGAGGTAAGGAGAAAAACTTGTTGGCGTGAATCATATGAACAAAGTTGCTTATTACTGAGCTGTCTATTTTCTTTTGCAAGTCATGTTAAATCATTTTTGTCTCTATCTGTTAGAAGCCCAACGGATACATGCACATGATTTGTGCTTTAAAATATTATAGATAAATTCATTTGTCATTATCCACTTGCACATACAGTTAGTTTTGTAAAATTATAATCAAAACCTAATAGTTGTTTATTGTTTTAATCTCATGTGAACTGGGGAAGTACTGTTGTTTCATTTGTTTTATTTACATCACCGTAAATTACAATTATCAACAAAGAAATATCTGTTTTAACTGACCTATTCTTTGTAGGGTGTTAGTCGTGAAATCCGAAAGATCCTGACTGAGAGGGCTGCCAACTTTAATATTGCTCTTGATGATGTCTCAATTACCACTCTGACCTTTGGCAAGGAGTTTACTGCTGCAATTGAGGCCAAGCAAGTGGCTGCACAAGAAGCTGAGAGGGCGAAATTTGTTGTGGAAAAAGCTGAGCAAGACAAAAGAAGTGCTGTAATCAGAGCACAGGTAAGAAGAAACTGTTAATATTTATGCAGTTACTGCTGTGGTGCTTGGTACAAGTTTTTGCTCATTTTATAGTATTTTCAAAGCATATTACAATTGGAAAGTGTTGGTTGCTATTCTATCTAGCCCTAATAAATTCAAACTGTCTTATTTGTTTCCTTGATCATGATGTTAGATTCATCTTTGATAATGACTAACAACTAACAAGTGTCTTTGTTCACAAATATGCTTGTCAAGTTTAATGTGTTTTTAAATTAAATAATATTTTGGCAATGGCCAGTTTTACACCTCAGACTATTATTGACCTTTCTTACAAATCAATAGGGTGAGGCTAAAAGTGCACAACTGATTGGACAAGCCATTTCCAACAATCCAGCTTTCATCACACTTAGGAAGATTGAAGCTGCAAGAGAGATTGCACATACTATATCAAATGCAGCAAACAAGGTTTTCCTGAATTCAGATGATCTTTTACTGAATCTTCAGGAGATGAGTTTGGAGCCTGGCAAAAATTGAGCTGGTTAATCTGCTTATGGTTCTCAAGAATTTTTATTTATGGATGTAGTTTTTCTTGAAAAGTCTCCTGGCATTCTGTCTTTTGCTGCCAGAAATAAGCTAGATTCCTGAGGTTTTATATATTGCACAGTGAATCTTTACCAACAAATTAGTATTCAACTTCTTAGATGGGTTGTTCATCTGGATCATTGAAACATCTTACATTATTAGGTCATGTTTTGGTAGGGCTTTTACCCTGCTAGTTTGAAATAGCACGGTTATAATGTGCAACAAACTGCAAAGGACATGTCCAGACATCTATGTAGTTGTACTTAGGAAGTGTTTGGCTGTTTCTATAATTAAATAGAAAATAAGGAAAAGCTTGCTTCTATAATTTAAGCTAAGAATTTCTGGATCCTAGTCATTTTTCGTAATGTCCTGGTTATCGTTACGGGTGTGCAAAAACTGGTTTTTGATACCTGCGTTTAAAAATTAAATGCACCATTTTTGAAAATCCAATTTATGTTGGATGAAAACTGAACCAACCAGATCCATTTAATGATCAAAATGGTTCGAACCTGCACCCTTGCATCTGATATCTCTATATAGCTATCAACTGAGCTGGTTAATCCCTTACCTCTGATATCTCTGCACAACTATCAACTGAGCTGATTTAACTGAACTTAAATATATTTTTGATTTGTATTAAATTATATCCTTATAAATTTTTGTCCTTTTATTAAATTTTTGTCCATTGATTTATTTATAATTTTTTCTTTTGTTCTCTTTAATGTTTTGTTTTCTTTTAGTAAATTAACTTAGTCAAAGTTGGCTTGCTTATCAAATATTTAATGTTTTGTTTTCTTTTAGTAAATTAATTTATTCAAAGTTGGGTTGCTTCTCAAATAGCCATAAATAGGATAAAAAACATACTAGTACATTACCTATCCAATTTCCAAATCAATAACCCTAAAAAAACTTGGACATTCAATGGCAAAAACAATTCATATAGCAGTAGTGACAATCCCAGCATTTAGCCACCAAGCTTCCATCATAGAATTCTCCAAAAATCTCATTCATCACCATAATCACTTCCACATAACCATCATCTTCCCAACAATCGATTCACCTCTCCCAACAACTCTCACTTTACTCAAATCTCTCCCATCTTCCATCACCTATACTTTCCTCCCTCCAATCAACAAACTAACCCTCCCTCAAAATCTCTCCCCAGCTGTCCAAATCCAACTAGCAGTATCACAATCCATGCCATCTTTCCACACAGCAATATCATCACTCTCTTCATCATCAACAACTAAAACACCACTTGTTGCTTTAGTTTCCGATCCTTTCGCAAACGAATCGCTTCTAGTAGCTAAAGAATTCAACCTTTTATCTTATATTTATTTCCCTCCTTCTGCTATGACACTCTCACTTTTCATCCATTTTCCAAAACTTGATCAACAAATTTCATCTGAATTTAGAGATTACCATGAAGCTATTCAACTTCCAGGTTGTGTACCTATTCATGGAATTGATTTACCTGAACATTTTCAAGATCGATCTAGTCTTGCCTATGAACTCATTCTCCAACGTTGCAAAAGATTCAATCTTGCTGATGGGTTTTTGGTTAACAGTTTCATGAAAATGGAGGAAAAAACAATGAAAGCCTTACAAGAACAACATAAAGATTCTGTTTTTCTTGTGGGACCCATAATTCAAAATGGGTCAAATAATGAATCAAAAGGTTCAGATTTAGAATGTTTCAAGTGGTTGAAGAAACAAAGTACTAATTCTGTTTTGTATGTTTCATTTGGAAGTGGAGGAACACTTTCTCAAGAACAAGTTAATGAATTAGCTTTTGGATTAGAGTTAAGTGGTCAATTTTTTTTATGGGTTTTAAGAGCACCTAGTGATTCATCAAATGAAGCTTATCTTGGTGCTAAAAATGATGATGACCCTTTAAGCTTTTTACCAAAAGGGTTTCTAGAGAGAACTAAAGAACAAGGTTTGGTTCTATCTAATTGGGCCCCACAAACTCAAATTTTGAGTCATGCTTCAGTTGGTGGGTTTTTGACTCATTGTGGTTGGAATTCAGTGCTTGAGAGTATTGTCTTGGGTGTGCCTATGATTGTTTGGCCTTTGTTTGCTGAGCAAAAAATGAATGCTGTTTTGTTATGTGAGGAAGTTAAAATTGCAATGAGGTTAAAGTTTAGTGAGGATGGTTTGGTTGAAAGAGATGAAATTGCTAAGGTGGTTAAAGGGTTGATGTTGGAAGATAGAAAAAATGGGATTAGGGAAAGGATTCAAGAGTTAAAAGATGCTGCTGTTGATGCTTTGAAAGAAGATGGGTCTTCCACTAAGGCAATTTTTCAATTTGGTAATAGATTGGAAAGACTTGTAAGAGATATTTAGTATGTTTAGCAGTAATAATTGATTTTAATTAAATTGATTTAATTTAAACGTGAATTAAATATAAAATAATTTATATTCTTTTTGTCGTGAAATAAATATATTTATTTGATAAATAAGTTATTTTAAAAACATTTCTCATTCTAAATTATAAAATTTCGTCTATGCTTTTAGTTCTCATTGATAAGATTGTCTAATACAAAACATCTAAAGTTTAAAGGTGTTTTCTTTAATAATAGTTGTATGATGATTAAAAAAAACGGCGTAATATGTTATTAAAAGGATGGAGTTATGGTTTGAAATTGCGGACTATGATGTGGCCGCAATATTACGGTTGCGGTAGTGTCCACATCTATATTAGGTTGCAATTGCGATGTGATTGCAAATCACACTAAAAATCGCATCTTAACGATGCAACGGCCGCATCGTAACACCGCATCATACCGTATTAGACCGCATCATACCACATCATCCTGTCACATATTACATACCGCTTGAAAAAATTATTAGATATATCTTTCTTTCTGTTTATATCATAATTTCAATTCACGCCGCAACGACTACAATTTGCATCGCAACAACCGCAATATTCGTAACCACAATTTAAAACCATGGATGGAGTAATATGTTATTAAAAAGATGAAATTGTTCACCAACTATTAAAAAATGAGATTAAAGAATAATATAAATTAGTTTTATACCATCATCTAATAGAATTATATAATTCGACAATATCATATCAGTATTTTAAGATTTCTTTAATCTTCTTCTACTTCGCCATCTTATGTGATGTTTTATATTTTGATATCTTCTAATTTGTCTTTGAATTTTTTTTAAGAGGCTCCAAGAAAAGTAATTGATTTCAGAAGAGAATTTCTTTGGTTTGTGTGTGCTTGGAAATTTCTTCTAGAGACACATATGTCTCATGGGTCAAGTATTAGTAGATTTGATGACCAATTGTATCGTACTCTCAATGATAGTTGGATGACCATAATCTAATGCGTCATAAGGGTGATCCAACTTCTTCTTGGCTTAGAATATGAGGTTTATGTTGGAAAAATATCAAAAACAAATCTCTATGCACACGAAAAACACATTTACAAAAGAAGTAAAATAAAAAAAAAAAAATACAATCCCCACATTTATAAAATTTCTTATCCCATTCCTTGGGATTCTTAGGCACCACGCGTGCTTCCAAAAATACCCTCATGTTTTCGGATGTTTCCGGAAATGTATATTCGGAAATATCTTTTTTTTATGTTATTTTAGATTAATTCTGTAGATGCATATACAAAAGTTTTTCATATGTATATGTTCGCACGTGGATTTCACGCGAACTTTCCGCTGGCCTCCTACGTGCGAGGTTTACTTGCGGGACCGGCCAAACAAGTTTTAGGACTGCTCTGTCGGATTAGTTATGCTCCGAACTCTTGTAATGTAGAATGATAATGAGGGTTTCTTGTATATCTTTTTGGTCTTTTTGGTGTTTATAGCAGATGCACGCGGAATGCTTGAAATGAAAGGATAATAAATACGAGTAAAAGAAAGGTAAAAAAGATACAGATAAAAGGGCAAGTATTTTAAATTAACTTGGAATTAAAATGACTTGAAATACAAATACTTTTTGGACGCTATCATACATTTGAGTAGGGGGTTAACTCGTTTCTCTGACGCTCGGTACTATGAGTGTGTCCCTTTACAATGTGAAGAAATACGACCTTTATTACTAAACTTGAAATCTACTTATATAGACAAATAAAATAATTGTAGGACACTTTTCCAACAAATCAGGCTTTGACACCTGTCAACCCATTCTTGTGGTAACCACCCACTACTTCGTCCCACTACTTGGAGCAGTTTCTTTTCCATGTCTTGCTGAGCGATCTTGTTGAAATACCTTCGACCTGGGATATGTGGAACAAGTCAAAATGCTTCGACGTGGTTATGGATTCCTGCAGATGATCGCCGACCCATGGTTAAATCTTCCGTCTCTTTAGCTGAGACGAAACCCTTTCGTCTGACATTCTCATGATGTTTCTTTCAAACCTCCCAGTCGAACTCTCTAGCCAAAAAATTTGCCCCCAAGAAGCTCGGCCTTTTGGAATTCTATGCGCGATTTCAACGCTTTTTTTACTGTTAATTTGTATCAACTAACTGCCCATATTTTGTCGCATTGAGACAACCTGTCATATCCGTCATGATTACAACCATGACGCCACAACTTTCTTAAGACATGGGATCTTCCATCTTCACACTAAGATAACTCAAAACCCCTAGCAAAATTGTAACACCCCAAAGTCGATTTTAATTATGTTGATGTGTTTTCTTATGAATTTTGATGTTTATGAGGTTATTTGATATTTTGTGAAGTTTGGGGTAGCTTAATATTTTAATAATAATTAGAATAATTAAGTATATGGAGTTTAATGGATTACTTGAGAGTTAATAAAATAAAATAAAATAAAAGGAATTAAGGATGAGGGCATTATGGTCTTTTGGTTGAGGATAAGTGAGGGTTTTATGGGGAAAGACTAAAAGAGGTCCTAAGGGCAAGAGTGACAAATGAGGGCATGATGTAGACGATGTATCTGATGTTATTAGGATGAATGTTGATGTTAATGAGGTTTTCTGGTATAATGCTGCTGAATTTTGGGTTTTTTGGGAGTTTAACCGCAGAAGGGAGAAGGCTGAATCGTAGAAAAATTCTGCAGAATTCGCGAAGCTCACTTAGCGAGCTACAACTCACTTAGCGAAAAGAGTCAGGGAAGTAGGCGCTTAGCGAGCGTGAGGTCTCGCTTAGCGAGCCTGGGAAAACTTGGAAAAATGTCTTATTTTTTTAAAAACTGTTTTTTTTTTGTAGTATGTTATAGGTTGCTAGAGTGATGTCAAACTGTCAAATGATGCGCCTTGAAGTCTGTATGAGTAGAGTTAATATTTAATTGACGAATTATGATTTATTTGATGTTCTTTGAGTTAGGATGTATGATTTTATGATGTAGAGATACGAGGTAAGATGAGAGTGTTATATGATGTCTTATGAGTATGTATTTGATGTTATGTTTGAGTTTTGAGAGATGATTGTTAATAATGAATGCGGATGCAATTTTATGATATTTTGAGGATGATATGCATATATTGCATCTTGCATTCATGGGATTGATTTTATGAGGGGACTTCGGTCGATTGGTAGCTTCAATCCCATTGTGTGGATTGAGGTGATATGTTGTTTATGATGTGCTCCCTTGGGGAGGGTTGATGACCCAATGTCCATCATATGAGGATGTTTTGGTACCACATGCATTAGTAAGAGGTTGCATTTCATTCTAAATGATATAGCGTGAATGCATGGGTGTTTTGTGTAATGATGAAAGTGATTGATTATGTGTATTAAATGAGTATGGAGGATATTTCTATGATGTTATGATAGTGATGATGCCATGTATAAATGATCTGTAATTGATTTATTGTTGAAGTTTTGTTTAAATTCTTGTTTCTATATTATATTATGGAATGTGAATTTACTCACCCTGCGTGCCTTTTGGTGATGGTCTATTATGTCATCCTGCAGATAATCAAGGTTAGCGCGGTGCGTGCTTAGCTCGGAGATAGTGAGTCGTCGAGTTAGTTAGAAGTGGAGTCATGCTCTGTGTCCAATAACATCGAGATGGGTCTCGTTTTGAGTGTTTATGTTTTATTTGAATTAAGATGCTGAATTTTGTTTTAAAATATTTTTGATAAACGATGTTTGAGATGATTATCGGATTTTTTCATTAAAGATGATTTATTCGACTTAATTTTTTTCCGCTGCATAATTATGAAGAAAAGGTTTATGAATGTTTTCATGGTTTTTGTGAACCCGTGTTACGGGACAGGACTCTATGTGATGTTTGACTTTTGAGTTTTAGAAGTAAATGTGATGCCCTTTGATGAGTTAAAATCTGATAATTGATTTAAATTTGTTTATTTTGTGATGGGGTAGAAAGGGTGTTACATTAGTGGTATCAGAGCAGGTCGGTCTGTCTGTCGGTCGTGTTGTGTCGTTGTTAGTCGTGTCAGTTATTGAGTTTGAGTGTTTTGAGGATTGGGTTGTTTTTTGATGTTGTTGGTGATTAGTAGAATGACTTCAAATCGTGCTCTTGCGGATGCGGTAACTGCACTTGCTCATGCTACGACGCAGAACAACGTTCAGGATGAGTTTCATAATTTAGGGGTTTTTCAGAGGAATAACCCGCCTAAGTTCGAGGGTTCTCATGAACCGGAGAATGCACATAAGTGGTTGAAGGCAATTGAGAAAATTTGCAGGACTATGGCGTGCTCCGATGCTCAGAAGGTGCAGTTCGACACCCATATGCTAGATAAAGAAGCTGAGGATTGGTGGGATAATACCTGTCAGAGATTGCAAGGGGCTAAGGCTGCGATAACTTGGAATGTGTTCAAGAGAGAATTTATGAGTAAGTATTTTCCTGAAGACGCTCGTGGCAAGAAAGAGGTAGAATTCTTAGAATTGAAGCAGGGGAACATGACGGTGGCAGAGTATGCTGCCAAGTTCGAGAGGTTAGTGAAGTTCTGTCCTCACTACAACCGTGATGATGCTGAGTTGTCCAAGTGTTTGAAGTTTGAGAATGGGCTGAGACCGGAAATCAAACAAGCGATTGGTTGTCAGCAGATTCGCAGGTATGCTGAACTTGTGGATAAGAGTAGAATATATGATGAGGATAGTCAAGCTCGATCTACTCACTATAAGTAAGTGAGTGAGAAGAGAGACAAGGGTCAGTTTCGAGGGAAGCCTTATGCGACTCCGAATGAGAAAGGGAAACAAAATGGTAAGAAGCCAAGTGGGGGAACATGTTATACTTCTCTCAAGTGCTATAAGTGTGGTGAAGCAGGTCACAAATCTGATGTGTGCACTGCTACGATGATAAGATGTTATAAATGTGGAAAGAAGGGCCATATGAAAAATGAGTGTACGAGTGCTGAACCAACTTGTTTTAATTGCGGCGAAGAAGGATATATCAATACTCAGTTCCAGAAACCAAAGAAGTTTGCTACTGCGGCTCAGACTACTGGTAGAGTATTTGACTTGAGTGGCTCAGATGCTCAGAAGAAAGACAACTTGATTAGAGGTACTTGTTTTATTAATGATGTTGAATTGGTTGCTATAATTGATACTGGAACTACTCACTCGTTTATTTCGATTGAGTGCGCGACCATGTTGAATTTTCCTTTGACTGTTTTGAATGGTAATATGTTGATTGAAATGCCTGTTGACAGTTCAGTTACGACTGACCGTGTGTATTTGAAGTGTCCTTTGACCATTTATGGTAAGGATTTCTTGATGGATTTAGTGTGTTTGCCTTTGCGCCATATGAATGTTGTGTTGGGAATGAATTGGTTGGAATTTAACTTTGTGCATATCAACTGCTATGCAAAGACGGTAGAGTTTCCAGAGTTGAGTGATTGCAGAAAGATGATGTTTCTATCTGCGAAGCAAGTGGATGGACTCCTAGCAGATGAAGCACAAATGTTTGCCTTGATTGTGGCGTTACAAGTTGACCGACCGTAAACATGTGAGTGTTGAATTACCTGTTGTCCAAGAGTTTCTTGATGTGTTTCTGGATGACATTAGTGATTTACCGCCGAAGCGTGAAGTAGAGTTTTCTGTGAATTTAGTACATGGTACTAGTCCAGTGTCGATGGCCCCTTATAGGATGTCAGCTTCTGAATTTAGTGAGTTGAAGAAACAACTTGAAGAACTTCTTGAGAATGGGGTTCAAGTACTAATTCAATTTGGCTTCATTCATAGTTAATGTGACCAATATATATTCATATACTTTCATCAAGGAGTTATCGTGTAAGCTTTGGTCTATGTTGATGCCATCTTGTTTAAAGGATCCTCTTCTAACTTAATTCGCAAACTCATTGATTCTTTTCAAGCCACTTTTGCTCTCAAGAAACTTGAAAAACTAGAATATTTTGTAGGCATTTAAGTCAATCACCTTACCAGAGGTTGCATGCTTCTCACACAAATAAAATACATTCGAAACTTACTCACTCGAGCCAAAATGTGTAATACATATAGAGTTACTCCACATATCCTCAATACTTGCAAACTTAGCAAATATGGTTCTCCAACATTTCTAGATCCACATAGGTATAGATCAATAAACTTTCCATACGATTCCATCCTCCCACCTTTCTTTTTGACAACATCATTGCAATACTCTTGTTACACAACCCAATTCTTCATGTAGGACAAAACACATTGAATTGAACATCCATTTTGTCTGAGAGAATGAAGATCCAATATGTTTTTAGTAGTGTGCAAGTTGCAGAGACACCCTTACAAAACAGTTTGATATGATTATATTTCAAGACCTTCAAACCAAACTCAAAATCACGACTTACACCCCTCCTTGATTTTGTGGAGGAGTAATAGAAAAGTAATACAAGGTAAGACATGATAGTTTAGCATGAGATGTATTATCATGCACTTGTATGATCGGAGGCTGTGTAAGCTTATATCATCATCATACACATATATAGAAGAATGATGCATGGTGACATGAACCTTTCTTAAATGAACACTTCATGCATTCCATGCATGAATGAATCTCTATAAATATGAATGCCATGCCTTGTAACTTTTAACTTATTATGGCATAATGCTAAATGAGTTCATAGATTCTATTGACATTTATATGTAGGATCAATACATACAAAAAATTTACTTTAACTTTAAATGCGACTCTCACATATGATTGATCTCTCTCGAATTATTTAATCATAGAACTTAATATCAAGTTTTTTTATAAAAAATATAAAATAACGTAAACTATGCAAAAACAAACTTTATAATTTTAGCATATCTTTAATGCTTATTACGATTTAATTCTCCTACAATATTCTACTAAATATTTAAGACGGCGATGCGTATATGTATACAAATTGACATCTTAAAACTCACCCATCCTTCTGACTTCAGAATAAATTATATTCTCCGTTTTGTCAGGGATCTGATCTCATCTCATCACCAATGAGATCAACATTGAATTTATTATTATTTAATAAATAGACAAAACATGGAGCATAACAACTTGGGCGCCGTCCAAACATATACGTACACAAATTACAAAACACTGTGAGTGTGTGATGACAACCTTAAACGTCACACACACCACAACATTACCAAAATACCATTTCCACCGCGTACAAACTTTGAATATTATTAATAATCACGAAAACTGTCTTTTCCCTTTTCTGTTTATTTTTATATATATATTCCATCATCCACATTCTCTTCTTCATAATCTCCATCACTAACCCATTCTTTCTCTCTCATAACTCATATCATCATCATCATCATCATGCATCAAGCAATTCCTTTCATGTCACCACACAACAACAACAGCAAATTTGGTATTATTAATGAAAATTGTTATTACAACAACAAAAAGAAGAAGGTGAAGGTGAAGGAGAATGATCCATGTATGCTGAAAATGGTTTCTGAGAAAGCTGTGATAGTGATTGGAAGACACGGTTGCTGCATGACTCATGTGGTGAAACGTCTTCTACAGAGTCTAGGTGTTAACCCTGGGATTCATGAGGTGGAGGAAGAGAAAGATGAAGTGTGTGTTGCGAAAGAATTGGAATCGATGATTGAAGGGAAAGATAATGTGCAGTTTCCAATGGTGTTTATAGGTGGTAAGATGTTTGGTGGATTGGAACGTGTTATGGCTACTCATATTTCTGGTGAATTGGTTCCATTGCTTAAACAAGCTGGTGCTTTGTGGCTATGAATAGGATCATTGTTTCTTGTTTTTAATTAATTAATGATTAATGATACTCTATTTAGTTGAAGAAACAAATTATACTAGTTGTTTAGTCTTCGATTTGGTTGGATAATTTCATGATGTATATATTGTTTTAGTTGGATAATTATGTCACCGCCAAAATTTACGGTTGCTCGTATTCTAGAATGTTTGGATTTTAAATTGATCATTTTGCAAAACGTGTTGATTCCTTTTCATTCATTGTGTTTTCTAATATACTTTTAAGGGAAAGAAAACATGAACAATTTAAAATGGACGACACGAGAGTTGTTAGGTAGAAATGGATGGTGATGGTTGGTCGGTGCTCCACATATGAGGGGATGTACCTATAAACATTATGACGAATAGGTAAAAATCATGGGTGCAGAGTAATTTTGGACTAGAAAGCTAACATATTCCGGTTCGAAGAATGAGTCATAATCTCGGGAAAAACTCAAAATACTTATAGATTTTAGAGATTCATATTTGATGCATTTGAAATATATATAATATTGATTTGATACGCTCTAAAATATGTATATTTTGATTCCGGAAATATATCTATGTAAATCATACGAAGATGTATTTTTCGGATCTAAATAAGTAATAAATAAAGAATTAGAAAGATGTTGAATGACAAAATAAAAGTAACATTGATAATATAAAAATGAAATATTACAAAAGTAATCGTTAACATAAATCGAACATTATTTTTCAATATTCATGTGGACGTTTCATCATCTTCATAATATCTTCAATAAATCACAAAATCTCCACATCTACCTTGATCGGAACTTTTGTTTCGTAACGGAAAAATGTATTCCAAAATCTGCACCCGTTTTTAGCTCAAAGTTGTTGAACTCAATATTTCATTCGTTGTCAATTGAGGATGTATGGTACTCGAACTTCGCAATTTTTTTGATTGTCGGAGTATGGTAGGAGGTTCTCCAACATGTATTTCAAATCTACAAGGTTGTACTCATGGAATTTAAATTAAATTGAGGACTTCATGTTGTTGAATATTAATTGACATGTTGTAAAGTAAGAAACATGTTGAGCAACTTGATGGAATCTGGACGAGTCCAAAATATCTCTAACGGTTACACAATCCTCGCACATTCGATACCTAGATAAATAACAATTATCATCTAGAAATCTCAACAGCCGTTGAATTTCAGTTTTATCCATCCTTAAAGCCTTATTATTAAGGGCCCAAATATTATAGACTTGATATTTGAGATATTTTCAGGTCTTTTACGTTTACAAGCTGCAAGTATGTTTTTCGGTTGCACCATATTCAATATTAGGGATGGACAATGGTCGATTACGAACGATTACGAGCCACAAGTCATCAATCTGAAGCATGCAACAGAGGATATATCACACTCCATTTTCGTTCGTTATTGATGTCAGTTATGTCAAATTACAGTTTGAGCGGGTGGCGATTTGAGATAGGTGAGTTAACCAATTTCAAATTACAAAAAAAAACTGATAATTTCACAAAACAATCATATGAAATGAAACCCAAAAAGATCACATTTATACATATTTAATGTTTGATAAACAAAAATGTATGGTGGTTACATATCAGGGGCAATAAAAACGCTTAGTCATTCTCTCTACTATCACTACAATTATTGGTATGTTATTATTCTACAAGATGAGGGAAATAGTATATGAGAGAAGAGAATGATATGAACAAGGTGAAGAGAAAAAGAACATGACTAGTTTGTTTGGAGCACTACTACGGAAAATCCATTTAATAACGATTGAGAAAAATATATAATAATGCGGGTCTATGCGTTGTTATATATATATATATATATATATATATATATATATATATATATATATATATATATATATATATATATATATATATATATATATATATATATATATATATATATATATATATATATATATATATATATATATATATATATATATAATACTTACAATTACGACTCAGTGCTCGTGGTAGAAAATTGGAAAACGCGCTACATATAATCACAATTATTTTAAATACATGTTGTATGTTTTTTTAATAAAATAAAATGCCGTATTAGAACTACTTATAATTACAAGTATTTTAAATAATCGTTGTTGTATATCTTTTAATAAAATACAACAACAACAACAACAACAACAACAACAATAAAAAAAGAACAACAAGAACAACAATAATATTAAAAAAGAACACCAACAACTAACATTGCTAACTCGAATCAAGTTGTAGAATAGATGATGGAATTTTGAAATTTGTTCTGAAATTTGGTTTAGTGGACAAATAGAGTATCGTAAATGAAAGATGATGTTTGGAGGAAGAAGATGCAGTTCGTCTAAATTTTAAGTTTTTCGCGATCCACTAATAGCAGTGTCATGTCCGTCGATAATCACAAAATGGACGACCAATATTTGTTTAAGGACATCGAATAAACTTAATAAGCGCGTCACCTATAATGTTGGTGATGAGACTTGAAAAAATAAGTTAAAAACCATAAATGTTGGTGTTGGGGCCTGAACACATGAACCGACGCTACCTATAATCACTGTAAGACTCATAATTTTAGAATAAATAAATAAATTAAGATTATTGTATATTCGCGGTTTATATTATATTAGGATCAAATTTAAATCTAAATAATTTTATAAATTAATTCAAGTCTCACTAAAAATATTTTATCCGTCTGAATTAATTCTCGGTCTCTCTAGTAAACGAAAGTTTTACCCGCTTAAAATTTTAAAATAGTCTCGGTCATAACAAAATTTTATCGATGAAAACACAAGTATTTTCGATAGAGTAATAATAATAGTAATAATAAATTTTATTTTCTCGGCCGACTTTTATTTTATATTACGGTATAGAATAGCCAGAAGAAATTTTTTATTATCAGCAAAAATTATTTCGAATATTTTATCATTATCATATAACACCGGAAATTGCACTAATGCGGAAAAAAAACACAGTGATCACTCGAGGCATAAGTAGAAGATATATATCAAGATATGCAGGGAGATGGAAGTGACCAGTAATTATTAGAAGAGGTCGGCAACAGTTAATAGTAAATACAATAACTAGGCTGGGGAAAACGTGAACTACTCATATGAACTTCTACTTAATTAGTAACTACATGCTATAAGTACACTTAATCATTCATGTGGTACACCACTTCAAGCTTCTACGCTCACATAAAACATAAAACATAAAACAGAAACACATATTTTTCATACACCTTTCATTATCTCACTATCCACTTTCTATACATCCTCATTCTCTAAAAGCAAAGAACTCGTTTCTTCCTTTATTAATCCACTCCACTTGACTAAGGTAATATGTTTAAATGTTTTAAACTTAGTATTACTAAAAAGCATGATTTTTAAGAATGGAAATTCTATGGGGGACTTTCTAAGACTTAGTTATGACATTAAGTTCCTATAAAATCCTACTACAATTTTAAATTTAATTATTTGAATTAATTTAAACAAAAAAAACCATGTTTAAATTTCTACAACCTTATTGTTAAGTTACTTATTATTAATTTCAATTACAAATTTGTGAGCAATACATTTAAAATAAAATAAAATTCTACGTCTAATAATTATAAATTTATATTTAAATTTATTTTAGACCAAATACTATTATACTTAATATGGTAGTACTTTTTTTTTAAAAGATATTAATTTAACTCATATAATTATGTTTTAAAAGGTGTTATGATTTTAAATATAAAGGATGATAGGTATGTTTCACACGAGTTGTTCCCATTTTTAGAAGAGCAATGTTGGGGAGCTAATTAAAAGAAGTTTATGAACATATTTCTTGTTTTCAAAATTATCAATAAATTTGTAGTATACTGCTTTTGATAGGTAGAGGCTGAGGAGTCAAATATAGTTGAGGTTTCTTGTTTTTTTTATATACCTTTGCATACCTTTTATATTCAATTTTTATGAACCTATCATCAACTATTTTTAGAAGATTTTCTAAACACATACACAAGTGTTTATGCCTTGTGAGATAAGCCCAAATGAGTCTTTCAAAAACTCACCCTTAAGATTGTGATAATAATGGTAATCCAAAACCGATACCTGACTTAATTTAATATTTTACTTTATACAACGATATATTTTAGTGAAGTTAATAGAAGTAGTAAAACGAATGACTATATAGTTTTCGGTGTAAAAATATATTTTATATTAGTTCGTTCTAATTTAGTTCATTTGGATAAAGATGCACGATCGACCGATCGGTAAATTTTAAATTTCAGTTTCCCCGACCTTAGTAACCGTAAAGACATCTCTCTATTTTTAGATATTTCTTTTGAATATATATATATATATATATATATATATATATATATATATATATATATATATATATATATATATATATATATATATATATATATATATATATATATATATATATATATATATATATTTGTTTTGTTACTTATTACATGTTTATTTTGATAAATTTATATATATGAGATGTGGTAATGTTAATTATATATTGAAACATATATACATATGGGGCATTGTATGCTCATACATTTCATGGTTACGTGGCTACCGGTGAGGAGTCACGAGGTGCACACCGGAGGTGGCACGAGGTGCGTGTCCAAGAGGGAACCACCTTATCCCGTTGTGGATCATTAAGTCTGATTTATGGGTCAATACTCATCACCTTAGTTGCGCTAAATCCTGATGTGATACCACGACCCTTTGAGAAGGGATTGATATTCCGGAATCATATGCATCGACATATAGACATTGCATTAGGGATTAGTCCTCATTTTGCTATATGTATTATTATTGTAAATGATTATATACATGTGTTAGAATGAGATCTCTAGCCAAGTATAATGTATTCTCTGTTTATGCTTGTTGCTCCGCTTTTGTATATTTGTTATTTTCAGATTGATGACTCTTTCACTGGATGTGTGGGCGAATACACCAATAGATCATGACGCCACCCAGACATGTGGAAATGCCACCGTTGAAGACGACGGATTTCAGTTTCCCTGAAGGTTGGACTGAGACGTCCTGGGGGTTTGACCCGACTATAACACAAATCTCCTATACCGGGACTGTTTTGGAGACCACCATTGTCGCTGGTAGGGATCCAAAGATTACCTATTCTCGTCAAGCGCTCACTTTTCAGATTCCTGCTTCCCTAGTCATTTCCAGCTTCCTCACTGGTACGATTGATCGATTTGGACGGTTGATTCCTTCCTCCGCCCCATCTGGACCATTGTATACTCCAGCCTTATGAGGAGTTCCCTTTTTCCACGACTTATCTATACCATCCGTAGAGTTAGGTATGTCACTTGGACCTTACTCCATGTTCACCCGTGATGTTTTTCCCATGGACGAGCCTCCCCACCTTGACCCAGTACATTTGTCATCTTTGGATCTAGACGTAGGTGAGGATGGGGATACTGATACTAAGGATTCATCTGAGCATGAGTTTGAAAGTGGAGATGACGTGAGTGGTTCAGATCATACCTTACTGAATGTGTGTAATGGGTTGTGCGGAGCTGGACCAAGAGGATATTGTGGATGTCGTTAGCGAGTGGATTATGTGATTAGTAGGAGTTCTTTAGTACTGATGGCGTGCGCCATATGACATCGTTATGCTTGGTTATATTTTTCTCCTTAGAGCAGCTCTCTGCGTGAGTGTCTGCCGAGGACTTTTATTCTGTTGGTTATGTTTTGTATTATTAACCTATCTAGACTTATCTGTTGACGCTTGGCCGTTTAGTTGTATAGTATAGCCATGTTTCGTTATTAGTTTGCTAACCCCTTCTATAAAACATGTTAAGCTCTCAAAACCTTAATAACTATAAACTTTGCTGTATCATCTTTTAGAAAGAGCTAAATTTAAAATTAAAAAAAGGACCCTATTTTCATACAAAGAGACCTTTAACTTTTTTTATGAAATTAGTACCTTTGAAATACACTCTCGCTGTTAAAAATCGAGGTGTTACAATCACAGTTTTCTTAAATACCCGTGGTGAAAGGTCTGTCAGCATTTTGAAAAAACAAAGTAAAAAACACAGTTTTTAAATATTGTGAAAGGTCGGTCAACATTTTGAAAAAATAGGATAAAAGCAAAATGATTAAAATAAATTCGGAAAAAATACAAAAACACAAAATTTAATCTAATTAAGTAAAATAAGAATTTTGAGATTTTTTTTTGTGGAATTTTTTTACACTTTAAAATAGTAAAAAATAAAACTAAAACTAAACTAGTTGTCATCATTTTTCTTCTTTTTCTTTCTCTCTCAATGAGGGGTGATTTAGGATCAATTTTGATAAAAAAAACTACCCCTCTAAATCGTTTTTATTTCTCTATTAGTTAAATAAGTGATTTTCACATGTATTTAGTGTTTCTTTTGTTTTATTTTGTGATTTTGTGGATCGTTGTATGTTTTGATTACCCGTATTTGTACGGTGTATTTTGATTTCTCGTATTCGTGCGGGGTATTTTGTTTTTCCGTCTTTGTATGATGTTCATTTGTTTCAGGTTGAAAGATTAGTTTCGATCTAGTGCAGACCCAATCAATGACTTTAGTGTCATTAACACTACAAATACAGAAGCATGAAGATTTCGGATATCTCAATATAATCATATTTGTAGGCTTATGCAATTTGTCATTTTATGCTATTAACATGGATGATGTGAATTTGTTTACAGATTCATCTTTTTTGTTTTTGGCGATTTTGAATTTATATTGTAACGATGTACTCTATCAATTTGAATGAATGAATATCATTTATTTTTAGTAAAAAAAAACTAAAGTTAATTACTCCATTTATTGACTAGTATTGATTGATATTGAATAGTATTGAGAACTCTAGTCAATAAATAGAATTGTATTCAATACTAATAAAACGTAAAACTAGTCTAATGGAGCACTAGTTATTCAGATTGATACGATTTCCAGTCGATTAATTTCTTGACTCCGAACTCATCCGTGCAAATTCATTTGAATTTGAATTTTACACCCGTTTGACCCGCAAACCGACCCACACCCCTCCTACTGTCTTTTTTTTCATACGGTTCTTTCGGTTTGTTGTCGGGTCAGACAAACTTGTCCACCCATATTTAATGTCCTGTCTTAACCAATTTTCTTTTCTTCTGGCATGCGGCGACATAAAATTGGATGCCCGACTAACTTTTTACTCATGTCATGGTTATGTAAACCACATATCACATTTAATTTCCATTTGTTATTTAAAAAGAGATAATCACACAACTTAAAGGGACACTCACATTTTCTTGAACCAGTGTCATCTCGTTTGAATTTCTAGAGATAGTTCTATACTTTCCACTTCTTTCGTATGCCATTGCCACAAATGTAACTCTTCTATTTGAACCATTATCTAACCTTTTGATTACAATACCAAACCACAATTTGGATGCTTCCGTACAGATCCATTGAAATGTATGATCAAGAAATTCAAACTTGTGTCCATTTGTAAATTGGTTTCCAATATCTATCTTCTCTCATCAACATGTTTAAGATTTGGAGATAGAATGAGTTTGGGGAAAACATGGGTGCACCATGTCTAATGCAACCACTAACATAAAATATTCAAAAACAGCTGAAAATGAAAACAAATAGGTGGCAAATGAGAACATACATACTTTAAAGATTCATTTCCAGAGGAATTCATATAGAATCCATAAGTACATTTTCGAATGTGACTTATGTTTTTTCAGCTACAAAACAATATTAATGTGAGCAATGAGTAATGAAATAAAAGATATTTACCGTTAATTCAAACTTCTTTTGCTCCTTTAGATGTGCTGAAACACAAGAATGATGTTTTGGAGTGAAAATTTTGATTGAGAATGGAAGGTTTTTTTTAAAGGGTTTTGGGTAAAAATGGGTATGGAGTCTAATCATGAAGGGTGTTATTTTTATTAAAAATCACATTTGATATTTTCAGAAATGTATCTCCGAAAATAACTGACATGCAAAGGTGGCAGGTTTTTCAATTTTCCGCTTCAAAAATCCTTAAATGCATTTCCAGAAATGTCACAAGGTTGTTAAATTAAAAATAAATTGATAGGATTTGTCCAGAGACGCATCTCGGAAATAAAATTGGGAAAAATATGGGGTGCCACTAATTTGAGGCATGTTTCAATGAGGAAAAATGTGCGTTCAAAGATGCATTTTCAGAACATAGGGACATTGTTTTAGTTTTTATAAAGTGTTTTCCACCAATTAGGATGGGATTAGAAAATCACTTAGGGTTTATAATTAGATGATTAGGTTTTTAGGATCCAAATCTCCAGTTAGACAATTGGCCTTAAGGGAAATTGTGGACAAGTCATAATACAACTTTAAACACATGCTTATGATTTGATAATCGACCATGCTTCAGTGCACCTCTAGGTCGTGCTCATGGTATAGTTCTCTATTAAACTAGTGACTCAGGGATGACCTAATCCCTCAATAGATTGCGCTTGCCCCAATCTAGAAATGTTACTCTCTTAGTTATTAGTTAAGGAATTCAAATGATTGTTAGATCTTATGCCCTTTCTTTATATTGTAGAATACGTAGAGTTACTCTCCTCGGGCTTAAGTGGTGTGAAGAGAGTTCTAGGTATGTTCAAGCTTTTGACGTAATATAAATTTTGGTTCTTCATAGTGTTGTACCCCAAAATTTGACCTCCCACAATCAAAGAAATGTTTCCCTAGAGTTCTCTCAAGGTTCACAAGGTTCACAAAGTTCACAATTGGTCAGAAAGTTTGAGAGTTCCCTCAGACAAAGCCTCATCCTAAGCAATGGATCCACAACTAGTGTTTTGAGTTTATCTAAGCTAAATGGACTTCCAAGTCCTAAAGTGATATTCATAACATCCCACATGACTTCAATAATCCCTATGTCAAGTTTCAAAGCTTTCCCAATAAGTTTGACCAGTCAGATGATCAGATATGCAAAAATCAGTCAAAATGGTTAAAAAGTCAAACTGAGGTCAACTATGATCAAATTAAAGTCAAAATTCAATATTTTTAGCCAACATCAAGGCTATGAAGTAAAATTCATCATTTGATCAAGGGTTGATCATGATTCATCAAGGAAATTCCAGATCATCAAGAATCAAGAGTTTCTAAATTAGGGTTTTCATAGGAAAAGTCAATTGAACTTTGACCAGCCATAACTTTCACATGCTTCATCAAAAATTTCCCATCCAAAGCTCATTTTGAAGGAAATTGAATTCTCTACAACTTTGTGTCTCACAAGCCAAGCTTAAAAAAGCTTAATTTGGAAGGTATGAGCTAAGACATTATAGGTCATTTCAAAAGTCAACAAAAAGTCAACTTTTTCCAAAGAGCATAATTTGAAATTGGTAAAAGATATGGACATGATACCAAAGAGGTTTTTTTCTTTCTTTTAAATGATAATAACAATAATTTTTATATTTTAATTAATTTGTAAATAAAATAGTAATTTAGTTAATATTTTCTAAAAAAAAAACTTAATAACTTTATTTTATTCTAATTAAATTCCTAATTATTACTTTAATCATAATTGTGTATATAATTAAATTTTCATTAATAATAATTGATAATTAGATTATTTTTCTTTTTAAAGTCTAAATTTTCTCTAAAAAACCTAATTTTCTTAAATTAACCCTAATTTGTCTAACCTAAACATAATTATTTTTAATTAAAACTTTAACCTATTTTTAACTTTAAATCTTAATTTTTATTTTCTTTAATTTATTTTGCTTTTATTTCCTTAATTTAATTTTGATTTATTTACCATATTAGAAAAAATGTATAGGTTTATCATTATTGTAATTTATTTTCTCGCTCGATTATTATGTATTTGCCCCAAAGCATTGTAATAGCGTAGATTTATTATTTTTCCGCATTTTATTATTTAATTTATGTGGTTAGTAAATAGGGAGTGCAAAAAACATAATTTGAATTAAAAGGACTTAGAAAATTAATAAAAAGAATAAATATTTGAAAATAAACACTCACACACGTAACTGCACCTCCTAGGGTATTCCTCTTAGGTTGCCTTTTAAACGGTCAAGTCCCTCCAGGAAATAAATCATCTTGTCCCTCCCTTCGGTTAAAAGATCAAGTCCCTACGAGGTTGCCTACGATAAATGATCTTGTCCCTTCGATTAAAGATGATAGTCCCTCCCAATTGCTAAAGATACCCTACAGTTGCCTTTGTTGACCATATGATGACCCTACGCCCGTCCCTTAATAAAATCTAAGGTAATGACTACCTATTCCTTAATAATAGGGATAGTCTTACCCTTGAAAGAATCTAAAAGAACATGAATGACTTAGTCTAGGGTAGGTACCTTTTAGTTACTTGCTCACACTTTAAAAATACTTTTCACACCTCACTATTTTCAAATATTTTCAAAACAAAGGCTTTGTATACATCCATACGAGGATCATTACAAAGTACTTAGAAAATTTTCTAAACACACGCCACACTTTCTTTCTTTCTCAAAACAATCAAGTGAGCTAAGTAACTAAGAGCCCATGGATAACCATGGATATAAAGGGTGCTAACACCTTCCCTTTATATAACCTACCCCCCGAACTCAAATCTTTTTAAAAAGGTCTTTCATGTTCTTTTATAACCTTTCCTATTAGATAAAATAAAAGTCGATGGCGACTCTTGCTATCCGCACATGTTTTTGTCAAACAAAAACACCAAGTCAGTTCTTCCACCGTGTTACACATAGCTTAGTAGGTTTGTAGAAAATCTTGGGTCCTAGTTATAAATTTTATTGAAAATGTATGAATATAACATTATAAGATTATTTAGGGCATGCTGATGAAGTATGTATATAGTATATATTAACTCTCTTCAGCGAATGTCACACATTCTTTTATTTATTCAAATATTTTTTTGAAACGTATTCAAGTCTTAATATTGTGTCAAGATTTTGACAGTACAACAGTCTTAGAGTCCCCAAAACCTAGCAAGGAAATGATTGCTCTAATACAATTTTGAGACAACCTTTATATTTCCTTTGTCTGTCTCAAGTCTCCTCTATGGCTAACTTGATTGGATTAGAATTATATAGACATTGATGGGTTGTGTTGATAAAAGTATATTTGTCTCCATTGATAAAATTACTTTTTTTTTTGTTTCCAATGGCATGCTAACATTGATTCCAGATTAATCATAACCAATTGATGAAAAGTTTTTGAGTTGGAATAATCACAATTATTAAGTGAAACAACTCTCAGGGTGAAAATATGACATTATAACATGAATGAATTTACAAACCAATACAACTAACCAATAATCAGAAAAACAAACTTCCTAGACCTGCAACCAGTTGCACATTTGGTGCAACCCGTTGAACTAAATCTCAACCGAAATAAATACAAAAACTAGAAGGGGTGTAATTGTTACCTTAGATTTTCAATGCATCCATTAAGGGAAGATAAGACAAAAGAGCATGCCATGGTAAGGTATGTGTAGTGGCAATTTTGGTGTTCGTGGGTTTTAATCACATTGGTATCGTATTTGCTACTTTTTGATTTCCATTTTTATCATGTGAAGCTGGTTAAGGAAGGGAAATAGGTGTCTCAAACCAACTCTGCTTGCAAGTGTCTGTAAGAACAAAAGTTGTTTTTGCATTCCATCTCCATGTTTTGATGATAACAATGGAGTATTTATGAAAGAACCATTTTATGTTCTGATGTTTGTTAAATTGATGATCATGAATATTTTATATATTAAGATCAAACAAACATTATGAATAAGTATGAAAATGCTATTATGCTAAGTTACTATATGTAATAATAGTTGCACGCATGCTAAAGAAGCTAGTGTGTTTCTGAATCTGAACACAATTAGAAATATCCAAGGATGCAGATATTGTGTTGGCAATGCTTTGGTGGATGTTGTTCTGAACGTGGTTTTGATTAGATAGCAATATCGATGCTTTTGAAATTAATCTTCTGAAGAACTAAGTTCTGAAGACTCTGATGACTTAAAGTTCTAAAGACTTAACGTCTGAAGCCCAAGTGCCTGAAAGATTCTGAAGACTTACAAGTTCTGAAGATTGAGATTCTGAAGAACTAAGTTTTGAATATTCTGAAGACAATGTTCTATGTGAACACAATTCTGAAGACTCTAAGACTTAAAGTTCGGAAGAATGGTCTGGAAGAACCAAGTGGTGAATATTCTGAAGACAATGTTTTATGTGAACAAAGTTCTGAAGACTCTAAGACTTGAAGTTCTGAAGACCATGGGTTTCAAGCCAAATGTTGAAGTCCTGAAGAACGTAGTTCTATGTGAACAAGTTCTGAAGACTAAAGACTTAGGTTCTTTGAATACCCAAGTATCATTGTCTCTAACTCATGCTTCATTCATTGATTTATAGTCAGAAGCCTCTGAAGTTCAGATAATAATGTTATTGTTGGCAAGGATAATACATAATACGATAATGCTTTATCCCACTACCTCTCCACTATATTTGAATTATGAAAAGGACAATACATGGATGTACTATTTGATTCCTTATGTAACGGATTCCTTAGTAGACAAATTAGGTTGTAATGGATCTTTTTGTGTTCGGATATAAAAGGAAAACATCACATGTTTGGTGACGTTGTTGGTGCGAGTGAATCCAACTATTGAAGGTCCTGATAGGATCCCAACCATTGTTGGTTTTGCTTAAGCGCAACCTGGTTGATTATCCACAAACTGAATATTTTTCTATATGAAGTAATCAAGGATACAACCATTTGGTTTATATGTTGATGTTGATTGAAATAACCGAAAGGTTCATAAACACATATATAACCAAGTTGTCAAATAGTCTTTGAACCATGTTGTTGATGTTGTCATACAATCGCATAAGATTGATGATAAAAAAAAGATAATAATGGATCAAGCCACAAAGAGTCTAATTGAATATGGAGATCTTCTAGTTGATTACTCTTTGAAAACAATTTACTAAAAGCAGAGAGATCTTAAATTTACAATGTGCTCAACTTCATATGCTACAAAAGACTTGCAAATTCGCAGAAGACAATGAAGATGATCGTGGAAGCTTCAACAATAAATCAACTACTAAAGTGATCATTGGATTGAAGAAGAACATGGGTTGCTGTCCCGAAATGTTCTTTTATGAATCAAGACGAAGAAATCATTCGTGTGCCTCAACAAAGATCAAACTAGCAAAACTTTTGAAGAAGAAAAATACTCCAACCTTCAAGTGCTCAATGAAGAAGAAACTTGAAGAAGAAGAATACCACACAACAGAGCAAGAATAAAATGCAATATTATTAGTGTGTATTTAGGTTCTTCTAATGTACTTAAGAGAGTTTACAATCTGCTTATTAAGAAGCACAAAATTTGTAAACAACCTTTCCCTAAAGGACATGTGAAGGTCAAAACTTTAGGAAGGCACAAAAATTAGTGGTCAACACATTCATAGAACTATGCGTTCTGATGATATGTTATAGGGCTAAGGCTCTGGAGCAGCTTAAAACGGTTGGTTATGGAGCATGAAGTCGCAACAGTTTGTTGTGCAGTTAGTCACGACTGTAGGCCGTGCATGAAGTACTGACACTTGGTATTGTGCAGTTAGTCATGGCAGGTTGCCGTGCATGTTCCTCCTCAAGTAGACGTTATGTCTTGCTGGATTCCTGAATAGTCTAACTTGAGTGGAGATGGTTAGTCATAGAGCTACTGTGCGATTGTATTCATGGATCTTGGTTATAGTGGATTAAGCCCTTGTTTAAGGAAAAATCACCTTGGCAGATGAACTGGACTAGCTTGAGAAGTTCTCAAGTGAACCAGGATATATCGTGTGCTCTTTAATTTTTATTTATGCTATACTTTATTTATGCTTCCACAACCCATACATAACGTAGTTTGACGCAACCCATCAAAGTGAGAAAAGTAGCCAAAAGTGAAAACCTCAATTCAATCCCCCTTTCTTGTGATTTTCTCACACCTCCAGTGTCATCCATAGGGGTCCTACCCATATGGATCTTTTCTACAAGTTCTATTTGTTTGGGTCCCTATTTTTTTGTTATTTTGTCTAATAGAGTTCCCTAGGAATATATTACTATATTTTCCTCCTGTAAATGCTTCTGTTGATACTGCGGGTAAGGTGAGGTTTTGAGTGATGGATATGGGTGATGTTTTTAATGAGTTTTTGTTGATGGGAGGGGTCTGAGGACCTGGTTGGGTTTTGTTTTGTGTGTGCTCTCAAATATCTTACGATCCCATGCATACGTACCCTTAAAAAGAGAATTGAGAGATCAGAGAAAACATAGTTCCTCCTAAATCTAAGGGTAGGAGGATTTTTGGTTGTGTCTTGATCAAATCCCAAGAGTGAAGCTGAAAGGGTTTATTCTGTTTCTTGATCAAAGCACAAGAGTGAAGCTAAAAGATTTATTTGATTATCTTGTTCAAAGCCCAAGATTGAAGCTGAAAGGTTTATAGTAACTGTCTTGATTTGAGTCCAAGGCAACAGTTGAATTTTTGTATTGATTTGAGTCCAAGAGGAGGCTGTTGAGTTGATGTCTTAATTTGAATCCAAGAGGAGGATGTTGAAGGTTGAGTGTTGGGTGTCTTAGTTTGAGTCCTAAGAGATGATTGTATATTGGGTGTGTTCTTAGTTATAGTCTAAGATAAGACTATACTTGGTTGTCTGATTTTCTTAGTTATAGTCCAAGAGAAAACGGTCTCAGGAATATGGGGGTGTCTTAGTTATAGTCCAAGAGAAGACTGTACTTTGGTGTTTGAGGGAATACTGATTCCTTGTGGGAATATCTTAGTTATAGTCCAAGAGAAGAATGAATATTTTGAGTGTCTTTATCAAAGCCCAAGATTGAAGTAGAAAGACCCAGTAGAGAGAATTTGTCATCTCTAAAGATAGAGAAGTTGATTTTATATATGACTTGATTGAAGCCCAAGGTTGAAGCTAAACAAAAAAAAACTGACTCTACTGAGAAATGTTTATCTGTCTTGTACAAAGCCCAAGATTGAGGCTAAAAGTTTATGAGAGACTGACTCATGAAGGAGTTATATTTGTCTTGTACAAAGAAAAATTGCAGATGACCCAAATGATAGTGTGTATGAATGAGTTGGGCTAATGAGTTATGAAATCCATGGTAAGTTCGTCCCATATTTTGTTAGGAATTGGAAGGGTTTGTAAGAGTCCCTTTTTCTCTTGAGTTTGATATTTATTATGTTGGCACATATCACAGTGCTTAACCATGTTTTTGAGTGCGAGGGAAACACTTGGCCAACAAAAAGAGGATCTGAGACGGGCTAAAGTGGCCTTCACGCCAGAGTGACCAGCAGAAGGAGTAGATACTCATGCAAGATGTTGTGGCGGATTTGGGAAAATCAGGTATAAAGATTTTTTCCTCGTAATAAATAATCCCATTGGTAACTTTGTATAACTTGTTATCACTTTCATGTTGTGCCATCTGTTGATTAACTTTTGCCCTACACGGTCATTTGCATAAAACTGGCAGAGCATTGTTAAGAGACTAGGAACTGGAGAGGACAAAGATAGTAGATGAGGCTCATCAAGATAAAATTGATGACTCAAGGCATCATCTACGAAATTGGAACGTCCAGGTTTGTATGAAATTTAAAAATTAAACCCTTGTAACTTAGAGTCCCATTTTTGTTGTTCTGATGTGTGTATCTTTTGCATGAGAAGATTTTTGAGACTATTTTGATTTGTGTAGATGTGGAATTTTTGTCCTATTAGACACTGACGCCATTTTTTACCGCTTTTGTGACATTGAACATTTCGTGCACATAAACAAAAGAAGCCTGCATTCTTAGACACATTTTCTTGATGAAGAATGCAATGGGATAGCCATCTTGGTACAAGACATCACCAATCACCACGCATGAAGCGTCTGTTTCCACATTTTTTTTTGTAAAATCTGGTTGGACGAGCACCGGCATGTCGATAATTTTTTTCTTTAGCTTTTTAAAGGTTAAATCAACCTCTATACTCCATGTAAATTTAGTGGAACACAACAAATATGTGAGAGGTGAGGCGAGAGTGGCGTAATTGCGCACAAAGCCCCTATAAAATTCGCTGAGGCCTATAAAACCACAGATTCTCAAGAGAGAACATGGTGGAGGCCAATCTAAAATGCCTTGCACTTTATCAGGATTGGGTTCAATACCACCCACTAAGATCACATGTCCTAAATAAGAGACTTTATCAACTGCAAAAACACACTTTGGTAACTTCACAAAAAAAAGAATGAGATTATAATAAGTCAAACATAACTTGAAAATGAGTAAGTTGATCATTGAAATTATTATTGTAAATCAAAATGTCATCAAAGAAAACTAAAACAAAATAGTGTAGATGAGGGTGCAATAAGTCGTTCTTAGTATAATGAAAAGTGGAAAGGGCATTAGTAAGCCCTAAGGGCATAACGAGAAATTCGTAGTGCCCATCAAAAGTCCGATAAGATGTCTTATGCGTGTTTTCCGATGCAACTCGGATCTGGTGGTAACCGAAACGTAAGTCTAACTTGGTGAAAAATTTGGCATAACCTAATTCCTCTAAGAGTGCATATATGGTAGGTATTGGGGAACGATTTTTAATAGTAAAACATTTATAGCATGATAGTCAACACAAATGCGCCAAGTTTCGTCTTTCTTTTTAACAAGTAATACGGGCGAAGAAAATGGGATGTGACTAGGAATTATGACACATTAATTTAACATGTATGGGTTATTATGGTCAATGCCTCCTTTTATGAGTGTGGATAATGATATAGTTTAACATTGATTGGTAGTGTGTTGGGTTCAAGAGGGATATAATGGTCATGTGGATGTTTTGGTGGCAAGCCCGAGTGTTGTTGGAAAATTGTGGGGGTAGAGTTGGATTCAGTTAAACATTTGTGGGTGTAGGTCAGGTGGTAGATGTTCAAAAGTGAAATTTGTGGTAGAGCCAAGGGGTGAAGAGGAAGGAATTTGTTGAATGGTCATTAAATGAATTGAGGAAACATAATTAGTGTGAATAAAATGTCGAAGTTAGTGGAATGTGATATGGATTGGTTGAGATGTGTGGTCTCCCTTTAAAGTTATGGGTTTGTCTTGATGGGTAAAAGTTATGGAGGGAATTGAGAAATTTGTCGGAAATGATCCCAAGGTGCGTAACCTCACCATGCCCAAAACCACACCAGTGCCTTTAATTGGCAATAAGTAAAAAGGGAGGTGGAAGGGTTTGTTTTGTAGAATAATTTTAACATTATTGTAGAATCATTCACATTGTAAATGTGATCCATTTCCCACCATTAATGAAAATTGAGGGATATGGGTTGCCTTTAGGTTGAGATGGTGAGCAATCCGCGGTTGAAGTATATTGTGGAGTATATTGTGAGTGTTTCCCGTGTCAACCAACAGCATGACAGATAATCCACAAATTTGACCTTTAAATTTAAGTGTTTGGGGGGAAAATTGACCAGTTAGGGCTTGGGTTGAAACTATATCGTGGTCTTCCAAAACTTCATCTTTAGCCAAAAGAAGAAGGAATCTAGTTGATGAACATTTATGACATGTAATGATTTTTTATCATAATTAAAACACAAGCCTTGAACCATATATTCTTGAATTTGGACTTGAAAAATCCGTATAATGGGAAGCTTTATAGTGGTATTGGATAGTTGAGGTTTTGAAAGGTTTGGACCTTGAGGGTTAGGAGAATTGGGAAGTTTTGGGATTTGGGAAATGGAAAAAGTGTTATTTTTTTTGTAAGGGCTAATGAAAGGCTCGGAAAATTTGGGCTTAAAATCCTTAAGTTTGGATTCAATGAGTTTAGCAAGCCCAATAGAATGGGAATTGAAGTAGGTTTATGAATAGCCATCTCATTTCGAATTTCTAGTGTCAACCTCGAAATAAAGCAATTCAAAATAGCGTCAAGGGGTAAACCAATGACTTGATTCTCTAACTTTTCAAACTTAGTTTGATATTCCACAACAGATTCATCTTGTTTTAATTAGAATAATTCAACTTGATGATTCTTACAAGAAGGACCAAAACGTAATTCCAAAGCTCTTGTGAAAGAAACCGAATCTGATAATAATAAATTTTGAAGCATCCATTTAAATCAACGCAAAGCATCATCTTTCATGTAAAAGGAAATTAAAGACAATATTTTTCATGGAGTATATAAACTAAAAGATTGCTCCGATTGGAACAACCATTCAAGTGGATTTCATCCATCAAACATAGAAATCTCAAGTTTAAGTCTACGAAAAGGTGGTAAAGGTGGAATATGTGGGATTTGGGAATAAGGGTTTTGTGGAAAATAGGGGATATTATAAGTTGAGGTTTGTGGAAAAATAGTTTGGGAGGGTATGTAAGGTTAGAAATGAGGTGTTGGTTGAATTGTTGTATTTCTCATCATGCTGTAACAACAGAGTGTGTGGGTGAGTTGGAAAAAAGTGGTTCATTGTCTTAAGGGGATATTTGTGGGTGAGGTAATATGAATAATAGGGGTGGAACCCATGAGGGTAGATGAAAGATGATGAGTTATACCCGAGGAAGTTGTTGCTGAATGAACAGTAGTTACAGGTTGTTACTGTTCGTTTTGTGGCAGCAGCTTGTGGAGGGTAGACATGATAGATTCATGTCTAGAATCCTATATATATTTTTCGTTTGACATTCTAGTGTGGATATGCCCCATATTTTGCTCTAGATTTGCATCCACCGTATCAAGCCTTTCATCCATTTGTTGTTGAACTTGTGCCATAACAATATCAAGATGAAGATGAGATGTTTGAACAATTTCTTCAAAAATTTCACTTGATGGAAGATTGTTGGGTTTGTGAGGGATCATGAGAACAATATATGAAAGCACCAGTTGAGGAAACCTTAGATCTAATGTTGCATTGAAAGACAATAAAATAAAACAATTTTTTCTTTCTTAATTCATTCAAAACATCAAAATTATATATATATATATATATATATATATATATATATATATATATATATATATATATATATATATATATATATATATATATATATATATATATATATATATATATTAATTGATTAGATTGACCATGAGCCACTTGAAATAAAATAAAGTTAAAAATACTCCTCTAATCCAAAATAAAATCTTTAAATAATATTGATGTTTTCTTCTCCCTAATGGGCCTAAGAGAATTCTTAACATTTTCTAATAAACCGAGCCTAACTTTTAATTGCAAAATTATAAATTCAGATCTTCCTATTCTTTTAACTCTTTAAATCTAGCAGAGCTATTCAACATCTCTCATTAAATCTAGTAGATCTTCCTATCCTTGGTGAAAATTATATGCTAGTTCTCCCCTCCCATGATATCTATTTATTGAAAGAAAATAGTGTGGAGAGCATGTTATGAAATGAGATATTTCAAAACACCACGAATTAGTAAGTTAAAATACAAACAAAATGAAATCCAATATATTGGGAGTATATATAGAAAATCATGTAATTCAAAAAATATTTAAGAGAGATATTATAAAAAAATTATATATGGGAGTATATATTAAAAATTGTATGCTAGCATTGCACAACATTTAGTACAGGGTGTATGTAAATAGAGAATCCATTGAAAATGGATATTTCAAGAGAAAGACACAAGCTTAAGTTTTCACTCAACATTTACTATAGAGTCCTTCGATGTCTCATTTATTTTTCTAATGTTCTTCTTTTTAAAATGATTTATAATTTGGAAGAGAGTATTTGGTTGTAAATATTTAGAATGTTTTTGAGACTCAGAGGTAGTTTAGTTTGGTAATTGAATTGTCTGTTTGTTTGTGAAGGAATTGTCCATAAATACATTTACTAATTATGAAATGGGTTATGGAATATTTGATTAAGATCTGATTGGTGTAAAATATCCGGTTGTAAGACCTAAATCTATAATTAAATCTAAATCCGTTTTAAATATTGTGATATAATTGAATTATTATTAATCAATTTAGCTTTTATTGATTTTGATTATCCATTTATATAATTCAGATATAATTAAATGGTTATTAATTGTTAATTTTTTTGGAATATTTAAATATATAATCAAATCCAAATCCGTTTTAAATATTTAGATATAATTGAATTATTATTAATCAATTTAGTTTTTAATGATTTTGGTTATCTATTTATATAATCTATATATAATTAAATGGTTATTAATTGGTTAATTTTTTTTTGGAATATCCGGTTGTAAGACCTAAATCTATAATTAAATCCAAATTCGTTTAAATATCGGGATATAATTGAATTATTATTAATCAGTTTAGTTTTTAATAATTTTGGTTATCCACTTATATAATCCTGATATAATTAAATGATTATTAATCGGTTAATTTTTTTTTGGATTCGGTTATAATCCGGTTATTATCCAAAATCTAAATTTTTTAATTTTCAAAATAGTAAAAATATATATATCTTTTTATTTTTTCTAAATTGGATTTTTTTATATAAAAAACCGATTATATAACCATAACCGAATTTATAATTAATTTTGATTAAATTGTGATTTTGATTATAAATTTAAATCATTTAAATGGTTTGAAAATAGTTAGTTATAACCGACCTATCTCTATGAAAGTTTATTATTTTAGATAGTCATAGCACTTACTTTGTTAGAGGTCAGCTATGGTTATGAACTTTATGTTATAAAAAAACATATTAAATATCTAAAAGATATAAGGAATGTGATAAGAAACTTTCTTGATTTATGTAATAGATGATTTTTTTAGATGTTAGGAAAATGTTTCATGCAATTATGTTTAGGGCATCTGAAGCCCAAAAGTTTATTGGGTGCATATCAAACAATGTGTGTATTGGCATACCTTATGCCTAGTTCTGTTTATTAATTTAATTAATCTTTTTGAAAAACAAATAAAAATGTTTATTGAATGACTTTAGTGGATTTATAACGATATCCAACCCGAGCGTTTATAGAAATCAAAAAATATTTTATTAAATATATTAAATCTTATATTAAAAAAGTATGCACGGATTTATAAAAAAATACAAAATAATTTAGTAGAAATGCAAATTTGAAATAGAAATTGTCCAAATATTTCTTTCAAGGCTATTTATAGAGAAAGAAAAATTAATATTTTTATATGATTAGTATTTTTAAAGAAACTTCTTAAATTAAAATAGTATATGATAAGTTCACTCAGATTTATATTAAATTAACATGGAAATTTGTATGGGGATGACTGTTTTAATTCATGTATTGGAGGTGAAATAGGATCTAGTGATAAATTCTAGCAAAAATTTCCACTCTGAACTGATACGCGTGTGTGGGATATTTGCAAACACTATGAGACTAGAGTCAACGACGATGTATGTGTGATATTTTTAGGTTAGAACCCTGCCTGTTTGAGAATGATGTGTAAAACCCTTCTTTTATAGTGATGTTATAGGATTTTCAAGGACCTAAATTCTTATATTTGTTATAACTTTTTGGGTGGGCATGTGCTAGAGGATCCTTGAGATCTGATGATCTATGAGTCATTACAGCTCTGATCAGGTGTACTTCTAAGGCAATGTTCATCTTAAGGTTCATAGGTACTAGGAACTTATTGTGTATAAATACTGATGTCAATGGTTTAGAGTCAATAAAATTTTCTTGTTTTATCAGGAGGTCCTTGGAAGCTTGGCATGTCTCGATTTATGATATTAGGGAAAAAAACATTCCATGGGTCATATATCCTCTAGGCCATTCACAAGGTGTAGACCTTTTAGGATGTCTTATAGGGCCATTAGATGGATCTGATGACCTATATATTAAGTCCTTTGGTAGTTCTTGCTGAGTGATTGAACAACACAACTTATACCCTATGTTGAAACTAGAATAGTTGATCCTTAAGATAAGTTTGAAGTATTCGAATATTGGTTTGTTTTAGATACCTCAAGCGGGGGCCTACTCCGTGGTGGAATGTAAGTGTATACATGTTGAACATGCTCGTTAGGGTCATCAATTCCACCATAATTGTATGACTTTGGTGGTTTCTTTGGTGATTTAAGATTCCTACAATCAATAATTTGCTTGGTGGATGGATTATTTCAATGATTAAAAGAGGCGCGGTGGGGTATGGCTAGTATTGTCGCCTCTTGAGTCATGAGAAAGAGAATTAAGATCATGGTGGCAGTGATAACGTCTTTTGGAAACTCTGATGCTAATTTTAGTTGTGAAACAACTTTGATAAGAGAGGCCCTAAAAGAGGATGTGGGGTGAGTGTGTTGCAACACCTGTAGCTGAATTGCAGTTTAAGAATATTTTTTGTGTTGATTTTCTTCTATGTGGAAAAGTTTTTCATTTAGGAGATTCACATTCTACTATTGCACTAAGTTGTAGATGTTCATCACAAGTTCATTTACACCATGCATTCTTAGTGTCGCTTCGAGTTGTTGGAGGTTCCATGATATATATGGATTAAAATAGTAGAGTTGTGGCAGAGGATTTGGTTGCTGCAAGAGATGAAACATAAATTGCTATTGGAATGGCAATCGTGGACGACAAGACTCTCCAACTGGTAAACAAGTTTGACTTAGTGCCATAGGTGAAGTGATCAAGATAAGGACATCTTATAACTGATGTGGTTCTTTCGTCATAAGAGAAATAACCAATGCAACAATATCTTGGAGAATTTAGATCATAGATCGAATCTCAGGTGCAAGAATGGAATTGCGGTGAGTGTTATAATGATTTGTCGTGGTTCCTAACATTAGAAATAATAACAATAAACAATTTAAAAGAGGCTTAAAGTGGTCAAAACTTGGTAACATAAAAAATTACGATGTGTGAAACAGTTAACATAAAGTGGTTGTTGCAGCACAACTAAAGAGATTGATGCAATGTGATGGTATTTTGTTAGGGCCAGGAGACGAATTTTCATAGACAGTGTCGTTATTCTGGCGTGGAACAAGAAATGAGTACTACATCAATAATTTTTCCTTTATTTATCTGGACCATTTTTTTTAAGGGTAATGATAACTTGTATCCTAGAGACACAAAATAATAACTAAGCGTAAGCACTTTATTTTGAAAGTTGTACATTAATTTTACTAAAATTTTATAATTATTTTTTAACAAAAGTTTTTTATTTGTGAGTCTCTTAGCATGTGCCATTAGCACACAAGTTAGCATGACCTTTTTTTAAATTAGGATTTAGCCATATCCTCGTGCAAGGTATGAGTTATACATCAATTAACTTCCTTTTTGTTGCGTAGATAATAAGAAATAAATAATGAAATTACTTACATTAAAAAAAATTATACTTATAACACAACACAAATACGAGTTAATATTTTTTTTGCCTATATCAAATTGGTGATTTTTGAAAAATCTCCCGGTAAAAAAAGTTTCAATTTCCCCCTGTCATATGAAGATTCAATTGTTTTGATCTCTCAAAAAATTTAATTAAATTCCATTGTTTTGATCTCTCAAGAAATTTAATCATAAAAATAATGGCATGGCATGTTTTTTTTTTAAAACTCGTCAATTTGGCAGGGGGTAAAATATGTATTAGTCCTTCAAAAATGACTTTACATTTTATAGGTTATTGTCATACCCTAACTTTTACCCATAAGATTTTTCATATTTGCATTTTGAATACAAACAAGATCACACACTGGTTCGTCTATCCTTTTTGGTCGCATGTTTATGCCTCGCAGGGGATCACTATTTCTTTTGTTTGCATATGTTCACTAACCTTTAATTAAAATCCAAAAATATTTTGTTTTCCTTTATTAAAATTTTCAGGGGAAAACATGTCAAAAATACCAAAAATAGCAGTTCCTCGGCTCGAATGAATTTCATCTGAACAAAATCGAAGTTGATTTGCAAACAACTCAAATTCATCTTATCAAGGATTTTCCGAGTTTTAATTGATTTATTCAAGGAATTCCAAGGTTCATGTGTTTATTTTCATACCTTCTTCGACACATAAAATAATCGAGCCGAAACAATAGCCATGTAATCAAGAGAACAAAATATTCAAATTTTGATCTGGTTAATCGATTAACCAAATGGTTAACCGATTAACCAGGGAAATTTTTGAATAATTTATTCAAATTCATCACATCCTAGCCCTTGATCTCATTTGGAATATTCTAGATCCATTCCACTTTTATTCATCTACATCACTTTGATCATTTCCCACCATATAACTTCACCAATCACCACTCTTTTATAAATTTACCTCAAAATTTGAATTCCAAGCCTAATTTTGATTTTTCAAAGAAAGATTCATTCCACCAAATTCTCATACCTAAACTCTTTAAATATATGCATTTTCTCAAGCTTTTGATAGCCAAAAAAATCTCTTGCAAAATACACCCTCAAACCACAAAATTCACCAAAAGCTCATTTTCTCCTTTTGAAAGTTATCAAGATTTTGCGTTGAATTCTTGAATAACTTTGAGCTAAACCTTCATCCTTTTCATTTTTCTTCATCAATTTCGATAGATCAAGCTTGCTAGTGGAGTAATTTGAAGTTTGTTCTAGGTAATTCATCTTCCTCCATTGTTACACCTTTATCACCATCATTCAAGATGTAGATCCTTGGTGCTTTTGGTTGTTGATCCTTTGAATCATAAATTATTGTTTGATTGTCGGGATCTCACTGTTTTCTTACACTTTAAAAGTTGTGTCAATTCAGTTCATGATCATAAGGTGTTTAAAAATTGTTTTAAAATAGGATCATACTAAATTTTGGCCTTTTTTCTGCTTTTGGTTCAGTGTTAACCAATTAACCATTTTCAATACAAAATAGTTAACCGGTTAACCAGTTAAAAAATGGCGCAAAATTCAAATTTTTCACGTGTTAACCGGTTAACCAAGTAGTTAACCGATTAACATTGTTCTAGTGGCAATTTTTCACTTGTTTTTGGTTCCTTTTTCTTCTTCTTCTTCTTCTTCTTCTTCTTCCTTCTTCTTATTTTTACCTTGGTAGACATATTTAGAATTTATTTCTCTTTAAATTCAATGGACTTTGGGTGTATATTAGAGTGGTTAATGTTTATTAGTACAAATCTACCTCTAAGTGAATTATTTAATTCACTTTAGGTACTTTGCATTAGTGATACATTTTCATACCTTGAATCCATTAAAATGAGAGATTGAACTTAAAGATAAAAGAATACTTATAAGTGTAACTCAATTTGGTATTCATCTTTATTTTTGTACGGTATTACATTCAGATGATGATTTACATATTGTTTATCTCGCATGTATTAACACTAAAATCATTAACCTTAATTGGTTTTGGCCGGCCTCATTTGTAGGGTAGTTACTCCGTAAATTACTCGGTGATTTCTTAACATAGACCTAAATGGGTCCCTACTAAGGAATAAAAATCTAATTGGATACTTGCATTTTCGTGGACCGGGTCACGTGTTAGTCGCGTCATCCCAATGTTGGTTAATCATTTGCGTTAGATCTATGACTTTTGAAGCTTGTTGCGTAGTTGCTTTGGGTATCCCAGTCGTCTTTCAAGTCTTTATCGAATTTAGGTCTAATCGCATCGGTTAATCACTATAGTGTAAGATACTAAGCGAAATTGGTTTCCTTTTCGGTTTTTGTACTAAGTACCTTGTTACTCTTTTGGTTGTGGATGATTAAGTTCACCATACCATTATTATGTACATATTATTATTACTACTACTACTACTACTATATTACTATTTTAATATCCTTCTTTCACCTTATCCTCTTTAATTTCCTTCTCGCTCCTTTATCTCCTTTACTTTTATTATGCTTATATTATGTTTTACCATCCATTATCATACTTATGTTTATGTTTATATATTTTTGTGCTTTTTTCTTTGTCCACTTAGACACAAAAAAATTAATAAAGGATTAAACCTCTAAAAAACTTGTGATCTTGATCTTGGACTATGATTACTATTCTTTGCATTGGAATGGGAGATTTGGACTTAGATTCTAGGAAACTTTCCTTTTGCTTTTATCATCATGGAGTTGGTACCTTAGCCTTTATTTGGCCAATTGCTAGTTTATGCTTTTAAGGATGGAACTCTTGTGCTTATGCTTGGAATTATCATCAAGTTTGGTTAGATCTTTCCTCTTTTATCTCTTTTATTTTCTTTTTAGGATAGCCTCTTCATCCCATCCCCTTCTTCAATTTTCAAAACTTTCCTTCTTTTTCAAAGGTTTCTTGTTTTCCAGCTTTCACCATTTTAATAAATCAAATCTTGACTTTTTGTCAAGTGGTTTTTACTTCTTCTTTTCTTAAATAAATGTCAATGAATCTAATCATTTTGACTTAAATTCAAAAATAAAAAGAACCAAACTCATTCAAGTCGTTTTTGTGCCTTTGTGCACTTTTTTTTTTCATTTCTTAAAATCAATCAAAACCAACCATTTTTCACTATTTGTACCATGAACTACAGGGTTTTGATCATACATTACACTTTGTGGATACGTATGCATGATATGAAAGTCTCGTCAAACACAAAAATCTTAAAATAAACATTTCTTTTCTTATCCCCCACTCTCATTTAACATACCATTTTCAAACCAAAAGTAATAAATTTTTCAAAGGGCTTCCGTGGAGTACTACAAACATTTTGGGTGCTTAAAATCTTCACATTTTGTAACCAAACCCATTACCCTTGCTCTGCGTGATTCTTTTAGCTTTTTGCTTTTAGATTCATTAGGATTTATTCGCTCTTTTTTTCTTCCTTTTGGAATAAAATAAAAGCGCGTTGGCTACTCTGTTTACGTTGAGTTAAGTTAATCAATAGCTTACACTCATGATTTTTACCGCTACATTTATTAATGAGTAAATTTCTTGAGAGGCAAAAACAAATGAATCTTCATATGGTAGGGGCTAATTCAAAAAAAAAATTATAGGAGGATTTAAAAAAAACACCAATTTGGCAGGGGCAAAACATATATTAACCCTAAAAATAATTAATGATGATGTGGATCGTAAACATAAAGACATTGAGATGGTATGGGCTAAGCATGAGTTGTGTTCCTATATGCATTCCTTTATTTGTTTTGTATATGATAACAAAAAATAAAATAGTAACATGTGGCCCATTAGCTCAGTTGGTTAGAGCGTCGTGCTAATAACGCGAAGGTCGCAGGTTCGAGACCTGCATGGGCCATTTTTTATAATTATACGTAATGCATATATCTATTATCTATTACTTCTATTACCATATATGAAGTGGATAAGGTGTTTTGGGCTAGCCTATTTTTTATTCACATTAAATCCTTTAAAAAAATCTGACAGTTTTATTTTTAATATAAAAATTTAAAATAAAATAATATATTCTCAAAGGAAATTATTATCTTAATTAAATAAAAAAACTATAAATCAGAACAGTAACATGTGGTGGTTATATATTTTATTTCTCTTTGATTTCATTATGCCGTGTCATAAATTTAAATTAGTTTAAAATCCAAATTTCCATTCATTTATAGGTGCATATTAATTTATACTTTATTTATTTTTTCATGCATGATTACAATATTATGTTTTTAGAAATATTTCATGAGATTTTACATTGTTAATATTAAATAGTTAATGTAATTAGCCTCATCATATAAATAGTTAATGTTAAATAGTTAATGTAATTATCCTCATCATATAAATAGTTAATATCGAAATCAAACTTATAAAAATTAACATAATTAATATTTTCATGCGGTGCACCTTAAAAAAAACGGACAAACAAGCACGAGAGTGCTTGTTTGGACGCTAGTAATTATAATGAAAATAACTAATGAAGATGTTAATTTTTGCTTATAAATATATGATTAAAATTTAATAAAGTATATACATAAATGATATCAAATGAAAACACAAATTAAAGAATAAGAACATTGAAACAAAGTTAGAACAAAAATACTAACAAAAAAGTATTTTGTTTTATTAGACACAACAACATGTTTGAATTGTTAATGGTAAAAAAAAATCTATAACGGTTCATAGCCTCTAAGTATAAAGCTTAAGAAGGCAAAATGTTTAAGACGATAAATCAGAATAAAAGTCTATAATGATCACCCATAGCTCCACAAACATGAGGTTTAAGAGGGATGAATGTTTAAGACAAAAATATGAATGATATATAATTATCATTGTTTGATATTTTGTTCATGCGCTGCCATTTTAGAAGAGGCGAGCGCAAAGGCTGGAGAATAATATCTCATTCCAAGAGAATATTTCTAGGGCAATAAGAAACCTTTAGTTTTGGTAGATTGATGTTTATTGTGTTTATGCGAGTTATATTCTCGACCAATTTTGTAAGGATAATGATATTTTCATTGGGGCACGCTATTCTTGTGTTATTAAAGCAACACAAGTTTTTTAATGAGACACTCACTTTATTTATAAAATTTTGACTATTGTTGATTTACTTGTAAGATATAATATAACAAAGGGATGTTATTGAGAGCACCTTAAAGGCTATTGAATATGTTGGATCCTTGTATGGAAATCCATGCCTCCCTTAAGGCTACTTATTACGTTGGATCCTTATGTGGAAATCCTTTTCACCTTTAAGGCCATTGAATATGGAAAGTCCTTATGTTGGAATCCTTGCCGCATACAAGGCTATTGACTATATTGGAACTTTATGTGAGAATCCTTGTTTCCTTTAAAGCTATTGAATATGCCAAATCCTTACCTCACATAAGGCTATGGAATATGTTAGATCTTGACGCAAGGATCATTTCCATCTTTAAGGTTATTGAATATTTTGAATCATTATACGAGAATCATTTCTGCCTCAAAGGCTATTGAATATATTTGATCCTTGTGTGGGAATCCTTGCTGCCATTAAGGCTATTGAATATGATGGATCCTAATGTAGGAATCCTTTGTGTCTTTAAGGATATTGATATGATGAATCCTTATGTGAGAAGCTTTGCCTCCAAGGTCAGTCATATAAATGCATTCATCAACACCTTCTTGAACTTGTTTATCTTAGAAGCACAACTCCTTGTCAAAAGTATGTTATCCACATAAAGACACACCATAATCAAATTTCCTTCAGAATTATATTGCACATACACACCATACTCCATTTCACATTTTTGAATCACAGATCCGTTAAAAATGAATCAATCTTCAGATTCCAAGCCCTTGGAGCTTGTTTCAGCACGTACAAGGCTTTATGTAGCTTGTACACCAACACTTGTTTGTTCTCTTTCTCAAATATAGGAGGTTGTAACACATATACTTTTCTTGCGATGGATCTTTTAGAAAGGCTGACTTACATCTAAATGTATCACATAAAAATTCCTATTTGCAATTATAGAAATAACAACCTTTATGGTTTTATGTCTTGCTTCAGGTGCAAACCATTCAAAGTAGTCTAAATCAGACTTTTCTAGGAATTCTCTAACTAGTAACTTTACTTTATGCTTAGCAACTGAACCATCTAGTTTCAACTTTATCTTGAAATCCCATATCACATTGATGGCTTTCTTGTAATGAGGTAGAGCAATCAATTCCCATGTATTATTTTTTTCAATGGCCTCAAGCTCTTCCTTCATGGAGTTCACCCACAACTTCTTCTTGATATCCTTATTGATGTTGGCAGTTCTAGAGTCCACCGTCATGGCATTGTGTATGAGTTCTCTTTAATATTTGTCTAACTCTTTGTGGCCTTTGGAAACCTTCAGAATGAGGACCACCTTTAGAAGTTCCTCCTTCAAAGGATCGACCACCTTCATAGGTTAGATTACCTTCAGATTCAGATCCACCGTTAAAAGTTGGATTTCCTTCAGAGGTTGATCCACCATCAGACTTAGACTCACCATTAAATTCAAATTCATCTTCAGACTCAGACTCACTTTCAGAGTTAGTGTGATGTTCAGATTGAGACAATCGTATCATGTCATTAGTTTTCTTATTCGAGCTGATCATACTAAGGACCATAGGACCCTTAACCCATCCAGGCCATTTTAGGAACATAGTGTGAAAGCTATCCAGGTTTAAACCTATGGTGGTTGTCACACGATACTACACTCGGACGAGATCATCTTGAGGAAATTATTGGTTAGGTAGTAGTCCAACGTACCGATGATATCTGAAGGATGACTGCTAACACCAGGAACATCTGTTAGAACCCTCTAGTTTCCTACAGGTACAATGAAGACAAACCTTAGTACACAACTTTATAGGTTGGTTCTTATCCATTGACTACATGCTCGTGATTCGAACCTTTGAACCTGTGTGCTTTGCGTGATCTTGTTTGTGTTTCTAGCATACATGCATTCATCATAAACATAATCATCATCATATCCATTAAGGAAAACAATTAAGATTATTGCAAATATGGGCAGAGCAAATATCACTTTTGTCAAGATTTTTAATGACTATGTTCTCGATATCGCCCATGTTTGCAATAATCGATTTGTTTCCCTAAAAATGGAAGAGAACATTGCATGTCATTGAATTCTTGCATATATCTGCATTCATTCGATTTGTATGAGAACTTATCCTAGTTGTTTCCTTCTTCAGTTGTTTGTCACCCATCAATCTGTTTCCTCAACACAAATACAGAACTAGAGCTGTTGTAAAATTGAGAATGGAAAACCAAGAACAACATAACATGGAAGTCAGAATGGAAATTGATGAGTTGAAGTCCAGTATGACCAAGCTCACTAAAATGATGCAAGTTCTTATTACTAGAGGTGAACCACCTCAAATAACTGTGATCTCTGAAGTCTCAACTGTAGTTGTTGACCCTCCTCTGATTCAGCAACCAACTTCTACTTGGCCAAAATTTGGGTTACCTCCGGATTATGTGCCAATATCTGCAACTACTCCAATGGTTTCTCCATCTATTTTACCAATATTTTCAGCTCCGACATTTGTCAAACCTCAACTTGTTGTACACACTACTGCTCAAGCTACTTATGAGAACTCTCCTTTCGTGTGCCATGCTTCTGGTCCACAGGTCGAAAGTCAAGGTGAACCTGGATACATGGATGAATTTAGAGAACAATGTTTGACTTTTGAGAAGAGGGTAAGGGGTTTAGAAGGCAAAGATGTCTTTGGTGCTGCTGTAATAGACATGTGTTTGGTTTCTGACTTGGTTATGCCTGATAAGTTCAAAATTCCTGAGTTTGAGAAATATAAGGGGCATATTTATCCTAAAATCCATCTACTGATGTGTTTCTGCAAAATGGCTGCACATGCCAAGAAGTAAAAACTTATTATTTGTTGTTTCCAAGACAGTTTGAGTGGCTGCACATGGAACTTGAGAAGAACCATATCTAGAGCTGGAAGGATTTATCTGATGATTTTGTAAATCAATATAAGTACAATTTGGACATGGCACCTGATGCGTGTTTTTCGCAAGTGTACGAACACGTCAGAATAATATAAAAGATTGTCGAATCCATATAGACCAAGTGTCAATATATTGTATCTGTTGTTATGGTGTGTATCTAAGGCAATTGAATATAATGGTTTTAAAGGGTGCGCAATGATAAATAAAATAGTAATTTAAAATGATTAATAAAGACAGGTTTGAATGCAATTCACATAACCAATTGATAATCCAGTACCTGTTAATAGAACTACTTATGGGCAATGTTTTCTACTTTGAAAAGAACTAATTTAATAGGAACTATCGCTTTCGTGTATTCAGAACCGAGTTGTACTCTCTAATCAACCTCTCCTATTGTCACGAATAAAAAGGTGCATACTGCGTTAGAGTAGTAAACCTATTTTTAAGAAATATAGTATCTTAACTAAGTTGAAAAGTATTTTGTCCTGGATTTCTTAGCAAAAGGAAGTTCTCACGAACCAAACTCTAAACTTCTTAACGCGTCCGAAAATAATTTTAAAATCTCTTTTCTTTTTAATCTAAAAACTCCTAATGAACTAGACAAAGCGCTTTTGGCTGTTTTTGAAATAGTTCAAAACAATTAAGTTAAATAGGCATTGGACGGCTTTCGATCTTACCCAACGAGACTTTAAAGAACATGAAACTTATATTGAAAGTTAAAATAGCCCTTAAGCGTTTCTACAAACAGTTGTACGGATTACCGGTTCAATATGATCCTTACATTCTAACCTTTGTAAATTTAGTTAGACATGGTAAAGTAAATGTTCATTTTAATATTTTTCATAAAGAGTATTTAGTACGAGTGAAGAAAATAAATAAAAGTAGTGCGAGTGGGGAAAGTAAATAAAAGTAGTGCGAGTGCGGATAATAAAGAAAGAAAGCGAGTGCGAGAAATAAACGAAAGTAGTGCGAGTGCGAGAAATAAATAAATTAAGGCAATGCGGAAAGTAAATAAAGTAAGGTGAGTGCGGAAAAATAAAATACGAACTGGAATTAAAATGGCGGCAGGATTAACTTCCTCCCAGAGTGCTCCAAAACTCGATCACACAGACGTATACAGACTCAATCACTCGATTGTAGTAACACCGCGATGTGAAGTGATTACTAATTTAAAACTGATATATGCCTAAGAGATTCTACGTTTGGATGATAAAAACGAAATTCTAAAGTCCTATTTATAGGCAAACATTAAATGGGAAAAGACTAGGATGCCCCCCTCCACTTTAGTGGAGGGAAAGGTTTTTGCCTTGTGGCGCCCGCCACAGGCTCGTGGCGCCCGCCACAGGCTCGTGGCGCCCGCCACAGGCTCGTGGCGCCCGCCATGGGTGTAAAATGGTGAAGAAAGTGGGGATCGTGGGCATATAGCAGTTGTGGAGTGGTCTTGAGACCTGACCACGTCATGGCTGACCCCATGGCGCCAGCCACAGTGGGTGTCGTAAGTGCAAAATGCTGAATTTCTTGATTTTTATTCTTTTCAGCTCCTTTTTCGCTCCTTTTCTCGATTGAGCCCCCAATTAGATTAAAAACCTGATAATAAAGAAAAACAAAGTAATAACATGAAAAAATAGAAATAGACCTATAATGCATGCGAAATCGGAGTCGGAAATACAGTGAAATTTAGTGTTATCAAATCCTCCCACACTTAGACCTTTGCTTGTCCTCAAGCAAACATTTAAAGCTCAACGAAGAAAACTGGTGTCAACACGTGATTTGGGCTAAAAGGGCTTCTAAGTTTAGGTCAGGTTGCAGTGACATGTACTAACTAAGTGAACCAAGGGTATCATAATGACACAGACATAAACTTCAATCCTATATTAACCAACCCATATCATCCCACAATACCTAGGCCTATCTTTTCATCTCTTTTTGGGTCCCTTTCATTCAGGCGCAATCACATTAAGCCCGTTATCCGTACATGCTTCATAGTAGAGTAACCAGTTAGTGATTCTGATCCATAACATAGGGTTTCTGGCACATACGCATGTGTAAACCCTTTTTTATTTGACCTAAATGTAGTTGCGGGGGATCAGATCATAATTCGCCCTACCAAGTTCAGTGTCAGATACCTCTGAACCAACTAACAATAGGTGACTGTAATTTTTTGTCATTTTGTGGCAAGAATATTTTTTTCTCTTTTTTGGTTTAAATGACTTTGTGAGGGTCACCTATCCCAGAGTTTGCCTTTTTCTCTTTTTTATTAGCACTGGATCATTCACTTATGTTCATCGGTCCCCTACGTAGAGCATGCTTAGGCCGGAGCTGACTGCTAGAATAAACTACTTAGGACAATTTTTTGAATGATAATAAAGGCCATGGTATGCGGGGTTTAAGAGTGATTCCTTTATTCATGAAGTCTATGGTGCTAAAACGATACTAATGTTTCAAAAAGTTCACCTAAGTCACCACATCCTAATCCAAACCTGTCTTAAAGCCCAAAAAAACATGCGAAACAACATTGTTTTCTTTTTGAATTTTTTTTGGTAAGGCTAAGGAAATGGGGAAAATGAGGATTTACTAAAGACACTATATTGGTGACTCGTCAGACTCATGCATTATCTAAAAAACTTAAACTAAATAACTAACTGGAAAGGAAAATAACAGAAAGCAAATAAATAACTAAGAAAAGGGAAATAACAGAAAGCAATAAAATCCCCTCCCACACTTAAATCGAACATTGTCCTTAATGGTTCAAAATAAGTTAAGGAGAGTAACCTGGAAAACTACTGCTGAGGACCACTGGTGCCCTCGCCGTCCTGCTATGAAGGTCTGGAACGACGGGATCTACCGCGTTGCTGGTCCATCTGGTCCAGTCGTGCTAATAAGTCAACCTAAGCACTCTGGACCTCTCGAAGGTTACCTAGGATGGAACCCTGAGTGACCTCCATAAGTCGGTAGTGCCAGCGGTTGACTTCTCACTGGCGGGCTTGCTCTGATGTGATATCGGTCAAGGTGCGGCAAACGTTCCCGTAGGCACGATCCGAAACCAATCGTGATTGTTCCATGTAGCTCATGTTGTCCGCCAATTGTTGTGAAATGGTAAAGAGTAGGCCGTCTCGCCTTTCCTCTCTAGCCGTCATATCACACCACATCTCCTCAGTGATATAAAATCCAGGAGTAGCACCTGCAACATGGTTAGAGGAAGATGGTGCGGTGTGTAACTGTGAAGGATGATGGGGGACACGTGAGGTACGGGAGAATGCTTTCTCCGATCATATTCTTCATCAGTGTCATGTGCCTCCCCATCAGGAATATTAGGAGGAAGTGGACCCAAACTAGGTGGAGCATTCAGATCATAGGTCTAGTTCTTTCATGACGTACATCGGTACGTCTACTGCAAGGCAAAGGAACAAATGGGATAGCTACACCATGAACCATCAACTCATAACCACCTGCTCTCCTCGTTCGGCACAATTTCATGTCTTTTAGAAATTTTAAGTTAATTGTGCGAGGAGGTAGGGGTTCAAGTGTAGCTATCTCATTGTTCAGGTTAAGGGCCCGAGCAATAGACGTAACAAGTCCTCCAATAATAATCGGTCATGTTTTATTAACAGTTAAAGCCATGTATGCAAGCATAAACGGGACCGAATTGATATGACTATTAGTGAGGCTTCCTTGCAAAAATAGAAGCTCTTTAGCATTTACCTTATTTGGACTCTCCCGACCAAAAATAGTACATGCCAAAAGATATCTGAAAACTCTTATGGTCGGGTTATGGATGGTCGACTCAAGTATTCCTTCAAACGAATTTATTGAAGTACTTGACAACCTCTGCCAGAAGGAAAATACTTCGGCCGACCATTCCAAATCCAAAGGTGCCTTACATATAGCACCCTCCCAATGAGGGATTCCTAACAAGCATGTTAGTTCGCCGGTACTGTATTCATATTCAATTCCAAACAGTCTAAAATTAACAGTACCGACTGTTCTAGCAGTGTTAGGACTGACAGTGTATATTAATGAACTCAAAAATTCAATTGTCAGCCTCTCAAAGGTGGGTTCTTGATTCACAAAAATATTATGCAAGCCTAGAAAATCTAATAAATGAAAAACACTATGATACTGTAAACACCCCAAATTTTCCCTCACTCATATCACACCATGGCTTGGGATCTTTCATTTTTTGTATAAGCATAAGCATATCATCTCATATTGCATTTTTGTTTCACTGCATGGTTCAAGTTCATCTGCATCTAGGGTTTGTGAATTAAGCAATCCAAGGATCCATCTGAGAAATCCCAAAGGTCTTAAAGTATTCCAAGAGGGTCCATGTGTGTTCTATCATCATATTATGTCCCTCAAAGTTCATGGAAGACAAGAAATCACAAGAACTGACAAGGCATGGAAGCAGAGCTAGGGTTTTCACTACACAGATGACCAAAATTAGGGTTTTGGTTTCAGAGGCCTTAACTCCAAATTTTTGGGCCATTCTTGTTTCTATTGTTCTTAAGATGTTATAAGGATCATGTGTACCAAGTTTGATGCAGAACTTCATTGTGGAAGTCATATGTTCACTGGGTAACTTCTTGAGCAAGTTAAGTCAAAATCAGGGCATCTGAGGCCCCCAACAATGGAACTAAAGGGTTATTTTCATCAAAATGAAGTTATATGATCTTTATTTGATCTTAGAAGAGGTTGGAAGTTCACAATATTGAATAATTTTGAGCCATTTGCAAACTTGCCAAAAATGGAAATGACTTGAAATGCAAACTTTCCATTTTGGGAAAGTTTTTCAACATCCTCTTTCTCAACCAAAAAGGCTTCAAATGAAAAATTCTTGGTCATGAAAGTTGTAGATTAGGTCTTTCCCTTTTCAAAAAGTACAAGAATATGTCTTGATTCATCATAGAACTCAAGATATGGCCTTTCAAAGTTGGCAAAAATCCTAAATTTCAAGTTTCATGTCAAAGAGGGATTTTGCAAATTAGCATATTCAAGCATTCTAATGACTTCAAATGGACACAAACACTTCATAACATGTCAAGACAACCTCTAAACATCAGAATTGGCCCAAGTTTTCATTGCTTTCATGACTTGAACTTCAAGAAATCACAAAAGGGCCAAAACTCTCAAGAAATGCAAAATGCATTGAATTCTCTCACCCACTTGTGCCAGCTGCATCAAAACCATTCCATGGCTCTCCATGAAACTTGCTGAGGCCAGACACCCCAAGAAATCAGACCTACCATGGCCCATACCTCAAGTACACAAATCTTGACTTTTTTACAAATCACCCCATACCAATCAACCCGTGCCACAACAACTTTCTGAGCATTTCCATTGGCTAAAGCAAACATTATGGAACACATTTCATAACACACAAGCAGCTAAATCATCCAAGAACTCAGAATCCACAAAATTTGTCAAAAACTTCACTTTTTTGAAACTCAAAAACCAACCACTGAAACTTCAATTTTCTTTCACCAATCATCTCCACATAACCTAAGGATCACAAAGCACCCTTCACCATAGCCTAAAAGCCACTAAATCAGAAATACGATTTCTGCATCCTCAGAACCAAACACCTCAAAACAGCCATCACAAGCTTGCTCTAAGCTCATCTTCATCATCAGGAGGATCATTGGGGTGGTTTTGAACCAAGAGGGAGACCAGAAAGCTCAAGAACATAAAGCTTCAACTCAGGTAGCTTCATGAACTTTTTTCCAGAACTTGTTATTTAAGTTTCTAAATGAATCTACATGCTTCACTGATCATCCTGATATAATTTGTTTTGAAAATGATTGAGAAATGAGTATGTATTGAACTTCTGAAAGTTTTGTTCATTTTCACAATTTGCTTCGAATCTTGTTTTTGATGAATGATAAATGTGTTTTGATGATGGATTCTTGCTTAGGGATTTTAGGGGATTGATTCTGGAGCTTTAGAGCTTTTGATTTAGTCTAGGGAAGAAGATAGGTGTTTTGGATGGCCGTAGAAGATGACCGGAGCTAGCTCCGGTCACCTGAAAATGCTTAGGGTTTGTAATTAGGGATAATCTCCCCAGTTTGAATGTGGGCCGTAGGATTAGGATTATCGCGTGTTTGGAGGGTCCAGATCATTTCACTTAAAACCCTAATTTTAATTAATTAATTAAATCAGTTAATTAGCCAGTTTGAATATGGGCCATTGATCTGCGCGTGCAGCCAATTCCCTCCCTTTCCAGTTCAAATTTCACCCCTTGGATCAGCATACTTCTCATTTTTGTTATTTTTATTTCATTTTAATTGCATTTCCTTGCATATTTAATTTAAAATACCAAAAAGCATCCAAAAAATATTTTCTTTTGCATTCTGACTTTAAATATTTTTCTCATTCCAAAAATGATTTTTATTTTATTTTTTGCATTAAAAAAGTATTTTTAAAATATTTAAATGTTATTTTCAATTAATTAAAGTCTTTTAATTAATTAAAAATATATTTAGGTTTCTAAAAATCACCCAAAAAATCATGAACCATTCCAATACATTTAGAAACATTTTCAAACTCTTCACACAAATTTCTTTTTGGGTTTGATCATAGTTTGTCAATTTTCTTTGAATTAAGGGTCATTAAATATCATTTTTTGAACCCTAACTTTGAAAAATCATTTCTGCCTAACCAAGAAGAGTTTGAAGTTGATTCTTTTTGCATTGTTTTGCATATGGAATGTAGTTTATAGGTCTTTTTCCTCATGAATTTATATTGCATTTTCATTTTGATTTGCATTTTCCCCTTTGAACCACCCAAAAACCCTAGAAAACTTAGGAAATTCATAACTTGTGATTGGTTAGGCTTCTGACCTTCTCCTTTGGGGAGTGACCTAGTATGGGATTAGGGTTTATTTGAGCTTAGTTTCAATTTTTTATCATGTCATATGATTCTGTTTTGTTCATTTGCGTCTTGCTTGTCCATAAAACCCTAATTTTATGTGTTGATTTGCATTCATCTTGCATATGCATCATTACATGAACTTGCCATGACATTTCTTGCATTCATAAGTCATCTTAGACATCTTAGGACATGTTAGAACCATGCTTGATCATTTCTTCATTCATTTGCCATGATTTGCATTCATTTCATTTCATTAACTTTCATGTGTTTTCAAACTTCAAAGCATGCCTCCTTTGCATCTCATCTTTGTATGATCACACATATGCATTTTGTATGCCTTTGAATCATCTTACATGACATTTACATTGCATAAACACTTCTGACTTTGCTCATTTCATCTCATCTCATCTCATTTCATTTCATTTCTTTATGCTTTATACTTTGTGCATTCATACTAACCATTTCAGGAACTTTTGGTAAGTTATTTGTGGGAAGTGGATTTGCCTTCACTTCTCACCTCTTCTTATCTCATTCATATGCATTCTTGCTTGTCCTTGAAGTGAATTTGATTCACTTATGTTCCATCTCCCTCACTTTCTCTCTTTAAGTTTCTTATTTTCTTCAATGAAGTAAGTAACTTATTCTTCTGCTTCTTCCTTCTTTCATCTGCTTCTACCATTGGTGGCTTCCTTGAAGATCTTTATTAAGCCTCAAAAATCATAGGAACATCCAAGCATGATAATAATTAGGGTTGTGATTAGTCCCCCCTAGATTTTACCTTTGAGTCTCCTTGAGTCTCTCTTCTCATCTCAATAATCAGAGACTAAACTCTTAAAGTTTTAGGACTTTGGAATTAGGGTTATGCTTGCATCCTTCTGTTAGGATGGGGTGTATAACTTTAATCCTAAGTGTTAAAACTTTAATTTGTTTAAACCTCTTAATCAAATCATCTTAATAATCACTAAGACTTTATCTTGTAACTTGGGCCTTACATTAGGGTTCTAATTCTTCCTTTATGGTTAAAAAGGACTAGCCCTAGTGTTTAATGGACAAGTCCCCCTCAAGTTGTCTTACAAACCATAAAACTCATTTCTTAATCTCATCCCATAATTAAAATCCACTTAATAAAGGCTTTATTATATTATGAATTTAATCCCTAACCATGGATTAAGTTGAGGTATCTTCCTCAGCTTAAGCGTTCTCATCTATTATCCTTCTATTAGGATGGTGTAATGAGTCCACTAATTTGTGATTAGCGATTAAACTCATTACTTAACACTAAACAAAAACCCAAAAACATCTAAATAATCACAAGTAGGTTAATGATTTTAATCCTACATCATCATGGTAATTAAGTTGAGGTGCTAACCTCATACTTAAGTATTCTCATTATCCCTAATCAGGGAAGATATAATGAGTTTACAACCTTTGATTTAGGCTTAAGCTCATTAACTTATGCAAAACACCAAAAATAATAACAAAACTAAAAACGCAAAAACAAACAATAATCGTCTCCTTCAGGATTCTTTTCTCATCACCTTCATTCACAAACGAGAACTTGCTTCTTCCGTCTAATGCAAGACAATTAGCACTCGAGCCAGACGAGTCATACACTTGAGCATAGGCAAGCAAGCAGTTCAAAGTCAATTTATCTTTCAGTCTCTTTGAGTCGAACTACGGTGTTCTGACTTCCTCATTGCACGCGAGGATACGTAGGCATGACTTAACAGTTATCGAACAAAAGTCTCTTTGTCATCCCCCTCTTTCAGCATTCTCTTTTAAGCCTCAGTTCCTGAGCACTCACCTTTTTGCACTGACACTTGTATATTCTTTTCCAGCTTTTGCACACAGATAACACATGCACTACCCCTTTAAACACAAACTTTCAAGCGTGGATCCCGTCGAGTATGACGGATAATCTGGGTGCTAATACCTTCCCAGGTTGTAACCAACCCCCTTTCTCAGTTTCTCTGGTTCGCGACCGTCTTATCCATCTATTTCTAGGTTTATGCAGCATTACCTTTCCTTCAGGATAAAAATGCCTAGCTGGCGACTCTTTTCAGTTCATTTCATTTTCTCTTTTCTCCGACCGTTTGCGTCTGTACCCTATTTGACCTGGTGTCTTTTCGAGGGAGCGACAAATACATACCCAAAGAGTACAAACAATTATCATCTACGTACCTAGTCGAGAGAATTTCTCGACTCTAAAGCCTTTGAATGATATTTCTCTGTCTATCTCCCGGTTTTCCATCGTGAAGAATATATCCGTTGAACTCCATTGTTATTGCTCCTTGAGAAGTTGAATATGGTGAAGAGTGGTTTATGTAGGAAATGGTAAAGATTGGATTTTTATGGTTTTTAGTGAATAAAAATAAAAATGAGTTTTAGAGGGGTTTTATAGATGGTGAATGTATGAGAATGGTGGGAGCTTTAATGGGGTTCAATGGGGGTTTTAGGAAGATGAAAAAATGGGTTTTGGAAGTTTGAAAGTGTGAAAATGGTGGGGGAGATGAATCTTCCCCGAAATAAGGTGGAACGGCCTGGCGGACGCCATAGGGCTATGGCGGGCGCCATAAGGCCATTTTCCTTATGGGCCAATTTTTTTTAATTCCCCATGCGGGCTTCGCGTACCTTTTGTCTTCGGGGGGGGGGGGGGGGGGTCCGGATAGCGTTTTCTTCTTTCTTCTAAGGCACAAAGCTTGCATACCTTGAATAAATATTAAACATAAAGAGAAATATATATATTTTTTTGTTTATTAGAGGCACATATATAAAATAAATACTCATGCATATAATAAGGAATATATATATATATATATATATATATATATATATATATATATATATATATATATATTAATGATTTTCAACAAAAATACATGGAAAACGTAGCATATGTGATAAAATAAAATATGTCTGGAGATGCGAGAAATAAAATAAAGCATGAAATATTAAATACTAGAGCAATAATATCAGTGTAAAACAATCATGTGGTAGGTTTCTCTGCCTGGTCCAATCCACGAATCTCAGCAATCTCTCTTCGAAGCTCTCCAATCTCCTGATATAGAGCATCCGCCTCTGTGGCATGGGTTAGGTCAGATACCTCAATCTGTAATGCCAAGTCCGCTACTTCATGTTTGAGTCGGGTAGTCTCCCTGCGGAGCTCATAAATCTGGGTTTGTAGATCAGGCGGCTGCAAAGACATATTGTTAGACATAACAGTGATTCGGGGAGAAAGAGGTGTAACAGTGTACTCAGCGGCGGGAGGTGATTTTGGCTCTTCAACGGTCTCCCCATAACCCTCTAAAGCGTAACTCCAATTAGCAGGGTCGTGGACAATGGTCGTCAGTGGGCCAGGTAATGTAAAGTAATGTATCACTTTGTTGTCGATCAATATTCTAAACATGTTGGGCTCAAAAGAGGCCCTCCTCATCAATCCTTTGTCAAGACAAAAGTCAACATCCATGGTGGTGTAGCTGCAGAAGGTCCTGAGATGTAATAATTTGCGGGATAAACCCAATGCAGTAGCAATCTGTGTAACAATCCCACTGACATGTATAATGCCTACAGATAACTTGGCGACACTGGCAATGCCCTTCAACAGAAAGTTGCCGCAAGCAACTGGGTGTGACTGAGTCGCACAAAACAGCATGAAAATCCCCTCCTCACTCAGCAAAGTATTTGTATCTGGAAAACCGAGGAAAAAGTGTGCTAGAATTATCTGGAAGTATCTTAACGCGGGGTTGTGGACGACTTGAGAAAACAAAGTGGAAGGATCTTGGCTCCCTCCACCTGAGATGTCACTCCAAAACTTCTCCACTTCTCTGCTCATAAAGTATCCCATCGGTGTCTCTGGAATAGCATCAGGAGTAGTCTGAAAACCTAGTAAATCACCAAACTCTTTGTGAGAGAAAGAGTATTCAGCCCTGAACAACTTGAAAACAGCATGTCCATCTGGTCCAGCCCAGGGGTCATGATTAAACAAGCTGAGGAACTCTAGAGTCAAGTTCCTGTAAGTATTGTTCATGTCGTCGAACTGGTCCCACTGGAGTTGGTGGCATAAGAATCTGACACTTGGCTCTATCCCCAAGGCATCCATGCAATCTTGGTTTGGGTACCGTGTAGGTGCCATAGGGCATCTCATGTGGACATAATAACGCTTTCTCTGTGCGTCGTCTCTAAAGGCCACGTGCATGTCGTCGGGATTCTGCATTCTGCACAAGTTTAGCAAAAACGGTCCTGAAATCACATAAAACATTCAATCGTTAGTCCTGACAAAATAATAAAGGAAAAAAAATTAAAATAAAGTAAAAATAAATAAAAGTTAGATAAGAAAACCATGGGTTACCTCCCATGCAGCGTTTGTTTAACGTCGTTAGCTTGACGACCGGATTTTATACATCATTTGAAGGATTTGGTGGATCACTTAGAGTATGGCTGGAGTATGTTGTTGGAATATCACCTCCTTCATAGGGCTTCAGTCTCTGTCCATTGACGATGAACGGTTTACATGTTTGGTTCTTGATTTCAATAGCTCCAGATCTTAGAATCTTAGATACTTCGAAAGGGCCAGTCCATCTCGAACGAAGCTTTCCTGGAAAAAGTCATAACCTAGAATCGAACAGAAGAACATGATCGCCTATTTTGAAGTCTTTTCTTATGATTCTTTTGTCATGCCAAGCTTTTGTTATTTCTTTGTATATAATGGCATTTTTGTAGGCGGATTGTCTGAGCTCTTCTAATTTGTGGATATCACGGATACGTTTTTCACCAACAGTTAGGTAATCCAAATTCAAAGTTTTGATGGCCCAATAGGCCTTATACTCTAACTCAAAAGGTAAGTGACATGATTTTCCATAGACTAGTTGATAGGGGGTTGTTCCTATAGGGGTTTTGAAAGCGGTTATGTAGGCCCATTTATCAAGCCATCTCACATATCCTTCACCTTTTCTTTTCTTTCTTCTATAGGTCGGCTCATTCTTTTGAACTTGTGGTGGTGGTTCTGGATCTATGCTAAGTATTAGATTTTCAAATTTGAGCTTATTCATTTCATTCACCATCTCAAAGGTTAGCCTTACCCTCTTAGCACTAATGATTTCCCTAGTTTCATGGTCCTCAATTTTTCTCTTTTTATGCTGGAGCTCGAATAAGGGTACATTGGTGCCGGTATATTTCAATACCTCCACGTATGTTTTGGATTGGGATTATACCTTAGCTTCCACAAAACTTTGCAGGAAAGGAAATGGTGGGATATATGGAGGGGTAACAACAATAGTTGCTTCATTCTCTACCTTTATGACACCCTTCCTTTTGGATGGTTTCGGTGGATTTTTCTCTACTCTTTCCTCACCACAACTCACATCATGCTCATTATCACTCTCCTTAGGATTTTCGATCTGTTTTTCACTACTAGTTGTTATAACACATTCATTCTCCTCAGGGGATGGTCCTATAGGTGTTTGTGCAAGTAGGAAGATTTAAGTCTCCAATGCCTTAGTGTGATTCACGAGGGACTCGACCATATTGTTTATTTGCCTAAAGGTTTCACAAGTATCGAGATGGTGTCTTCTAAACTCTTCATTCTTGAGGGTTTGTGTCTTCACAAAACGATTCATCATAGATTCTAGCCTAGAATTCGTTATTGTTTCAATGAAATCCTCCAATAATCTTTCAAGGTTTGGATTAACAGATTCTAGCGGTTCCTCAAAATACTGGAAGTCTTGCGGTTGGTAATTGTAGAGAAAATTTAGGTGCGGCTCCTCAAAATTTTGGGAGTGGTGATTTGAGTGAGAATGAGTTAGTGATGCATTAAAATTCTCCATTTGTATTTCAAGGTTGGACATATGTGATTCTTGTGATCCCCCGAAATACTGGGAATGGTGATTGTAGAAATAATTTGGGTGAAACATAGTAATTTTTAATTTTTTTTATTTGTTATAAAAAAGTGCCTTAGTCTGAACGGTATAATAATAGGGTACGAACACGTTAGAGTAATATAAAAGATTGTCGAATCCACAGAGACCAAGTGTCAATCTATTGTATCTGTTGTTATGGTGTGTATCTAAGGCAATTGAATATAATGGTTTTTAAGGGTGCGCAATGATAAATAAAATAGTAATTTAAAATGATTAATAAAGACAAGTTTGAATGCAATTCACATAACCAATTGATAATCCAGTACTTGTTAATAGAACTACTTATGGGCAATGTTTTCTACTTTGAAAAGATCTAATTTAACAGGAACTGTCGCTTTCGCGTATTCAGAACCGAGTTGTACTCTCTAATCAACCCCTCCTATTGTCACGGATAAAAAGGCGCGTACTGCGGTAGAGTAGTAAACCTATTTTTAATAAATATAGTATCTTAACTAAGTTGAAAAGTATTTTGACCTGGATTTCTTAGCAAAAGGAAGTTCTCACGAACCAGACTCTAAACTTCTTAACGCGTCCGAAAATAGTTTTAAAATCTCTTTTCTTTTTAATCTAAAAACTCCTAATGAACTAGACAAAGCGCTTTTGGCTGTTTTTGAAATAGTTAAAAACAATTAAGTTAAATAGGCGTTGGAAGGATTTCGATCTTACCCTACGGTACTTTAAAGAACATGAAACTTATATTGAAAGTTAAAATAGCCCTTAAGCGTTTCTACAAACAGTTGTACGAATTACCGGTTCAATTATGATCCTTACATTCTAACCTTTGTAAATTTGGTTAGACACGGTAAAGTAAATTTTCATTTTAATATTTTTCATAAAGAGTATTTAGTGTGAGTACGGAAAATAAATAAAAGTAGTGTGAGTGCGGAAAGTAAATAAAAGTAGTGCGAGTGCGGATAATAAAGAAAGTAAAGCGAGTGTGAGAAATAAACGAAAGTAGTGCGAGTGCGATAAATAAATAAAGTAAGGCAATGCGGAAAGTAAATAAAGTAATGCGAGTGCGGAAAAATAAAATACGAACTGGCATTAAAATGGCGGCAGGATTAACTTCCTCCCAGAGTTCTCCAAAACTCGATCACACAAACGTATACAGACTCGATCACTCGATTGTAGTAACACCCCGATATGAAGTGATTACTAATTTAAAACTGATATATGCTTAAGAGATTCTAAGTTTGGATGATAAAAACGAAATTCTAAAGTCCTATTTATAGGCAAACATTAAATGGGAAAAGACTAGGATGCTCCCTCCACTTAAAGGTTTTTGCCTTGTGGCGCCCGCCACAAGCTCATGGCGCCCGCCATAGGTGTAAAATGTGAAGAAAGTGGGGATCATGGGCATATGGCAGTTATGGAGTGGTCTTGAGACGTGGCCACGTCATGGCTGACCCCATGGCGCCAGTGATAATGAGAAAAAGTATCGTTTTATTACTATGTTTCAATGTCGTTTTATCGCACATTTGCCGTTTTAACACCCGATTCCTCGAGTTTTCTTTGTCATTTTGCAGGTATATCAATTACAGAGCTAAATCATGATCCACAAGTGAAATGAGCAAAAACAACCATTAAAAGAAGAAGAAAAGAGGAATTATGCATAATCTGCACTTTTTGTAACAGTCACGATCGTCACCTAGGAGTCACGACCGTGACACGCTAAAAGGAGCAGTCACGGTTGTCATCAGTCCCTCACGACCGTGACGCGTGTAAGACAAGGGAGATGAGCGTGACACCCTTGTCACGAGCGTGACAAGGAGAATTTAGGGTAACTTGCTGAGACTTGGTCATGTACGTGTGTGCTACGTGAATTCAACCTTCCTATTCTCCCGCAGACCAAGCCATGCAACTTCTCCCTGGATTTTCTCAGCATTTACAAAGCCCATGCAATTATTCCAACTGCCAAGCCCAATTATGATTCTATAAATAGCTTAGTTTCAAAGAACAATTTACAGAGTTTTATTTTTACTTTTCTTGCGGAAGCTCTGCCGTATTTTCATTGCACCTTGTTCATTTATTTTTCCAGCATTTATTTGTTCTTGTTTTAGTTTATATATCCCAACCAAACCATATAACAATTTCGAACATTAGGAAATTGTTATAATTTAATTTCTTTCAAAGCCTTCAGAATTTCTTTTAGTAATTTTTATTTCCGATTCCGGTCTAACATTTTAAATTGTTATTCAGGTTTTTATTTAAATTGCATTTATATTAATGTTAAGCATTTATTTTTCTGTTATGTATATTTTATTTTGTATTCCTCCGTTTCTGTCTCTGTCTGGTTCAACAATCATGAGTAGCTAAACACCTTAGGGCGGTATGTAATTAAAATCAACTAAATCGGTAAAATCAACTCTAGGCTTAAAATAATTAAGAACTTAGAATTATGGCTGTGACTTTTTATAATAAAATCAATCTTTTTGTTACGAGAGTAAGGAAAGTGTAATAGGTTAGGTCAAGACCACGAGAGTGTGAGATTTTAACCAGATAGCTAAAGTTAGGCATTTAATTTAAACACAGTGAGAGCGCTTTAAAATGAATTAGAATTACTAAGTTTCCAAAAATTATTTCTAAACACTTATGGGCTAGCGAGAGCAGGCATAGGGCTTTAGGGGTAAGATCTGAGATAAGACCACGAGAGTGTGAGTTAAAGATATTTAAACTGGTAACCTCTACAGAATAGACTAAGTGAACCATCTTTATAAGCCTAGGTTAGATTGACCCGCCTAAGTTAACATAATTACATACCGACCGCCTTAGTATTATTTTATTAAACTTAAATTTAATTCCCGCCTTTAATCCTTAAAAACAACCAAAAAATCGTGACAACCATTCACCTTAGCTAAACTAGTAAATCCTCTAGCACTAAGTAATCATAAAGTCCCTGTGGGATCGATAATCTTAAATATTACTTCGATAGGATGTGCACTTGCAGTTAAGATACCGCTAGACACATATTAGAGTACGTCTTTAGCCCATCAGCCAGCCACAGTGGGTGTCGTAAGTGCAAAATGTTGAATTTCTTGATTTTTATTCTTTTCAGCTTCTTTTTCGCTCCTTTTCTCGATTGTGCCCCTGATTAGATTAAAAACCTGAAAATAAAGAAAAACAAAGTAATAACATGACAAAATAGCAATAAAGACCTAGAATTCATGCGAAATCGGAGTCAGAAATACAGTGAAATTTAGTGTTATCAGCACCTGACCCCCGTCAACTTCAAAACATGTCTCAAAAAGAGAAAGAATCATTTAAAGAGTACGTCAAGTGTTGGAGAGAGCTAGCTGGTCAAATGGAGCCACCTTTGGATAAAAAGGAATTAACTGGTTTGTACATGGACACTCTTCAACCATTATTTTGGGAGAAGATGGTATCAAGTGTATCATCTGGTTTTGCTGACCTAGTCACTATTGGAGAAAGACTAGAGGAAGGTATCAAGAAAGGTAAAATTACCAATGTTGAAACTTCTTATACTGCAAGAAAGTATCATGGGAACTTTCAAAAGAAAAATGATGGTGATGCTTATGCGATTTCAAATGAAAGGAAACCTTAAAGCAAGCAACAAAAATATGTTCAACCATATGTAGTTGCAGTTGCTCCTGCTATTAAGGCTCAACCAGCTCAAGCTCAAGCTTCTCATCACGCTCTTGGATAAAATCAGTATCACAATAGGTCAAACTTTGATCCTATCCCGATGACTTACACTGAGTTGTACCCTTTTTTGATTCAAAATGGTTGGATTACTACTAGGCTTTCGCCTCCTATTCTAGGTCCTCTTCTGGATGGTTATAGAGCGGATCTTCAATGTGTGTTTCATCAAGGTGGAATTGACCATGACTTGGAACACTGCTTTGCACTGAAAGCTAGAGTACAAGAGCTTATTAGAAACAAAATCCTTTCCTTTCATGATACTAATCCTAATGTTGTTACCAATCCTTTTCCAAATCATGGGAAGTGAATCTTCAGATGACATCAGTAAGGCAAATTATCTTCAAGGCCAGAATTTCATACAGGGCAGTTCATCCTTGTTGCTGATTGATGACTAGGCCATTGTTTCTTTCTGTTTGCAATTTTCTTCAATTGTATTGACTTGTTTGCTTTTAAACTTTGTTTGTATTTTCATGTTAATTTTAATGAAATGAGCATTGCAATGATTTGATTCAATTTCATCTACTACTTGCATCTTTATGCTTCATATTTCTTATACATTTTTCTTTATCAAGCTTTTACAATGATTGGAGGGAGGATGATGAAAACGAAATACCCAATATTGTTGTTGGGATGTTTTTAATTGGAACTTGGATGATGATGTACACACATTGTTTCAACTCCCAAACACTGGAGAAATAAGGAAGTTAATCCCTTGTCAAACCTTTAAGCCTTGAAGTTGGAGTTTCTTTCTATACGAAAAACCCCGCAATCTTAACTTGGGGATGGGTAGTTCTCAATTAACTAGAATGTGCATTCAAATACAAGAGAATCATTCAAGACACCTTTCAATAAAGGTTACAATCTCATGCACACATTAAGAAGTGTTGAAGATGTCTTTTAATTCAAAAGCCAATGATGGTTCACCGTAATCATTAAGCCAAGCAGTCATTATCTTTCAAAAGAAGTGATATTGAAGAAAAAAAAGTGAAGCCCGCAAAGTCAAAACCTATGAAGGAGAATTAGGAAAATATTGGGGCATCCCGCTGACTGTAAGTTCAAATGACACACTTCAGGAAAAATTAGGGATAAATAAAAGAAAATCAATCAAGAGGTCATCAAAATCCTCAACGAAAACAATATGAGTTGACCAAAGTCCTCACCAGAAATAACAAAAAGGAGGGAAATGACCGTTATCTCAAAAAAATTCTTTGGCTTATGAACTATCTTCATCTGTGCAATCCCAAATTTCTTGGAACTTGAATGCATATGTTGAATTAATTGAATGTAGGACTGGAGATCATCATGAATATTGGGTTGGGTACAAATAAACTTTGAGCCTATATCCTTTGTTTCAAAAACCGTGAACCAGACCACTTTACAACCCTAAAAAAGACCTAATTGAATCCAGGTTTCTTTTGAAAAGCATACTACAACAAGGTTGCTCCTCTTTCATTTTTGTCTCAACCGTCATGTTTTGACAAGTTTTTCATTTGTTTTACATCAATAGTTTCATTCCAAAAATGATTTTTGATTTCAAAATTTTGCATGAACTTTGCATTAAAATTACCATGTTTGTACACACACTTTGAAAACAAACATTATTCATTAAAAGAATTTTCAAACAGTTGAGAAACTTGTCAATGATCCTATCAGGGGCAAGTTCCTTCCAGGTCCTGTGGTTCAAGAGTTTTGTTGCTCAGTGCAAGTTATTCTCAGATTTGGTTAATCAAAAGATCTCTTTCAAGATTCAAATGGGTTTAGCCTTCTCAACAATTATTTCAAGAACTGAAGCTATGATTAGTTTATTCTCTCAACATTCATTTCAAGAAATTGAAATCAATTTATCTCCGACAGTAGTCAGAACTGAAGCCTTTATCAGTTTATCCTCATCAACCAGTCATTCTAAGGCCACTTTCTTCAAGAATCCTCAAGCATCTTTTTCATGACTTTTATTATCAACTTGATACAGTTTACCAGTGAGAGAGAGATATGTTCAAGAGCAACATCTGTAATCCACAATCAGAATGGCAATGATCTCTATGTTAAGGAATCGGTCTTTCCATCTTTTCACTCCCCAAATGAGTATAAACTTATCGTTCTTCACTCCTCTAAGAGTCTAAACTTGTTGTCAGCATTTCTCATACATGAAACATTTTACCAGGGTGCTTCATCCCCATTTTCATGTACATTTACATGCCATAATGCTTCATCCTCATTTACATTACAAGGGTACTTTATTCCCATTTTCATATTCAATGCATTCAAAAGTGTTTTATCCTCATATGCATTTTTCGACGTCTTGTTTTTTTCAACATCTTACCATGAGATCAAAGCCCAACTTACTCGGCGCTTACCTTCGTGTTTATCTGATGTCTCTCCAAAACCTTTTCTTCACATACCTGTTGCATTTTCTCAAATTTTACACCTTTTATATGATTTTGTTCTCGGGTGTCCATAGTGGAGTCATAATTGATTTGATGTACTTTCTTGGACTTGTCTCACTTCATTTAGTTCAATTCTATGATTTTGTGATTCTCTTTTATCTGATTCTGTTCTCGGGTGTCCATAGTGGAGTCATTATTGTTTTTGATGTACTTTCCGAGAATTTTCTTACTTCATTCAATTGCTATTCTTGGATGATGTGATCACCTTTTAACATATTCCATTCTCGAATGTCCATAGTAAGGTCATCATTATTTTTGATGTACTTTCCGAGACTTTTCTCACTTAATTCAATTGCTATTCTTGGATGTTGTGATTACCTTTTTTCCGATTGCTATTCTCGGATGTCCATAGTGGAGTCATCATTGTTTTTGATGTACTTTTCGGGACTTTTCTCATTTCATCCAATTGTTATTCTTGGATGTTGTGATCACCTTTTATTCGATTCCATTCTCGGATGTCCATAGTGAGGTCATCATTGTTTTTGATGTAGTTTCCGGGACTTTTCTCACTTCATTCAGTTCAATTCTTGGATGTTGTGATCACCTTTTTTCCGATTTCCATTCTCGGATGTCCATAGTGGAGTCATCATTGTTTATGATGTACTTTCTGGGATTTTTATCACTTTATTCAATTATTATTCTTGGATGTTCTGATCACCTTTTATCTGATTCCATTCTCAGATGTCCATAATGAGGTCATCATTGTTTTTGATGTACTTTCCAGGACTTTTCTCACTTCATTCAGTTCAATTCTTGGATGTTTTGATTCTCTTTTATTTGATTCCATTCTCGGATATCCCTAGTAAAGCCATTACTGTCATTCTTGGATGCTTCTAATGTACTTTTTTCGTGACCTTTTCTCACTTCATTCAGCATCGTTCTTGGATGTTGTGATTCTTTCTGTCCAATTGCCATTCTTAGACATATTTGCCTCAACTGAGCCATGTTGTTGTCTCCAACATGTCGTGTTCTGCTTTTCCCCATAAGAATTTTATTTTCCTTATCCCCATCATTTATTCTGCTTTCTGTGCCATTTTATTCCCCACAGATTTATATGCTTTCATAACATTGTTTATGCTTTCATATCATTTCATATCATTAATTTTATTTCATTCCATCTCATGGCCTCTTAGGGTCAAAAATTAGGGTTTTCTATATTTAAGTCTCTTCTATCTTGTCGAAACGAAGATGTCAATCTTCATATCTCTGGATTGAAGAAACTTAAATAGGGGCATCTTTTATACTCTAATTTCCCCCCCTAAGATTTTTCATACTTTCATTTGCATTTTTCTAACAAACAAGATTACACATTGGTTCGTCTATCCTTTTTGGTTGCAAGTTTATGCCTCATAGGGGATCACCATTGCTTTTGTTTGGTTATGTTTACTAACCTTTAATTAAAATCAGAAAATATTTTGTTTTCGTTTATTAACATTTTCAGGGGAAGAACATGTCAAAAATACCAAAAATAGAAGTTCCTTAGCTCGAACGAATTTCATCTGAACAAAATCGAAGTTGATCTACAAACAACTCAAATTCATCTGATCAAGCATTTCCCGAGTTTTAATTGATTTATTCAAGGAATTCCAAGGTTTGTGTGTTTATGTCCATGCCTTCTTCGGCGCGCAAAATAATCGAGCTGAAATAATAGCCATGCAATAAAGAGAATAAAATATTCAAATTTTGATCTAGTTAATCGATTAACCAAATGGTTAACCAATTAACTAGGATGAAATTTGAATAATTTGTTCAAATTCAACACATCCTATCCCTTGATCTCATTTGGAATATTCTAGATCCATTCCACTTGTATTCCTCTACATTACTTTGATCATTTCCCACCATATAACTTCACTAATCAACACTCTTTTATAAAATTACCTCCAAATTTAAATTCCAAGCCTAATTTTGATTTTCTAAAGCGAGCTCCATTCCACTAAATTCTCATACCTAAACTCTTTAAATATAGGCACTTTCTCACAATTCTCAAGCTTTTGATAGCCAAAATCCCTTGCAAAATACATCCTCAAACCACAAAATTCACCAAAAGTACATTTTCTTCTTTTGAAAGTTATCAAGAATTTGCATTGAATTATTGAATAACTTTGAGCTAAACCCCCATCCTTTTCATTTTTATATATCAATTTAAGTAGATCAAGCTTGCTAGTGGAGTAATTTGAAGTTTGTTCTTGGTAATTCATCTTCCTCCATTGTTACACTTTCATCACCATCATTCAAGATTTAGATCCTTGGTGCTTTTGGTTGTTGATCATTTGGATCATAAATTATTGTTTATTGCAGGGATCTCATTGTTTTTTACACTTTAAAATTCGTGCCAATTCAGTTCATGATTATTAGGTGTTTGAAAATTGTTTTAAAAGAGGATCATGTTGAATTTTGGCCTTTTTCAGCTTCTGGTTAAGTGTTAACCAATTAACCATTTTCAGTACAAAATGGTTAACCGGTTAACCAGTTAATAAATGACACATAATTCAAATTTTTCACGTGTTAACTGGTTAACTAAATGTTTAATCGATTAACACTGTTCCAGTGACAATTTTTTACTTATTTTTTCTTCCTTTTGCTTTCTCTTCTTCTTACTTCTTAGTTTTTACCTTGGGAAACATTTTTGGAACTGATTTCTCTTTAAATCTAATGGAATTAGTGTGTAAATTAGAGTGTTTAATTTTCATTAGTTCAAATCTACCTCTAAGTGAATTATTTAATTCACTTTACGTACTTTGCATTAGTGATACATTTTCATACCTTAAATCCAACATAATGAGTGATTGAACTTAAAGATGAAAGAATACCATAAGTGTAACTCAATTTGGTATTTATCTTTATTTTTGCACAACATTCATTTGGATGATGATTTACATATCATTTATCTCGCATGTATTATCACTAACATCGTTAACCTTAATTGGTTTTGGCAGACCTTATTTGTAAGGTAATTACTCCGTAAATTACTCGGTGATTGCTTAACATAGACCTAAATGTATCCTTACTTCGGAATGAAAATCCAACTGGATACTTGCACTTTTGTGGATTGGACCTCATGTTAGTCGCGTCATCCTAGTGTTGGTTAATCATTTTTGTTACATCCACGACTTTTGAAGCTTGATGCGTAGTTGCTTTGGATATCCCAATCTTCTTTCAAGTCTTCATCGAATTTGGGTCTAATCGCATCGGTTAATCACTATAGTATAAGATACTAAGCGGAATCAGTTGCCTTTGTTGTTTTGGTACTAAGTACCTTGTTACTCTTTTGGTTGTGGATTATTAAGTTCACCATACCATTATTATGTACATATTATTATTACTACTACTATATTACTATTTTAATTTCCTTCTCGCACCTTATCCTCTTTAATTTCCTTTTTGCTCCTTTATCTCCTTTACTTTTATTATGCTTTACCATCTATTATCATGCTTATGTTTATGTTTATATATCTTTGTGTTTTTTCCTTTGTCCACTTGGACACAAAAATATTAATAAAGGACTAAGTCTCTAAAAAACCCGTGCTCATGATCTTAGACCATGGTTACTATCCTTTGAATTGGAGTTGGAGTTTTGGACTTAGATTCTAGGACACCTTCCATTTGTTTTGATCATCATGGAGTTGGTACCTTAGCCTTTAGTTGGTCAATTGTTAGCTTATGCTTTTAAGGATGGAACTCGTGTGTTTATGCTTGGAAGTATCATCAATTTTGGTTAGATCTTCCTCCTTTATCTCTTTTATTTTCTTTTTAGGATAGCCTCTTCATCTCCTCCCCTTCTTCAATTTTCAAAACATCCCTTCTTTTTCAAAGGGTTATTGTTTTCCAACTTTCACCATTTTAATAAATTAAACCTTGACTTTTTGTCAAGTGGTTTTTACTTGTTCTTTTCTTAAATAAATGTCAATGAATATAATCATTTTGACTTCAATTCAAAAGTAAAAAGAACCAAACTCATTCAAGTTTTTTTGTGCCTTTATGCACTTCTTTTTTCTTCATTTCTTAAAATCAATGAAAACCGACCATTTTTCACTATTTGTACCACTACTTGAGAGGTCAAAACAAATGAATCTTCATATGGTAGGGGCTAATTCAAAAAATAAATAATAGGATGATTTAAAAAAAACACCAATTTCGTAGGGGAAAAACATATATTAACCCTAAAAATAATTAATGAAGATGTGGATCATAAACATAAAGACATTGAGATGGTATGGACTAAGCATGAGTTGTGTGCCTATATGCATTCCTTTATTTGTTTTGTATAGGATGACAAAAAATAAAATAGTAACATGTGGCCCATTAGCTCAGTTGGTTAGAGCGTCGTGCTAATAACGCGAAGGTCGCAGGTTCGAGACCTGCATGGGCCATTTTTTATAATTGTGCGTAATATTTTCTCTCTTAATCATATACATGGTTTCTTATAAATGAATATTCATATCATGGTCATGAAGAAGAAAATGACATAATGGATAAACTTCAAGTGAATAATATCATCAAAACAATAATAATAAGACATGTTATAATAATAAGACAAGTTATTCAATCAAATCTCATGGTTTCTCCTTCTATTTCTTTTTTCTTTTACTGATTTCTCTAGATCATTTATATTATTTTTCACAAATGGAAATTCATGTAATGGTGGTGTATGCCACAACAAAGGAGTGAGAGGTTATCTTTGATTTCTCCCTATTTATTTTTTGTTTCCCTTGATGCAAGGCTAAAGTAATACATTTAACTATTATTATTTGTTATCCTACATTATTTTTACTGTTTAATTTCTTTTATTTGTATGTAGTTATAATACAATTTATTTGTAGAATTAATTACATTAAAGAAAATTAATTTAGTGTAAATATTGTACTCTTTAAATTAATTTAGATTTGGATGTATCATTTGCAGTGACTTTATCTTTATGTGCAGTAATAACCTCTTTAGAGTAAAGAGATGTTCTTCAAAAAAAATCTTTTTGGTGCAAATTTAGTATACTTCTAATTAAGGGTGTTCAAAACCAAACCAACCCAATATAAAACCGCAAACTAAACCAAACCAAACCGAAACCGCAAAAAAACCGCACTTGGTTCGGATGTATTTGGGCCATTATTTAACAAAACCACGTGGTTCGGTTCGGTTTGCGGTTTGTATTTTACAAACCGAACTAAACCAAACCAAACCGCATTATGTTACAACCCAAACTTCTCTTATCCCACATCCAACCCAAAAATTAAATCTATTATGCCTTAACCATACAAATATTCTCTTAGTCACACTTAGGGTTTTAGTTTCAATATTCTCAAATCTCTTCGAGTAGTATCGCACATTCTTCTCATCATATTTTCTATGTACATCTCATCTCTTCTACTCTAATCTCTCTTATCTTATATTCTTTCTTTTTCATATTCATCTTCTCGTTTTTTATATTATTGTTTTCTCATCCAATTACGTTTTTATCGCACGTTTCTTCTATAATATCACATATCTTATGATCTTTCTTTTTCATCTTCTCTAATCTTTCCTATCCTCCATTTTATCTTTTTATTGTAATATTTTTGATATTGTTTTATACTACTATTTATGTTTTTATTCCACTTTGATCTAATCTTATTTTTGTATATTGAATGAAAAGTTATTGTCTAAATATGATGAGTTTTGTTGCTATTTGATTATGTATGCATGACTAAATACAAAATTATGTTGTTCTCTATAGGTGTATGTATGACTCAATAAAAATATTATAAAAAACCGAACCAACCGAACCAATCCAAACCGCATTGGTTTGGTTTGGTTTGGTTTGGTTTTATTTCTTAAAGTCAACCGAACCAAACCAAACCGCATGCTTTTTTCTCTCGCGGTTCGGATGATTTTTTGCGTCAAAACCGCCCAAACCGCACCGCGAACACCCCTACTTCTAATGTAGTATTTAGATTTTTTTCATTTTACTTTTTCTTTCCTAATATATTCTTTACGTGTTCATTTGTTATCTATTATCTATTCTATTACATATATAAAGAGGATATGTTTGTTTGATCTTGCATATTTTGTTTCCTAAATTAACATTTAACTGCTTCTATATTTACACTATACTCATTCCACTAATTGCTGGGTGGTTACAAATACTAATAAAACATGATAAATCACTTAAACTCAAAAAACAAATTGTTGTATAATAAAAAACACACTACTAACAACTACCGACACAAATAATTTTTCTACCTTGCCTATGGTAATAAATTTCTCTTTTAAATATTCTTTTCGGTTCAATATTTGTTTTATTAGACACAACAACATGCTTGAATTGTTAATGGTAAAATAAATCTATAACAATCCATAACCTCTAAGTATAAAGCTTAAGAAGGCAAAATGCTTAAGACGATAAGTCAAAATAAAAGTCTATAATGATCACCCATAGCTCCACAAACATGAGGTTTAAGAGGGATGAATGTTTAAGACAAAAATATGAAAGATATATAATTATCATTGTTTAATATTTTGTTCATGCGCTGCCATTCTAGAAGAGGCGAATGCAAAGGCTAGAGAATAACATCTCATTCCAAGAGAATATTTCTAGGGCAATAAGCAACATTTAGTTTTGGTAGATTGTTGTTTATGCGAGTTATATTCTCGACCATTTTTGTAAGGATAATGATATTTTCATTGGGGCACTTTTTTCTTGTGTTATTAAAGCAACTCAAGTTTTTTTATGAGACATTCACTTTATTTATAAAAGTTTTGACTATTGTTGATTTGCTTGTAAGATATAATATAGCGAAAGGATGTTATTAAAAGCACCTTAAAGGCTATTGAATATGTTGGATCCTTATGTGGAAATCCATGCCTCCTTTAAGGCTACTGAATACGTTGGATCCTTACGTGGGAATCCTTGCCACATTTAAGGCTATTGAATATGGAAAGTCCTTATGGTTGAATCCTTGCCGTATACAAGGCTATTGAATATGTTGGAACTTTATGTGAGAATCCTTGTCGCCTTTAAAGTTATTGAATATGCCAAATCCTTACCTCATAAGGCTATTGAATATGTTAGATCATGACGCAAGAATCATTTCCATATTAAGGCTATAAAATATTTTGAATCCTTATACGAGAATCATTTCTTCCTTAAAGTCTATTAAATATATTGGATCCTTGTGTGGGAATCCTTGCCGCCATTAAGGCTATTGAATATGATGGATCCTAATGTAGGAATCCTTTGTGTCTTTAAGGATATTGATATGATGAATCCTTATGTGAGAAGCTTTGCCTCCAAGGTCAGTTATATAAATGCATTCATCAACACCTTCTTGAACTTGTTTATCTTAGAAGTATAACTCCCTGTCAAAAGTATGTCATCCACATAAAGACATGCCATAATCAAATTTCCTTCAGAATTATGGTTCACATACACACCATACTCCATTTCACATTTTTTGAATAAGAGTTCCTTTAAAAATGAATCAATCAGATTCCAAGCCCTTGGAGCATGTTTCAGCACGTACAAGGCTTTATGTAGCTTGTACACCATCCCTTGTTTGTTCTCTTTCTCAAATCCACGAGGTTGTAACACATATACTTCTTCTTGCAATGAATCTTTTAGAAAGGATGACTTTACATCAATATGTATCACATGAAAATTCCTATTTGCAATTATAAAAATAACAAACTTTATGGTTTTATGTCTCGCTTCAGGTGCAAACCATTCAAAGTAGTCTAAATTAGACCTTTGTATGAATCTTCTAGCTAGTAACTTTACTTTATGCTTAGTAACTGAACCATCTAGTTTTAGCTTTATATTGAAAACCCATATCACATTGATGGTTTTCTTGTTATGAGGTAGAACAATCAATTCCCATGTATTGTTTCTTTCAATGGCCTCAAGCTCTTCCTTCATGGAGTTCACCCACACCTTCTTCTTGAGATCCTTATTGATGTTGGAAGGTCTAGAGTCCACCGTCATGGCACTGTGTATGAGTTCTCCTTTGTATTTGTCTAACTCTTTGTGGCCTTTGGAAACCTTCAGAATCAGGACCACCTTTAGAAGTTCCTCCTTCAAAGAATGGAACACCTTCATAGGTTGGATTGCCTTCAAAGTTAGATCCACCATTAGAAGTTGGATCGTCTTCAGAGGTTGATCCACCATCAGAGTTGGACTCACAATTAGAGTCAAATTCATCTTCAAACTCAGACTCACTTTCAGAGTTAGTGTGATGTTCAGATTGAGACTCTTCTTTAGAGTTAGAATCACCATCAGAGGTAGATTCCCCTTTAAAGGAAGAATCAGACTTTAGTGTTTGCATTGAATTAGAGTTGGATTGAGACTTTCCCCAATCCCATGTTTTTTATTCTTTCTCTATGACATCTCTATTGACTTTAACCTTGCTGGTGAATGGGCAATATAACTTATAAGAATTTTTACTGTGGTAACCTGTAAGCAACATGGCCTTGATTTTTCCATCCAATTTGTTTCCAGTAGCATTTGGTATATGTTTGTAATATACTAAACCAAATACCTTAAAATGGCTGACACTTTTCTTTCTTCCAATCCACTTCTTAATAGGAACTACTTTCTTTAAATTAATTGTTGGAAATTTGTTGAGCATATATACTGAAGTAGCAATTTCTTCACCCACAATTGTTTAGGTAGATCATTCTTCATCATGCTCCTTGTCATGTCAAGCATAGTTCTATTTCTCCTTTCAGTAGACCATTATGATGTGGAGTGTATGGAACAATCACCTCATGCTCAATATCATGTTCCTCACAGAAGTTCTTGAACTATGTTGAGTTGAACTCCCCTCCACATCAATTCTGAGGATCTTCAACCTTTGTCAACTTTAATTTACAACCTTCACTTTGAAATTCTATAACTCAACAAACACCTCGTGTTTAAACTTAATTAGTGTTACCCATGTCATTCTTGTAATATCATCCACAAATGACACAAAGTACTTAGTCCCTCTAAGTTATGGTACCTCAAATGGACCATATATATATATATATATATATATATATATATATATCAGAATACATAACACCCAAAGCATGAGTTGCCTTGGAGGCATTTATGATGAGAATGACAACCTTGGTTGCTTTCCTCTCATGCATATATCACATGATTTCTCTGGTGTCCAAATCTCAGGAGTTCCATGTACTAGATTCTTTGAACTCATATACCTTAAGCTTGTGTAGTTCATATGGCCTAGTCTCTTGTGCCACATCTCACATTCCCCTTCAGCACTTCTTGCACTAAGGTATTGAGTGTCTATTGTTGTAACATTCACCGTGAATGTTTTGTTTCTTCCTAGTTTAGACTAAATAATCAGCTTCTGATTATAGTCATACAACTTCAATAAATTGTTCTTCATGGTAACTGAAAAACCTTTTTCAATCAGTTTTCCCACATTCATCAGATAGTTATTCATACGAGGAACATATCATACATCCTTGATCAGTAAAGTTTTACTGTTGTTCAACTTAACTCTGACATTTCCCATTCCTTTAGCATTCAAATACTCATCATTAACACCTATGATCTTGGTCCTCTTAATAGATTCAAAATCAACAAGCCATTGCTTATTTCAAGTTAGGTAATTTGGGAGGCCAATTTCCATATACCACCAATCTACCATTGATCCACCCACATTCTCAAATGTCATGATCAATAGCACAATTCAATCATGAAAATATCTCTAGCTATGTTGGCTTCTTCACCCTTGCTAACCTTATTTAACCAACAATCAATAGTAAAATGGTTAAACTTGTTGCAATTGTAGAATCAAACCTTTCTCTTGTCAAACCTCTTATTTCCCTTCTGAACATTTTGGTGATTCTTATAAAAATTGAAGAGCTATGACTTCCCAACACCACCACAATACTTCTTGTTCTCTAAATATGCTTTCTTCTAGTTCTTCTTGTCAAAAGAAGCTTTTAGAGTCTAAGCTTTCAGAGCCTATTCTAACTCTCGTCCAAATTTTCTTTCGGTCAGATGCAACTCATGTGCCTCTATACTACTCTGAAGCTCTTCAATTCTCATAATACTGGTATCTATAAAGTGTTCTATAGCTACAACTATGTAATCAAACTAAGAAATGATCTTTGTTACATTTCAACGATTACTTGTTCTGGGAGCGTTTATCCACAAGATTTCATCTCATTAGTTACCACAATCACTCTAGAGACGTAATCATGTACCTTCACATTGTTTTTCATGATAAGATTCTCATATTGCTTATGTAGGGATTGAGGCTTGACATTTTCCACTGATGCGTCGCCAATATAGCACTGTACCAGTGTATCCCACGTTGCATTTATCATCGTTGAATCAACTATTTTCTAAAACACCTTTATATCCATACATTGATGGAATGAGAACAATGCCTTATGGTCCTTCTTCCATGTTTCTCGTTGCACGGTTCTTTGCACTTTTGTTGCATTTTTTTGCAACCGGCGTCTAACCGTCATTGACGAGATCAAGAACATCTTAAGCTCTAAACAACACACACACATCTAAAACAATCATTGATTCTAGTTATTTCTGTCGAATATTAGAAGCTTTGTGTTTAAGTTATAATTTACACCGTTCATCTTTGTTCTTGTGCAAATCACCCAATTCTCACCAACACTCGTGTTTTCCAAACCCAGAGAATCAACATATATGATTCTTTTCGAACTCGAACTTCAGTTAAACTTGAATTTTAGAAACAAAATCAATCCCATACCTCACTACACTTTTGTTTCCCTGTGAATTAAACTAGAGCTCTGGATACCAATTGTTGAAGTTCAATAATGAACCTCCATTAACAATACATAAGAATGAAGAAGATGAATAGTAGTTATAGATACACACACAGACATATATATATATATTGATCTTACTTGATCAGAAGGGCCTTCCAGGTGTTGGGTTGCGAACGTAACGGTTGGTTGAAAGAAGGTGGGGGTGTACCTGCAAGGCACTCTGATGCTTAAGTGAGTATGGGTACAAAAATAGAATAACAATAGTAGGTTTAGAATACCTGACCCTCTAATGAAAGAGGGTATTTATAGTGTGCCCCCAGCGTTGGGCTAAGATCCTTCCTTGGGCTGGATCAGTTAGGCCCAAAGGAGAACTTCCAAGGGACGCGTAGGAGTGTATAAGACCTAACATGTGGTCTTGCCCTTGGTCAACGGCCCCTATATCTTAGGAGATAATAGTGGGAAGTTAGATGACGTGTCAAAAATGGGGGAGACATAGTCTCCTTTACTGCCAACTAGTGGGTCGTGGGCATGCCAAACGATAAAACCTTCTGCCCTTCGGGTTGGGCCTCTGCCCGACTGATTGGGCCTCTGCCCGACGTAGGCTTAGAGGCCTAATCCGGAACAGTAGCCCCCCAAGTAAGAACTTTGGATCATAGTGAGGACTTAAGAACGTGTCAGGCATAATTCTTAATGTCGGGGAACCCCCGATCTCCTAAGTGGCGAGGAGTGGAACGTGTTATATGATCCTGGGCTGCTTTGTCGCGGAAATAGTGAATCTTGTTGCATAGCGTTTGACGACGTAATTCGAGGAGTGTGAAAGTGGAAAGTCAAGAAAAGTCTAAGTTAGCGTCGGGGACTTAGGAGCATATGTTTTCGTTGAGGAAGATTTAGGAGCATATGTTTTCGTCGAGGAGGATCTCCTAGTACATGGACTTTTTTAGGTGTCGAGGAAGCAGCGGGTGCTCGCTGTCCTTTGGAATTCTTCAGGGTGACGTGTCCACTATCTTTAATGCGTGTCGCTTCGTCTTCCGCGCATTAAATGTAGGCCGCCCTAGGGAATCTAGGTAATGATTACCTAGGGCGCGTCCTTCCACGTGATGTATATAAAAGGAGGAGTGAGGGGATCATTTCATTTTTCCCTTTTATTTCCTCTGAAGTCTTATAGGATATCCATTTTCTCTCACGCAAGTACAACCGTCGTCGTCGTTCACCGTCGTCCAGCGTCGTTCTCACAACTCCAGAATTATGTCAAGTAACCCTTTTGATTCCTTTTTCTGGAAATTATAGGCTTGACCAGTTAGTTACACTAGTAGATTATTTGTCTCTGTAGGTAGAATGTATGTTATTAGGCGGTTTTCCTTAGGGTTTTGTATGAATGTTCCAGGCGTAATATGCATACGCCAGGCAAAAATAGGAAATTTAAATAAAGGTCTCGGGCATCTTTTGAATGTCCTGAGAAGAATCTTTATGAACTCTTTGAATGTGTCAGGCTTTTTTTGAATGTCTCGGGCGAAACCTTCATGGTTTCTTGGAGTTTGCGAGCATTCTTTAAATGTCTCGGCAATGACGTGTCTCAGATATTGATCCCATCTCCCTTTAACTTGAACTTCGGTGGAAGGGTGGATTTGATGCGATGTTGAATTCACTTGTTCCTTCTGCTTTTTACGTAACACGGACCAGGGACGTCCCGTGGACGGGAGCGCGACATCTTCTTCCGAGAGTGAAGATCTCTCGTGGGTTACCGATGAGCCACTGGAGATGGAGTCCTTCTTCATAGACAACCACTGTGCATACGATAGTCGAGGACGTGGAACCCGACGAACCTCCGAATTAGCAATGTTACACGCCCCTCGCCGAGCAGTGAATTTGCTCGTGTTTCTGGGGAAAACTATTTGCAATGTATGAGTTCACTTTCTAGGAAGCAGGGATGCGAATCCCCTTCAACGGATTCCAAATGGGGGTTTTTAGGTGGCTTAGACTGGTGCCCTTGCAGCTCCATCCCAATGTGATATCATTCATTCGGGCGTTTGAACTAGTATGCTAGCACCTTAAGATTGCCTGCACTCTGCCCCTCTTTTTTAGAGTCTTCCATATACAACGGTCGGGCAGAGGAGGTCAAAACAAATGGATCTTTTTCAAGAAGCCTTCGAGGCTATTCAAGACCTATCACGATTTTGTCTGGAACTTCAAGGACATGTGGTATATGGTGAAGCCCATCACCCAGCAGGCCATCGACATCCTATACGTCAGGCGACGGAAGCCGAATGGCGGGGAGCGCTTAGTGTCGAAGATTGCTCTTAAGTGGAGGCCGGACCATTTTGATCTGTCGACCAGCCACTATAGGGTAAAACATTAGAACCTGGGGGCCGAGGACAAGCTGTCTTACAAAAAGTTGGTGGCCTACATCCAGAGTTTCAGGCCTGCAATTTGGGTAGATCGTCTGGATAACCCAATAATGGGCGACGACAGATTTCCCATCTTAGAGTCTTGGCTGATTAACACTAGGGTCTTGCTCGAGTGTAAGCCTCACGAGGAAGCCCTCCGACTCCTAGGTAGCTTATCCCCGACTGTCTCTTTTTCTTTGTGTTTTTTACTGTCTTACTAACTTGTTCATTTTGCAGGTGAAATTCCCAAACTCCGGGAGTGAGCATTGAAGCTGGCCAACTAGGCTGGAGCCCCGACAAAACAAAAGGAAAAGAGAAAAGGCCGCGTTCAACAGGTGGCCACCGAACATGTGACCGGTGGGTCCGGGAGCGCCAGTCCGACTCCGCATTCACCTCGCCCAAAGTCTCCGCCCGTGACAATCATGTCTAATGAGACTATCTTGTTGGACGATTCTCCCCACCCCAAACGTCCCCGTCCAGATGGTCTGTTGGGTCGATTAGCTGTTGCGTTCAGAGGTCCACCTGAGAACTAAGGGGCTCACCTTCTCCCTTCTGGCTATTCAGAGCGAGAATCTTTCAGCTCAGAAGGTTCCTTCGCGGTGATGTCCACTGAGACCAAGGCCATCCTCGACCAGGAGACGGCGAGTAGGCGTGCCAACCTAGCTCAGGACGTCGTTGTAGTGATTAGGGTCATGGAGACGGCCCTGTTCCTGTCCGAAAACTCATGTCTGTTGTCTGCGTTAAGGGGTGCAGAGGAGGCACTTCGAGCTTTCACTACTGAACGGAATTTGCTATCCAGAACTTGGCAAATTATAAGGAGGAATACAAGCTCCAGGAAGGGATGAAGTCTGAGCTGGACGAGGTGAAGCGTGAACGTGACACCTTGGCTGAGGAGAATAAAAAGTTGAAAGAGAAGGAGGCTGAATTTACTGACGTCATGGCGGAGAATGGACGTCTCCGTTCAAGGGCCGAGGTGCTAGAGAAGATAGCTCTCCCTGGGGAAGGTGAGAACGAGGAGGAGTTGGCTATGCGGAACCAGGATGACTTGGTTGGTCGGATCAGGGAGCTCGTGAGGGACGTTGTCGGGGTCTTCAAAGAGGGCTTTGACAACGCTAATAATCAGCTCAAGATCGTCAACCCTGGGCTCGTCACTGAAGGGACCGCGTTCAACTATGGAGTAGTTGACAGGGAGATCATTTGTCCTGAAGCTGACTCGGGGGAGGAGGATGATGGTGAAAAGGGTAATGAAGAGGGTAATGAGTAGGTCAGGCATGTGCGCCTTTGTTTTTTTCGCCCTGCGTGCCATTTTGTTTTTGTTTTCATGGCCTGCATGCCTTTTTGTTTATCTGTATTTTGGGCTCTGCCCTGCATGTACTTCATCGGTCGGTTTGGCCGGATTTACAATATAATGTTTATTTTCCGTTAAGTTTGTCTATTGTTGATCATATTATGAAATTTCTTTGCTCGACTGTTTAGACTCGTCGGTTTAGGGAACTGGCGAGGAATTTTATGCAATGTTGACGATATTGTGAACTTGTTCGCTCGACTGTCTAGACTCGTGGTTTAGGGAACCGACGAGGTGGCGGGTTTTATGTCCATTGCAAAAGAGGGACAAAGGCCGTGTTCCGGGCCCTGATCCCGGGGCTTGGATCCTCCCATCGCGAGCTGGGAGCCCAACCAACATGGTACTGCGGTGTTGAAGTTCGTTTGAGGTGTTCAATGTCAAGAGAGGTCGTGCCCGTCTTTGAGGGATGTCGACCTTCCTTTCGATCAGATGATGAAGCGCCATGGTCGTACCTTCCACGTCTTCATGAGCTATTGTTTTTAGCTGTAGTATTGCTTGAGTTTTTCAGCATTCCAAGGTCGAGCAAGTTTTTTTCCTTGTAGGTTCTCGAGGTAATAGGACCCGTTGTTCGTTTTATCTCGGACGCGATACGAGCCTTCCCAGTTTGCGGCCATTTTTCCCTTGCACGGGTTCTTCTAGTTTTTTTGGAGGACGAGACTGCCCACTTGAAATTCTCGTTTTATGACTTTTGCTTCGTGGCGTAGAGCTATTTTTTGTTTCAACGAAGCTTCTCGTAGGGCCGCCTCTGAACGAATCTCTTCGACAAGGTCTAACTCTACACGTAAAGTTTCTTCTTTCATTTCTTCTTCGAGGGGCGCTTCTGTTCGTCTCAAGGGTTTCCGTATTTCCACCGAGATGACTGCCTTCGTTCCGTAGGTTAGTCAGAATGGGGTTTCCCCGATTGTGGAATGTGGGGTCGTGCGATACGCCCAGAGCACGCTGTGTAGTTCCTCGACCCATGCTTTTTTTTCTTCGCCCAGCCTGTGCTTTAGTCCTCTCAAGATTACTCTATTGGCCGCTTCCACTTGGCCGTTAGTTTGGGGGGTGCTCGGCGGATGTGAAATGTTGCTTTGTGCCTAGGTTAGCGATGAAGTATTGGAACCTCTTGTCCGTGAATTGCGTCCCGTTGTCGGTTATGAGAACTTGGGGTATGCTGAAGCGGGCGAGGATACTCTCTTGAAGAAACATAAATGTTCTGTGCGGTGATCTTGGCGAGGGCTTCGACCTCGATCCATTTTGTAAAATAGTTAACATCGACGATAAGATACTTATTCTGGTAAGATCCGGTCACGAACGGACCGAGGATGTCCATACCCCACCAGGCAAAAGGCCACGGGGAGGACAGTGTCTTCAGTTCGTTAGGAGGGGCCAGGTGCATGTCCGCGTGTCTTTAACATTTGTCGCATTTTTTGATGTGCTCCTTTGTGTCGTGTTGCATTGTCGGCCAGTACTAACCTGCTCGCAATGCTTTGCGTGTCAATGATCGTCCGCCGAGATGTTGAACGTTAATCTGTAGCGGTAAAATCGTGAGTGTAAGCTATTGATTAACTTAACTCGATGTACACAGAGTCGCCACCGCGCTTTTCTTTATTTTCGAAAGGAAAAAGGTAAAAGAACGAATAAAAACCTAGGAGTCTAAAAGCAAAAGCTAAAAGAAACAAGCAGAGAATGGGTAAGGGGATTGGTTACGAACCGGGAAGGTTTTAGGCACCCGACTCGTCCGTGGTACTACACGGGAGCCCTTTGAAATATTTATTGCTTTTTGGTCTGAAATTGGTTTGCTTGAAAAGATGGAAGAGATGAGGAGAAGAATATTTTTTTTAATGATTTTGTGTTTGATAAGGTTTTAACGCCTCATGCCTACGTACCCACAAAGTGCAATGCGAGATCAAAACCTCGTAGTTCGTGGTACAAAATTTGAAAAGAAACAATGAGTTGAATTGATTTTAGAATGTAGAGATAAGTCGTCATCCTTTAGCGAATAATTCCGCTAGAAAGGATGAATCATATCTAAACATGTGAAAAGAAAAGGTGCACAAGACACAAAAACAATTGAATGAGTTTTGAGTTTTTTTAAAGTATGCAAGAAAATGGTTTTGATATTGTAGCAGTAAAATCATGAGTGTAAGCTATTGATTAACTTAACTCAATATACACCGAGTCGCCACCGCGCTTTTATTTATTTCCAAATGGAAAAAGGCAAAAGAACGAACAAAACTTTAATGAATCTCAAAAGCTAAAAGAATCAGACAGAGAATGGGTACGGGGATTGGTTACAAATCGGGAAGGTTTTAAGCACCCGACTTGTCCGTGGTACTCCACGGGAACCCTTTGAAATGTTTACTGCATTTTTTGGTTTGAAATGGTTTGCTTGAAAAAAAGATTGAAGAGATGAGAAAAAGAATGTTTTTTAAGATTTTGGTGTTTGAAGAGACGAACGTCTCATGCCTACGTACCCACAAAGTGCAATGCGAGATCAAAACCCCGTAGTTCGTGGTACAAATTGTGAAAAGGCAAATGAGTTGAATTGATTTTAAAATGTAAAGATAAGTCGTCATCCTTTAGCGAATAATTCCGCTAGAAAGGATGAATCATATCTAAACATAAAAAATGGTTAAAAGAAAGAAACGTGCACGAGGGCACAAAAAAACAATTGAATGAGTTGTGAATGTTTTAAAGTTTTTTTGAGAAAGAAAGTTTCGATATGCTTATGTAGTTTAGCATTTATTAAGAAATGAAATGAAAAGGTAAAAGCACATGACCGAAGTCAAGGTTTGATTGAGAAAAATGTTTAAAGTTTGAAAACAAAGAAAGTTTTGAAAATAGGAAGGAGATTTGAAAATTGGAGAAGATGGGAAGAGATGAAGGGACTATCCTAAGACTTGAAAATAAAAGCTAAAGGAAGAAACAATCAAACCATATGGCAAGCACTCTTTGAAACAATTGGATTTCCATCTTCAAAGGCCATTGAAATAATTTGAGGCCGAGGTTTCTAATCCATTCCAACTTGAGCAAGGGGGAAGATCTTAAAGTCTAAGTCCATTCTCCGAAGCAAGGGATAGTAACCATAGTCCAAAATTAGAAGTCACAAGTCTTTTAAGTGTTTAATCCTCTATTAGTGTTTTGATATCCAAATGGACAAAGGAGAAATAACAAGTATCACAATATAAACAATAAGCAAAATGATGAATGATATAGAAGCATAATAAGAGAGATAGGGAACAAGAGATTAAAATAAAAGAGGATAAAATGCGAGAGATTAAAATTAAATGTTAGTATATTCACATTATTATAATATTTACAATATAAAGTGGTATGATGAACTTAATCAAGCACAACCACGAAAAGAAAAATATAATCGAGGCAACCGGATCCAAGTGGATCGCATTCCGAATCGTGACAACTTTAGGTCTATGTTAAGCAATCGCCGAGTAATTTACGGAGTAATTATCCTACAAATGAGGCCGGCCACCACTAATTAAAGTGGAAAATATTCGTGTTAATACATGTTAGAGAAACAATATTATGGATCGTTCTCCGAAAACATGCCACACTAAAAGAAAGAGAACAGTCTAATCTTAATCGAGATTATCGTTGAATTTCTCGAAAAGCAACCTATCACGATCTCAAAGTATGGAGAATGATCCAAATGATCATTCATCCATAGATTTGAAATAATGAAGGTTAAACTTATCGGAAATCAACAATCTCGAATCGGAGATTGTCATCGACCAAAAATAAAAGAAAGATGAAGAAAAATGGATCTAAAAGAATAAATCCATTAAAAAGAAAATAGAAATCTTTTTAAATCCCTTTCTAAAAAATCTCCTTATAATATGTTTCTAAAATATTTTTAACAAGACTTTTTCTAAAATACTTTTTTTTCATAAAATATGTTTTTCTAACTCTTTTTCTCAAACATCTCTTTCTAATAAACTCTATAAAATATATTATCAAAAAAACATTTATACAAAAAAACATTAATAGAAAAAAAAGAAAGAAAAGAAACTAAAGAAATTAAAAAAAAAGAAGAAAAAAAAGAATAGAAGTGGGAGAGATGGACACGCAGAGATGAGGTGTGGGGGAATGAGAATGAGGTCCAAGCCCACACATTATCACATCTTTTTTAACAAAAAAAATAAACAAATTGGTATAGGAAAGAACAAAAATAAGACAGAAGCAAGCTCTTCTTCTCAACACGCAAAAACAGGGGCTAGCACAGGGAGTTCACGGCGGCGAAAACAAAGCGGAAAGGGAGACGGCGGCGAAAGCTCAAACTCACCTTCACAAAATGGAACAAGAACAAATCAGAACACCTCTTCTCCTTCTCACTCGCTAATGTCTCCTTCCTCTCTCTTTTTCCGATCAGATCTGTTTTAAAATCTTTTCTTCACTTCTTCTTCTTCCCGAAATCAAACCTTTCTTCTTTGCTTAAATCTTTTTCTGATTTCTTATTGAATGTTTGAAGGTTCTTGAAGTGTGGTTGAATTTGATATATGGATTGAAATTGAATGGATGGAAATTGGTTTTAAGTTGATGATTTGAAGCTTTGAGTTTACGGTTTTGCAGGGTATGTGGGGGCTATCAAAGCTTCGCCTTGAGGAAGAGGATTGTGTTTAATTTATAGAAGGGAAAGAAGATTTTGAACTGAAGAAGAATTCAATTTTGTTGCCGTTTTGTGGAATTTTCTCGCGTTTTGCAAGTCACGTTTTTGTAGCTGTTCTGAATTTTTCATTTCAATTCAGTTTTGCGTTTCATTTGATGATGCTATTCGTTTTGGGTCATGAAACTTTGCTACAGGTGTGTTCGGCGTGTGCTGCTTGCGTTTGATTGTTGGGCCAGGGCTTGGTCTTGGCTTACGGTATGCGGCAAGTTTTGGGCTTGGAGAAAACTGTTGTTATGCGCGTTTGATGTGTGCTGTTATGAAGCCTTTGGAAGTTTCACGTGCGGCTTGATTGTGCGAAATGGCTTAATGGGCCTGTTGTTTGGAGGCTGGGCATACGGCGTAAAAAGAAGAGGCTTAAGGCTTGCGGCAAGTGATATGAGGGCTATGGTCTTGCTGTTGGGGTGATACGGCGTGGATGAGCTGCTGAAGTTTATTGTTGTTTGTTGGGCTGCTGCGGCTTATGTGAGATGGGGCCTGTGAGGTAGGCGCGTGAAATTCGTGCAAAGGCTTACGGATGAGGCTTGTGAAGCCGTTTGGAGTGATACAGAAAGGCTGTCTTATGATGCCTTGGGTATGCTTGTATTGGCTTAGGCTTGTGTGAGAATGGCTTGAATCATTTGTTGTAGCTGGGTGCGGCAAGCTGGATTGAGTTTGCTGGCTGTTTTCATGCGTGCGGTAAGCTTGCGCAGGAGGCTGGGAAAGTGTTATGGATTAATGTGGTATTGAGATGTGTATTAAAGTGACAAAAAATGTGATGAAACTAAAAAATATGTGGGCTAATGGGCTTCTAAATTTGTTAAATTTGTTATTTTTTTTTATGGTTTAGAAAAAAAATAAAAAAAATGAAAAGTTGTAATAAAAAATAAATGAAATTAATTGTGGTGATTAGAATTGGAAAAAGGTATTTAGGCTAAAAAAATGATAATTGGAAATTGTTATAAAATGAAATGATTTAAAAAAAAGATAATGGAAGGGAATTGGGAAATTTGGTGAATAATCGGTATGAATTAGGAAAACGGATCGAAAATAATTGGGTGGAAATGATAATGGATTGAAAATGAAAATAATGTGTGAATTAGGAAGATGGTGATTTGGGATAAACGAAAGAAATAATAAAATAAATGGTTTATGGATCGAATATTAAAATGGATGGAACGGATGAATGGATATGAGGTGATGATTTTTAAGCCCACAACAAATTCCTGATTTTTCTTGCACCAACCACTGATAATGATGAAAACAGCCAAACATGAACAACTTGCCACTTAAGCCACAAACACTTGCAATCTGTCTGAACATTGTCCTGATAACTTGAATTCATACTGAGGAAAATAAATCCTCAAATGAACCACTGATGAACTGATAAACTTGCAGATTCAAAACAAATTTCACACAGAATACCGCCTGATAAACTGATGATCTTCGCACATAACACAGTCTTGAACTTTTGAATACACACAGCCTGAGAAACAGACCACTGGCACACACAACTTTCAGTTGAAACAATCTCTTGAGAGTTTGACCGAGATCAGGTCAAACGTCCATCTGAAACGAATCGTAACTGAACAACCGCATCTGAATTGGAATCAAAGCCCTGTCTTTGAAAGCCTGCAACACAGAAGAAGAAGAAGCAACTGCAACATACTTTTTTTTTGATATTTTGGTTAGAGGTTAGTGAATATAAACAAATAACAGAAATTAAACATGATAATCCTCTGCAAGGCATAAACCTGCACTTGAAAAAAAGGATAAACGAACAGTGCGTGATCTTGTTTGTATGCGAAATACAGATGATATGCGGAAAATCTTAGGGTCAAAAATTAGGGTCTGACAGATGCCCCTATTTAAGTTTCTTCAATCCAGAGATAATGAAGATTAAAATCTTCGTTACGACAAGATGGAAGATACTTAAATATCAAAAAACCCAATTTTTGATCCTAAGATGCCAAAACCTGGAATGAAATGAAATGAACGATATGAAATGATATGAAGATGACATAGAAATGATATGAAGCAAATGCAACTGTATATGATAACATATGAGATATATATGAAATGTAGAGAAAATATGTGAAGTGCATATGAGATGTTATGAAATGTTTATGAAAATAAATGAAATTCAGAGAAGTCCGTGAGGGACAAGACGACACATGAAAAAGAATAACCGCTGGGGACAAGGAGCATAAGACTCTGACTGGAAAAACAACATGCTAGAGACCAACACATGGCTCAACTGAGGTGAAAATGTCCAAGAATATCAATTGGACAGAAAAGATCACAACATCCAGGAATGGCACTGAATGAAGTAATAAAAATCCCGAAAAAGTACACCAGAAGCATCCAAGGATGACATTACTGACTTTAATAGGGATATCCGAGAATGGCATCGGGAAAAGGTAATCACGACCTCTGAGAATGGCAATCAGATAAAATATGTGAACCTTGATCACACTAAAATTCACCGTATTTTTGACTCCGATTTCGCATGCATTCTTAGCTTTTATTGTTGTTTTGATTTGTTATTGCTTTGTTTTCTTATGTTTTCAGGTTTTTATAATAATCGGAGCTGGAATCGGGAAAAGGAGCGAAAAAGGAGTGAAAACGGACGAAAACCTAGAAATTCAGCATTTTGCACTTACGGCACCCACCGTGGCGGGCGCCATGGGGTTAGCCATGACGTGGCCACGTCTCAAGACCACTCCTCAACCTCCAAGACCCACGTTCCCCACTCCATCATCCCCTGTAGGGACCATGGCGGGCGCCATGACCTTGTGGCGGGCGCCACAAGGCAAAATTTCATAACCTCCACTTTTTAGTGGAGGGGCGTCCCGGTCATTTCATGCTTTCAGTTTTTACTATAAATAGGACCTTAGATTTTCGTTTTTCTTCATCCAGAATTAGAATTCTCTAGGCATATATCAGTTATAAAGAAGTTGCCATTCCACATCGGGGTGCCTCTGCAATCGAGTGATCGAGTCTGTAATCTGTCTGTGGTTCGAGTTTTGGAGCACTCTGGAGGAAGTTAATCCTGCCGCCATTTTAATTCAAGTTCGTACTTTACTTTTATTTATTTCCCGCACTCGCACATTTACTTTGTTTATTTCCGGCACTCGCACATTTACGTTGTTTATTTCCTGCACTCGCACATTTACGTTGTTTATTTCCTACACTCGCACATTTACGTTGTTTATTTCCCGCACTCGCACTTTACTTTGTTTACTTTCCGCACTCGCTTTAAATTACTTTTATGAAAAACTATAAAAAGAATATTTACTTTATCATGTCTAACTAATTCCATAAAGGTTAGAATGTAAGGATCGTAATTAAACCAGTAATCAGTATAATTGTTCGTGGAAACACCTAAGGGCTATTTTATCTTTCAATTCAAATAATTGTTTTTAACTATTTCAAAAACAGCCAAAAGCGCTTTGTATAGTTCATTAGGAGATTTTAGATTAAAAAGAAAAGAGATTTTAAAACGATTTTCGGACGCGTTAGGAAGTTTAAACTCTGGTTCGCAAGAACCTCTTTTTGCTAAGAAGTCCAGGTTAAAATACTTTTCAACTTAGTTAAGATACTATATTTCTTAAAAATAGGTTTACTACTCTAACGCAGTACGCACCTTTTTATCCGTGACAATAGGAGGGGTTGATTAGAGAGTACAACTCGGTTCTGAATACGCGAAAGCGACAGTTCCTGTTAAATTAGTTCTTTTCAAAGAAGAAAACACTGCCCATAAGTAGTTCCACTAACAAGTACTGGATTATCATTGATTACGTGAATTACATTCGAGCCTGTCTTTATTTATTATTTAAAATTATAATTTTATTTACCATTGCACCCTTATTAAAACCCTTAAAAATAGTTGCCTTAGATACACACCATAACAACAGGTTTGATAGATTGACACTTGGTCTCTGTGGATTCGATAATCTTTTATATTACTTTGACGTGATTCGTACACTTGCGAAAAACACGCATCAAGTTTTTGGTGCCGTTGCCGGGGACCAATATCGTCAAATTTCATTACCCTGTAGTTATACCGTTTAGACTAAGGTTGTTACCCACCGGTCAATGCGAAAGACTCGCAGTGCCGGAAGTTTAGTAGACCCTCTAGCTGAACCTGAACGTTACGCTCGCGCACGTTTATTTTTCCATAGGAATAGGATAGCTATGGCCGAAGAACAAAACCGAAGACCTCTTAAGGACTTCGCCCAACCATCAAACGAGGAACCTAGTTCCAGTATAGTAAACCCCGCTATCCCAGCCAATAATTTTGAACTTAAACCATCCCTGCTGCAATTAGTGCAACAGAGACAATTCTCAGGTCTCGCTACTGATAACCCGAACCAACATTTAAAAAACTTTCTTCAGTTAGCAGACACCTTTAAAACCAATGGAGCTTCTCCTGAGGCAATACGCTTAAGATTATTTCCCTTTTCCCTCAGAGATAAAGCTCTATCATGGTTAGATTCCCTTCCACCCAATTCAATAACAACTTGGGATGACCTTAGGAAAGTTTTCCTTGCTAGATATTTTCCCCCGAGTAAGACCGCTCTTCTTCGAAACCTAATAACTAGATTTACCCAACACCAAGGAGAGTCGTTGTTCGAAGCCTGGGAGAGATATAAAGAACTATTAAGAGCATGCCCACACCATGGCTTAGAGAATTGGCTAATCATCCAAACCTTCTATAATGGACTTCATTATAACACTAAAATGACCATCGACGCTGCCGCTGGTGGCGCACTGATGAACAAACCTTACCCTGAAGCTAGTGCCCTTATCGAGGATATGGCCCAAAACCATCAATCATGGGGAGTAGAACGAGCGACAGTGGAAAAGAAGGAAGCCCAAGGAGGAATACATGAGCTAAGCTCTATAGACATGATGCAAGCTAAAATGGACGCGTTGGCCCTAAGAGTCGAACATATGTGTACAACTCCGAATACTGTAGCCGCAGTTTCGCCGAATTGTGAGATATGTGGAACGCAAGGACACCAATCCGCCGAATGCAATCTGTTGAATGAAACCAACACCGAGCAAGTGAACTATACCCAAGGGAACCCATTTTCAAACACATATAACCCTGGATGGAGGAATCACCCAAACTTCTCCTACAAAAATAATAACCCTATCCAAAATACCGCACCTCCGAGACAACAAGGTTACCAAGCCCCTAGAACAAATCAACCTATGCAACCTGTGCCACCAAACCCGAGCTTTGAGGAAATTGTAAAAGATTTCATCGTTGCTCAAAAACAGAAGAACAAAGAGTTCATGAACCAAAGCGTCCATGTTAACGAACTAATTACCCAGTTAGGAACCAAGGTTGATCAAATCATTACTCATAATAAGATGCTTGAAACCCAGATCTCTCAGGTAGCGTTAAACCAAGCCCCACAGACTACACCCGGAGGACAGTTCCCTGGACAACCTCAACAGAACCCGAAAGGGCAAGCTAATGCCATTACTCTACGAAGTGGAACCGCTTATAAGGAACCTTTGAACCCTAGATTAAGTGAGCCCGAAACTTCTGAGAGGAGTGAGGAGAAGGAACCAGAGAAGCCTGAAACCCCGGAAAGTCAAGAAAAAGGAGAAGAACCTAAAAATAAAACCTATGTACCACCACCGCCATACAAACCACCAATACCTTACCCTCAAAGATTAAAGAAAACCCAAATCGATAATCAATATCAAAAATTCGTTAAGGTTATAGAAAAACTTCACGTAGAAATCCCCTTTACAGAAGCCATCACCCAAATACCTTCTTATGCTAAGTTTCTCAAAGATATACTTACAAATAAACGTAGACTTGAAGATCCGAAACCCGTGGAATGTAATTCTATTTCCGAAGATAGGTTAGCAAAGAAAGATAAAGATCCCGGAAATTTTTCCATTCCTTGTATTTTGGGGAATCATGTCATCGAAAAAGCTTTTCTAGACCTAGGAGCTAGTGTGAGCTTAATGCCTTTAGCAGTTTGTGAGAGATTAAACTTAGGAGAATTACAACCTACTAAGATGTCACTTCAATTAGCCGATAGATCCGTTAAATACCCTATAGGCATACTTGAAGACGTCCCTGTTAGGGTAGGTCAGTTGTTTATACCTACTGATTTTGTTGTCATGGACATTAAAGAAGATGACGACATACCGATACTCCTAGGTAGACCGTTCTTATCGACTGCTGGAGCCGTAATAGATGTTAAAAAAGGAAAACTAACTTTTGAGGTAGGTGAAGAGAAGATAGAATTTATATTGTCAAAATTTCTTATGGCACCTGTGATAGGAGATTCCTGTTATGCCTTAGATATCATCGAAGAATGCATTAGGGAATTAGAACAAGAAGAAGAAACTGAATCTATAAAATTGCCATCAACCCTTATTTTGGAAGATGACAATTATAAAACACCCTACATTGATGATAACCTTCACGAATGTTTATCTCTTACCCCAGATCCTATGCCTTGCCCTATGAAACCGACCGTAAAACTTAAGGAACTGCCTAAAAACCTGAGATATGAATTTCTTGATGAAGATATGAATCGTCCAGTTATAGTCAGTGCTACCTTAAACCAAAAAGAAACCGATCAATTATTAGAAGTTTTACGTAGGTACCCCTCAGCCTTAGGATATAAGATCTCTGATCTAAAAGGAATAAGCCCATCCGTATGCATGCATCGGATTTTGCTTGAAGAAGATTCAAAACCTTCCAGAGAACACCAACGAAGAATAAATCCTATAATGAGTACTGTAGTTAAGACTGAAGTTCTTAAGTTACTAGAGGCAGGTATAATATATCAGATCTCGGACAGTAAATGGGTGAGTCCTGTGCATGTAGTACCTAAAAAGGGAGGCATCACAGTCGTGCAAAACGAGAAGGGCGAACCTGTAGCAAAAAGAACCGATGGAGGTTGGCGTATGTGCATAGATTATAGAAAATTAAATAAAGAAACTAGGAAGGACCATTTCCCATTACCATTCATAGACCAAATGTTGGAGCGCCTAGCCAGACACTCTTACTTTTGTTACTTAGATGGATATTCCGGATTCTTCCAAATACCTATTCACCCCGAAGATCAAGAAAAAACTACCTTTACATGCCCAGTTGGAACTTTTGCCTATAGAAGAATGCCTTTTGGACTTTGTAATGCTCCTGCAACTTTCCAACGCTGCATGATGTCTATCTTTGCTGATTATTTAGATGGAATTATGGAAGTATTTATGGACGATTTCTCAGTTTGTGGATCAGATTTCAAAAATTGTCTTGTCAACCTTGAGAAAATCCTGGAGAGATGTGTGGAGGTAAACCTTGTGCTAAATTGGGAGAAATGTCATTTCATGGTCACCGAAGGGATTGTTTTAGGACATATAGTTTCCGAAAAAGGTATAGAGGTAGATAAAGCAAAAATAGAAGTCATAGAGAATCTAAAACCTCCGAAGACTATCAGGGAGATAAGAGGTTTTCTTGGACATGCCGGATTTTACCGACGTTTTATCAAGGATTTCTCCAAAATAACAAAACCCTTAACTGGTCTTTTGATGAAAGATGCTGAATTTATCTTCGATGAAAAATGTACTGAAGCATTTAATCTCCTGAAGCAAGCTCTGATTTCAGCACCTATAATGAAACCCCCTGATTGGTCAGAACCGTTTGAGATAATGTGTGACGCCAGTGATTACGCTGTTGGAGCCGTTCTAGGTCAAAGAAAAGATAAGAAGTTACATGTGATTTATTATGCCAGTAGAACCCTAGACGCTGCACAGCTCAACTACGCAACAACCGAAAAAGAGCTCCTAGCTGTAGTTTTTGCAATAGACAAATTTAGATCTTATCTAGTAGGAGCCAAGATTATAGTTTACACCGACCATGCTGCCATTCGTTACTTACTAAGCAAAAAGGATGCCAAGCCTAGGTTACTTCGATGGATTCTATTACTGCAAGAGTTTGATTTGGATATCCGTGATAAGAAAGGCACTGATAATGTGGTAGCTGATCACCTATCTAGGCTAGAATACCTGAAACCTGATCCAGTTCCCATAAATGACGATTTTGCCTATGATAGACTGATAGCCCAACTAGAAACCATTGAAGATGATAACCCAGACCCTCATGAGTATTTTCAAAAATCCTTAGCCATAAGTGATGTACCTTGGTATGCAGACTTTGTTAATTACCTAGCCGCTGACATCATACCCCCTGATCTAAACTACCACCGGAAGAAGAAGTTCTATAGTGATGTGAGAAACTTCTATTGGGACGAACCGTTTCTTTTCAAGAGAGGTAAAGATGGCATTTTCCGCCGTTGTGTTCCAGAAGAAGAGGTAAATAATATAATTGAGCATTGTCACTCTGCACCCTATGGTGGACATGCAAGCACATCTAAGACCTACGCCAAGATTCTTCAAGCTGGCCTATTCAGGCCTACTATGTGGCGTGATGTCCATGCTTTCATTGTCAAGTGTGATAGATGCCAACGCACAGGAAATATTTCAAGACGTAATGAAATGCCGTTAAGAAATATCCAAGAAGTAGAACTCTTCGACGTATGGGGTATAGACTTTATGGGACCGTTCCCACCATCTTTTGGAAATCAGTACATATTAGTAGCTGTTGACTACGTGTCTAAATGGATTGAAGCTATCGCCGCACCCACAAATGACACCAGAGTAGTCATCAAATTATTCAAGAATTATATATTTCCCAGGTTTGGAACCCCCCGTTTAGTCATAAGTGATGGAGGATCACACTTCATATCGAGAATATTTGATAAACTTTTAAGCAAGTATGGAGTTAAGCATAGAGTAGCAACACCATACCACCCACAGACCAATGGACAAGTGGAAGTATCTAATAGGGAGATAAAACAAATCCTCGAGAAGACTGTCTCTATATCTAGAAAGGATTGGTCACAGAAACTTCAAGAAGCATTATGGGCCTATAGAACCGCTTTCAAAACTCCTATAGGAACAACCCCTTATCAACTGGTCTATGGAAAATCATGTCACTTACCTTTTGAATTGGAGCATAAGGCCTATTGGGCCATCAAAACTTTGAATTTGGATTACTTGACTGCTGGTGAGAAACGTATCCTTGACATCCACAAATTAGAAGAGCTCAGACAATCTGCCTACGAAAATGCCATCATATACAAAGAAAGAACAAAAGCTTGGCATGACAAAAGAATCATAAGAAGAGACTTCAAGATAGGCGATCCTGTTCTCCTGTTCGATTCTAGGTTACGACTATTTCCAGGTAAACTCTGTTCGAGATGGACTGGCCCTTTCGAAGTATCTAAGATCCTGAGATCCGGTGCTATTGAAATCAAGAACCCGACATGTAAACCATTCATCGTCAATGGACAGAGGTTGAAGCCCTACGAAGGAGGTGACATTCCAACAACATACACCTGCCATACTCTGAGTGATCCACCATATCCTTCCAATGATGTTTAATTATCGGTCGTCGAGCTAATGACGTTAAACAAGCGCTGCATGGGAGGCAACCCATGGTTTTTCTTATTTTTGTACTTTTTATTTTTTACTTTTACTTTATTTTGTTTATATTATTATTATTATGTCAGGACTAACGATTGAATGTTTTATGTGCTTTCAGGACTTGTTTGCTAACCTTGTACAAAATGCAGAACCCTGATGACATGCACGTGGCCTTTAGAGATGATGCACAGAGAGAGCGTTACTATGTCCACATGAGACGCCCTATGGCTCCTACCAGGTACCCTGACCATGACTGCATGGATGCCTTGGGGATAGAGCCAAGCGTCAGATTTTTATGCCATCAACTCCAGTGGGACCAGTTTGACTACAGGAACAACACTTATAGGAACTTGACTCTTGAGTTCCTCAGCTCGTTTCATTATGACCCTTGGGCTGGACCCGATGGACTCGCTGTTTTCAGGTTGTTCGGGATTGACTACTCATTCTCTCACAGAGAGTTTGGTGATTTGCTAGGTTTCCAGACTACTCCTGATGCTATTCCAGATACACCGATGGGGTATTTTATGAGCAGAGAAGTGGAAAAGTTTTGGACTAAAATATCCGGCGGAGGGAGCCAAGATCCTTCTACCCAGTTTTCTCAGGTAATCCACAACCCTGCATTGAGGTACTTCCAGATGATTCTAGCACATTCTTTCCTAGGTTTTCCAGATACAGAGACACTGCTAAGTGAAGAGGAGATTTTCCTACTGTTTTGTGCGACTCAGTCTCGCCCTGTTGCTTGTGGCAACTTTCTGTTAAAGGGCTTGGCTAGTGTTGCCAGATCATCCGTAGGCATCATCCATGTCGGTGGGATTGTTACACAGATAGCTACTGCATTGGGTTTGTCTCGCAAGTTATTGCACCTCAGGACCTTCTGCTGCTACACCACCCTGGATATTGATTTTTGTCTTGATAGAGGACTGATGAGGAGGGCTTCTTTTGAGCCCAACATGTTTAAATTACTGATCGACGGTGAAGCGATACACTACTTTACATTACCAGATCCGCTGATGACCAGTGTCCATGATCCTGCAAATTGGAGTTATGCTCTAGAGGGTTATGGAGAGACTGTCGAAGAGCCGAAATCGCCTCCCTCCGCTGAGTACACTCCTACACCTCTTACTCCCCGAATCACTGTTATGTCTAACAATATGTCTCTGCAGCCACCTGACCTACAAACACAGATTTATGAGCTCCGTAAGGAGACTGCCCTGCTCAAGCAGGAAGTGGCAGACTTAGAGTTACAGATGCAGGTTTCTGATCTCACTCATGCCTCAGAGACCGATGCTCTACATCAGGCGATTGAAGAGCTTCGGAGGGAGATAGCTGAGATTCGTGGATCAAGCCAGGAAAAGACGCCTACCACATGACTCATTCTACCCTGACAGCATTACCCTAGTATTTTATTTATCGCATTTCCAGACATATTTTACTTTACTGCAGCTTTTATATTTTCATGCACTTTGAATTCCTTATATATATATACATATTATGCACTAATGTTAACTTTTTTCTTTTTCTTTTGTTTCTTTAATTATTTTTATTTTTTGTCGTGCAAAGAAAAAAATATAAGACAAAAATATTTTCATTTTTGTCTTCACAAAAAAATATGCAAGCCTCAAGCCTTGAAAAGAAGAAGAAAACGCTATTCAGACCCCCCGGAAGACCAAGGTGCAAGGAAGGCCCAAAAGGAGGATCCAAAAACCACAAGGCCCAGGAATTGGCCTTGTGGCGGGCGCCATAGGCCCTGTGGCGGGCGCCACACCGTACCAACAACATATACGGGGCTGAATCCCCATTTCCACCATTTTCATCCCTTTCTTCACCAAAAACCCATTTTTACAACCTTCCAAATCCTCCTTGAACCCCATTAAAGCTCACCCATTTCCAAAATACCCTCCATCCATAAAACATATCCAACATCCATTTCCATTTTCATCCATCAAAAACCAAAAAAATCAAAACTTTATCATTCACCTCATAAACCACTTTCTACCATTTTCACTACCTAAGGAGCATTCAACAATGGAGTTCAACGGATTTCTTCTTCGTGATGGAAGACCGGGCGATAGGCAACGGAAAATTATTCAGAGGCTTCAGAGTCGAGAAATTCTCTCGACTAGGTACGTCGACGATAACTGTCTGTATGCTTTGGGTATTTATCACAGTGTTTTTAATTTATTAGAATTTCTAGGCTTGCATAATATTTTCATTAATCAGGAACCTACCTATGAGAGGCTGACAACTGAGTTTTTGAGTTCTTTGATATACACTGTCAGTCCTAACACTGCTAGCACCGTCGGTACTGTTATTTTTAGACTGTTTGGAATTGAATATGAATTCAGTACCAATGAGCTAGCAGATTTGTTAGGAATCTCTCATAGGGAAGGTTCGATTTGTGAGGCACCTTTGGATGCGGAATGGTCGGCCGAGGTATTTACCTTATGGCAAAGGCTTTCAAGTACTTCAATTAATTCTTTTGAAGGGATACTTGCGTCGACCATTCACAACCCGGCCATAAGAGTTTTTAGACTTCTTTTGGCATGTACTATTTTTGGCCGGGAAAGTCCAAACAAGGTAAATGCTCGTGAACTCCTATTTTTGCAAGGATGCCTCACTAGAACCCACATCAATCCGGTCCCGTTTATGCTTGCTCATATGACTTTATTTACTAACAAAACAGGACCGATTGTTTTTGGAGGACTTGTTACGTCTATTGCTCGGGCTCTTGGCCTGAACAATGAGATAGCTACACTTGAACCACTACCTCCTCGCACAATTAATTTAAAATTTCTGAAGGACATGAAATTGTGCCGAACGAGGAGAGAAGGTGGTTATGAGTTGATGGTTCATGGGGTAGCTATCCCATCTGTTGCTTTACCATGCAGTAGACGTACTGATGTACGTGATGAAAGGAACTGGACCTATGATCTTAATGCTCCACGTGTTTTTGGGTCCACTTCCTCCTAATATTACCGATGGGGAGGCACATGACACTGATGATGAGTATGATCGGAGAGAGCAGTCTCCCATCCCTCACATGTCCCCCCATCGTCCTTCACAGTCACACACTGCACCATCTTCCTCTAACCCTGTTGCAGGTACTGCTCCTGGATTCTTTGTCACCGAGGAGATGTGGCGTGATATGACAGCTAGAGAAGAAAGGCGTGATGGCCTTCTCTCTACTATTTCACAGCAGCTGACGGACAACATGAGCTTCATGCAACAATCGCGATTGGTTTCGGATCGTGCTTATAGCAACGTCTGCCGTACCTTGAACGATATCTCATTAGAGCAGAACCGTCAGAGAGAGTTCAACAGCCGACACTACCAGCTTGTAGAGGCTACTCAGGGTTCCATCTTGGGTAACCTTCGAGAGGTCCGGAGTGCTCAGGCTGCTTTATCAGCACGACTCGACCGGAGGGACCAGCATCGTAGTAGATCCCGTCGTTCCAGACCATCACATCAGGACGGCGAAGGCACCAGTGCCCCTCCTCAGTAGTCTTTTCCAGGTTACCCCCCTTATCTTATTTCGAAACATTGGGGACAATGTTCGATTTAAGTGTGGGAGGGGATTTTATTGCTTTCCGTTATTTCCTTTTTAGTTAATTATTTCCTTTCAGTTATTTCCCTTTTCAGTAATTTAATTTTCTTAGATAATGCATGAGTCTGACGAGTCACCAGTATAGTGTCTTTTTAGTTCATCTTCATTTTTTCCCATTTCCTTAGCCTTACCAGAAAAATTTTAAAAAGAAAATGATGTTATTTCACATGTTTTTTGGGCTTTGAGACAGGTTTAGATTAGGATGTGGTGACCTAGGTCAACTTTTTAAAACATCAGAACCATTTTAGCACCATAGACCTCTTGAATATAGGAATCACTCCTAAACCCCACCACCTTGGCCTTTACTATCATTTTAAAAATTGTCCTAAGTAGTTTATCTTAGCAGTCAGCTCCGGCTTAAGCATGCTCTACGTAGGGGGCCGATGAACATAAGTGAATTATCCAGTGCTAATAAAAAAAAAAAAAAAAAAAAAAAAAAGGCAAACTCTGGTATAGGTGACCCTCACAAAGTCATTTAAACCGAAAAAAGAGAAAAAAATATTTGCCACAAAAAGAAAAAAAAAAAAAAAAATTGCAAGTCACCATTTGTTAGTTGGTTCAGAGGTATCTGGCACTGAACTTGGTAGGGCGGATTACGATCCGATCCCCCGCAGCTACATTTAGGCGAAATAAAAACAGGTTTACACATGCTTATGTGCCAGAAACCTTATGTTATGGATCAGAATCACTAACCGGTCACTCTACTATGAAGCATGTACGGATAACGGGCTTAATGTGATTGCGCCTGAATGAAAAGGACACAAAAAGATGAGAAGATAGGCCTAGGTATTGTGGGATGATATGGAGTGGTTAATATAGGATTGAAGTTTGTGTTTGTGTTACTATGGTACCCTTGGTTCACTTAGTTAGTATCTGTCACTGCATCCTGACTTGAACTTAGAAGCCCTTTAGCCCAAAGACAAGTGTTGACACCATATTTTCTTAAGCTTTAATGTTTGCTTGAGGACAAGCAAAGGTTTAAGTGTGGGAGAATTTGATCACACTAAAATTCACCGTATTTCTGACTCCGATTTCGCATGCATTCTTAGCTTTTATTGTTGTTTTGCTTTGTTATTGCTTTGTTTTCTTATGTTTTCAGGTTTTTATAATAATCGGAGCTGGAATCGGGAAAAGGAGCGAAAAAGGAGTGAAAACGGACGAAAACCTAGAAATTCAGCATTTTGCACTTACGGCACCCACCGTGGCGGGCGCCATGGGGTTAGCCATGACGTGGCCACGTCTCAAGACCACTCCTCAACCTCCAAGACCCACGTTCCCCACTCCATCATCCCCTGTAGGGACCATGGCGGGCGCCACAAGGCAAAATTTCATAACCTCCACTTTTTAGTGGAGGGGCGTCCCGGTCATTTCATGCTTTCAGTTTTTACTATAAATAGGACCTTAGATTTTCGTTTTTCTTCATCCAGAATTAGAATTCTCTAGGCATATATCAGTTATAAAGCAGTTGCCATTCCACATCGGGGTGCCTCTGCAATCGAGTGATCGAGTCTGTAATCTGTCTGTGGTTCGAGTTTTGGAGCACTCTGGAGGAAGTTAATCCTGCCGCCATTTTAATTCAAGTTCGTACTTTACTTTTATTTATTTCCCGCACTCGCACATTTACTTTGTTTATTTCCGGCACTCGCACATTTACGTTGTTTATTTCCTGCACTCGCACATTTACGTTGTTTATTTCCTACACTCGCACATTTACGTTGTTTATTTCCCGCACTCGCACTTTACTTTGTTTACTTTCCGCACTCGCTTTAAATTACTTTTATGAAAAACTATAAAAAGAATATTTACTTTATCATGTCTAACTAATTCCATAAAGGTTAGAATGTAAGGATCGTAATTAAACCAGTAATCAGTATAATTGTTCGTGGAAACACCTAAGGGCTATTTTATCTTTCAATTCAAATAATTGTTTTTAACTATTTCAAAAACAGCCAAAAGCGCTTTGTATAGTTCATTAGGAGATTTTAGATTAAAAAGAAAAGAGATTTTAAAACGATTTTCGGACGCGTTAGGAAGTTTAAACTCTGGTTCGCAAGAACCTCTTTTTGCTAAGAAGTCCAGGTTAAAATACTTTTCAACTTAGTTAAGATACTATATTTCTTAAAAATAGGTTTACTACTCTAACGCAGTACGCACCTTTTTATCCGTGACAATAGGAGGGGTTGATTAGAGAGTACAACTCGGTTCTGAATACGCGAAAGCGACAGTTCCTGTTAAATTAGTTCTTTTCAAAGAAGAAAACACTGCCCATAAGTAGTTCCACTAACAAGTACTGGATTATCATTGATTACGTGAATTACATTCGAGCCTGTCTTTATTTATTATTTAAAATTATAATTTTATTTACCATTGCACCCTTATTAAAACCCTTAAAAATAGTTGCCTTAGATACACACCATAACAACAGGTTTGATAGATTGACACTTGGTCTCTGTGGATTCGATAATCTTTTATATTACTTTGACGTGATTCGTACACTTGCGAAAAATACGCATCAAACCTCAACATTCAGGAACAACACTGAATGAAATGGGAAATATTCGGGAAAGTACATCAATTCAATGATGACTACAACATGAAAATCCGAGAATGGCAATCGGAAGGCAAGTGATCGCAACATCTGAGAATGGCAATCAGATGAAATGCAAAGCACAATATTCAGGAACATAACTGAATGAAATGGAAAAAAGGTCCGGGACAGTACATCAAATCAATGATGACTTCACTATGGACATCCGAGAATGGCAATCGGAAGGGAATGATCACAACATCTGAGAATGGAAATTAGATAAGAATGTGAGGCATAACATTCAGGAACAGAGCTGAATGAAATGGAAAAAAAGGTCCGGGATAGTACATCAAATCAATGATGACTTCACTATGGACATCCGAGAATGGTAATCGGATAAAATGGTGTAATATTTGAGAAGACACAACAAGTAGGTGAAGAAAAAGTTCTGAAGAGACAGACAAATGCCAAGTAAGTTAGACTTTGACCGAACAGTAAGAAGTTGACAACAACAAGACTTTGAGAAATGCATATGAGGAATAAAACACTCAGTATGCGAACATTAACGACAATGGGGACTAAACCACCCAAGCACACGCATAATGAGGACTAAAACACTCAAATATGCGAAGGTTAACAAGAAATGGGGAATAACACACCCAAGGAAATGCATAATGAGGACTAAAACACTCAAATATGCAAAAGTAAACAAAACTGGGGAATAACACACCCAAGAAACGCATAATGAGGACTAAAACACTCAACTATGCAAACATGAATAAGATTGGGGAATAACACACCCAAGGATACGCATAATGAGGACTAAAACACTCAAATATGCAAAGGTAAACAAAACTGGGGAATAACACACCCAAGGAAATGCATAATGAGGACTAAAACACTCAAATATGCAACCATAAACAAAACTGGGGAATAACACACCCAAGGAGATAATATGAGAGAAAATGATGACAACCAGTTTAGACTCTTAGAGGAGTGAAAGGAAATGGAAGACTGATTCCTCAACACAGAGATCATTTCCATTCTGCTCGAATAATACAGATACTATTGGTGAACAAAATCTCGGTCACACCAGTAAACTGTACCAAGTTGAAAATCTTTTGAGAGAAGTCATGCAAAGCTGCTTGGGGATTCTTGAAGAAAGTTTCCCCAAGTTCAACGGTTGATGAGGGTAAACTGATAATGGATTCAGTTCTTGACTACTGCTGGAGAAAATAATCAGATCTTTGAAGTAACCGTTGAGAAGAATAAACTGATCATGGCTTCAATCTTTGAAATGAATGTTGAGAACATAAACTGATCATAGCTTCAGCCCCTTGAGAAAATAACCCAACATGTAACTTGCAGAGAATCTTCTGACTAAACAAATCTGAGAACAACTTCCTCAAAGCAACAACATCTTGAAATAATAGGTACTGAGAAAAATTTGCCCCTTGGCAGGATCACCGACCAAGTTTCTCAACTGTTTGAAAATTCCTTGATGAGGAAAATTTATTTGCAAATAAAATTGTTTGTACAAACCTGGTAATTTTAATGCAAAGTTCAATGCAAAGTTTGAAATCAAGAATCATTTCTTTGAATGAAATTTATTGATGTAAAGTAAATGAAAACATTGTCAAAACACGGCGGTTGAGACAAAATCAAAGATAAAGCAAAGGTAAGAAAACAAATGATTGGTAAAGAGCTTGGGAGTCAGTTTACGCAACCTTGTTGTAGTATGCTTTTCAAAAGAAACCTGGATTCAATTAGGACTTTTGAAGGTTGTAACATGGCCTGGTTCACGATTTATGAAACAAAGGATATATGCTCAAAGTTTATTTGTACCCAAGCCAAATTCGTGATGAACTCCAGTCCTACATTCAAATAATTCAGCCTATGCATTCAAGTTCCCAGAAATTCGGGATTGCACAGATGAAGAGGGTTCATAAGCCAAAGGATTTTAATATAGCAGTCACATCTTTCCCTTTTGTTATTTCTGGTAAGGACTTTGGTCAACTCAACTTATTTTTGCTGAGAAATTTTAATGACTTCTTGACAAATATTTCCTTTTATTATCCCTAATTTTTGCCTGAGCTGTGTCATTTGAACTTACAGCCAGCGGGATGCCCCAGTTTTTGCCTAAGTCTCCTTCATAGGTTTTGACTTAGCAGGCTTTGATTTTTCAATAATTTCTTCAATATCATTTTTTTTTGAAAGATAATGACTGCATGGCTTAATGATTACGATGAACCATCATTGGCTTTTGAATTGAGAAACATCTTCAACACTTCTTTGTGTGTGAAGGAAAGCTTGAGATTGCAACCTTTATTTGAAAGGTGTCTTGAATGATTCTCTTGTACTTGAATGCACATTCGAATTAATTGAGAACTACCCATCCCCGGGTTAAAATTACGGGTTTTTTCAAATAGAAAGAAACTCCAACTTCAAGGCTCAAAGGGGTTGACAAGGGATTAACTTCCTTATTTCTCCAGTGTTTAGGGTTTGAAACAATACCTGTATATCATCAGCCAAATCTCAATTGAAAGCATACTAACAACAATTATGGGTATCTCGTTTTCATCATCCTCCCTCCAATCATTGTAAAACTTTGAGAAAAGATAAATGAACTTGAAATGTAAAGCATAAAGATGCAAATAGTAAATGAAATTGAATCAAAACAAAGCAATGCTCATTTCATTAAAACCATCATGAAAGTACAAACAAGCTTAAAAGCAAACAACTTGATATGATTGAAGAAAATTGCAAACATAAAGAAACAAATGGCCTAGTGATCAATCAACAACAAAGATGAGCTATCCCGTCTGATATTCTGGCCTTGAAGAAAATTAACAGTTGAAGTCCTCTAGAAGATTCACTTCCCAAGCTTCGGCAAAGGATTGTTGATAACATTGGGATTAAGGTCAATAAAGTAAAGGATGTTGTTCCTGATAAGTTCCTGCACTTTAGCCTTCAGTGCAAAGCAATGCTCTAAGTCATGACCAGTTCCACCTTGATGAAACTCACAACGAAGATCCGATCTATAACCAACTGGCAGAGGGTTTGGAACAGGAGACGGAGGCCTAGTAGTAATTAAACCTTTCTCAATCAAGGAAGGAAACAATTCAGTGTAAGACATCGGAATAGGATCAAAGTTTGGATTATTGCGATACTGATTTTGTCCAGCAGCAAGATGAGGAGCCTGAGCTTGAGCTCGAATCTGAACCTGAGCTTGAGCTGGTCGAACTTGACCTTGAGCTTGAGTTTGAGCAGGTTGAATTTTGACAACAGGAGCCACTGCCGCTACATATGGTTGAACATATCGTTGTTGCGGGCGATAAGGCCTCCTCTCAGCTGAAACAACATAAGCATCACCATCTTTTCTCTTATGAGGATTCCCAAAAGACTTTCTTGCAGCATTAGGAGCTTCAGAATTGGTAATCTTACCCTTCTTGATACCTTCCTCTAGTCTTTCTCCGATAGTGACTAGATCAGAAAAACCAGATGAAACACTTCCTACCATTTTCTCCCAAAAGAACGGTTGAAGAGTGTCCATGAACAAACCAGTTAATTCCTTTTCAGGAAAAGGTGGCTCAACCTGAGCAGCTAGCTCTCTCCAACGCTGAGCGTACTCTTTGAACGATTCTTTCTCTTTCTGTGACATGTTTTGAAGTTGACGACGATCAGGCGCCATGTCCAGATTGTACTTATACTGCCTTACAAAAGCATCAGATAAATCTTTCCAGCTTCGAATGTGACTTTTCTCAAGTCCAACATACCACTTCATAGAAGCACCACTCAAACTATCTTGAAAACAGTGAATAAGCAGCTTGTCATCCTTAGCATGCGCAGCCATTTTGCGACAATACATCAACAGATAAATCTTTGGACAAGTATGACCATTGTATTTCTAGAATACAGGAACTTTGAACTTATCAGGAAGAACCAAGTCGGAAACTAAACACATGTCTATAGCAGCAGAACTGAAGACATCTTTTCCTTCTAGACCTCTTACGCTCTTCTCAAGAGTCAAACATTGCTCTCTAACTTCATCCATATATCCAGGTTCACCCTGACTTTCAGCTTGTTGACCAGCAGCTTGGTACAAGAAAGGAGAATTCTGATAAGTAGTCTGAGCAGTAGCATGCACAACAGGTTGAGGTTCGACAAACGTCGGAGCTGAAAAGACTGGCACAACAGATGGACCACCTACTTGAGCAGTAGCAGAAACTGGCACATAATCCGGAGGTAACCCATATTCTGGCCAAGTAGAAACCGGTTGCTGAACAACAGGAGGATCAACAACAGCAGTAAAAACTTCAGAGATAACAGTCCTTTGAGGTGGTTCACCTCGAGCAATCAGAATTTGCATCATTTCAGTGAGCCTGGTCATACCGGCCTTCAACTCATCAATTTCTATTCGAACTTCCATGTTATGCTGTTCTTGGTGTTCCATTCTCAATCTAATAGCTCTTCGTCTGTTAGCAGCTCTAGTACCGTATCTGTGGTGAGGAGTCAACTTGACGGATCAATAGACAACTGAGGAAAGAAACAACCGGGATGAGTTCCCACACAACTCGGATGAATGCAAGAATATGCGAGGATGAAATGATATGCAATGTTCACTTCCATTTTCAGAAAAACAACTCGGTTATCGCAAATATGGTCAACATTGAGAATATGGTCATGAAAAATCTTGACAAAAAAAAAATTTACTTTTTCCAATATTTGCAATAATCGGAATTATTTTCCTCGAAAAATGGTTGTGATGATGATCATGATGAATATGTAGATGCATCAAACACAAACAAGATCACACAAAGCACACAGGTTCAAAGGTTCGAATCACAAGCATGGAGTCATGGTAACAGAACACCAACCCACACAGGCATGTACTAAGGTTTGTCTTCATTGTACCTGCAAAAAACCAGAAGGGTGCTAACAGAGGTTCCCGGAGTTAACAGCCATCTTTAGAATATCATCGGTACGTTGGATTACTCCCCAACCGATAACATTCTTAAAATAGACCTCGTCCGAGTGTAGTATCGCGTGACAACCACCTTAAGTTTACACTCAGATAGTTTCCGCACTACGTTCCTAAATTGGCTTAGATTGGTTAAGGGTTCTACGGTCCTCAGTATGATCAACTCAAGGTCGGAAAATAATGCCACGTACGATTACTCGTCATGACATTGATAGTCCAAGAGAGCCTAACCGAGTGGAGATTATCAAATTGATATTGCTTTGGACTACTCCATCGCATATCGCTTCGAATATCGCCGTCCTATCATAAGTTCCACTCAGATCCGGGTTAGAATCTATCTCACAGAGGATCACCAAACCAAAACAGAACAACCAAGTAACAAGCAAATCAAACTAAAGCAGTAAATAAATCAAAGTAGGCCGAATCCACTTAGAGATTGACTCCCCAGCAGAGTCGCCACTTTTCTGTAGCGGTAAAATCATGAGTGTAAGCTATTGATTAACTTAACTCAATATACACAGAGTCGCCACCGCGCTTTTATTTATTTCCAAATGGAAAAAGGCAAAAGAACGAACAAAACCTTAATGAATCTCAAAAGCTAAAAAGCTAAAAGAATCAGACAGAGAATGGGTACGGGGATTGGTTACAAATCGGGAAGGTTTTAAGCACCCGACTTGTCCGTGGTACTCCAAGGGAACCCTTTGAAATGTTTACTGCATTTTTTGGCTTGAAATGGTTTGCTTGAAAAAAAGATTGAAGAGATGAGAAAAATAATGTTTTTTAAGATTTTGGTGTTTGAAGAGACGAACGTCTCATGCCTACGTACCCACAAAGTGCAATGCGAGATCAAAACCCCGTAGTTCGTGGTACAAATTGTGAAAAGGCAAATGAGTTGAATTGATTTTAAAATGTAAAGATAAGTCGTCATCCTTTAGCGAATAATTCCGCTAGAAAGGATGAATCATATCTAAACATAAAAAATGGTTAAAAGAAAGAAACGTGCACGAGGGCACAAAAAAACAATTGAATGAGTTGTGAATGTTTTAAAGTTTTTTTGAGAAAGAAAGTTTCGATATGCTTATGTAGTTTAGCATTTATTAAGAAATGAAATGAAAAGGTAAAAGCACATGACCGAAGTCAAGGTTTGATTGAGAAAAATGTTTGATGTTTGAAAACAAAGAAAGTTTTGAAAATAGGAAGGAGATTTGAAAATTGGAGAAGATGGGAAGAGATGAAGGGACTATCCTAAGACTTGAAAATAAAAGCTAAAGGAAGAAACGATCAAACCATATGGCAAGCACTCTTTGAAACAATTGGATTTCCATCTTCAAAGGCCAATGAAATAATTTGAGGCCGAGGTTTCTAATCCATTCCAACTTGAGCAAGGGGGAAGATCTTAAAGTCTAAGTCCATTCTCCGAAGCAAGGGATAGTAACCATAGTCCAAAATTAGAAGTCACAAGTCTTTTAAGTGTTTAATCCTCTATTAGTGTTTTGATATCCAAATGGACAAAGGAGAAATAACAAGTATCACAATATAAACAATAAGCAAAATGATGAATGATATAGAAGCATAATAAGAGAGATAGGGAACAAGAGATTAAAATAAAAGAGGATAAGGTGCGAGAGATTAAAATTAAATGTTAGTATATTCACATTATTATAATATTTACAATATAAAGTGGTATGATGAACTTAATCAAGCACAACCACGAAAAGAAAAATATAATCGAGGCAACCGGATCCAAGTGGATCGCATTCCGAATCGTGACAACTTTAGGTCTATGTTAAGCAATCGCCGAGTAATTTACGGAGTAATTATCCTACAAATGAGGCCGGCCACCACTAATTAAAGTGGAAAATATTCGTGTTAATACATGTTAGAGAAACAATATTATGGATCGTTCTCCGAAAACATGCCACACTAAAAGAAAGAGAACGGTCTAATCTTAATCGAGATTATCGTTGAATTTCTCGAAAAGCAACCTATCACGATCTCAAAGTATGGAGAATGATCCAAATGATCATTCATCCATAGATTTGAAATAATGAAGGTTAAACTTATCGGAAATCAACAATCTCGAATCGGAGATTGTCATCGACCAAAAATAAAAGAAAGATGAAGAAAAATGGATCTAAAAGAATAAATCCATTAAAAAGAAAATAGAAATCTTTTTAAATCCCTTTCTAAAAAATCTCCTTATAATATGTTTCTAAAATATTTTTAACAAGACTTTTTCTAACATACTTTTTTTTCATAAAATATGTTTTTCTAACTCTTTTTCTCAAACATCTCTTTCTAATAAACTCTATAAAATATATTATCAAAAAAACATTTATACAAAAAAACATTAATAGAAAAAAAAGAAAGAAAAGAAACTAAAGAAATTAAAAAAAAAAGAAGAAAAAAAAGAATAGAAGTGGGAGAGATGGACACGTAGAGATGAGGTGTGGGGGAATGAGAATGAGGTCCAAGCCCACACATTATCACATCTTTTTTAACAAAAAAAATAAACAAATTGGTATAGGAAAGAACGAAAATAAGACAGAAGCAAGCTCTTCTTCTCAACACGCAAAAACAGGGGCTAGCACAGGGAGTTCACGGCGGCGAAAACAAAGCGGAAAGGGAGACGGCGGCGAAAGCTCAAACTCACCTTCACAAAATGGAACAAGAACAAATCAGAACACCTCTTCTCCTTCTCACTCGCTAATGTCTCCTTCCTCTCTCTTTTTCCGATCAGATCTGTTTTAAAATCTTTTCTTCACTTCTTCTTCTTCCCGAAATCAAACCTTTCTTCTTTGCTTAAATCTTTTTCTGATTTCTTATTGAATGTTTGAAGGTTCTTGAAGTGTGGTTGAATTTGATATATGGATTGAAATTGAATGGATGGAAATTGGTTTTAAGTTGATGATTTGAAGCTTTGAGTTTACGGTTTTGCAGGGTATGTGGGGGCTATCAAAGCTTCGCCTTGTGGAAGAGGATTGTGTTTAATTTATAGAAGGGAGAGAAGATTTTGAACTGAAGAAGAATTCAATTTTGTTGCTGTTTTGTGGAATTTTCTCGCGTTTTGCAAGTCACGTTTTTGTAGTTGTTCTGAATTTTTCATTTCAATTCAGTTTTGCGTTTCATTTGATGATGCTATTCGTTTTGGGTCATGAAACTTTGCTACAGGTGTGTTCGGCGTGTGCTGCTTGCGTTTGATTGTTGGGCCAGGGCTTGGTCTTGCGTTTGATTGTTGGGCCAGGGCTTGGTCTTGTTAAATTTGTTATATTTTTTTTATGGTTTAGAAAAAAAATAAAAAAAATGAAAAGTTGTAATAAAAAATAAATGAAATTAATTGTGGTGATTAGAATTGGAAAAAGGTATTTAGGCTAAAAAAATGATAATTGGAAATTGTTATAAAATGAAATGATTTAAAAAAAATATAATGGAAGGGAATTTGGAAATTTGGTGAATAATCGGTATGAATTAGGAAAACGGATCGAAAATAATTGGGTGGAAATGATAATGGATTGAAAATGAAAATAATGTGTGAATTAGGAAGATGGTGATTTGGGATAATCGAAAGAAATAATAAAATAAATGGTTTATGGATCGAATATTAAAATGGATGGAACGGATGAATGGATATGAGGTGATGATTTTTAAGCCCACAACAAATTCCTGATTTTTCTTGCACCAACCACTGATAATGATGAAAACAGCCAAACATGAACAACTTGCCACTTAAGCCACAAACACTTGCAATCTGTCTGAACATTGTCCTGATAACTTGAATTCATACTGAGGAAAATAAATCCTCAAATGAACCACTGATGAACTGATAAACTTGCAGATTCAAAACAAATTTCACACAGAATACCGCCTGATAAACTGATGATCTTCGCACATAACACAGTCTTGAACTTTTGAATACACACAGCCTGAGAAACAGACCACTGGCACACACAACTTGCAGTTGAAACAATCTCTTGATAGTTTGACCGAGATCAGGTCAAACGTCCATCTGAAACGAATCGTAACTGAACAACCGCATCTGAATTGGAATCAAAGCCCTATCTTTGAAAGACTGCAACACAGAAGAAGAAGAAGCAACTGCAGCATACTTTTTTTTTGATATTTTGGTTAGAGGTTAGTGAATATAAACAAATAACAGAAATTAAACATGATAATCCTCTGCAAGGCATAAACCTGCACTTGAAAAAAAGGATAAACGAACAGTGCGTGATCTTGTTTGTATGCGAAATACAGATGATATGCCGAAAATCTTAGGGTCAAAAATTAGGGTCTGACAGATATATTTACATGGATTAACATTTGTTTAAGGAAATAAAAGGAAAAGATTAAAATCACTCGACCGAAGTCAAGGTTTAGTTATGAAAGTGTTTGAAGTTTAGAAACAAGAAGATTTTTGAAATAGGAAGAAGTTTTGAAAATTTAAGAATGGGGAGGAGATGAAGGGACTAATCCTAATGCTTGAATTAAAAGGTTAAGAAAAGAGTTTACCAAACCATAATATGCACAATTCTTCAAAGTTCGGAATTCCCTCTTCAAAGGCTAATGACATAACTTGAGGCCGAGGTTTCTAATCCATTCCAATTTGAGCAAGGGGGAAGATCTTAAAGTCTAAGTCCATTCTCCAAAAAGCTCGGGATAGTAACCATTAGTCCAAAATTAGAAGTCACAAGTCTTTTAAGTGTTCAATCCTTTATTAGTGTTTTGATATCCAAATGGACAAAATAAAAAAAACAAGCAAAAGATATAAACACAAACAAATGATATATGATATTATATGATAAGCATAATAAAGGAGATAAAGGAGCAAGAGATTAAAATAAAAGGATAAGGTGCGAAAGATTAAATTTAAACGGATTATATTCACAATATTATAATATTTACAATATAAGGTGGTATGATGAACGTAATCAAGCACAACCACGACAAGGAATAATAAAATCGAGGCAAACGGATTCAAGAGGATCTTAATTCGAATCGGGACAACTTTAGGTCTATGTTAAGCAATCGCCGAGTAATTTACAGAGTAATTACCCTACAAATGAGGCCGGCCACCACTAATTAAAGTGGAAAATATTCGTGTTAATACATGTTAGAGAAACGATATAATGGATCGTTCTCCGAAAAAATGCCACACTAAAAGAAAAAGGATGGTCTAATCTTAATCGAGATTTTTGTTGATTTTATCGAAAAGCAACCTATCACGAACTCAAAGTATGGAGAATGATCCAAATGATCATTCATCCATAGATTTGAAATAATGAAGATTAAGCCAATCGGAAATCAACAATCCCGAATCGGAGATTGTCATCAACCAAAAATAAAAAAAAGATGAAGAATGAATGGATCTAAAAGTAGATCCAAAAAAAAGAAATAGAAATATATTTTTTAAAACCTTTTCTAAAATCTTTTTTTAATACTTTTCTAAAAATATAATTCTAAAATTACTTTTTTAAGATATATTTCTAAAATACTTTCTATAAGATTTTTAAATAAAAAAGAAAATAACAAAAACTAATTTAAAGAAACAAATTAGAGGAAAGCTAAATAAAAAAAGAATGAAGAGGGAGGGGGAAGAAGAACCCGCGGGTTTGGGGTTGGATAGAGATGGATCCAAGTTTTACAGCCCAAATAACAATTCTAACAACTCTCTTTTTTTAACACAAAAATAAATAAACAAAATTAATATAAAAAGAAAAGAAAAGAAAGAAACGGAAACAGATCCTCTTCTTCTTCTTCTATGCGACAACAATATAGAAACAGGGCAGAAAAATTTTCCGCGGCGGCACCTCAAGGCTCACCTTCAAAATCAACTCGATTCTTCTCCTTCACAATCGCGATTTCCAATTCCTTTTTCTCCTTTCTTCTCTTCTTCAACTTGTTTCGGTTTCGGTTTGTTAGATATTGATGGTTGATTAAGGGAATGATTAAGAAATTTGAGAGAGTGTTTTCGGATTTGAAGGTGAAATGAAATGGGATTAGGGATTTTGAGGTTCGAGAATTGATTTGGTATAGATTTTTTGGCTATTGAAGCTTGAAGAAATTTGAATGGAATGGTTGTTTTAAATAGAGGAATGGATGGAGTATGAGATGTCGTTTTGTATCAATTCGTTCACCGTTTTGATTGCTCATGAGAAGGGCGTGTGAGCTGCTGGATATTGTTTGCGTTTTGCTTTTGTTTCGTTGCGTTTCGAATTCACGGCATTTGCGTGTGGGCTGTTTGAGTTGGCTATTTGATGATGCTTGCGTTTTATGTACTGTCTATTTGCGTTTTGTGCAGGTGTGGATGACGTGAGGTTCGTACGGTATACGGCTTGGGCTGGTGTTTAGAAATGTTGGCTGTTTTGTTCGTGCGTGATGAGTTGATGGCTGAAAGTTGCTTCGGCGTGAGGAGTTGATGGCTGTGGCGCAGGATGTGGATTTTCTTGCGTGAGCCTTGGCAAGGATGGCTTGTTGTTGTTTGTTGATGCGCGTGAGGCTTGTATAGGCTATCTTTGGAAAATCACGTGCATGAAGAATTGGCTTGTGAGCCTGGCTGTGAAGTTGCTTCGGCTTGCGTGATGAAGTGAAAGTGTTGAAGCTGTAGCTGGCAAATGAATTGGAAGGTGTGTGGGGCTAGTGGGCAAGTTGTTGAGAGCTTGCGGCTTGAATTTGAAGCTTGGCAGCTGGGTGTTTGGATTGAGGATGGCGTACGGGACTGCTGGCTGTGAAGGCGTGTGGGGAATTGCTAGGCCTGCATTTTGTGGTACTTGGCTTGGAGTATGTGGGTCAGACGTGATGTGAGGCAAAAGCTGTTTTTGTTGTGGCTTGGCGTGGGACTTTGGTGTTGTGGTACGGATTGCTTGGGAAACTTTGTGCTAGGCAAGTTGATGTGAAGCAATGTGTTGTGGAAAGGCTTGAGGGAAAGCATGAGAAGTTTGTGGTGATGCTGATGGGAATTTGGAGATTGAAGAATGGATGGGCCAATGGGCCTAAGAAAATAGAAGAACATTGTACTAAAATTTATAGTAATAAAAAAAGAGAAATAAAATATATTGGAAATTAAAATGACTTAATTGGATTTTTTTTATATTTATTATTTTGGTAAAAAAAATGGAAGTGGTAAGAAAAAATTAGAAAAAAAACAATAAAGATATATAAAAAAAAAGGATAATGGGAAAAAAAAAGGAAAATAATTGGAAATGATTTAGTCGGATAAAAAAAAAGAAAATGGATAACAAACATATGAATCGAAAAAAAGTGGATAATGAAAAATGGTCATACAAAAAAAGTGTACGGATGGATAAATGGATACAAAAAAAAATGATTTGATCGGAAAGAAAATGGATAATGGATGGAATTTGGTTTTCAAGACCACAACAAATCTCGATTTTTCTTGCACAAGCCACTTGATTAGAATGAACACAGCCAACACAGACCCATTGGATATTTCACAACTCAAGTCAACTGTCATCTGAGAATTGTCTGATTATTGCCCTGATGATTCGAAACCAAACTGAGGAAAATAAATCCTCAGATGAATCGCTGATGAACTGATGAACCGATGAACTGATAAACACTGAAGATTCAAACCACAACACACTGTCACACAACCCAACTTGTACTTTGAAAACGCATTGTCTGAGAAATGAACCATTGGCACACACAACTGGCAGTCAACCAATCTTTTGATAGTTTGACCAATAATAGGTCAAACATCCACTTGAAATCGAATTGTGACTGAACAAACGCATCTGAATTAAAAATCATTGCCCTGTCTTTGAAATCCTGCAACACAAAGAAGAAGAAGAAGAAGAAGAAACTGCCACATATTTTTGGTATTTTGGTTAGTGATCAGTAAATATAAATAAATGTAAAGAAGTAAAAACAATGGTGATCCCCTGCGAAGCATAGATCCTACATCCGAGAAGAAACTCGAAGGCCAATGCGATCTTGTTTGTATGCAAAATGCAGATGAAATGCGAAGAAACCTTAGGGAAAAAATTAGGGTGTTACAGCTGCCCCTATTTAAGTTTCTTCAATCCGGAGATATGAAGATTGACATCTTCGTCTCTACAAGATGGGAGAGACTTAAATACAGAAAACCCAATTTTTGTCCTAAGAGAACAAATGATATGATATGAATATGATATGCAAACCCAAGATCTCCGTGGGGAAAATATGACCACCGGAGAAAAATAAAACTTGGGGACACAGAAGAATATCCCGCTGGGGAAACAACAACAGACGACCAAAGAGTTTACCAGGAAAATAAATCACTGGATAGCAGACTCCACTTGGAAAAAGATATAATAATCAAGATACAAAATTCAACCAGGGAAAGATAAACACCCTGCCAGGAATATCAATCAAACACAGTATTCAAATCCAAGAATGGAGAAATACTGAGTTGGAAAAGAAATCATCAACTACCTGTTTACTGGGTAGGAAATATAACAGACTCGACTATCAATTTACTGGATAGGAGCAAAACACAGAGGGATAACCTCAATAAGCTTTTTACTGGGCAAAAAAATTATCAACTACCTGATTTACTGGGTAGGAAATACAAAGGACTCGACTATCGATTTACTAGATAGGAGCAAAATGAAGAGGGATAACCTCCACTACCTTTTTACTGGGTAAGAAATAACGAACTCGACTATCGATTTACTGGGTAGGAGTATGATCAACTACCTGATTTACTGGGTAGGAGTATGATCAAATACCTGATTTACTGGGTAGGAACTCAATCAAATGGAAACAGCTTCTATTACCTTTTTACTGGGTAAGAAGAAAATATCTCGATTCTATTACCTTTTTACTGGGTAAGAGGAAAATAACTTGACTACCAGATTTACTGGGTAGAACAATTCTCGACTACCTGATTTACTGGGTAGGAGCTTAAACAAAGGAAAACAATCTCTATTACCTTTTTACTAGGTGAGAGGATAAAAAAACGACTACCGGATTTACTGGGTAGGAGTACAAGTAAAAGAACTTGATCAATTTGGTAATATTACCCACTATCGATTACTGATAGCTTAATTCCAAAGTAATAATACTCAAGCTGGAGAAAATGTTGCCCACTATCAAACAATGATAGCTTACTTCCAAAGCAATATATTTACCAAAGGGGACCAAAGTTCAATCCAAGAACAAATTGGAGAGAAACGGTCAAACAAGACTCATCCCGAGGAGGAAATATCTCAACTGGGGAAAATCCATCCAGATAATAAACTGGGGAGGAAACTAAATCAACATCATCCACGAGAAACAAACTCAGTGGGGAATTAGAAAGGATTAACTTTTTCTTCTTAATGGTTGACACTCTAAACTTGAGAGGAAGACGACACACACACTCCGTGGGGAAAGTCCACACCAAAGAGCAGATAACAAAGATAAACGCAAGAATGCAAGCAACCAATGCTATGCTTATGCGTATGAATATGCTGACAAAACAGACATAAAGATAAGAAGCAGGTGACATGAACACCACAACAAACCGGATACTCGGCTAATCCCAAGGCAACAATGCAGGGAAACATGCTAGAGATTCAATCTTGAAATCTGCAGGGAAATATCATAAGCCATCAAAGGAATAAAATCCTACTACAAGGCTTAAATCATGAAGAGACAGCATCTGCTAGAGATATCATCCTGCTGAGGAAAGATAATAATCTGCTGAGGATGGAAATATTCTTGATAAAATCAAACTTCACAAAGAATAACTGTCATACCACTCCTGCTCCACTTGGGGATAGAGTGCAAGACCTGTTAAAAATCACATAGGAATCTGCTGGAAATCAACACATGCAGACCTACTGGGGATCCATATGAGGATATCAGAAGTTAACATCATAGCCAAAACACAGTTAAAAGGAATTTTAAATCTATACCCACCATAGGGTAAAAGAAAACCTCTAAACTGACTGCTATATCAATAATTCTATATTCAAGGATGCCAATAAATTTATTAAATTTGTTTCAAAAATCATCATCAACAATAAATTGAAATTTTGTAAACAGAAACAATATAGAGAATTGCAAACAATTGGATAAAAGCTCAAATTCATTGATAGAATGGTAGTCAGCAAATGGCATGACTCCATGGATCATTACAAGTTTGAAAAATGGTAAATACATGGAAAAGGGCTACATTGAGATACAATGATCACTATTCTCCCTATCAACTTTGAACTCCACTGTGTCTGAAACTTCAGTCAAGGATGAGTGAATAAGAATATTTGATGAATAATTCTTCTGAGGGATAGAATCTGAAATCCTCGATTGCTACAAGTGATTCAGTCTGTCGACGCAGTTACTTGCCATGATCCCTAACTTTTGCCTAGATTGCCCTTTCGGGTTTTCAATCTACCGGGATAATTATTTCTGTTTTTGTCTCTAATTTTTGCCTAGACCGCCCTTTCGGGTTTTCAATCCATCGAGACGCTCATTTTTGCCTAAGCCGCCCTTTCGGGTTTTCAACTTAGCGAGTTGTTCTTTTATTTTTTTAGGCGAAGTATTTCTTGACTGCATCCGCATTCACAGGGCGAGTGATCTCCTCACCATCCATAGTTGCAAGAATTAATGAACCGCCAGAGAAGGCTTTCTTAACAACATATGGGCCATCATAGTTCGGAGTCCACTTGCCCCGAGAATCTTTAAGGAAAGACTGAATCTTTTTGAGCACGAGGTCGCCTTCTCTGAATACACGAGGTTTGACTTTCTTGTCAAAAGCTTTTTTCATTCTTTGCTGGTACAACCGACCATGACACAAAGCTGTAATTCTCTTTTCTTCAATCAAATTCAACTGATCAAATCTACTCTGACACCATTCAACCTCAGTCAACTTGGCTTCCATCAGAACTCTCATTGATGGGATCTCAACTTCGACGGGGAGCACTGCTTCTGTACCATAAACAAGTGAGAAAAGGGTTGCCCCTGTTGAAGTGCGGACAGATGTACGATATCCATGCAAAGAAAATGGGAGCATCTCATGCCAGTCCTTGTACGTCACAACCATCTTCTGAATGATCTTCTTAATGTTCTTGTTCGCAGCTTCAACAGCCCCATTCATCTTCGGTCTATAAGGAGAAGAATTATGGTGTTGAATCTTGAAATCTTCACAAAGCTCTTTCATCATCTTATTGTTCAAGTTCGAACCATTATCAGTAATGATTCTATTCGGAACACCATATCTGCAGATAAGATTATTCTTGATAAACCGAACCACAACTTGCTTGGTCACATTAACATACGATGCCGCTTCAACCCACTTGGTGAAGTAGTCAATTGCCACAAGAATAAAACGATGTCCATTCGAAGCCTTGGGTTCAATCATGCCAATCATATCAATTCCCCACATGGAGAAAGGCCATGGGGAAGAAATCACATTAAGATAAGCTGGTGGCACGTGAATCTTATCAGCATACACCTGACACTTATGGCACTTTTTCACATACTTGCAACAATCAGATTCCATTGTCAGCCAATAGTAACCTGCTCTCAACATCTTTTTAGCCATTGCATGCCCATTGGCATGAGTGCCGAAAGATCCTTCATGAATTTCTTTCATCAACATGTCTGCTTCGTGTCTATCCACGCATCTGAGCAAGATCATGTCAAAATTTCTCTTGTAAAGCACATTTCCATTCAGGAAGAAATTGCCTGCCAATCTCCTCAAAGTCCTCTTATCTTTATCAGATGCCCCAAGCGGGTATTCTTGACTCTAGAGAAAGCATTTAATATCATGATACCAAGGCTTGTCATCATGGACCTCTTCAACTGCAAACACATGAGCTGGTCTTTCAAGTCGCATCACACTGATCATGGGAACATCATTCCACTGGTGCACTTTTATCATAGAAGCTATAGTTTCCAAAGCATCCGCCATCTAATTCTCATCACGAGGAATATAATGAAACTCAACTTTAGTGAAGAAAGTTGATATCTTCCTGGCATAATCTCTATAAGGGATCAAGTGGGGTTGATGAGTTACCCACGTACCCTGGATCTGATTAATTACCAAGGCAGAATCTCCATACACATCAAGATGTTTGATCCTCAAATCAATAGCTTCTTCAAGACCCATAATGCAGGCTTCATACTCAGCTTCATTATTGGTACAAGGAAAAGTCAACCTCGCGGCAAAAGGAATATGTGAACCATGGGGAGTAATGATCATTGCCCCAATTCCTCTTCCGCGTGCATTCACAGCACCATCAAAAACTAAACCCCATCGAGATCCAGGCTCCGACCCTTCCTCAATCAAAGGTTCGTCACAATATTTCACTTTCAAGAACATCACATCTTCATCTGGAAAATCAAACTTGATAGGTTGGTAATCATCAATCGGTTGATGTGCCAAATAGTCAGCCAAGATACTACTTTTTATAGCTTTTTGAGTTCGGTACTCGATATCATATTCGGATAGCAACATTTGCCAACGAGCAATCCTCCCAGTTAAAGCAGGCTTTTCAAAGATATACTTGATTGGATCCATTTTAGAGATCAACCAAGTCGTATGATTCAACATATACTGGCGAAGACGCTTTGCAGCCCAAGCTAAGGCACAACAACTTTTTTCAAGCATGGAATACCGAGACTCACAATTAGTGAATTTCTTACTCAAGTAGTAAATTGCAGATTCTTTTCTTCCAGTTTCATCTTGCTGACCAAGCACACAACCCATGGAATCTTCCAACACAGTCAAGTACATGATCAACGGTCTACCTTCCACCGGAGGAGACAAAATAGGAGGTTCAAGCAGATATTCTTTGATTCTTTCAAACGCTTTCTGACAATCATCTGTCCAGACACAACTTTTATCTTTCCGAAGCAACTTGAAAATCGGAGCACATGTGGCAGTCATGTGAGAGATAAACCTCGAAATATAATTCAATCGGCCCAAGAATCCTCTTACTTGCTTTTCGGTTCTTGGAGCAGGCATTTCCTGAATAGCTTTCCTTTATCAGGATCAACTTCAATGCCTCTTTGGATGACAATGAAACCTAGCAACTTTCCAGAACGTACACCAAAGGTGCACTTGTTCGGATTCAAACGAAGCTTATACTTCCTTAACCTCTGAAACAACTTCAACAAATGTTCAACATGATCCTCTCCAGTCTTTGACTTGGCGATCATATCATCAACATATACTTTGATTTCTTTATGCATCATATCATGGAAAAGTGTAGTCATAGCTCTTTGGTACGTTGCACCAGCATTCTTCAATCCAAAGGGCATCACTCTGTAGCAGAATGTTCCCCATGGTGTAATAAATGTGGTCTTTTCCATGTACTCAGGTGCCATCTTTATTTGATTATAACCGGAAAATCCGTCCATAAAAGAGAACACATCAAACTTAGCCGTATTATCGACCAACATATCAATGTGGCAATGGAAAATCATCTTTCGGACTGGCTTTGTTCAAATCTCCATAATCAACGCACATTCGGACTTTTCCGTTTTTCTTCGGAACAGGAACAATATTGGCCACCCATTCAGGATAAGTTGATGTCACCAGAAAACCTGCATCGATCTGCTTTTGAACCTCCTCTTTGATCTTTACTGCCATGTCTGGATGAGTTCTTCTCAGCTTCTGCTTTACAGGTGGACATTCAGGCTTCAGCGGCAATCTATGCTCCACAATATCGGTATCAAGACCTGGCATGTCTTGATAAGACCAAGCAAATACATCAACATATTCTCTGAGAAGCTCAACAATCCTCTTCTTAACATCAGGACCAAGCAATGCTCCAACTTTGACTTCTTTCTTTTCATCTTCAGAACCCAAGTTGACCATCTCTATAGACTCTCCATGAGGCTGACTAATCTTCTCCTCGTGCTCAAGCAACCGAGAAATTTCATCAGGAATCTCTTCATCATCCTCTTCCTCAGCTTCAAACACAGGGAATTCAAAGTTGGGAGAGGGCATAGGATCATTGTTTTCAATGGGTTTATCAATCAATCTGCACAATGATTTTATTTTTATTTTAGAATATGAACAAAAGTGCAAACATTATGCAGATAAACAATTATTATATTTTTGGGTTTTTTTATGTTACCATTTTTCAGAATAAAGCAAAAAATGAAAAACACATATGGAAATAACAAAATAACATTTTATTGATGATGATAAAATTTGAAACAAAGCCCGACAAACATCACTTTCACCTTGGGCATAGTGAAAGGATTTTTGAAAGAAAATAAAAACAAATTACTTTGAAGAATGAACGATAAAAGGAACATCAACAGCGATCCAGTTCTGGCAAATCTTTCCATGCGTAACGAAGTCAGGCATTTCTTCGTCTTCATCATCATCAATGATGGCAGCAGCGGAATGATCGTTGATAAATCCAATACTTCGGAAGCCTTCTTGAATAGTCTTTGGATCTTTGATAACTGCACCAGGTGCAAAGCCGATACCAAAACTTTCCTTGTTGTCGACAACATCAATAATTCGGCCCCAACCATCAGACTGACCAGCTTCCAGCACTCGCAGAGCATCTTTGAAAGAGGACATGGGCATGGCATTCTTCTAAGCAACATTATCCACGACAGAAAGAGCTTGAAACGAAGTTCCCACCTCTTCCTCGGCATTAATATAGGAGAAAGAAGACAAATTTCTCACAAGCATTGCCCTCTCACCTTCAATGGTCACCAATTTCCCTTCTCTCACAAACTTTAGCTTCTGATGAAGAGTGGATGTCACAACTCCTGCCTCGTGGATCCATGGTCTTCCGAGGAGACAACTGTATGCGGGACGTATATCCATTACTTGAAAAGTAATCTTGAATATAAATGGTCCAATAAGAATAGGAAGATCCACTTCGCCAATCACTGTCTTCTTCGACCCATCAAACGCTTTTACAATAATCCCACTGTGCCTCATGGGAGCACCTTGAAACGCAAGCTTTGACAATGTCGACTTTGGCATAACATTCAGAGATGATTCGGTATCAACTAGCACCATGGACATAGCATCTTCTTGACAATTCACCGAGATATGCAACACCAAGTTATGATTTCTTCCTTCTTCAGGCAAATCCTCATCACAGAAGCTCAAATTGTTGCATGACGTGATATTTGCCACAATACTATCGAATTGATCAACAGTCACATCATGGTCAACATAAGCTTGATCGAGAATCTTCTGCAATGACTGCCTATGAGCCTCAGAACTCATCAAAAGAGACAAAACTGATATCTTTGATGGAGTCTGCAACAACTGCTCAGTAATATTATACTCACTCTTCTTTATCAACTTTAGCACCTCATCTTCACTATTACCAGATTGGCCTGATTGGACAACAACATCCATAATCTGTTTACTTGCACTTGTATCTTCAACTCTCTTCGGAGGATCTGAAGCATACACTCTGCCACTTCGGGTGACCTTTGTCACATCAGCAATGCTAACCACAGACTTTGGAGTAGGAAGAGGAACTTCCCTACCATTTTCTATCATCGTAGCATTATACCGGTACGGAACAGCTTTATCCGACTCATATGGCATTGGACCAGGTACATTAATTACCAATGGAGTAACAGCAGTCTTGCGACTATCAAAAGAAATAACCACCCTCTCAGGAGCAACCCTTTCAGGAAGATTGAACTGAGGCATGATAACGTTCACTTCATTCTCATATTCATCTCTCTTTGCTGTTACTTCAATCAATTTATCGTCCATCATCTTTTGAATATCCCTTTTAACAATCACGCAACCACGAGGATTCACCGAGCAAATACAACATCCAGCATAGTCGTGATCAATATCGTGATATTCACTCAAGAAAGCATGCATCTCAACCAAAGATCTTCGGATATAACGGACCTCATAGATCTTGAACAAACCAGGACAACCATCAACCACCTTCACAGACGCATTACCATGCTTTGGCAACGGATTCTTCTGCACATTTGGATTAACATCATTGAAATACAGAACATTGTTCCTCATCAATTTTTGTACTTCAAACTTCAATGGATAACAATTCTCAACATCATGCCCCAGGGCACCTTGATGAAAAGCACAACGAGCCTCTGGCTTATACCACCATGGAATAGTCTCTGGAACTGGCGGTGGAGGACGAGTTTGCACAAGATTCTTTGCAATTAAAGATGGAAGCAAATCTGCATATGGCATCGGAATAGGATCAAAACTTGGCTTAGCCCGAGCTTATTGATTACCACCTTGTTGCACAGAAGGTTGTTGATAACGAGGTTGATACTTTGGAACTGCTGGCAAAGTTGGAGCCACGTTAATCATCGGTGTTACAGAAGCCACATGCTGCGAATGGTGATTTCCACGACTGTGAGGTCTTCTATAAATTTCACGGGATACTGCATTAGTCTCATTTTCTTTCTTTTTCCCAAAGTTGAACCTTCTAGAGCTTGAACCATTACTGTTCTCTTGACTTAACCGTCCCTCACAGACACCTTCTTCTAAACGCATCCCCATACTCACCATCTCAGTGAAATCGGAAGGAGCGCTTGCTATCACCCTCTCATAATAAAAAGAACCCAATGTCTTCAAGAAGATCTTCGTCATTTATTTTTCTTCCAGCGGAGGAACAATCTGGGCTGCCAGCTCTCTCCATCTCTGCGCATATTCTTTAAAAGTCTCTTTGTCCTTCTGGGACATAGCACGAAGTTGATCTCTATCTGGCGTCATATCAACGTTATACTTGTACTGCCTCACAAACGCTTCTCCCAAATCATTGAAGGTCTTGATTTGGCTATTATCTAGACTCATATACCACCTCATGGGTGCCCCGGTCAAACTGTCTTGGAAATAGTGAATCAAAAGCTTATCATTATCAGTCTGAGCAGACATCTTTCTTGCATACATCGTCAAATGGCTCAACGGACAAGTGTTGCCTTTGTACTTCTCAAACTCAGGCAGCTTGAATTTGTAAGGAACTTTAACATTTGGGACCAGACAAAGGTCATAGGCATCTTTTCCGAACAAATCCTTATGCTTCAAGGCTCTCATCTCCCTCTGGATCTCAACAAAGCGTCCCTGGAAATCATCAAGTCTTTCAGCAACTCCAGCACCTTCACTAGGCTCATCATGGTATGGAATAGTATGCACCACAGGCGGTACAATAGTCACAACTGGAGGAAGAGTAGTCCACACTGGTGGTGGGAGAGTGTTAAATGCAGCAGTCTCAGGTTGATGAGGAGGACGGTATCCAGCAGGAAAAAAGTTAATTGGCATGCCCCAAGGTGTGCTAGCAGGCATACGATAGCGAGGAGAAATAACAGTCTCAACAGGAATTGATGCGGTAACGACCTCTGAGATGACAGTATTCTGAACAGGAGAAGGAGGTGGCTGATTCTGAGCAGCCACCAAACTTTCCATCATAGCAAACACTCTTTCCAAGCTTTCCCTCAGATAAATAACCTCTTCGCGCAGCTCGCGATTCTCTTGTTGCAAAGTTTCCATCACCTTTCTCCGATTAGCTCGAGTATCAAAGCGGTGAGTCAGCTTGACAGGAGAACTGAATGAAGACCAAGAAACAACAATAAGATCCCTGGAAAACACTCAAAAAGCAAGACAAATGCAAGTATGATGCATGCTATGCATATGCAAATGCAAAGATTTCAAAGGATTATAAGATAACTTGCAATATTCATAAAGAGACATTTTTGAAATACTTAAAAACTCATTCTTATTAAGATCAAAGTGAGGATTACAAATGAAGTACAAACATCAATAATCCTAATACATAAGAAGAAAAGTAAACTAGGCCTATGGAATCATATCCGAAGAAGTCCCGAATCCTGGCTGATACTCCATGCAAATCCTCTTGATCTCATTCTTGTACCGCTCTTCCATGTCTTCCTTATCCTTCACCAACTTGTCGACAATGGCCTTCCAAGCACCGGAAGTAGGAGGAATAGTAGCTGAAGTACTAGAGGAAAATAAATCCTTTCTTGGCCTCTTCGTGACACACCGCTCAAGTAGCTCAATAAGATCATCCTTTTCTTTCAGCTGCTCCTGCATAGTAGTCCTCTCAAGTAACCATTCTTCCTTCTCTTTCTTCATCTTCTCTAACTCTTCTTGAAGAACCACCTTCTCATCAACGGGAGGTAGAAAAGCAGACAAAGGCAATATGGGAAACATAGGCTCCTCAGGTGGATAAGGCATCTTGAGCTTGGAAGCTCTAGATCGAACCCACTGAATATAACATTCGGAAGGAGGAAGGTGTTGTCTTCCCAACTAACTTCTCTCTTTCCGGTGAACAGCATGCCAAGAATGAGCAATCCTTTTCTTCATCTCTATATGATCAACACCATTAAGAAAGAAGAAACAGGATAAGGCAAGATTATTTGGAACATCCTTCAAACAATAACCGAACTGTCGTCTAGCCAAAATGGGGTTGTAGCTAATTCCCCCACGTGTACCAAGAAGAGGTACATTAGGAAAATCTCCATAACTATCAATAAGCACTCCAGTGTCACAATGAGAACTATACCATGTCATGTCCTTATGAGAAAGCGACATCAACCTTTGAGACCATCTTCAATTCTCTCTATTGTCCTTGAAAACATCCGACTTCAGTAGGTGCGAAATAAACCACCTATAAAGAAGAGGCGCACAACATACAATCTCTCCGTCACCTTTGGAGGTCCTATAGTGAAAATCATGATACATATCTCCAAGCAAAGTAGGCACCGGGTTCTTCTTCAAGAAGATCTGAATAGCATTCTCATACACAATACCATCCAAGTTCGGAAACAAGACAATCCCGTAAATAAGCAAAGCAAGAATAGCCTCAAATGCATCCTTATGACCCAAAGTAAGTGAAGTAGAGACCTTTCCCATCAAGAACTTAGCATTAATACCACGAATGCTCCCCTTTGGAAGAAACTTCCCATTAAGATCGGTTTCCTTAAGAAAAAGTGCTTTGGCGATGACCTTGATAGTAAGCTCCTTCTCTAAACCACTGAAAAGAAACTCCTTGTCCAGAATAGGCAACCCTAACCAATGAGAATACTCCTCCAAAGTCGGCACAAGCTGATAATCCGGAAAAGTGAAACAATGGTGCAATGAATCATAAAACTGAGCTAAAGTAGGGAGAATCCCCTCAGGTACATCAGTATCCAACATATACAAAAGCTTCCCATGACATCTTCGGAACTCTTGGGTATCAACAACCAAAGCTCCTAGCTTTCTCAACTCTAAAACATTAGGATTCTTGAAGGTGTACTTCTTTGTGTTCCTCCTTTCAAAAGTCATAGCCATGGACATCTGAAATTTTGCAAAAGTTCCTTATAAGTCCTTTGAAATCTTACGAACAATGCTCATGAATGTATGATGGCATGTATGCAACAAACACAAACAAGATCACACAAGGCACATGGGCTTAGGTTCCGAGTCACGATCATGAAGTCAAGGTAACAGAACACCAACCCACATAGGTAAGTACTAATGTTTTGTCTTCATTCTACCTGCAGAAAACCAAAAGGGTTCTAACAGAGGTGCCCGAAGTTAACAGCCATCTTTAGAATACCATCGGTACGTTGGATTACTCCCCAACCGATAACATTCTTAAAATAGACATCGTCCGAGTGTAGTATCGCGTGACAACCGCCTTAGGTTTACACCCAGACAGCTTCCGCACTACGTTCCTAAATTGGCTAAGATGGGTTAAGGGTTCTACGGTCCTCAGTATGATCAACTCAAGGTCGGAAAATAATGCCACGTACGATTACTCGTCATGACATTGATAGTCCAAGAGAGCCTAACCGAGTGGAGATTATCAAATTGATATTGCTTTGGGCTACTCCATCACATATCGCTTCAAATATCGCCGTCCTATCATAAGTTTCAACTCAGATCCGGGTTAGAATCTATATCACACAGAGGATCACCAAAATCGAAACAGAACAAACAAATCAAACCAAAGCAATAAATAAATCAAAGTAGGTTGAATCCGCTTAGAGATTAATCCCCAGCAGAGTCGCCACTTTTCTGTAGCGGTAAAATCGTGAGTGTAAGTTATTGATTAACTTAACTCGATGTACACAGAGTCGCCACCGCGCTTTTCTTTATTTCTGAAAGGAAAAAGGTAAAAGAACGAATAAAAACCTAGGAGTCTAAAAGCAAAAGCTAAAAGAAACAAGCAGAGAATGGGTAAGGGGATTGGTTACGAACCGGGAAGGTTTTAGGCACCCGACTCGTCCGTGGTACTCCACGGGAGCCCTTTGAAATATTTATTGCTTTTTGGTCTGAAATTGGTTTGCTTGAAAAGATGGAAGAGATGAGGAGAAGAATATTTTTTTTAATGATTTTGTGTTTGATAAGGTTTTAACGCCTCATGCCTACGTACCCACAAAGTGCAATGCGAGATCAAAACCTCGTAGTTCGTGGTACAAAATTTGAAAAGAAACAATGAGTTGAATTGATTTTAGAATGTAGAGATAAGTCGTCATCCTTTAGCGAATAATTCCGCTAGAAAGGATGAATCATATCTAAACATGTGAAAAGAAAAGGTGCACAAGGCACAAAAACAATTGAATGAGTTTTGTGTTTTTTTTAAAGAATGCAAGAAAATGGTTTTGATATATTTACATGGATTAACATTTGTTTAAGGAAATAAAAGGAAAAGATTAAAATCACTCGACCGAAGTCAAGGTTTAGTTATGAAAGTGTTTGAAGTTTAGAAACAAGAAGATTTTTGAAATAGGAAGAAGTTTTGAAAATTTAAGAATGGGGAGGAGATGAAGGGACTAATCCTAATTCTTGAATTAAATGGTTAAGAAAAGAGTTTACCAAACCATAATATGCACAATTCTTCAAAGTTCAGAATTCCCTCTTCAAAGGCTAATGACATAACTTGAGGCCGAGGTTTCTAATCCATTCCAATTTGAGCAAGGGGGAAGATCTTAAAGTCTAAGTCCATTCTCCAAAAAGCTCGGGATAGTAACCATTAGTCCAAAATTAGAAGTCACAAGTCTTTTAAGTGTTCAATCCTTTATTAGTGTTTTGATATCCAAATGGACAAAATAAAAAAAACAAGCAAAAGATATAAACACAAACAAATGATATATGATATTATATGATAAGCATAATAAAGGAGATAAATGAGCAAGAGATTAAAATAAAAGGATAAGGTGCGAGAGATTAAATTTAAACGGATTATATTCACAATATTATAATATTTACAATATAAGGTGGTATGATGAACTTAATCAAGCACAACCACGACAAGGAATAATAAAATCGAGGCAAACGGATTCAAGAGGATCTTAATTCGAATCGGGAAAACTTTAGGTCTATGTTAAGCAATCGCCGAGTAATTTACGGAGTAATTACCCTACAAATGAGGCTGGCCACCACTAATTAAAGTGGAAAATATTTGTGTTAATACATGTTAGAGAAACGATATAATGGATCGTTCTCCGAAAACATGCCACACTAAAAGAAAAAGGATGGTCTAATCTTAATCGAGATTTTTGTTGATTTTATCGAAAAGCAACCTATCACGATCTCAAAGTATGGAGAATGATCCAAATGATCATTCATCCATAGATTTGAAATAATGAAGATTAAGCCAATCGGAAATCAACAATCCCGAATCGGAGATTGTCATCGACCAAAAATAAAAAAAAGATGAAGAATGAATGGATCTAAAAGTAGATCCAAAAAAAAAGAAATAGAAATATATTTTTTAAAACCTTTTCTAAAATCTTTTTTTAATACTTTTCTAAAAATATAATTCTAAAATTATTTTTTTAAGATATATTTCTAAAATACTTTCTATAAGATTTTTAAATCAAAAATAAAATAACAAAAACTAATTTAAAGAAACAAATTAGAGGAAAGCTAAATAAAAAAAAAGAATGAAGAGGGAGGGGGAAGAAGAACCCGCGGGTTTGGGGTTGGATAGAGATGGATCCAAGTTTTACAGCCCAAATAACAATTCTAACAACTCTCTTTTTTTAACACAAAAATAAATAAACAAAATTAATATAAAAAAGAAAAGAAAAGAAAGAAACGGAAACAGATCCTCTTCTTCTTCTTCTATGCGACAACAATATAGAAACAGGGCAGAAAAATTTTCCGCGGCGGCACCTCAAGGCTCACCTTCAAAATCAACTCGATTCTTCTCCTTCACAATCGCGATTTCCAATTCCTTTTTCTCCTTTCTTCTCTTCTTCAACTCGTTTCGGTTTCGGTTTGTTAGATATTGATGGTTGATTGAGGGAATGATTAAGAAATTTGAGAGAGGGTTTTCAGATTTGAAGGTGAAATGAAATGGGATTAGGGATTTTGAGGTTTGAGAATTGATTTGGCAGAGATTTTTTGGCTATTGAAGCTTGAAGAAATTTGAATGGAATGGTTGGTTTAAATAGAGGAATGGATGGAGTATGAGATATCGTTTTGTATCAATTCGTTCACCGTTTTGATTGCTCACGAGAAGGGCGTGTGAGCTGCTGGATATTGTTTGCGTTTTGCTTTTGTTTCGTTGCGTTTCGAATTCACGGCATTTGCGTGTGGGCTGTTTGAGTTGGCTATTTGATGATGCATGCGTTTTATGTACTGTCTATTTGCGTTTTGTGCAGCTGCGGATGACGTGAGGTTCGTACGGTATACGGCTTGGGCTGGTGTTTAGAAATGTTGGCTGTTTTGTTCGTGCGTGATGAGTTGATGGCTGAAAGTTGCTTCGGCGTGAGGAGTTGATGGTTGTGGCACAGGATGTGGATTTGCTTGCGTGAGGCTTGGCAAGGATGGCTTGTTGTTGTTTGTTGATGCGCGTGAGGCTTGTATAGGCTGTCTTTGGAAAATCACGTGCATGAAGAATTAGCTTGTGAGCCTGGCTGTGATGTTGCTTCGGCTTGCGTGATGAAGTGAAAGTGTTGAAGTTGTAGCTGGCAAATGAATTGGAAGGTGTGTGGGGCTAGTGGGCAAGTTGTTGAGAGCTTGCGGCTTGAATTTGAAGCTTGGCAGCTGGGTGTTTGGATTGAGGATGGCGTACGGGACTGCTGGCTGTGAAGGCGTGTGGGGAATTGCTAGGCCTGCATTTTGTGGTACTTGGCTTGGAGTATGTGGGCCAGACGTGATGTGAGGCAAAAGCTGTTTTTGTTGTGTCTTGGCGTGGGACTTTGGTGTTGTGGTACGGATTGCTTGGGAAACTTTGTGCTAGGCAAGTTGATGTGAAGCAATGTGTTGTGGAAAGGCTTGAGGGAAAGCATGAGAAGTTAGTGGTGATGCTGATAGGAATTTGGAGATTGAAGAATGGATGGGCCAATGGGCCTAAGAAAATAGAAGAACATTGTACTAAAATTTATAGTAATAAAAAAAAGAGAAATAAAATATATTGGAAATTAAAATGACTTAATTGGATTTTTTTTATATTTATTATTTTGGTAAAAAAAAATGGAAGTGGTAAGAAAAAATTAGAAAAATAACAATAAAGATATATAAAAAAAAAGGATAATGGGAAAAAAAGGAAAATAATTGGAAATGATTTAGTCGGATAAAAAAAAAAGAAAATGGATAACAAACATATGAATCGAAAAAAAGTGGATAATGAAAAATGGTCATAAAAAAAAGTGTACGGATGGATAAATGGATACAAAAAAAAAATGATTTGATCGGAAAGAAAATGGATAATGGATGGAATTTGGTTTTCAAGCCCACAACAAATCTCGATTTTTCTTGCACAAGCCACTTGATTAGAATGAACACAGCCAACACGGACCCATTGGATATTTCACAACTCAAGCCAACTGTCATCTGAGAATTGTCTGATTATTGCCCTGATGATTCGAAACCAAACTGAGGAAAATAAATCCTCAGATGAATCGCTGATGAACTGATGAACCGATGAACTGATAAACACTGAAGATTCAAACCACAACACACTGTCACACAACCCAACTTGTACTTTGAAAACGCATTGTCTGAGAAATGAACCATTGGCACACACAACTGGCAGTCAACCAATATTTTGATAGTTTGACCAATAATAGGTCAAACATCCACTTGAAATCGAATTGTGACTGAACAAACGCATCTGAATTAAAAATCATTGCCCTGTCTTTGAAATCCTGCAACACAAAGAAGAAGAAGAAGAAACTGCCACATATTTTTGGTATTTTGGTTAGTGATCAGTAAATATAAATAAATGCAAAGAAGTAAAAACAATGGTGATCCCCTGCGAAGCATAGATCCTACATCTGAGAAGAAACTCGAAGGCCAGTGCGATCTTGTTTGTATGCAAAATGCAGATGAAATGCGAGGAAACCTTAGGGCAAAAATTAGGGTGTTACATAATCCCCCTGTGTATCTCTCCTAAGATGTCGGGGACCTTTTCCTCTTCGACACATTTGAGTAGCGGGATGAAGAACCTTCTTCGATAAAGTTTACCTTCGAGGAGGACGTACGGACATGCCATCCTTTTAATTGCAGATGCCTCTTTGGGGTCTGCTGGGAGTTCGTCCTTTGTGAGGTAGCTGTGGATGGGAGTCATCCAGCAATGGGTGTCACCGATGGCGTTCACTTCAAGTAGGGGCAAAGGTTTCTCGATACTTGGGCGTGGTAGGATCTCTTGGATCACATATTTGTTCCCGCCTTTCTTTCATGTGCTCTCCAGTTTGGACAGGATATCCACCCGTATATTGTGTTTGCGGGGAACGTGTTGTACTTCCCAAGAGTCGAATTTCTCTAGTTTGTCTTTCACAAGGGCCAGGTACTCGATTAGGTTGTTGTTTTTCGCCTGATATTCTCCTCGTACATGAGATGCTACGAACTGAGATTCGGTGGATATGTTTACTTCTTTTGCCCCAAGATCTTCGTCCAGTCGTAAGCCCGCCAGGAACGCTTCGTATTCGGCTTGGTTGTTGGAAGTTGGGAAGGCTAATGCCAGTGATACTTCAATCAGGATGTCGTTCTCGTTCTCGAGGATAATACCTGCTCCACTTTCGGTCGAGCTGGATGCACCATCGACGAAGATTGTCTAGCTATGGGCACCGCTGGCCGGGGTCGGGCTATGCGTCATCTCGGCGACGAAGTCGGCCAGGACTTGTACCTTTAAAGCTTTCCTGCTTTTGTACTGTATGTCGAACTTTGATAGCTCTAATAACCACTTCAGCATTCTACCGTCCATATCTGGTCGTCCAAGTAGTTGTTTCACAGGTTGGTCTGTTCGGACCTTTATTGTATGGGCGAGGAAGTAATGTCGCAATCTTCTGGCCACGTTTATGAGGGATAAAGAGACCTTTTTATCTGCTAGTATCTGAGCTTGGGACCCTGAAGGGCTTTGCTCGTGAAATATATAGGTTTCTTCCCGTCGTCGATTTTGAAGATGAGGACAACGCTGACTGCCTCGGTGGCTACCGACAGGTATATGTACAAGGTCTCTTTTTCCAGTGGTCGTGATAACACTGGTAGCTCGGACATTGCCTCTTTTAGGTGGAGCAGCGCCTGTTCGCACTCTCCAGTCCATTCAAAGGTGGCTTCTTTCCTTAGTAGCTTGAAGAAAGGAAGGGCGTGTTGCACAGATTTAGCTACGAAACAGGATAGAGAGGCGAGCATTCCATTGAGGGATTAAATGGATTTCTTCGAGCTGGGGTTGGAAATTCCGAAAATGCTCAACATTTTTCGGGATTGGCCTCGATCCCTCGTTCAGTGAGGTAGAAGCCGAGGAACTTCCCTTCCCGGACGCCGAAGGTGCAATTTTCGGGGTTGAACCTCATTTTCTATTTCCTCTCCTGTTCGAAGACCTTCCGGAGGTGTTGGGCATGGTTGAGCTCTTCGTGCGATTTGACGATCATGTCGTCCATATAAACCTCTAGCATGTCTTTGATTTCTCCTTGGAAGACCTTGTTCATCATACATTGGTATGTGGCCCCTGCATTCTTCAGTCCGAAGGGCATAACGTTGTAGTAATAATTTCCCATCAGAGTCATGAAGGTCGTGTGCCTCTTGTTCGTGTCTGACATTGGGATTTGATTATATCCATTGTATGCGTCCATGAAGGACAAGAGTTTAAGACCTGCAGAGTTGTCTACCAATTTATCTATGTTAGGCAAAGGAAAAGTATCTTTGGGGCATGCCCGGTTAAGATTAGTATAATCAACGCACATTCGCCATTTTCCATTATTTATCTTAACGAGAACTACATTAGAAAGCCAAGTTGAGTAATGTGCTTCAGAAATAAAATTTGCCTCTATGAGGTCTTTTACAGCATGCTCTACAACCTCTGCTTTCTTGGGAGACTACTTGCGCCTACACTATGCTACGGGCCTAATGGCCGGATCTAAAGCTAACTGGTGACAGGCGACCTCAAGGTCAAGCCCAGGCATCTCAGATGCACTCCACGCGAACATCTTTGCATTCTCCTTGAGGCAAGTTATGAGTTGTTCCCTTGTTGCAGTTGGTAGACCGATACCTATCTTCACAACTTTGTTGGGATCGCTGCCAAGGGGGATGAGCTCGAACTCTCCGTCGGGGATTGGGTGAATTGGGTCAATGACTGCCCGCCCATTATCAGGGCCCTGTGCTTCAGTTTCCTCTTTGCCGAGGCAACTGTCGAGCTCGACAGAATTGATTCGCGGTGGAGGTGGGTGATCTTCGATTCTGGGTTTCTTGTTGTCCTTGGAGGTGTTGATGATGACATGTCCTTTGACTGTTGCGTCGTAACATCTTCGAGCAGCTTCGATGTTGTAACAGCCCGAGCCTTATGCGCTCCCAGCACTATTACCTCACGATCTTCTCTACCCCCTCACTAGTAGAGTTTTTTCCTTCCGTGGGAATCGAACCTTGTACCCTGTGTAAACACCCCAAATTTGCCCTCACCCATTCACCATGGCTTGTGATCATTATCATATGCATAAACACAATCATATCATCTCATGTCTCATTTTTGATTCACTGCATAGATTCAAAGTCATCTGCACCTAGGGTTTATGATCTGAGCAACCCAGGGGCTTCTTGAGCCACTCCAAAGGCCACTAATCACTTCAAAGGGATCCATGTGTGTTCAAGCATCATATTACATCCCCTCAAAGTCAAAAATTTCAAATAATCACAAGAACTAGGGTTTGAATGGATGCAGAGCCAAGTTTGACTGCACAGTTGACCTAAAAATTAGGGTTTTGGTTTCAGAGGCCATAACTCCAATTTTTTTGGTCATTCTTGTTTCCATTGGTCTCTATATGGTATAGGGAGTATGCATATCAATTTTCATGAAGAAATTCCATGGGGAAGTCATATGATCAAGGGTTGACTTTTCAGACAAGTCAGTGTAAAATTAGGGCATCTGAGGCCCCCAATGACCCAACCAATGGGTGATCTTCATCATTTTGAGTGTATATGATCTTTATTTGATCATGGAAGAAGGTTGAAGTTCATAGAAATCAATAATTTGGAAGTTTTGCAAATGTTGACTTTTTGGGCATAGTTGACTTTCCAAGAATGCCTCATTTTAGGTCATTTTTCAAGCCTTGATTCTTGATCCAAAAATGCTTCAAATGGAAAAACTTTGGTCATGAAAGTTGTAGATCTCATCTTTCCCTTTTCAAAAAGTACAAGAACATGATCAAACTCTTCTTGGATCAAAAGTTATGGTGTGGCAAAGTTGGCTAAAATCATTGATTTTCAAGGCATGCTTCAAATGAGAATTTTGCAAGATCATGAACTAAAGCCAATTGCAACCTCTAATTCATTTCAAACCATGACATAAACATTCCTTAGGCTTTAAAAGTCAGAATTGGACCAAGAATGCCCATGGTTTATGCTTGGTTGGCTAAAGAAATCACATGTGAACCAAAGGTGTAACAAGTTGCAAAACCACTCATTTCACTTCCTACAACTTGTGACATTGGCTGCTGACTTTGGCTAGCCTTTCCCCTCACCCTTGCTGCGCAGCCCCATGCTTGTACTTGCCTAGATCATGAGCCATACTTTCCTTACACCAAATTTGACTTTTGAGCAAAAGCAAACTTACCAATCACTATAGGCCAGGTCACATCATCTGACCTATAGGATTAAAATACAATATCATTTGGCAAGCAAAAGGGATCAAGAGGCCAAGCTGAAACACTTCATATGAACACATACACCAAAACACACCATCTGGAATCCTCCTTCGAATTTGTTTTCTGAGCTTGCAAACATAAAAACCATTTCCATAGATCAACTCACCACACTTCATAGACCTCAAACCACCAAGATCCAGGCCTGAAACAAGCAAGAACACCCCACTGCCATTTCTCACCTCAACTTGCAGTTTCATTCGAAACTCTTTCCACAGCACACAAACATACAAACAAACACCACAGACCTTCTCCACTCACCATCTGGATCACAAAGAACCATTTACAATGACCTGAAACTGCCTGAAACTCCATTGCCATTTCTGACTGAGCTTGAGCAGAAGCTTGTCAAACTCCTCATCCAGCCAACATAAATTCCTTTTGAGCATTCAAACATCATCTGGGGATCAAGTGGAGTGGATTTCACTGAAGGAAGTGGCCAGAAAGTCATCAGAGTGAAAGCTTCGAATCTCAGGTAGCTTGAAAAATATTTTTCCAGAAATCATTTTTCTTGTTCTAAACTTGCTCTTTGTGCCTTCCTGATCATGAATATGCTTTTAGTTTTTGAAATGGCCTTGAAATGAGTATTTAATTAGCTTCTGAAACTTGTGTGCCCTAGTTCTTATTTTCTTCGATTCAGCTTTGTTAGGAAATATAAATTTGTTTTGAGTGAGGGTTTTGGTTCGTGAGTGTGTAAGGATCATTTCCCAGTTCTTGGATTTCATTTTAGTTAGCTTTTTGGGGTTTTGGGGATTTTTCAGGGGAGATGCTGGCCGGAGAAGACGACCGGAAGTCTTCTCCGGCAGCCTGAATGTCATTAGCCCTAATCTCAGGTCATTAATGTTTGTTTGAATTCTGGGCGTTGGATGCGTTGAAATGTTTGACTCCCCGCGCGAATGGAAGGCTCAGATTCATTCATTTGCCCTAATCTTATTTAATTAAGATAATCATGATTAATTAACTCTGAGGCCATCTGGACCCTCCATTCACGCGCCAGTCAACGCATTCAAACCCAGGGCTCATCTCAGCCTTCCATTTGGCTGACTTCTCCTTTTATTTAATTTTAATTCATTTTCTTTTCATTTTATTTGCATAATTTATTAAAAATAGCAAAAATGTTTTAAAAATTATGAAACTTTTTCTTAAAAGTTTTATTAATTTTTAAGACCCAAAAATATTTTTATTTTATTTTTTATCATTAAAAAAGTATTTTTAAATATTTAAAAGATTATTTTTAATTGATTAATGGAAATTAATTAATTAAAAATACTTTTAGGTATTTAAAAATCACCAAAAAATTCATGAAATGTTCTAAGACATTTAGAAACATTGTCCAACCTTCAAACCAAATTTCTTTTTTGATCTTGATGCATTTTGAGAATTTTCCATTGAATTAAATCATTTTTGGTGCATTATTTTGATCATAAGTTCAAAAATTCATTTCTGCCTATCTAAGAGGAGTTGGACATTGGTTCTTCTTGCATTGTTTTGTGTTTAGCATGTAGTTTCTAGGATTAAAAGGCCATGATTTGTTCCTTCATTTTCAATTTGCTTGGCATTTCTTTTGTTTAGGAACCCTAAAAACCCTAATAACTTAGAAAAATCATAACTTGAGATTGGTTAAGAGTTGAGAGCCCCCCTTTGGACATTGGTTTAGTATAGGTTTAGGGTTTCTTTGGGTGGCATTTTCCATTTTTTATATTAGGTTTTGCTTCTGTTTTTGGTTTTTGTTTGTTGTTTGATCCATAAACCCTAATTTGGGCTTTCATTTGCATACCTCTTGCATTCTCTTGCATAACATGACTTGCCATGCCATTCCATGCATCCATGTGATTCATTTGACATCATAAGACATATAGAAAGCATGTTTGATCATTGCACCATGCATTTGCCATGTTGTATGCCATGTATGCTTCATAACTTTTCATGTAAGTTCATGCTTCCAAGCTTGCATCATTTGCATCCATGATCTTGTATGAACATCTCCATGCCTTGCCTCATGTTTGTAGCATCTCATAGCATCATTATCATCATCAACATGCCTCTGGTTTTGTTTGGCATCATACCATTTCATCCCATTTTGCATTGCATTGCATTTCTTTCTAACTTTTCAGGTGGTAAGTAAACTTGAGAAGTGAATTTGCCTTCACTTCTCATAACTTTTCTTTTCATCTCCCTTGCATCCATTGCTGCATTTATATATGTGTTTGAGATTGAGCTTGCTCATTCTTGTTTCTCCCATTTTCTCTCTTCAAGTGACTTGACTTCTTGAATGAAGCAAGTCACTTTGCTTCTCTTGATCCTGTTCATCTGCTTCCTGGTGGTTCCATTGAAGATTGTTCTTGAAAACCTCACAAACCTTAGGAACAACCAAGCATGACAATGAATTAGGGTTTTGATTAGTCTCCCCTCATAGTCTTACCTTTGTGTCTCTTTTGAGTCTTCTCTTCTCATCTCATAATCAGGGACTAAACCCTAAAGGCTTTAAGGCTTTGTGATTAAGTTTATGCCTGCATCCTTCTCTTAGGATGGAGTGTATAACTTTAATCCTAAGTGTTAAACCCTTAATGTGTTTAACTCTCTTAATCACTTCACTTAATAAGTATCAAGACATCACACTTGTAACTTGGGCCTTGCATTAGGGTTCTAATTCTTCCTTAATTGGTTAAGAAGGACTAACCCTAGTGTTAATGGACAAGTCCCCCTCAAGTTGTCTTACAAACCCTAAAAATCACTTCATCATCTTATCATTAACTAAAATCCATCTAATAAAGGCTTTGTTTTGTCATGAGTTTAATCCCTAATCATGGATTAAGTTGAGGAGCTTTCCTCAGCTTAAACATTCTCATCTATTATCCTTCTATTAGGATGGTGTAATGAGTCTGTTTAATCCCTGATTATGGCTTAACCTCATTACTTAACACTAAACCAAAACAACAAAAACATCTAATTAATCACAAGTAGGTTAATGATCTTAATCCTACACCAAAGGTGATTAAGTGTGAGAATCTGACTTCACACTTAAGGTATTCTCATTACCCCTAATCAGAGGGAAGATGTGATGAGTTTACTAAATCCATTGGTTTAGGCTTAAGCTCATTTTCTTATGACAAACTTTCAAAAGAAATAAAAGACTGAAAACACAAAAACAAACAATAATCGTCTCCTTCGGGATTCTTTTCTCATCATCTTCACTCACAAACGAGAACTCGCTTCTTCCGTCTAATGCAAGACAGTTTGCATCTGTGCCAGACAGGTCATACACTTGAGCATAGACAAGTAAGCAGTTCACCAGTCAATTCACCTTTCAGTCTCTTTGGGTCGAACTACGGTGTTCTGACTTCCTCATTGCACGAGAGGATACGTAGGCATAACTTAACAGTTATCGAACAAAAGCCTCTGTATATTCCCCCTCTTTCCAGCTTCATTCTTTAGCCTCATATTCTTGAGCATCTCATCTTTGTTCCTACACTGACACTGTATCTATTACACTTCACTTCTATACACTGGCACTTGAATTCTTTCCAGCTCATTTATATACAAATTGCACTGACACTACCCCTTTAAAACACAAATATTTCAAGCGTGGATCCCGTCGAGTACGACGGACAATTTGGGTGCTAATACCTTCCCAGGTTGTAACCAACCCCCTTTCTCAGTCTCTCTGGTTCGCAAACCGTCTTATCCATCTTTTTTCTAGGTCTATGCAGCATTACCTTTCCTCCGGGATAAAAATGCCTAGCTGGCGACTCTTTTCATTCTCCAGTGAGTTCACGGCTGTGTGTTCTCACTGTCCCCTTCGCCGACCGTTCGCGTCTGTACCTTCATCTGACCTAGTTTCATTTGTCGGGAGCGACAGCTTGGCGACTCTGCTGGGGATCCTTATATTGCAACCAGGGCTTCTGGTTCTTTTTGTGGGTTCCTCCTAGCGCTTGATTGATTTGTGTTTACTGGGGTGTTATGTGCTTATTTGTGCTTGTATTTATTTTGCTTTATGTACAGTTTGCTTTACTGTTTTCTTTATTGCTTTTCATATATCATACTGTCATGCTGGCTGGATCTGGGTTTTTTTCTTTGGTGGGTGGGTATTTCATTGAGTGTTGAGGTCCTATACCTGGGACCTGAGTGACACCTAGGCTAGAGTGAATCATATTCTTTCCCATTCCATTTCGGTCTGGTGCGGGAATATGAAACACGGTTCAGATATGGGTTTCTTCTTGAGAACTCTGTGTTGCAGATTTCCTGCAATGCTAGGGCTATCTGGGAAGCCTGCTAAGTCTGGATGACCTTTTAGTATTGACCTTCAGAAACTGAGGTGAATTAGAGGAGGAATTGTTATGGTTATTGTAAACACTGTACCTCCGGGTTAGAAGTGTTTACACTTCTCATAACTGATCCAAGTCTGAGGATCCTTGTTCTAGAACACCACCTGTGAGGGGGTTGGGCTGTTTACAGGTTTGCAGGTACCTTGACCTCAGAATACCCTGTTACTTTGTTTGTTAAGAGTACTCCATGTTGGACAGTTCTTGTGATTCTAAAACCCTGGACATGTGGCTCTTTATTTGAGTCCCCCACCTTGGTTACTGGATTTATAGACCTCATCTGGAATTCTTGAACACACATGGACCTATATCAGGGCATTTTGATCAGATCCAGCTCAGTCACAGACCCTTGCATTTCATTTGCATACATAATCATTGCATCATATTGACATTTGCTTATTTGTGTTTCAGGGTATCCATCTTCATTTGGTTTTGGTTTTGACCCCATCTTTAGTTTTGATTTGTCTTCATCAGCCATCTGCTTCAGTTACCACTTGCACCAGCCAGTCAGTGGCCCATTTCTTCAGTATTATCATCAGCACCTGTCACCACTCATCTTCAACAACATGGCTCCTAAAAAGAGCAACATCACCAATCACTTCTTCCAGCCAGAGCTATCAGATATCAGGAGGATTCAAACCCTGATCACTCCAGATCACATACCTTTGTTCAGGGAGAGTTATGGAGATATACTGGACATGGTTATGGATCTGGACCCTTCACAGAGGAGCCTCATCCACACCTGCATTCAGTTTTATGATCCTCCACTGAGATGTTTTACTTTTCAAGACTTTCAGTTGGTCCCCTTATTGGAAGAGTACTCCTCATTAGTTGGTATACCTATCAGAGGTGGAATCCCTTTCAACCCTGAGATGGTCTTTCCTGCTAATGGAGAAGTAGCAAAGGCTCTGCATCTGGAACCTGTCCTGATTGAGCAGCATATGACCTCCAAAGCTGGAATCCCTGGTTTTCATTTGGATTTCTTGATCTCTCAAGCTACTCTGAAAGCTTCTCTGGGGGAGTGGCAAGCTGTTTGTGCTTTGTTGGCCTTGAGTGTATATGGAATTGTGTTGTTTGCAGATGAGCCTCGATTCATTAGCAAGAATGCAATCCATCTGTTCATCCTGAAGAACCCAGTGCCAACTTTATTAGGGGATCTTTACTATTCAGTGCATCAGAGGAATGAAAAGCAGAGGGGAAGGTTAGTGAGGTGTTGTGCTCCATTGTTCCACACTTGGCTTCTCAGGCATCTACCCAGGACAAATGCATTTCTAAACCCTCATCAGCAGAGCAACTGGGCTAAGAGACTCACTGTTCTAACTTCAGCTGACATCAGATGGTGCACTCAGAGCACCAAAGGCAAGGATATCATCACCAGCTGTGGGCATTTTCCCAATGTGCCTTTAATAGGAGTTAAGGGTAGTATCAATTACAATCCTCTGCTGTTCAGAAGGCAACTGGGCTATGCACTGGTCCATATTCCTAGGGCACAGGACTTGGTTGAGACCCTCTATTGTGAGAACAAGATTAGTTTGGCTGTTGTTAGGCAGGCTGCCTGGGCCTGGGATAATGTTCAAACCAAGGGAGTGACCATTCTGGGGAAGTGCAATAATGTGGCATCAGCACAATATTATGAGTGGTCCCGTGCCCGGGCCCAATTCTCTGGGATGCCCTTTACCATAGAAGACATGCCTGAGTCATCTTCAGCACCACCCCCTGCCACTATCAGTTTGGAGGAGTTTGAGAGCCTGAAGGAAAGAAATGAGAAGCTAACCGAAGCTTTGCAGAAGACCCTCCGGGAGAGGAGTGAAGGTATGAGGGAGATTGAGAGATTGGAGAAGTTGAGAGTGGAGCATCTGACTAAGATTGAAAAGTATGGGGATTATATCAAAAAGTCCAAGGCTGGTGAGCAAATCCTGAAGAATGCTTGTAAAGAAGCCCAGTTCCAGAGGGCAAGGACAGACTTGTATCTGAAGGAGAGTCAAGCCCGGTGGGTCAGGATCACCGAGGCTCGTACCCTGGAGGACAAGAGAGTTCAAGACAAGATGGAGCAACTAGAAGCAAGTGCAAAAGAACAGCAAGAAGCCCTGGCAGCAGCCCAGAGGGAGATATCAGAGCTGAAAATCAAAGCAGGAGTGAAAAGGTCAAAGGACCAAGCTCAGCACAAAAAGCTAACAGCAGTTGTTACAACTCGGAATCTCCTCATCAAGAATCTCACGGAACGTCCGGCTGATCCTGTGACCGAAGCACTTCTCAAGGAGGTTCGTGAGGATGAGTTTGGTCTTGGTGTTTGACCATTTGTTTGTTGTTGCTTTCTTTCCGTGTACTTTTATTTTTCTTGTAATGTATTTTGACCCCTTAGAGGGCTTGTGTTGTAAAATGAACAAATTGTATCATTTCACCTTCTGTAATATATTTGTGTTAGTTTGCTTCACCTGAGTTTTCTTCAAGCAACAACAACAGCATCTCCAAGGGACTGGAAGGGTCAAAACTGAAGGCCAAACCGGATACCTTGAGAACAAATAAGCATAACTGCATTGCATGCTAACCCTTTGTTTGTTTTGTAGGTTTTGTTTTATTTGTTGCTAACCTCTGTTGTGATGCTCAGGAACTATTGCTAGGCGCCGAGTTTTTCCCCTCAACCGTCCGCACCGTTATCCAACCCGAAATAACCTTCCGGGCATTCAAATGGATCAGATGCAGCAGGACCTTACTAAGGTCAGAAATCAAATGGCAAATGAAAGGCTAGAAATGAGGAATCAAATGACTCAGTTTATGGAAGTTATGAACAACATGGCTCAGAGCCAGGAAAGATTGAGAGCCATGGTGGAAAGGCAGAATCAAGAAGAGCCCCATGTGGGAACTGCTGGCACAAGTAACAACGAGAGGGTCCAACCCCATGTCAATCCCCCAGTTTTTGGACCCCATCTCCATCCAGAGGCCAATATCCCTGTCAATATACAAGGGACTGCCACAGCAGGGAGGGTACTACAGGAAGACCCTCAAGAAGACCAGTTCACAGTAATGGGTGCTGGGGAAGAAGCTTATGATAGGAGATTGGATGAGATAGCTGAGAAGTTGAGGTCCTTAGAATCTCAAAACTCTTTGGGCTTCGATGTCATGGATATGGGCTTGGTAGACGGGGTCAGGATCCCCCATAAGTTCAAGCCTCCTTGCTTTGAAAAATACAACGGGACTTCATGCCCCCGGACTCACTTACAGTCATTTCTGGGGAGGTTGAAGGCCTATACAATGGATGAGAAGCTCTGGATGTTTTATTTCGAAGACAGCTTAACTGGAGCGTCGAGAGAATGGTACTCTCACTTGACAAGGGCGACTATAAGATGCTGGAAGGACCTGGCAGAGGCCTTCATCAGACAGTATCAGTATAACTTGGACATGGCACCCAACAGGACCCTCCTAATGGGAATGTCACAGTCGTCAAGGGAAAGTTTCCGAGAATATGCCCAGAGATGGAGGCAACTGGCTGCTGCTGTTCAACCACCTATGTCTGAACGGGAAATGGCATATATGTTCATGAACACCCTTCAGGGAACTTATATTGACAGGTTGGCAGCTTTCTCTTCCACTAGCTTTGCGGATGTTGTCATAGCCGGGGAGAGAATTGAAAGCTTGTTAAAAATGGGAAAGATCTCAGACAACGGTGCAAGCTCGTCCAGTAGTACAAGAAAGCCTTTTGTAGGCCCGAGAAGAACTGGCGAGACCAATGCCATCCATTCAAACAGGGGCAGGCCCCAGTATGTTCAGAGGTCAATAGCAGCAGTCACCATTCCTGCTCCAGCTCATCCTCAGCCAGTCTATCAACCTCCTCAGCAAAACTATCAGCCGCAACCTCAGTACCACCAGCAAAGTCAGTATCCTCCAAGGAATTACAACAACGGCAACACCAACAACAACAGTCAACAGAGGCCATTTCAGCAGAGGCCTTCTCAGGCTAATAGAGTGATCGATCCGATCCCTATGCCATATGCTACCCTGCTGCCACAACTCCTGAAACTCAACCTAGTTGAGCTAAGGACGCTGGCACCTCCAGATCCCAACAGTTTACCCAGGAACTATGACTCCAACGCTAGGTGTGCCTTCCATTCAAACGCACCTGGCCACAGCACAGAAAAATGCAGGGCTCTACATATGAAGGTACAAGACCTGGTAGACTCCAAGGCTCTGAATTTCGCACCACCACCCAATGTCAATAAGAACCCGATGCCAAACCATGGTGGTCCCCGGATTAACGCTATTGAAGAAGACAAGCCGTCTTATTTAGTAACCAGTGTGGGACAGATCAGGACGCCATTGGTAGAAATCAAGGCTCAGCTCTTGGAATGTCAGATGTTCCCAGGGTGTGAATTGGGTTGTGCTTACTGCAATATCTCGATAAATGGGTGCGATAATTTGAGGAACGGCATAGATGGCCTAATTCAGAGTGGCCAGCTTCAGATCACCACATCATTTCCAACAAATCCAGCAATATCATCAGCAACGGTTTCAGAACCTCCTACAACTGCAGCAACTATTGTTCTTGACAATTCTTCGGCTTCATCAACAAGTACTTCATCTATTGTCTCAACTGATCAGTTTTCAACAAATTTTCCTGCTACAACTTCAGCTTCACTCCATTCTGAGACTTCTACAACGACAACATCATTTCTTCCGACGATATCTCCTACAACACCAGCAACAAATCATGAAGATGTCTCCACTGTCACAATATTTTATGATCCTGAGAACAACTCTGCCTACCATTCAGAAGGTGCTGCTCCCACCAGAGCACCAGTTACAATCTTTTATGATCCACAAACAATTACAGTCCCTTCAGCAGCAGCAATCAGTCCAGTCACTGTCACAGTGCCTGGACCAGTACCATATGAAAGCAATAGGGCCATCCCTTGGCACTATGGCTCTGACGTGTACTGCGAAGGAAAAAGAATCACTCTCGAAACATCAACACCTGCACCACAAGTAGATAATGTGGGGGGAGGCGGAGGCTTCACTCGAAGCGGACGTCTCTTTGCTCCACCAATTCAAAGACCTACTGCCGAAGCAGAAGCTGCTGCCAAGGCAAAGGGAAAGAGCCCGGTGCAGGAAGATCAAGCTGTTAAAGAAGCCTTGAAGACGCCGTTCGATCAAGAAGTTGATGAGTTCATGAGAATCATCAAAAAGAGTGATTATAAAATTGTGGATCAGCTTCACCAAACGCCATCCAAAATCTCTATCCTCTCACTGCTTATGTGCTCCGAAGCCCATCGGAATGCACTACTTAAAGTCCTGCACGCAGCTTACGTGCCTGAAGAGATTACTGTCAACCAGTTGGAAACCGTGGTTGGAAATGTTACTGCTAGCAATGGGCTAGGGTTCACCAATACTGACTTGACAGCGGATGGCCGCAACCACAACAAAGCCTTGCACATAACCATGGAATGCAAAGGAGCTGTCCTTTCACATGTGCTGGTGGACACAGGTTCATCCCTTAATGTCTTACCAAAGAAGGCTCTGGTGAAGTTAGAATATGACGGATTGGCGTTGAGACCCAGCAACCTGGTGGTAAGAGCCTTTGATGGTTTTAAGAGATCGGTTCTGGGAGAGATTGAGCTGCCTGTGACAATTGGCCCACAGACCTTCAAAACTATCTTTTATGTGATGGACATTCAGCCCGCATACAGCTGTTTGTTGGGTAGACCCTGGATTCACGCCGCCGGCGCAATAACGTCTACCCTTCACCAAAAGTTAAAATATGAGTGGGAAGGACAAGTTGTTACAATCTGTGGGGAGGAGGATATATTTGTTAGCCATCTGGCTACTTATAAGTATATTGAAATGGATGGGGAGATCCATGAAACAATGAGCCAAGGATTTGAAGCCTTGAATGTCAATGAAGCATCTGCTGTATCTGGGATCTCCATGTCATCATACCAACAAGCCCGGAAGGTTGTTGAGGAAGGAACTGCCCTAGGCTGGGGCAAGGTCTTAGCTGTGGAGGAGAAGAAGGACAAATTTGGGTTGGGTTACAAACCAACTCAACATCAAGCAGCGGCTGCGAAAGAGCCCAATTTTGTGAGTGGGGGGATGCTTACCCCTGATGCTATCAACTGTCTGGAAGACGAGCTGGAAGAGGAGCGCAACCTGGAAAGCTGGATTCGTCCAAAGGTCCCGGGGAGCAGTGTCTCGAACTGGTCTTCCCAGGAAATTATAAGAGTTACTCATGCAGAGTAATTATTATTTCCTGTATTTTTATAAGCATGCATCAAAGTCTTGCATCTTGCCCAAGATGACAAGACTCATTTTGTAATCGGGCCATCTGTACTTTTTGTGCAAACAAGATTAATTAATGAAATATCAGACGTCTTTTTGCAAACGAGTCTTTTTCTTTTCGTTCACTGTTTTTCCATTTTTCTTTTTGTACAAAAAATAAATGGCGGTGTTTTCAAAATGATAACTTTATTTCACTTTTTCTAAGATAAGACTAAAATCAGTCACTAAAATGAACAAACTTAACCCTTGCAGAGAGTGCCTTCCAGACAGCACCGACAACAGCACGGCTATGACTTCGTATGACTTTGACAATCCAATCAATCAAGCTGATGAAGGGGTTGAAGAAGAATATGAGCTTCCTGAAGAGCTAGCCAGGTTGTTAAGACAAGAGGAAAAGGTTATTACTCCTCACCAGGAGGAGGTTGAAGTGATTAATCTAGGAACAGATGAAGACGTGAAAGAAGTTAGAATCGGGGCCTGCCTGCAAGACTCGGTGAAGAGACAACTGATAGACCTGCTTCAAGAGTATGTAGATGTGTTTGCTTGGTCGTACCAAGACATGCCAGGGTTGGATACCGATATTGTCGTGCACAAGCTGCCTTTGAGAGAAGAATGCCCGCCAGTTAAACAGAAGCTGCGCCGTACTCGTCCGGACATGGCAATGAAAATCAAAGAAGAGGTACAAAAGCAATGGGACGCCGGGTTCCTTGCTGTGACTAGCTATCCACCGTGGGTTGCTAATATTGTGCCTGTGCCTAAGAAGGACGGCAAAGTAAGGATGTGTGTTGATTACCGGGACCTGAACAGAGCCAGCCCAAAAGATGATTTCCCTTTACCTCACATTGATGTATTGGTGGATAATACGGCTCAGTTCTCGGTATTCTCCTTCATGGATGGATTTTCAGGATACAACCAGATCAAGATGTCACCTGAAGACATGGAGAAGACAACATTCATCACACCCTGGGGCACGTTCTGCTACAAAGTAATGCCATTTGGGCTCAAGAATGCCGGTGCGACGTATCAACGGGCTATGGTAACATTATTCCACGACATGATCCACAAAGAAATAGAATGTTATGTGGATGACATGATTGCCAAGTCCCTTACTGAAGAAGACCACCTGGTAAATCTGCTCAAATTATTCAAGCGTCTGAGGAAGTACCAACTGAAGTTGAACCCCAACAAATGCACATTCGGGGTGAGATCTGGTAAGCTGCTGGGTTTTATTGTAAGCGAGAAAGGGATTGAAGTGGACCCTGATAAAGTCAAAGCCATCCAAGAGATGCCTGCACCGAAAACAGAGAAAGAAGTTCGAGGTTTCTTAGGTCGATTGAACTACATCTCGAGGTTCATATCTCACCTTACAGCAACTTGTGAACCCTTGTTCAAGCTGTTGAGAAAAGAACAAATGGTCAGGTGGAACGAAGATTGCCAGAAGGCTTTTGACAAGATCAAGGAATATCTGCAAGAACCTCCAATCCTTATGCCACTAGTTGAAGGAAGACCTCTGATAATGTACCTGACAGTATTAGAAGAGTCAATGGGGTGTGTGTTGGGCCAGCATGACGAGTCTGGTCGAAAAGAGTATGCAATATACTACCTAAGCAAAAAGTTTACCGACTGTGAACAACGTTATTCACTGCTCGAGAAAACTTGCTGTGCTTTAGCGTGGGCTGCTCGCCGACTGAGACAGTATATGTTGACCCACACTACTTTATTGATCTCAAAAATGGACCCAGTTAAGTACATTTTCGAGAAGCTAACTCTTACCGGACGGGTTGCAAGATGGCAAATGATTCTCACAGAATACGACATCCAGTACACTTCTCAGAAAGCCATCAAGGGCAGTGTACTATCTGAATATCTTGCAGAGCAACCCATAGATGACTACCAGCCTATGAGATTTGACTTCCCTGATGAAGACATCATGTTCATTAAAACAAAAGATCGTGAAGAGCCTATTCATACTGAAGGGCCTGACCCGGAAGAAGAATGGACTATGATGTTTGATGGGGCTGTTAACATGAATGGTCGTGGTGTTGGTGCAGTACTCATTACACCTAAAGGAGTTCACATGCCTTTCTCGGCAAAACTCACTTTCAACTGCACTAACAACGAAGCTGAATACGAAGCTTGCATTATGGGTCTTGAGGAAGCCATTGACCTCAGGATCAAGACATTGACCGTATTCGGGGATTCAGCTTTGGTAGTCAATCAGACCAACGGAAAATGGTACACCCACCAGGATCATCTGATACCTTACAGGGATTATACAAGAAGGTTATTGACGTTCTTCACAACAGTCAAGCTTGAGTATATCCCACGGGACGAGAATCAGTTTGCAGATGCCTTGGCTACCATTTCGTCCATGATCAAAGTTCAAGCTGCTAACTTTGTACCTCAGATTTCAGTGTCGAGACTTGATAGACCAGCATATGTATTTGCAGCAAATGTTGTCAAGGACGATAAGCCTTGGTTCCATGACATTAAGTGCTTCTTGGAGGATCAAACATACCCCCCTGGGGCATCTTCCAATGATAAGAAGACTTTGAGAAGGCTTGCTGGAAGTTTCTTTCTGAACACTGATGGATCTTTATACAAAAGGAACTTTGATATGGTACTCCTCCGATGTGTTGACAAGACGGAAGCAGATTTGTTGATGCATGAAGTGCATGAAGGCTCTTTTGGTACCCATGCTGGAGGACATGCAATGGCTAAGAAGTTGTTAAGATTAGGTTATTACTGGATCACAATGGATGCAGACTGTTGTGCTTATGCCAGAAAATGCCACAAATGCCAGATCTACGCAGATAAGGTGCATGTGCCTCCCAACCCTCTGAACATCATGTCTTCACCCTGGCCCTTTGCTATGTGGGGCATTGATATGATTGGCAAGATTGAGCCGACTGCTTCAAATGGCCACAGATTCATCTTGGTCGCCATCGACTATTTTACCAAGTGGGTTGAAGCAGCCTCATATGCAAACGTCACAAGACAAGTGGTAGCCAGATTCCTGAAGAGGGATATCATCTGTCGATATGGAGTTCCCGAGCGAATCATTACTGATAATGGTTCCAATCTAAACAACAAAATGATGGCAGAGCTATGCCGGGACTTCAAGATCCAACACCACAATTCTTCTCCTTACAGGCCAAAGATGAATGGCGCTGTTGAGGCAGCAAATAAGAATATCAAGAAGATTGTGCAGAAGATGGTAGTCACTTACAAGGATTGGCATGAAATGCTACCATTCGCCTTGCATGGGTACCGCACGTCTATCAGAACGTCCACTGGGGCAACACCGTATCAACTCGTGTATGGTATGGAGGCAGTCCTACCTGTTGAAGTTGAATTACCCTCCTTGCGGGTATTGATGGATGTTAAGCTGAACGAAGCAGAATGGGTTCGGTCCCGATACGAACAACTGAGTCTGATTGAAGAGAAAAGATTGGCTGCAATCTGTCATGGGCAGTTGTATCAGAAAAGAATGAAGAAAGCCTTCGATCAGAAAGTCAGGCACCGAGAGTACCAAGTGGGAGATCTTGTGTTGAAAAGGATCCTCCCTCCTCATACAGACCACAGGGGCAAATGGACTCCAAATTATGAAGGACCATTCGTTGTAAAGAAAGTTTTCTCTGGTGGAGCACTGATGCTCAGCACCATGGATGGTGAAGATTTCCCGTCCCCTGTGAATTCGGATGCAGTTAAAAAATACTTCGCATAAAAACGACCCGCTGGACATAAAACAGAATGTAAGTCCAGGCAAAAATAGGGCATCCCGGCGAGTCAAAAACAGAATAAAAGACTCGGGCAAAAATAAGGGAAAATAAATAAAAATGTACACCCGCTGAGTTGAAAAGCCGCATTGGACAACTCAGGCAAAAATGGGTATCCCGATGGATTGAAAACCCGAAAGGGCGATCCATGCAAAATAAGGGAATAAGCGAACAACTGCATTCTGAATTCGTCTGTATCGCTTGCAACTCGGAAAGCTTCAAAAGGATCAAGCTTCAATCAGAATCAGCCTTTTTCAGAAAGCAAGACGAGAAGAACGTCATTGTCATACGAGTCATAGCAGAAGAGGAAGCTCCTTAAAGCGTCGTCAACACTGCCATCATTTTGTTCTCAATTTATAACAATCTCCTTATTTTAGGAGATTTGTTTCCTTGACTGTATCTTGCCAATTCAGGGCACAAAAATTAATAAAATCAGATTTTTCAGTCATGTCTCGTCTTGTACATATTTCGTTTGTAAAAGAATGTCTGATGTCTCTAAAACTAATTGCATAAGTACAGATTGTTTTTCACTGAAAATAGAAACACATGCTTGCAGGGAATATGCTTACCCTCGAAAGTACTTAACTCCTATGACGGAATCCAGTAAAGGATACCTCGGGACCTTTTGTGCGTTTCCTTTTCTTTGCAGGATTGCAGGTATCCAGAACGTAACTTGGGGCATGCAAGCTTCATCCCAGCAAGCTGGCAAGTCCACCCTCAATTTTCAGCATCCGAAATGCTCTATCCCCAGCTGAGTTGCCCCTTGTTGCTCTCCCCAGCTGAGTTGCATCTCATAATTCCCCAGCCGATTTGCCACTTCATCCTCAGCTGGGTACAGAAGTCAGGGAATCATCTCCCCACAGAGTTCCAGCCCCTATCCGGAAGAGCAATGCACGAAGAAGTCACAACAGAATACAGAAAGCCTCTACAAACCCCAGCTGGGTCTCTCGTGTCAAAGGATATGTCAATCGGTGACCTATATCCCCAAGCAAATATCATCTTATTAGATCTACCGATGATCTCATCCCCAGCTGGGAGGCCCATTTCAAACAGATCAGCCAGAGATCTTCGCAGCAACGGGATCCGAATCCCGGTTTGATATCTTTGCATAATCATGGCATTTGCATCATATTTTTCCCCTCAGAGCGTAGCATTCCGCCTAATGCAGAGCATTACGGCAAAAATCAAATGCATAGCATAGTCATGAGCCATGTTATGAATCAACACTTGTGAGTAATAGCAGTTCATCAACATACAGAAGAAAAATCCCCACCAGAGTTACCAGCAAGAGCAGTTGCCTCACAAATCACAAACACCAGTATATATTTCCTTTTGATACCCATCCGTGTCATCACTCCCCAGTAAAGTTGCCTGAATACACTTTACAAACAAGATCACCCGTACTACAGATACTTCCTGACACCTCCTGACACCCGTCCGTGTCAAATCACCAGCAGAAAGCCAAAGACACCCTCTTTGCACTCACACATACTTATATATACACTTTCTTGACACCCGTCCGTGTCATATCCCCAGCGCAGTCGCTTACACTTTTGCAACCCATATACTTGTTGATGTCACGCTTTTCTTCTTTCGACACTCGTCCGTGTCACTCTCCCCAGCAGGTGGAACACTCAAATATACATTACTCATACTTTATACAGATACTCGTCCGTATCTTGTATACACCATTTATATCCCCGCAGATTCAACAGTAGTCCGTGTTCTTTGTTAACCAGTTGATACTCGTCCGTATCATCATCTCAGAACATTGCGTCTAATGTTTGTTTCTACAAGATACTCGTCCGTATCTTAGTCTAAAGGATGCTCGTCCGCATCTTTAATCCATACACCGTGCCAAACACTTGTGTCTTCTTGGATATAGATACTCGTCTGTATCTACTATCCCCTGAAGAGTCTTTTCAGATTCGACACTCGTCCGTGTTCTCTGTTAACCAGTTGATACTCATCCATATCGTCATCTTAGAACATGCGTCAAGCGTTTGTTTCTACCCGATACTCGTCCGTATCGTAGTCTTAAGGATGCTCGTCCGCGTCTTTAATCTATACACAACATCTAAACACTTATACTTTCTTTTCTTGGTTGTAAACACTCGTCCGTGTTTACTATTCCCCAGTAGATCGCAAACAAATTTTCCTTTTTATCTAACACTCGTCCTGTGTTATGATAAACCTTGAGAGCAGCCGTACCCTGCTGAGTGGTCGTCCTCCACTTCTTGATGGTCGTCCTCCATCATGCTCGTCCGATGGCCGTCCCCATCGTTGTTTTTAGCAGCCGTCCCCTGCTAGGTGGTCGTCCTCCACCTTTTGATGATCGTCCTTCATCACTTTATCCAATGGCCGTCCCCATTGTTGATTGTGGTTATCTGACACTCGTCCTGTGTTATGACAAACCTTGAGAGCAGCCGTACCCTGCTAAGTGGTCGTCCTCCACTTCTTGATGGTCGTCCTCCATCATGCTCGTCCGATGGCCGTCCCCATCGTTGACCTTTTCTATCCGATGGCCGTCCCCATCGTTGATATTTTCGGCAGCCGTACCCTGCCAGGTGGTCGTCCTCCACCTTTGATGGCCGTCCCCATCATAATTCCTTTATTTCCCAACAGAGCAGCCGTCCCCTGCTAGGTGGTCGTCCTCCACCTTTGATGGTCGTACCCCATCATCTGTTTATTTCATTTATTCTTTAACCCGATGGCCGTCCCCGTCGTGGTCCCTTTTCCTTTTCAGCCCGATGGCCGTCCCCATCGTTGGTTACTTTGCTTTATGAACTTGATGGCCGTCCCCGTCATGTTTCATTAACTCCCAGAGAATTTTACAGCTTTGTCCTGATGGCCGTCCCCATCATGTTTTGACATTCCCCAGCTAGCCGGCCGTCCCCGTCGTGGCTTTACCTTTTATCCCCAGCATGTCGGCCGTCCCCGTCATTGCGTTGTTTCCCGCTTTACAATATACTTTATTTTTCTTTACAATCTATATCCCTTTTCTTCTTCATTCTGTGAGTGCAAATTTTAGACAGTCTTTGGTATTCAAACACAAGTTATCTTGTTTGCCTGTTAAGCCGTCGCTTACATCCTACACAGCTAACTCATGTTTGAATAGGGGCAGCTGTAAACACCCCAAATTTTCCCTCACCCATTCACCATGGCTTGTGATCATTATCATATGCATAAACACAATCATATCATCTCATGTCTCATTTTTGATTCACTGCATAGATTCAAAGTCATCTGCACCTAGGGTTTATGATCTGAGCAACCCAGGGGCTTCTTGAGCCACTCCAAAGGCCACTAATCACTTCAAAGGGATCCATGTGTGTTCAAGCATCATATTACATCCCCTCAAAGTCAAAAATTTCAAAGAATCACAAGAACTAGGGTTTGAATGGATGCAGAGCCAAGTTTGACTGCACAGTTGACCTAAAAATTAGGGTTTTGGTTTCAGAGGCCATAACTCCAATTTTTTTGGTCATTCTTGTTTCCATTGGTCTCTATATGGTATAGGGAGTATGCATATCAATTTTCATGAAGAAATTCCATGGGGAAGTCATATGATCAAGGGTTGACTTTTCAGACAAGTCAGTGTAAAATCAGGGCATCTGAGGCCCCCAATGACCCAACCAATGGGTGATCTTCATCATTTTGAGTGTATATGATCTTTATTTGATCATGGAAGAAGGTTGAAGTTCATAGAAATCAAGAATTTGGAAGTTTTGCAAATGTTGACTTTTTGGGCATAGTTGACTTTCCAAGAATGCCTCATTTTAGGTCATTTTTCAAGCCTTGATTCTTGATCCAAAAATGCTTCAAATGGAAAAACTTTGGTCATGAAAGTTGTAGATCTCATCTTTCCCTTTTCAAAAAGTACAAGAACATGATCAAACTCTTCTTGGATCAAAAGTTATGGTGTGGCAAAGTTGGCTAAAATCATTGATTTTCAAGGCATGCTTCAAATGAGAATTTTGCAAGATCATGAACTAAAGCCAATTGCAACCTCTAATTCATTTCAAACCATGACATAAACATTCCTTAGGCTTTAAAAGTCAGAATTGGACCAAGAATGCCCATGGTTTATGCTTGGTTGGCCAAAGAAATCACATGTGAACCAAAGGTGTAACAAGTTGCAAAACCACTCATTTCACTTCCTACAACTTGTGACATTGGCTGCTGACTTTGGCTAGCCTTTCCCCTCACCCTTGCTGCGCAGCCCCATGCTTGTACTTGCCTAGATCATGAGCCATACTTTCCTTACACCAAATTTGACTTTTGAGCAAAAGCAAACTTACCAATCACTATAGGCCAGGTCACATCATCTGACCTATAGGATTAAAATACAGTATCATTTGGCAAGCAAAAGGGATCAAGAGGCCAAGCTGAAACACTTCATATGAACACATACACCAAAACACTCCATCTGGAATCCTCCTTCGAATTTGTTTTCTGAGCTTGCAAACATAAAAACCATTTCCATAGATCAACTCACCACACTTCATAGACCTCAAACCACCAAGAGCCAGGCCTGAAACAAGCAAGAACACCCCACTGCCATTTCTCACCTCAACTTGCAGTTTCATTCGAAACTCTTTCCACAGCACACAAACATACAAACAAACACCACAGACCTTCTCCACTCACCATCTGGATCACAAAGAACCATTTACAATGACCTGAAACTGCCTGAAACTCCATTGCCATTTCTGACTGAGCTTGAGCAGAAGCTTGTCAAACTCCTCATCCAGCCAACATAAATTCCTTTTGAGCATTCAAACATCATCTGGGGATCAAGTGGAGTGGATTGCACTGAAGGAAGTGGCCAGAAAGTCATCAGAGTGAAAGCTTCGAATCTCAGGTAGCTTGAAAAATATTTTTCCAGAAATCATTTTTCTTGTTCTAAACTTGCTCTTTGTGCCTTCCTGATCATGAATATGCTTTTAGTTTTTGAAATGGCCTTGAAATGAGTATTTAATTAGCTTCTGAAACTTGCGTGCCCTAGTTCTTATTTTCTTCGATTCAGCTTTGTTAGGAAATATAAATTTGTTTTGAGTGAGGGTTTTGGTTCGTGAGTGTGTAAGGATCATTTCCCAGTTCTTGGATTTCATTTTAGTTAGCTTTTTGGGGTTTTGGGGATTTTTCAGGGGAGATGCTGGCCGGAGAAGACGACCGGAAGTCTTCTCCGGCAGCCTGAATGTCATTAGCCCTAATCTCAGGTCATTAATGTTTGTTTGAATTCTGGGCGTTGGATGCGTTGAAATGTTTGACTCCCCGCGCGAATGGAAGGCTCAGATTCATTCATTTGCCCTAATCTTATTTAATTAAGATAATCATGATTAATTAACTCTGAGGCCATCTGGACCCTCCATTCACGCGCCAGTCAACGCATTCAAACCCAGGGCTCATCTCAGCCTTCCATTTGGCTGACTTCTCCTTTTATTTAATTTTAATTCATTTTCTTTTCATTTTATTTGCATAATTTATTAAAAATAGCAAAAATGTTTTAAAAATTATGAAACTTTTTCTTAAAAGTTTTATTAATTTTTAAGACCCAAAAATATTTTTATTTTATTTTTTATCATTAAAAAAGTATTTTTAAATATTTAAAAGATTATTTTTAATTGATTAATGGAAATTAATTAATTAAAAATACTTTTAGGTATTTAAAAATCACCAAAAAATTCATGAAATGTTCTAAGACATTTAGAAACATTGTCCAACCTTCAAACCAAATTTCTTTTTTGATCTTGATGCATTTTGAGAATTTTCCATTGAATTAAATCATTTTTGGTGCATTATTTTGATCATAAGTTCAAAAATTCATTTCTGCCTATCTAAGAGGAGTTGGACATTGGTTCTTCTTGCATTGTTTTGTGTTTAGCATGTAGTTTCTAGGATTAAAAGGCCATGATTTGTTCCTTCATTTTCAATTTGCTTGGCATTTCTTTTGTTTAGGAACCCTAAAAACCCTAATAACTTAGAAAAATCATAACTTGAGATTGGTTAAGAGTTGAGAGCCCCCCTTTGGACATTGGTTTAGTATAGGTTTAGGGTTTCTTTGGGTGGCATTTTCCATTTTTTATATTAGGTTTTGCTTCTGTTTTTGGTTTTTGTTTGTTGTTTGATCCATAAACCCTAATTTGGGCTTTCATTTGCATACCTCTTGCATTCTCTTGCATAACATGACTTGCCATGCCATTCCATGCATCCATGTGATTCATTTGACATCATAAGACATATAGAAAGCATGTTTGATCATTGCACCATGCATTTTCCATGTTGTATGCCATGTATGCTTCATAACTTTTCATGTAAGTTCATGCTTCCAAGCTTGCATCATTTGCATCCATGATCTTGTATGAACATCTCCATGCCTTGCCTCATGTTTGTAGCATCTCATAGCATCATTATCATCATCAACATGCCTCTGGTTTTGTTTGGCATCATACCATTTCATCCCATTTTGCATTGCATTGCATTTCTTTCTAACTTTTCAGGTGGTAAGTAAACTTGAGAAGTGAATTTGCCTTCACTTCTCATAACTTTTCTTTTCATCTCCCTTGCATCCATTGCTGCATTTATATATGTGTTTGAGATTGAGCTTGCTCATTCTTGTTTCTCCCATTTTCTCTCTTCAAGTGACTTGACTTCTTGAATGAAGCAAGTCACTTTGCTTCTCTTGATCCTGTTCATCTGCTTCCTGGTGGTTCCATTGAAGATTGTTCTTGAAAACCTCACAAACCTTAGGAACAACCAAGCATGACAATGAATTAGGGTTTTGATTAGTCTCCCCTCATAGTCTTACCTTTGTGTCTCTTTTGAGTCTTCTCTTCTCATCTCATAATCAGGGACTAAACCCTAAAGGCTTTAAGGCTTTGTGATTAAGTTTATGCCTGCATCCTTCTCTTAGGATGGAGTGTATAACTTTAATCCTAAGTGTTAAACCCTTAATGTGTTTAACTCTCTTAATCACTTCACTTAATAAGTATCAAGACATCACACTTGTAACTTGGGCCTTGCATTAGGGTTCTAATTCTTCCTTAATTGGTTAAGAAGGACTAACCCTAGTGTTAATGGACAAGTCCCCCTCAAGTTGTCTTACAAACCCTAAAAATCACTTCATCATCTTATCATTAACTAAAATCCATCTAATAAAGGCTTTGTTTTGTCATGAGTTTAATCCCTAATCATGGATTAAGTTGAGGAGCTTTCCTCAGCTTAAACATTCTCATCTATTATCCTTCTATTAGGATGGTGTAATGAGTCTGTTTAATCCCTGATTATGGCTTAACCTCATTACTTAACACTAAACCAAAACAACAAAAACATCTAATTAATCACAAGTAGGTTAATGATCTTAATCCTACACCAAAGGTGATTAAGTGTGAGAATCTGACTTCACACTTAAGGTATTCTCATTACCCTTAATCAGAGGGAAGATGTGATGAGTTTACTAAATCCATTGGTTTAGGCTTAAGCTCATTTTCTTATGACAAACTTTCAAAAGCAATAAAAGACTGAAAACACAAAAACAAACAATAATCGTCTCCTTCGGGATTCTTTTCTCATCATCTTCACTCACAAACGAGAACTCGCTTCTTCCGTCTAATGCAAGACAGTTTGCATCTGTGCCAGACAGGTCATACACTTGAGCATAGACAAGTAAGCAGTTCACCAGTCAATTCACCTTTCAGTCTCTTTGGGTCGAACTACGGTGTTCTGACTTCCTCATTGCACGAAAGGATACGTAGGCATAACTTAACAGTTATCGAACAAAAGCCTCTGTATATTCCCCCTCTTTCCAGCTTCATTCTTTAGCCTCATATTCTTGAGCATCTCATCTTTGTTCCTACACTGACACTGTATCTATTACACTTCACTTCTATACACTGGCACTTGCATTCTTTCCAGCTCATTTATATACAAATTGCACTGACACTACCCCTTTAAAACACAAATCTTTCAAGCGTGGATCCCGTCGAGTACGACGGACAATTTGGGTGCTAATACCTTCCCAGGTTGTAACCAACCCCCTTTCTCAGTCTCTCTGGTTCGCAAACCGTCTTATCCATCTTTTTTCTAGGTCTATGCAGCATTACCTTTCCTCCGGGATAAAAATGCCTAGCTGGCGACTCTTTTCATTCTCCAGTGAGTTCACGGCTGTGTGTTCTCACTGTCCCCTTCGCCGACCGTTCGCGTCTGTACCTTCATCTGACCTAGTTTCATTTGTCGGGAGCGACACCCTGGGGTTCAAGTACATGTTCATTACATTCCCACTACCACTTGAGCTAGTAGCTCAAGTGGTAGTGGGAATGGAATGAACATGTACTTGAACCCCAGGTTACAGGGTTCGATTCCCACGGAAGGCAAAAACTCTACTAGTGAGGGGGGTAGAGAAGATTATGAGGTAATAGTGTCGGGATGCAGAAGGCTCGGGATGTTATAGATGTCACCCTGAATTGTGACCACACGGACCAGCTTGGTGTAATACTTCATCTTCAAGTGGACGGTGGAGGGGACTGCTGTCAGTTCGTCCAATATGGGTCGACCAATGATACAATTTTAGAGCGAAGGGCACTCGATCACCATGAATTGTACCTTGACCTCCCGAGCGGTCTCCTTCTCCCCGAAAAGAACGAGGAGTTCCATGTATCCCCACAGTATTGTGGTGGCCCCGTTGAAGCCTTGGAGGTCAGATCCGACGTAGGGGATAAGTTTGTTTTTTCCAGCTTTAGAGTCTTGAATAGGTGGACGTACATAATGTTCACCGAGCTTCCCTGGTTGACCAAGATGTGTCGCACGTCGAAGCGTGCCATTTTGGCTCTTATTAGTAGAGGGATGCTCGAATTAGGCGACCCACCGGGAAGTTCTTCGAGAAAAAAAGATATCGGGTTGGATCTTCCCCGAGATTTTGTTAAGGTTGCCAATTGTTCAGGCGCAGTCAACAAGAGCTCGTCGAACTTCCGCTTCACAGAAATGGCGGTGTTCTCGTTGTTTACTCCTCCTCCAGAGATGTCCATGGTTGTGGGGAAATTCTCCCACGGGTTGTGTGCAGCGAGTCTCCATCCCATGTTGACATCGGGGAGGTTGAAGTCTTCAGGCCGCGATATGCATATCGCCACTTGGAAGGGAGAGTTGTCGCCCGGAGAGTCCTCGCGATTTCTTTTCTTGGATTGATCCTCACGCCATGGAGTATCACTTCTCTTGACTTATTGTTTGAGATGACCCTCCTTGATCAGAATTTCGATCATGCCTTTGAGGTGGACACAATCTTCGGTCGCATGCCCGTGGCTCCTATGGAAACGACAGTATTTGGATTTGTTAGTATGGGGCTTGGGTGTTGTAGGTTTGGGGAACCTTGCCCTACCCTGTTTGAACTCAGAGTTAATGCACTCGGCGAGGATGCGCTCGTGGGGAGTAGTCAACAATGTGTATTCGGAGAATCTCCCTGCCGGTCCTCCTCCTTCGCGGATCTCGTGAGGCTTATCGTCTCTCCTCTTCTCCCCAGTGCGGCGAGGAACAATGTAGTCTTCATTTTTAGAGCTTCTGGCATCGTCGTGACCGCGATTCCTCCTAACATTGTGAGCAAATTGTTTCTCCTCGTACCTGATGTACGCTTGAACCTTGTGAAAAAGATCGTCAAGGGTGCGATGAGGTTCTATCTCGACTGCTCTGTTGAGTTCGCTTCCAAGAATGAGTCCTTTTTCGAGGAGATATTTTTCATGTAATCAGTCGTATCCACCTCGACGACCTTTTGTTTGAATCGCTCGATGTATGAGCGCATCGTTTCGTTCTTTCCTTGTACGATGGCTTCAAGGGTTGCTTCGGTCTTGGGGTGGCGTCTGAAGGTGGTGAAATGCCATGTGAACGCCAACCTCATGCTCCTCTAGGATGCGATAGACTCTGGTGCCAGGATTTTGTACCACGCCATGGCTCCTTTCTTGAGGGTTGTCGAGAATAACCTGAACTTGACATTCCCGATGATGTCGTTGCGATAGTCGAGCATAACGTTGATGTTGTTGACGTGGTCATCGGGGTCAGTCGTCCCGTCATAAGGTGTCAGGTTCAGGGGTTTCTCCATGCCCTTTCGGAGTGATGCCTCCATAATAGCCCATGAAAGAGGGCGGTGAGGGTCATCTTCATCACTCCTCAGTTGGGAGTAGCCTTCGTTCCTCGTACTTTGATCGCGTCGGGGAGAACTCCTTGACTAATCGTCTACTTGTTTAGGGTGCCCCCTAGACCTATTCTTCTTTGGCTCGGGGGAACGTCGTCCTCGGCGAGGAGGCGAACGTCTCCGCTTCTTGGTCGCCTCTCGGGTTGAGGTCCCTGCTCTCGTCGGGGAGGTCCAGTTTGACGCTCGGTCTCCAGTGCTATTATCCTCTCATGCTGTTGAGAGAACATGAGATTGGTCTGATTCAAAGCGTGCACCATGGCTATCATGGTGGGGTCTCCTTCGACTGACACCGGTATGGGTTGGAAAGTAGTTGTTGGATGAGTTTTAGGAACTCCATTGTCCTCAGGCTCAAGTGATGGGTGGAGGGCTTCCCGTCACGCACGTCAGATTTGTGGGTGACGGTCAGGTTGTCCTCAGTGGTGTAGTCGATGATCCGAAGTGTGGTTGTCACCGTGTTCTTCGACCATGCTGGAAGGGCGGAGAGTGAATGAGCTTTGATCTTCTGATGTAGAAGAATGTGAGAGCTAGTTTCCTACAAACGGCACCACTGATCTTACCTGATCAGAAGGGTCTTCCAGGTGTTGGGTTGCGAATGTAATAGTTGGTTGAAAGAATGTGTGGGATGTACCTGCAAGACACTCTGATGCTTAAGTGATTATGGGTACAAAAATGGAATAACAATAATAGGTTTAGAATATCTGACCCTCTAATGAAATAGGGTATTTATAGTGTTCCCTTAGCGCTGGACCAAGATCCTTTCTTGGACTGGATCAACTAGGCCCAAAGGAGAACTGCCAATGGACGCGTAGGAGTGTGTAAGACATAACATGTGGTCTTGTCCTTGGTCAACGACCCCTATATCTTAGGAGAAAATAGTGGGCAGTTAGATGACGTGTCAAACTTACGTCTCCCCTACTGCCAGCTAGTGAATCGTGGGCGTGCCCGACGATATAAACCTTCTGCACGTCGGGTTGGACCTCTGCCCGACTGATTGAGCCTTTACCCGACGTAGGCTTAAAGGCCCATTCAAGAATATATATATATATCTATCTATCTATCTATCTATCTATATATATATATATATATATATATATATATATATATATATATATATATATATATATATATATATATATATATATATATTATATGCAACTGAAATCAAACTCAAACTAAACACAAATGCAAATTCAAATCAAATACAAATTAACTTATAAATAAATTACATTCCTAAAATAAATATATTTAAACATAAGTAGGATTACTTATTTAAACACTTTTAAATAAAATAATTATTTAAATAGATTAACATGTCAACCAAGATTCAAAAAGATCAAACACAAATCTAAAAATAAGCATAAGACATGCCAAAATCACACCTTAAATTTTTTACCAAACTAAAATTAAATTTGACAAAACCTTGATCTAATCTATTGAGACTTATTTACAAATATTCTTTTTCAATGCAAATATCTCATGCCACCAACATTTATTTATATTTCTATACTAGCAATTATTTATAGGTCACCATCAATTAGACATTTAGGTAGACAACAAAAATCTATTTATGGAGCCAATGTGAGTAACTACATCAAATAATCAATCATCTTAGTGGAAAATGGGTCACCCTGTCTTTGAATTCCAACAAAAGGAAGGAAGTTTTATAAATATGAATTTTTGGTTTATTTTCCAATCATAATTTGCCAATAATTCAATTAGCAAAAGAATTTTTGGTTTATTTTCCAATCATAATTTTCCAATAATTCAATTAGCAAAAGAATTTTTGATTAATTTTCCAATCATAATTTGTCAATAATTTTCCAATCATAATTTCTTCTCGGATAAAAACTTTGTTCTTTGATTCATAGTGCATAATTATCAGCAGAGAAGACATATAGATAGTGACATACATTTACCATAATTTATAATACAAACATATCTTTATTTTCTTAGTTAAATAATGTAGGATTTGGGCATTATTTGATCTCTTTCTCTTGGTATAAAGTTGTATAAGATTGGTCCCTCACAGCTTACCAATTTCTCTTTAAAAGGGGATGATTGTTTAATAGCAAATTTCTCATAACTTAAAATTTTTCTAAGGCATGTTTGATTCACTTGAAAAAGACAAGAAAGACCATACTCGTGCAGATGTGTCTTTTCTTTTTCTTTTTTTTCTTCTACTTTTCATTTTTCTCTATCTAAATAGTTTGGTAGTATTGATTTAAGTTAAAGAGTTCCATCTAATTAAAATTAGTTTTTCTCATGTCCTTTTAGTTGACCCTTACTTTACACATGATTCTAACATAATAAAAAGAAGCAAAATGCAATGCAGATGAGAATATGATTAGTAAACACATGGTTCTTTAAATGATTTAGACTCTAAAATGTAACAACTTCAATGAATGCGATGCAAGATAAACTAAAAGACCAATGATAAAAATGAGACAAAATTAGGGTATAATATAGGAGACTTTGATTACTCCAAAGATATTTGTATTTGTTTTTGTTAGCATCTTTATTGAGAAATGTGTTGTCATCATCAAAAAGAGAGGAAATATGGATATGTGTGCTTTTAGGTTATGAAGATCCACATCTGTCATTTTGATGACGACAACACATTTTTGCAATAACTTTTAACCTCGATAGTAATAGTACAACCAAAGAAAGTATCTTATGACTCATCAACCAAAAGACTCAAAATCAAATGCATATACAAATATAACTTATCTAACAAAAGTCTTGAATTCTTGGAGAAAGGTGTGAAAGATTGTCAGGTCATATCTATCTAGATGATCAGAGTATTGTAAAAGTAAGGGAGTAGCTTAAAAGTACTAAGGCAACTCACATACATATCGAAAAATGTTATCTCAAATATGTTTAAACTTAAAAATAATTATCTAAGCCGAGACAATTGATCAAAAAGTTGTTCAAGCCTTTTAAAACAAAATTTTTAACTAATCAATTGATCGGTTAATTATGTTAATCGATTGTGAAATTTTTTTAACCATCAAAATAATTAGAATATCAAACTAATTGATTAGAAGAGTGGTAATCGATTAATCAAATGACATGGACAACACATTAATGACTTTCAATGACCATGTATCCAAAACTTCCTAATTGGATGCGATAATGAATTAAAAGTGAGTTTTCTAATCGATTAAAGTCTTATGCTAATCGATTATATAATAACCACAATGGATCATTTACATCTCTGGATTTTCCAACTACTATATAAAGGAGACACTTCTCCACTACAAATCACACTGATTTCCAACTTTTTCATATTCTTTGGAATTTATCTCTCTCCATATCTCTCTAAAAGAATTTTCTTTCACTTTGTATTGCCTTAGTGCAAGTAAGTGAAGTTTCGCTTGTGAGGAAGGAATTTTTGCAAGTGGTCTTGTTGATCACTTATATTCATGAGGGTGCAATACTCTTAAGAGATTGAGTTTGGTTCTTGAGATAAACCTGTCATAAGTTCTCTATATTTTGTTTCTTAAGCTTCGCTGAAAAAATGTTTTGGTTACCGAGATAAGCCATAAATCACTAAACGATTCGTTAGCTTAGCATAGGGTAAAAGTTATCATTGGTTAGGAAATAACCTATTAAAATAATAAAAAAATTATTAAGGTTAGTGGGATTAACCTTCAAAAGTTCAAAATTTCATAGTCATAACTCTCAAGAAGAACATTTAGGAACAAGACGAGGTCAACGTTCGGCCAAACCTGTATAAATCTCTGGTGCAATCTTTCTAACCTTATATATTGTTATATGGGATTGGTTTCATTATGAAGAATAACATGAAATTTATAAGATATTTTGGTGAATAAGGGACACATCTGGGACACGATGTTTCAGCATGTGTGCAACATTTGCCCTTTGACATCAAGTCAATGTTGTCATAGTTTGAAGCGAAAATTTGGATTGTGTTTCAATCAAATTTGTTACTATCTTTTAGCAATGCGTTTATGTGACTTGTTTAATAGTTTGGTTGAAGTAAAATCAAACATTAGAGATTTAAATTTAAATTTGAATTAAAAACAAATCATATATTTTGTTGGAGGCTTTTGTGGAACAAATAAAAAACATAATCCAACTAAATTTTCTACAAATCTGGACAAGATCACAACTGATATCCAAAGGAGAAAAGCCCATAATTGCATTGTTATTTAAGGAGATTCAAACCTATCTTGAGAGGGTGTGCAAGTATTGAATATTCCTATTGTTAGAGTTTATCTTTTGAGTCTTTGTTTGTGTTATTGTTTGTGCACCACTCTAGTGCTTTCATTCATATCTTAAAGCATAAAGTTTTGTTTATTTAGTTAAGTTTTAATTCAACAGTTAACAATTTAGTTATTGTAGTAATCACTAGGGATTAGTGATTGAGATAAATTGAAAGGTGTTCTCATATTTAGAGGGGGCCTAAATACAATGCAACCAGGATTAGGTTATGGCATTGAACACAATGTGGTTGTTGTTCCTATAAGACTAATTGTACTAATTCAAAATAGTGGATTTCCTTTCTTGGGCTAGAAGACCCCCAGACATAGGTGAGTTGCACCAAAATGGGTTCACAGTTCTTGTGTTATTTATTTCTTTAATTGATATTTTCTATCTATCTTGTAAATTGGTTTTTTTTCCTGGTATACGATGTCCCAAGAATTGGTCTGACATTTGTCCCCGCCGGAATAGATTTACACTATCCTTTTATTTTACGTAATTTACTTTCAGTATTCTATTTCCACTGCAAATTAGTCACTTAAAATTACTAATACGTTCTTAATCGAGAAAGGTTTAAAATTAATCATAAATTTTAAATACCATAATTCACTTTCTCCTCTTGTGCTTGAAATCACTTGTCCAACCCATAAGTAGTTTAAATACCATACTTTCATGGTACTTTTAACATGTACTTAATGAATAAAAGTTTAGGAGCTAAATACTCTGGGTTGACCCAAGAGTGATCTTCAACCGCGATCGCCGCCATCTAACTACTTGATCAAGCAAATACCTAAGTTTGAAAAATAGAGCAGAGTGATATAAAAGACAAGTATGTGATAACACCAGAAAAGAAGAAATCGAAAAATATAGCCTAAACTCCCGAAGAAATAGGGCAAGACAAAGATCAACGATTCAAAACAAATAATGAAGGAACAATCTGAGGGTACACATCATCTTATCCCATTAAACCACATGAACATAAAATAAACTTGAGTACCTTATGTAAGGTAATTTACTCCTGACCCACATACCTATGGTGACATGTTAGCAATTGTAAGTGTCAACGAGTCAGAGGTAAGAAAGCATTAAATACGATTGTCCATCATTATTCTATGACATACTCCAAATGTTTCATGTTTAAAAAAAATAGTTGAGACAAGTCTTTAATAAAGTTGGTCGCATTCACTAAAGACTCCTTAGTATATGTGACTCCTGATAAGTCTTGGGCGAATTTGTTATGGGTCTTCCATATCTCTCTCAATCCGACCACCATGAGACATGACACTCTGAATCAAAATTCGTCAATCAGATGCTTGGTTGTGATTCTAGAAACTTCTCCTTACCATAATAGTATTATGCACCTCACGATAGGGGGTCTATGCCTTAAACAGACATAATATTCTTCCATATTCCATGCTTAAAATATAGCGAGGTTGTTATTCTCCCCTATATACAGGGAATGATTCCATTTCAGGTAACAAGTTTCAAACACAATTTGAATACTCTTTACTCTTTCACATTGTGACTTAAGCGTCAGAGTGCTAACCTTGTTGGTACACCACCACTCAGCCGCATCGGAAGCCTCACTCCATTGCAGCTTCTATATTTATCACTATTTTTGGTTCCGGAATGGAACGCATATCAAGTTAGAATGGATTGATATTAGGACTATGAAATGTCTCTTTATTGGTTATTCAAAAGGTGGAAAGGGTAACAAGTTATTTAAAGTTGAACTTGGAGGATCATAATTCATCATAAGCGAGTATGATAATTTCGAAAGGGGACAATATTAAATACCCGAAGATGAAATAATAGGAAACTATGGTGAAGATGACTTGATTTGAGATGGATATTCATGCTAGGGAGACTAGGCGGTGATGAAGAAGATAAGGCTCGTGGTTCTAGTCCTAATGAGGGAAATTTATAGTGGCTTTTGATCATTATTTGACTCGTGATAGAGTAAGAATGGAAATTGTACCACCTTGTTGTGACCTTATTTGTTATAATTTGAATGTGATTGAAGGGAAGTAATGCTCATAACCAAAGATATTCAGGGAGACATTGAAAAGTAAAAGAAGTAAAAAAATGGTTGAAAGTGGTGAATGGTCAATGACATTCACTGATGAAGAACTTTACTCATGTGCTTGTGAGACTATCTAAGGAAGAAATGATGGTTCAATGAAAATGCTTAGATCAAGGTTCTATTAATGTTTGAACTTGATAAGCTTGTTGAATAATAATTCAAGGTTTAAGGAGAAAAACAAGGCAATTGATTGTTAAATTGACACCATAATAAATTCTAAAGTTAATGTGGAGAATTATGGTGATTGGCTTAAAATCCAATTTGGAATTTCACAAAAAACACATTTCATTTGACATAGAGATAATGCATTCCAAGAACGCAATGCACCTTAGGAATGTCGTCACTATTACAAAACGTGTAAACAACAACGCCATGTTTATAATGGATTCATATACATCATTGTAATAGGTTAAAATTTCCGCTGCTGGTTTATAACGCCAGATTTAACTATGGTTGTCTTAAAAACCGTTGTAATACATGATGTATAACAAACATCAATTCTCAGCAACTACATATTTTCCATATTCTTACATTTTAAACATATATTTTATTTTATTTTTTAGTGTTTCGGAGACTTTAACCTCAAAACACAAAATTCATCTTTGTTTTTCTATTTTTAAGTGAAAGAGAATTGTTTGATCAAAACTTCATTAAAATTTAAATTCATCTTATTATTTCATTTTTTTAATGTTATTACCCTCAAAAATCAAAACTTCATTAAAAAAAGTGAAAGAGATGAGTATATATAAAAGAAATTTTCATTAAAATTCCAAAAAAGAAGAGTACATTGATAATCTTATATTACATATATTTATCAAATATCTGAGCCCATATAAACAAATGTATCTTCATAATCAGGGACTCTCTCCTCACTACACTCATCAGAATCATAAAAAGTCCTCCTTTTCTTTTTCTTTTTCTTCTTCTTGACCTTCCTCACCCTTAACGTATCCGTGACAGCCAACGGTCCAGATGGTTGGACCTCCTCATTTGACCGCTGGTGTTGTTCATTTGTGACCTCATTGGTGATGTTTTTGTTAGAATTCTCCTTTGTAGAACTCATTGTTACGAAGAATGTATTATGAAGAAATGTAAAACTGTCTATTTATAGATGAGGTTGAAGATGAAAAGTTTGACTGTTTAGTGCTTGCAATGATGATAACTTGTAATGGTTGATATTCTTGAACGATATTTTAAAAAAATGGAGAAAAGTTTAAATCATTATTATAATTGGGATGAGCGTATCTCTTACTACTACAAAACGCGTAGTTATCGACGCCATGGTCACCACGGTTTTTCTCTAGACTGTGGTGACATATCTTAACTAAAGTGTTACCTTATTTATTTATTTGAATAAAATTATTTGTATATAACAATGGTTTCAGAATCAACCTTTGTAATACAATTAAGCTTTCATCGGTTCGAACCCCGACACATTAATATATTTTACCCCTTTAACGTTAAGGCGCACCTTTTATTTATTATTTATTTTAAAATCACCAATAAAAGGGGTATCAGTGTATCACCACGGTTACAATTATAAATTGTTGTAATTTATTTATAATATTTATAATACTTAGAATATTATGCTTAATACATTAAGGTATTCATATTTTTCCATCTAGTGTAACATATTTCCCATTATATCGTTTGCTCTACTTTGAGGTTTAACAATATCGCATCTAAAGACAAACTTATCCAAAGGCGTTTCTATGTCTTTTACCGTAGTAAAATCTCGATCTGAAAATTTATGTGGTTGTGATGGTCGTATGGTTTCATACCAATGCAAGAAGGGACAAAATAAAGGAAGGCTTTTTTGGAGATGTCCATTTTGGAAGAGTGATGAAACCTGTAACTTGTTCATATAGGATGAATACATGAGAGAAAGAGATGGATATGAAGATAAGAGCATTATGAAGTCAGAGTTGGAAGTTGTGTGTTATTTGAAGATTATGTATGAGGATTCAAAGAAGAAGAACATTAATTTGAAGAATAAACTGAAATCAGAGATATTTTATGAAAATATCAAGATGTTATGTTTTTTAGTCTCATTTCTTTTAATGTTTACTTTGTTATGAAATATAATAGTTAGGGTTTGAATTACACTGTTGATGTTTATGTTACCCTTCTTAATTTTTTCTAAAAGAGTTATCACTACGATTTTCCTTATTAACTGATGTGATATATTCATTATTAATAAATACTTATAATTTGGATCTTTTTTTATTATATACTTATCATGATGGTTCTTTTAGAAAACCGTTAAATATTTACCTATATAAGGGAATTAACTTTCCCTTATTGATAATAGATGTTCCCTTCACAGCGAAACCCTATCACCCATTTTCCTCTATATTTTTGACAGAAAGGCTTCATCTTTTCTAGAATATGTAAGAAGTATGAATATTTTTATTTAGGTTTCTTCATCCCTATATTCCTTCTTGTAGAGTCTAAAAATAAATGAACATGGTGATGATGTTGGCGGTAGCAATCGTAATGTACGTATTGTTTATGGAAAATAAGGTATTCTTCAAGGATTTTGTTTCAACTTTTACTTGTTTTTTTAATACTAAATAATTTTCTTCATTTCTTCCCATTTCTTAGGGTTTTTTTCCATATGGAGGATGATAATGGTGGTAGCAAGCTTATAGTATGAGTTTTGTAGTAAACGAGGAAACAACTGTGGCAACAAATATTACCTAGTTTTAGAAACAATAAAAAGAAGTATAAGAAGTATGAAGTCATTGTGGTTTAGAGTTATGTTCTCTTGTAACAGTTTAATATAGTTTGTGATAAATTATAGTATTTGGTTCTGGTGTATGATAAATTATAGTATATGGTCTGGTGTATGATGTTGTTTGAGTTTATTATATTCTATATAGATTGTTTGTTTCACTAATATACCTCATTTAAAATACATTCATTTAAATTGAGGTAGATATTTATAATCTGTAAATTAAGATATATTTGAAAACTAAGTTAAACAAACCATTGTTGTTTTTTAATTGAAATGCTTCTTCTTGTTCATCTCACGTTGTTTACATTTATTATGGTATAATGATCAGGCACCTCTGATGCATCATTGAATTTGTTTATAGTTAAATTTCCATAAGAAAATTTGATTGGATAATTTACCTCCTCATCCTCAATGATAATTGTAAAATGTTTTAGTATAAATATTACATTAATAAGTGATGATGAGAAGATAGACTATCCGATCAAATTTTCTTATGAAAATTTAACTATAATCTAAGTCAACGATGCATTTAAGGTGCTAAATCATTATACCACAATATATGTAAACATCATGAGATAAATGACGAGACACATGCACTTCAAAAACAACAATGGTGTGATTAAATTGGTTTTCAATAATAGTTTAATTTTTCAGATTATATACTTCTTCGTCAATTTGAATCCCTATATTTCTTTAGTGAGGGGTATAGAAAACAAGCAATTTATATAAAATATAATAAACCATGGGCCTTTCACGACAGTTATATATTCTAAACGAGGCTAAAAGTAATTTTTTTTGTCTAAATTTACTGTTGATGGGTTTCGAACCCAGTATCTAAGAGTATATATCACAACGATTTGTAAGCATAACCATTGAGATATGTGGCGCGCGTCAAGGATTACAACAACGGTTTCTAGACCGCCATAGAATTAGCGAACTTACAAAGACCTTTTACTTAACAACGGTATGACTGACGTGATACTAGATATTTTCCAACCATTGTGAAAGGGGTTTTTCGTAGTAGTGTCTCTTTCGGGAATAGAAAAGGTTGTAATATTACAATAATTTCTTATTATAATCATTGTGATATATTATGTAAAATTGAAAAAGTGTTGTTGCCAGGAGTCGAACCTTGTACCAAATAAAAGGGTACCACTATTGTTCATATGATTAACCATTGTGATATATTTATAATAAATATATACTTATCATTGTAGCTATTTTCGATAACCGTTGTGAATTATTTATCTATATAAGTGAATTAACTTTCTCTAATTGACCGTAGCGTTGTTTCCTTCACATAGAAACCCTAACACCCATTTTTTTCTCTTTTTCTTCATCATTAGCCGTGAATCTTGTGCTTCATACGTTAAGGTATTCTTCTTCTTTCATATATTGCTAGATATTTCTCATCAGCACCCATTTAGTTTAAGCTTCTTCCTCCTTATAAGCGTAATGTACATGGTGATGATGCTTGCGGTAGCAAGCGTAATATACATATTGTTTGTGTAGCTATGGAAAATAAGATATTCATCTACTTTAATACTTTTGTTAGATAGTTCCCATTATCTTGTTTGCTTCATATTGTTTCTGTTGATTGTTCTCATTTTTGCATATTCGTATTCAATGCATTAACTAAGACCATATCTTTGCTATGAGACATATTGTTTGTGTAGAAATGGAAAAAAGTATAATAAGTATGAAGCTATGATGGAAACTTCATCCACCTTATACTTTTTCTTCATGACTTTATCAACAAGATGTTTTTCATACTCATGATGTTTCACAAGTTAGGTGAACTTCATTGTAATGGTGCATATGACAACAATGTATCTTGTTTTGTTACAGTCCCACTTAGCTTACAGTTCCACTTCTTAGGGTTTTGTTTCAACTTTTGTTGGTTTTGTTTTGAATACTAACTAATTTTTATTTATTTAAAATAACTAATACATGGTGATGATGATGGTGGTAGCAAGCGTATAGTATGAGTTGATAAGGTACATATATATGAAGTCCTTTTGATATTGTATATGAAATTTAGTTTATTATATACTATGTATATTGTTTGTTTCATTATTTTTTTATTGAAAATGCAATCATTTAAATTGACATAGAAACTTATAATCTAAAAATTAAATGTATTTGAAAACCAACCTATATCAATCAATGTTTTCCGAATGGCTTACATCTCATTCTGCACATTTTATGCTCCTTAGCATACAATATATGGTTCAATGGTCTATTTGCTTCAATTCAATGATATCTACAATTCTACTTTACCTCATCGCCGTCACTTATCACCGTGATTGTTATGATCATGATTGTTATCATCATAACAATCGCGATAATAAGCGACGATGATAAAGTAAACTATAATAAAAGATATCGATGTATCGAAGGAAACTGACCATTGAACTATATTTATGCTAAGGAACATAAAAAGTGCACAATGAGACGCATGCAATTCGGAAAACAATGGTCTGTTTAAGTTGGTTTTCAAGAACAATTTAATTTTCAGATTATATAGTTCTTTAATTAGGTGTATGGTAAAACAAACAATATACATTGGTATGTAATAAACTAAGGGTACATTCCATAACGATTGAGACTTATTACCATTGTGATGTTCAGTATGTATTACAACAATTATAATACATAACTGTTGTAATATACCACGCGCTTTCCAGAATACAACAACGTTCTCAGGTCTATGATTATAAGTAACGTACTTACGACAACATTCTACATAACAACGCATGCGAACACGCCATCATATATATTTCACAACCGTTGTTAAATGCATATTCCATAGTAATGAGTGACACCTATAAAAGGCTCTTTTAATTCCTTTTATGAGTAAGAGAGAAGTTGTGAAATCTTAGTGAGAAAAATTTAGAGAGACTAAGAATTGTAAGACCTTTGAAGGTAATTAAAACAATTAAAAAATATTTTTAATCATCTTAAATTTGTGTGATTCATATATTAAAAATTTGAGAGATTGAGAAACAATTAAAAAGACAATAAGACATGTTCTTGAAAATTGAATGATTATTTTTATTGTAACTAGAAAATAAGAGATGTTCTTTTAAAATATAATAAATAAGATATGTTCTTGAAAATTTAGAAGACTGTTTTTTTTAACTCTTTCGTAATTTTTTGTTACAACTTTTAAGTAGTGAATAAAAGAAATGCTCTTACTTTATAATAGTTCGGATTTAATCAATAATTAAATGAACAAATTGTGTTTGTTACTGTTTATTTACTTACACTGGCAGATTAATTAATTTTACTTACATTATTTATTTTATTTATTATTATTCTTTGTCTCATGATCAAATATTAATTATTGTATTTTACAACAAAGATTATAAATAAATCATATATATCTCCTTTGCAAAAGTAAAGTACAAATTGCAAATCCAAAAGGGAATATCCATCTCAAGTGCTGTCATCCTTTTTGCCCCTAAAGTTGGGTTGGCAAAATTCTGCAAGATCTTGCAGCATATATTGTGCATTTTGTAAACCAAAAAATAAAATAAAAATGGAAGTAGCATAAATTTTTTTTTTTAATATAACATTACTAGTTGCTTAATGTTAAAAGACACATTCTCCAACTTTTGGTAAGTAGAAAGCATGTGGTTTTTGTACAACGGAATCACAGATCTAAAATCTGTTCTACTCTTGGGCAATAATTCCAATTTAAATTTTGATAAATTCAAATAATACCAATGCAATCATTAAGCAAAATAAAAGCTACTTGTTTAAATTTTGATTATTAATTGGACTTTAAAATATTATTATTATAATGCGAACTTATTAATACTTATTCTCAAGTTGCTATTGTTTGGATTGAATAAAAATTTTGATCAAATATTATTTTTACTCATTATTTGATGTTTTTTAATACTGGAGGAGCAATTTTATAGAAATCAATTAGAGTTTACATCATGCATCCATCATTTGGTTAGACTTATTTACATTGGTACACAAGATAAAAAGAAGGCGTCTATCATTTGGTTAGACTTATTTATATAGTATTATTTTAATACATCCTATGAGTTTATATGATATCTTGCAAATTTTCGTTTATGCTTTCTGAATATACATATCCGGACGCATTAATTTTGTACAAAATGTTAGATTTTTTTGGATGTGCATATCCGGAAAGCTCCACCGAATCAACACATCCGAAAAAATACCAAAACTGTATTTTTTTTAAAATCAATTTTGTTGGTTTGTCGTGGATGCTAATTTATCGCTGCAACTCAATATACATTCGTAAACATTCATCTATAAAATAAAATGATATATATATATATATATATATATATATATATATATATATATATATATATATATATATATATATATATATATATATATATATATATATATATATATATATATATAATCATCATTTTGTCAAAATACAATACAAAAATGTAAAAAAAAAAAGAAGAAGTAGAATGCATCAAACAAAAACTACTATGTATGCATAAGGATCTCTCATGGCTCCCCTGCTCCTCTGCCCCTACTAGTCTTCTTGTCTCGATGTCGGCGGTACTGAAGTGCACCACGAACAATCTCAATGATCATGTCCATAGTAAGTATGCCACCAGAGCCCTCAGGGAGGTGATCGTCCGCAACAACTGTCATTAGAAGATAAACAGTAGAATTACATTGAAAACTAAATTGTGACACTTATTTTGGAACAAAAATAATTTTATAAAATGCGATACTCCGATGCCAAAGTGAGAAAGAGCTTATAGAGTGAGCAAATCCAAAAAGTAGTAAAGAATAGAATATCGGCCCCTCTAGTGAAAGAGGATATTTATAGTGTGCCCCCATCGTTGGGGCAAAGTTCTTCTCATGGGCTAGATCAGCTAGGCCCAAGGAAGAACCGTCATGGTTTGCGTGGGGGCAGATAAGACCTAGCATGTGGTCTTGTCTCTGGTTTAACTGTTTCGCAAGACTAGCAGATTATTGCGGGGCGATTAGTGGAATGTGTGAAACGTAGGGGAGGAACTCTCCCCATACTCTTATGTATTAGGCCTTGAGCCTGTGCCCGACGAATTGTGTTGTACCTGATATGCACTACATTTGACCCAATCCAGAACATGAGCCCCCTAAGTTGCAACTCCGGTGTAGAGTGATGACTTAAGGATAGACATTGTCGGGCAAGTGCTTTGATGATTATGAAAATGATTGGTGGATGTAGAGGAGGACACTTGTTCGCGGCCACTTGAGGATGTTTGTGAGATGGCAACGGGCATCCTTTGAAGTTTTAGGCCGTCTGGGAGGATTGTATGCTCGAGGTTAGTCGTGGTCGTATCTTGCCCATGGCGGGCACATGAAGTTTTCCTTTCTTTTTCATGATGTCGAGGAGGGGGCGTACCTGGTGCTATGAAGAGCACAACTTGTGGCTTTTGGAGATCCCAAGGATGACGTGTTTGTCCCGACATTTCTTGTCATTATGGCATTTAATGTTATAGCCTCTTCGTTTTATGCGTGACGACGCATTAAATGCATATGTCTTCCTTGGGAAATCTAGGCAGCCTAGGCAATAATGATGACCTAAGCGTGTTTCCCCGTATGGGCGCCTATAAAAGGTTTGGTGGGGTACTTCTCCTCACTTCTCTCTTTGCACTTTTCAACTCTCCTCAGAGGATCTCCTGAAGTTTTGCTTCACCGGAAAACACTCTTCCGCAGTCACAACAACCGCAACATTTCCTCGTCGGCAAACATATTAAGTAAAATTCTTCTCTTTTCTCAGTAATAGTAGATTTTATTTAATTTCTTCCTAGTAGTTTTCCACTGGAGTAATTAAGGAGGTCCCTCCTCGGCGTGTTCATATGAACACTTCACATGAATCTGGCGGGCAGTTTATCAATTTTTCGGTGGAAATTCCTAGAAAATTATTGATGAGGATGGTCGCGACTGTTTGAGTCTAACGGTTACTAATTGCAAGTGCACAATATATCGCGTAGTAATAAAACATATCGATCCCACAAAGACTCGATAATCAACCTAGCATTTTCGGGTGTTACTATGTTTAGCTAAGGGGAGTGATATTTTAGTTTTAAAGGGCGGGAAAATAATAATTTTAGATTAAATTAAATTAATGTTAAGGATATCAATAAGTAATTGGTTCGCCTTCCTTCAATAAAGGGTCGGCTTATTAAGGTTTGTTAAGTTATCTTTCCGTAGAAACTGTCGGTTTAAAAGTCGTTAACTCACCCTATCGTGGTCTTGCCTATTACTACACTCCTAAGTTTAATTAAGCACTCTCGCTGTGTCAATTCAAGTTAGAAATACTTTTTGGAAACCTAGAGGTTCTAATTGGTTTTAAAGCGCTTCCATTGTATTTAAAATAATGCTCGATTTTAGCTATTCGGTTATAATTTCACACTCTCGTGGTCTTAATCCTAACCTTTTATACTTTCTTACTCTCGTAACAAAAGTTGTTTATATTAAGAAATCGAAACCAAAAAGTAACTTAATTTAAAGTCTTAGCCTAGTTCTATTGAATTCGTTCCAGTTAGACAATCACATACCAATTAACAGTTTAGCCAGACATATTAAATAAATGCTAAGAAAGGTAGAAGAAGAATTGCATAAAAATAAATGGCATAATAATTAAATGGTAAAGCATTAAGATATAGAAACCTGGCTGAAATATTCTTGATCAACCGATCTTGCAGAAACTTAAACTAAAACGAATATGCAATGGCTAGAAAGAATTAAATAGTGGTAGCTTCCTAATGATGGAGGCTATCACTTTGGTTTGGTAAGGGAAAAGTAAAAACAATACTGAAAATAAAAGCTCTGAACTTCGAATGAGAATTTGGCAGCAATTTAGTGCAAAAATGAAGCTCTTTTTGCAATTGGTGGACACTGCTATTTATAGCATCTACAACTTAGGTTTATTGAGAATTTGACGGAGTGAAAATTTTGCTTGGGCCTTGACTATTTAAGTTAGACTGAAGTTGAGTAGGGTAGAGGAAATTGTTAGAACAAGATTTTGATTCTATCTCTCTATTAAATTTTTGATGATAACAATTATTCTAAGAACAAAATATGATACATAAAATTATTATCTTCTATGTGCATGACAGAAGTTCTGGTAAAGAGAAATGTAATAGAAGTTCAACATTTCCTAAAGCAAAGCTTTCTACTTCAAATAGAAGATTTGATGTAAGGATAACAAAAGTTCTCATCACGCACACAAGATCAGCTGTGAACGAAATTATACTCTGATATGAAGCACGCATCTTTTGATTCTCAGAATCAAGTACATTAATTAAAGAATCAGTATTTATGGCTGAAGACGAAAATCTTTATTTTTGGAAGGTTTTAATGACATTTATCAAACAACCAAAAATAACACAAGATTTTTCCAACGGCTCCTTTCCTCAAAATCTATATAAAGGAAACACTTGAAGAAATTTGGTTCCTTTCACTCACTTTCTCGTGCGAAGCATACAAACCAATTTCGTAAATATTCTCTCATTGTGTAAAAACTATCACAGTTGTGATAACATCTTACTAGAAGCAAATTATAGTTACACTCTTGATTGAATTATTGTATTTGTTCCTTGAGTGACTAAGTGTAGTCAATAGACTCAAGAAGAGTTTGACAATAAGTCTTAGTGATTGTATTCATTATTTGAATAGTGGATTAAGACCTCGTTGAGAGACGCGAAATCACCTTGGCTGGTGGACTGGATGTAGTTTGAGTTCAAATGAACCTGGATAAATCAAAGTGTCTTTTGTAGTTATTTTTTAAAACCCAATTCCAACTCCCCTTACTTGTGTTTTTGCACCTTCAATTGGCATCAGAGCGCTAGGTTCTGAGCGAAACACTTAACCGTGTCAGAAAAAGATCCAGAAGAAAAACATTATGGCGGAACCAGTCAACAACAACAATGATTATCAGAACGACAAAATCAATGGAAAACCTCTTGTATTCAATGGCGATAACTTTAACTATTGGAAGGATGTTCTGGAGAGTTTCTTTCTAGCTCTAGATGGAGACCTCTGGGATATGGTGACTGATGGATATATTCATCCTGTTGGAGCTGATGGTCAGAAAATCGAAAGGAGAAATATGACGGCTCAACAAAAGAAGGAATTAAAAAATCATCACAAGGCCAGAACTATACTTCTGAGTGCTATCTCATACATAGAGTATGAAAATATCACAAACAGAGAATCATCCAAACACATGTTCGAATCTCTAAGGATGACACATGAAGGCAACACTCAAGTCAAGGAGACAAAAGCTTTGGAACTCATCCAGAAGTATGAAGCATTCAAGATGGAAGAAGATGAAACGATTGAGAAAATGTTCTCAAGGTTTCAAATTTTGGTTGTTGGACTGAAAGTTATGGACAAAGGCTACTCAACAACGGATCATGTAAAGAAGATCGTCAGAAGCTTGCCAAAGGCTTGGAGACCCATGGTAACTTCTCTTAAGCTGTCAAAGAATTTGAATGAGATATCTCTTGAAGAACTGTTTAGTTCACTGAGGAGTCACGAGATAGAACTAGAAGAAGATGAACCCCATAAGAAAGGTAAGTTTTTTGCTCTTAAATCTAACAAATATGAATCTAAAACTTTTCAGGCAGAAGAAGAAAGCTCTAGAGGCTCATCAGAAGATGATGAACTATCACTTCTTTCCAGAAGAGTTTAACAACTCTGGAAGCATCGTCATAAGAAGTTCAGGAATCCTAGAAGATCAAGCAATCACTCTGAATCATCATCTGGTTACAAGAAGTCCAGAAGAAAATAAGTAGTATGCTATGAATGCAAGGAACCAGGACACTACAAGAGTGACTGCCCAAAACTTCAGAAAGAGAAGCCTAGAAAGAAGTTCAACAGAGAGATGAAGAAAAGTCTCATGGCCACATGGGATGATTCAGAATCTTCTGAAGCTGAATCAAAATTAGAAGATGAACACGCCAACATTGCGCTGATGGCAAAATTATCAGATGATATCAACTCATCAGAATCAAAATCAAATTCTGATATAGAAGAGATGTCTTTAACAGCAAGAATGAAACACCAATCTTGGTACCTAGACTTTGGGTGCTTGTGGCACATGACGGGAAGAAAGCATATGTTCCAAAGTCTTGAGCTGAAAGTTGGAGGCTACGTAGGTTTCAGAGGCAACCAAAAAGGAAAGATGATTGGCTCTAGAACTATTGGTAATGGTACTTTTTCCTCTATCTCTAATGTTCTGTTAGTAGAAGGATTGATGCATAACTTGTTACCCATAAGTCAATTAAGTGATAACGATTATGATATAATCTTCAATCAAAAGTTCTATAAAGCTGTTAGTCAGAAAGATGGAACAATCATATTTAATGGAAAGAGAAAGAACAACATATATAAAATAAAACTTTCTGAACTAAAAAGTCAGAATGTAAAATGTCTCATGTCTGTGGACACAGAGTAATGGGTTTGGCACAGTAGATTGGGACCTGCTAATATGAGAAGATTATCTCAGATTAATAAACTCAATCTGGTCAGAGGACTTCCAAACTTGATGTTCAACTCAGAAGCTCTGTGTGAAGCATGTCAGAAAGGAAAATTTGCTAAACCTGCTTTTAAATCTAAAAATGTTGTTTCTTCCTCTAGACCATTAGAACTTCTGCACATTGATTTGTTTGGACCTGGTGAAAACTGCCTCAATCAGTGGCAAGAAGTACAGATTGGTGATCATAGATGACTATATCAGATGGATATGGGTAAAGTTTCTCAGACACAAGGATGAGTCAATTGTTGTATTTTCTAACTTCTGTAAACAAGTTCAAAATGAAAAAGAGTTTAGAATTGTCAAAGTCAGAAGTGATCATGGTGGAGAATTTGAAAACAAAAAATTGGAATTATTGTTTAATGAAAATGGCATCTCTCATAATTTCTCTTGCCCTAGAACTCCACAACAAAATGGAGTTGTAGAACGTAAGAACAGAACATTACAAGAGATGGTCAGAACCATGATCAATGAGACTAACATGGCTAAACACTTCTGGGCAGAAGCAGTAAATACAGCATGCTATATTCATAATCGAATCTCTATAAGACCTATTTTGGAGAAGACTCCATATGAATTGTGGAAAAACAAAAAGCCCAACATTTCTTACTTTCATCCTTTTGGATGCACCTGTTTTATTCTGAACACTAACGATCCTCTGAACAAGTTTGATTCTAAGGCACAAAAGTGTTATATGTTAGGATACTCTAAACCCTCGAAAGGATACAAAGTATATAATACAGAAACATGAATTGTGATAGAATCCATCTATGTCAGATTTGATGATAAGTTTGGTCTTGAAAAACCAAAGCAGAATGAATCTCTTGCAGATATAGAAGTTCAAATCACTGAAGATAGAACATCTGAAGAACAACGACCTACAGAACAAGACAAGACAACTACATCAACAACTACTGAAGAACCCAGTTAGAAGAGACAATTCAGAAGCACGTTGAATCATCTAGAAGATAAAATTTTGGGAAAGAAAGATGATCCAATCAGAACAATATCTTCCTTCAGAACCTCTGAAGAATCACTAATGGGATTAGTTTCACTAATTGAACAAACTTCTGAGGATGAAGCTCTTTCAGAAAATGATTGGATACTTGCAATGCAGGAAGAACTAAATCAATTCACCAAAAATAATGTATGGGATCTAGTTCCTAGACCTAGAGGATTCAACATCATTGGAACCAAATGGGTGTTCAGAAACAAACTCAATGAACAAGGTGAAGTTGTCAGAAACAAAGCACGACTGGTTGCACAAGGTTATAGTCAGCAAGAAGGAATAGACTATATAGAAACCTTTGCACCAGTCGCAAGGTTAGAGTCTATCAGACTTTTAATCTCTTTTGTTGTAAATCATAACATCACTCTTTATCAAATGGATGTCAATAATGCATTTTTAAATGGCTATATCGATGAAGAAGTTTATGTGCACCAAACCCCTGGTTTTGAAAACACCAAATATCCAGAACATGTTTACAAACTGAAAAAGTCTTTATATGGTTTGAAACAAGCTCCCAGAGCTTGGTATGAAAGACTAAGCAATTTTCTTTTAGAAAATAATTTTACTAGAGGGAAAGTGGATACAACTCTCTTTTCTAAAACATTTAAAAATGACATTCTGATTTGTCAAATTTATGTAGATGATATTATTTTTGGATCTACTAAAAGTTCTTTGGGCAAGGAATTTGCTAAGTCTATGCAGGTAGAATTTAAAATGAGTCTGATGGGAGAATTGAAATTCTTTCTGGGAATTCAAATAAATTAAACATCAGAAGGAACCTATATTCATCAAAGAAAATATGTCAAAGAACTTCTGAAGAAATTTGACATGTCAGAAAGTAAAATCTCTAAAACTCCAATGCACCCCACGTGTATTCTAGAGAAGGAAGAGGTAAGTAAGAAAGTAGATCAGAAGATCTATAGAGGTATGATTGGCTATCTTCTTTACTTAACTGCCTCAAGACCAGATATTATGTATAGTGTTTGTCTATGTGCTATATTCCAATCAGATCCTAGAGAAACTCACTTAATAATTGTTAAGAGAATCTTCGGGTATCTGAAAGGCACTACTAACCTCGGCTTATGCTACTGAAAGTCTAGAGAATATAAGCTTGTAGGGTAATGCGATGTTGACTTTGCCTGAGACAGAACAGAAAGAAAAAGCACTTCTGGAAGTTTCCAATTTCTGGGAGACAATCTAATATCTTGGTCCAGTAAAAGATAATCAACCATTGCACTCTCAACTACTGAAGTTAAATACATAGCAGCAGCTGGATGCAGTACTCAGATGCTATGGATGAAAAATCATCTTGAAAATTTCAACATTTACAAGAGTAACATTCCTATCCTCTGTGATAACACTTCTTCTAGCTGTCTCTCTAAAAACCCTATTTTACATTCTAGAGCTAAACACGTAGAAGTTAAACACCCCTTCATTAGGGACTACACTCAGAAGGGAATCTTATTTTTAAAATTTATAAAGACAGACCATCAATAGACTGACATCTTTACAAAACCCTTTGCTGAGGATAGGTTCAATTTCATTCTGACTAATTTCATTATGGAATTGTGTCCATAATGATTGTGGTTAATCTATATATTTATCTCTCAGAATTTCTTTAACTTTTTATCTTCTGGTCAATATTTCTTCTGATATAAGAAGGAAAATTGTCTCAGAAGTTTATACAGAAAATATGACTGCTTGCATTTTAGAAATTTTGTGTCAAGGTGTCCATAGAATCTGATTACATGTTAAAACTTTGAGGGAGGAAAAAACATGCACTCCAGCACTTGGATAAGTGTCCTCTGAAGTAGAATACGTGTTCAAATTCTGGGAAACTGAAATGGTTGAAAAGATAACATTGAGGCGCTAGTCACGTTGGTGACTGTTCCAAAATCTTTTACGCCACTCCCCTGTCAGAATTCAATTAATGCAGTTAATCATTATGTTTTGTGCATTAATGTTTTCCACTAATTGTGTTTTTTTACCGTTTCAATCCTTCTATATATATGGTTATTTTTTCACCTCACAAACACTTTTCACATTTCACTTTCACCTTCACTTCTCTTTCTTTCTATTTTCTCTATATTCTCTGCATTTGCACTTCAAAACCTTCTTTCTTGTGAACAATGGCTTCTTCCTCAAAGGACGATCAACCAGCTCTTTCATCTCAACAAGCTCCTGTAGTTCAAACCTCTGAAGAACTTCATGCTACACCAGTCAGAATGTTACTTACTCCTGTTGAGAAATTAGATGTTCTTTGTGAGTTTTTTGTTGATTTTGAAGGTAAAGGAAAATGGGTATGATTTAACACCATCAGTTATCTTTCAAGGCTGGGAAAAGTATTTTGATCGTCTGATGGGTCCAATATTTCCTAAGTTGGTTAAGGAATTCTGGATATTTGCTTTTGCTTCCAACATGCAAGTTACTTCTTACGTTCTGGGAAAGAAGATTGTCATCACCGAAGATCACATTGCTAAGTTGATTGAATCTGATGGCAATGGAATAAAATGCAGTGATATGAATAAACACTCTGACCTAACTGTTCTCAAGAAATTTTTACTACTGGGCAACACTCAACCAGAAATCATCATCCAACCCGAATCCATTCCACTTCAAACTTCTCAACCTTAAACTCTGTCATCTTCTCCAAAACCTTCTGAACATCACTCACCACAAACCTTAGATGATTTTGACATGATTATTGATTCAACCCCTCTGTTTGATCTCAACACCACTTCCTTTGTTGAAACCCACCCAGAACTTCAACAAGTTCTTTCTGATATTGATATCTTTCCCACATAAATTGCAGCCTCTCAATCTCAATCTTCTAATCTACCACCATCCACCATAATTCAAACAATTCCTGGAATCAACTATCCTCTGAACTCATCGTTTCCTAGACTTGTTTTTGACATACCTACCATTGTAGAAAAATATTTATCTTCTTATGTATCAACACCTCCAAAAAAAAACCACATATATCACCATTCCTGATACTCCCACTCCCACCAGTGAACTAAAAGACCCTCTTAGAACATTCATTGACGTAGAAGCCTTATAGAAACATTCCTCTGTTTCTAAGAAAACTGCTATACCAAAACCCAAACCAAAACCAACCAAATCAGATGTTGGTGTCTTGTTACTGGCTTTTAAAGCAGAAATGAAAAATATGTTGGACAACTTGAAGACTGCGTGTGCATAAAATTTGGATCCTGCTACCTCTGATTACCTTTGGACGTCTCTCAGAAAATGGTTCAACGCTGAAACCAAGAAGCTGAAAGATGTCTGCTATGATATTGTCAGCAAAACTTCTCCGAAAATATGCGAAAAGTTATCACTAGCTTGGAGAAGAAGAAGACTCGTCTTCTGGATAATAAACCATGGAAAGAACCAAAGCCAACATAATAAACCAAGGCTAAGCCTCAAACATCCTAAAACTCTGATAAATTTGTTTAATGTTTAAGAACGGGATAAGTATTCAACTTAGGGGGGAGCATATGTACTAAGAACGTCTCATAGAAATTTATGAAGAATCATCTCTATTACTTTTAAAGGGAGTTTCTCTATTACTTTTGTTTTTTTTGTTCTTAATCAAAATACTATGTTTTGTCATCATCAAAAAGGGGGAGATTGTTAGAACAAGATTTTGATTCTATCTCTCTATTAAAGTTTTGATGATAACAATTATTCTAAGAAAAAAATATGATACATAAAATTATTATCTTTTATATGTAGGACAAAAGTTCTTGCGAAGAGAAATGTAATAGAAGTTCAACATCTTCTAAAGAAAATCTTTCTACTTCAAAAAGAATATCTGATGTAAAGATAACAGAAGTTCTCATCACGCACACAAGATCAACTGTGAACAAAATTATACTCTGATATGAAGCACGTACCTTCTGATTCTCATAATCAAGTACATTAATTAAGGAATCAGTATTTAAGGCTGAAGACGAAAATCTTTATTTTTGGAAGGTTTTAATGACATTTATCAAACAACCAAAAATAGCACAAGTTGTTTCCAACGGGTCTTTCCTCAAAATCTATATAAAGGAAACACTTGAAGAAATTTGGTTCCTTTCACTCACTCTCTCGCGCGAAGCATACAAACCAATTTCTTAAATATTCTCTCATTTTATAAAAACTATCATAGTTGTGATAACAACTTACTAGAAGCAAATTATAGTTATTCTTGATTGAATTATTGTATTTGTTCCTTGAGTGACTAAGTGTAGTCAGTAGACTCAAGAAGACTTTGACAATAGGTCTTAGTGATTGTATTCATTATTTGAATAATGGATTAAGACCTCGTTGAGAGAGGCAAAATCACCTTGGCGGGTGGACTGGATGTAGTTTGAGTTTAAACGAACCAGGATAAATCAAAGTGTCTTTTGTAGTTATTTTTGAAAACCCAATTCCAACCCCCCTTCCTTGTGTTTTTGCACCTTCATAAATGTCTTTGTTGAATGAGAAGAAAGCGCGTAACGACTATCTGTTTTGACTAAACCGATTGTGTATTTATGTTTATGGAAATATGCTTGTGACGATCAACTTGGGCTTGGGACTGTCAACTTGGATGTGTGACGGTTGTCTCATTTCTGTGACGGTCGTCCCACAGATAAAACATATAAATCTTCATTTTGGCATCTGTTTTTCCTCATTTTTTGTCATATAAGTCTAATTTTCACTATTTGCTTCCAAAAGTCAAGTGTAGTTGAATACCTGCAAAATAAACACAATTCTCGCGTAATATCGTTCGAAATAAATAAATTAATAACTTAAATGATCGAAAACTATACTAAATAATCGATAAAAATTTGAGTTATCAAACTCCCCTAGACTTGAATCCTTGCTTGTCCTCAAGAAAACAATGAAATAGGTTTTGAAAAATATCCTTTAAATGCAAACACGAAACACATTACATATCCATACGTGGTTGTGCGGCTTTATGCTAAATGAACTAATAGTAACTTAAACACTAAACATACACTAGTGACACTAAAATGTATAATGTTCATAAACCCCCTATACAAACCAGTCTAAATCATGCTATCATATCTCAACCTAATGCTATTGTTTATGTTTCACCCGGTTTCATTCTGACGCAATCACATTAAGCCCTTTACCTTTACATGCGCATAATGGAGTAACTTGTTAGTGAATTTGGTCTTTTTCTAATACGGGGTCTGGTACACAAGTGCAATAACCCTTTAACATACTGAGTACATGTAGTGGGGGATCGAATAGTAATTTTCCCTACCGAGTTCAGAACCAGATTCCTCTGAACCAACTAACATCAGACTTTCGTTGCCTTTTTCTCATATTTTTGTTTGCATTCTTTAGAATATGTGTAGCTTGATTGTTTTACCAATGACTTGCATAATCTTAAGATTATTCTTTTTCTTCTTTTTTGGCATTTTTGCGATCAAACACTTATTTGCATCGGTTCTCCACGTAGCTTGTGCTTCAGGCGGTGTTGACTGCTAGTTTAAACTATTCGGGGCAAGTTTAGAACTAAAGCTTCAGATTTCGATATAAAAGGTATCCAAACCGATATTGCATATCTAAGGGTCTAAGGTGTCAAGACTGTATCCATTATATTAAGTTTTTTCTCTGTTTTCTAACAAAGCCTATCAATCTATATACTCGTAGGGTATGTCAAATGAAAGCATTCTAAAAGGAATAAAAAATTTGTTTTGTTATGGCTAAATTTATTGGAGAGAATTTAAATAACTAAATACTTCGATTAATAATAAAGTTTCATACAAGGAAAGGGAAATCTAATACCCATCTCCCACACTATCTCGGACATTGTCCTCAATGTTGCGAGATATAAGTAAACTACTATACAACAAAAACAACAAAAACAATAAAAAGAAAACTAAAGTATACTACTGTTGTGGTGGACTTTGTCCTCTTCCTCTAGCTCTGCCTCTCATGGTTCACTGCCCGTATATCGCTATATGATCAGGTATACCCACATGATGGATATAGTCATGCAGTGCTTGGATTTATTGTGTCGCAACTCCTAACTCTTTTGTAGCAGCAGTGATTCTCTGACCTTGTGTTGTCTGCTCGAGCTCGATCCATACCATACTTTCCATTATCTCAGTGTAGTGCCTCTGATGTTGTTCATTATTCTGAATAATTTCTGCCATGATGTCGTCCATAGACGTGGGTTGTTGATTCCTACGGCGGCGTCTGGTGGAGGTACTGGTACTGGAGAAATCAGTAGCCGATATATGTGAAGCTTCCTCGTCGTTCATGGCCTTCTGCATCTCATCTATTATTGCATTTGGTTGCATTTCTGGAGCAGCAGTGCTAGGTGAAGGTGCATCGAGATCATAACGCCAAATGGCTCTGATCTTCGCAACTGTGCGGGTATGACAGGGTAGGATAATGCTTCGAACAACCCGAGTGTGTACAACCAAGTTGTACATGTTATCCCTCCTTTTCTTGATGAGGTGGTTGTTCTTGCAATAATCTATATCAAGGTACAAGGCGTGAGTGGCTCACGATTGACCAAGACGATCACCTAGACCGAACTTCAGCACGATTCGGTGATCATCTCGCTAAAACAGAAATGAGCCTTCCCTCTTGTACAGGTGAGCTGGATGTTGGATAGAATGAAGGTCACTAGGTTCACAGGGATGGAGAGGAAAGCGCAACAGATTAGGAACAACTCCCTCTGGTTCATCTTATAGTTATTGTATCTCCCAAAAACAATGTTGCTCAAAACCCTCTGGAAGTACCGAACGGAGGGGTTATGGATGTGAGAGGCGTAGAGCTTGTCCCACGCCAAATGCCTTTCTCCTGACAAATCCTCCCAAAGATGAAAAGCCTCTGCCTGCCAATTTGCATCTCTGGGAAGACAGAGGTTGACAAAATCGCCTTGTTGGAACATGAACCACTCACTGAATGTTTCCTGAGTAACGGTATACTCCATTCCGAATAGGCGAAATGTAGCATTACCGACCAGGTATTTTGTTACGTCGGTTGGAGTGTTGTACGCGTAAGAACTCAAAAACTCCAGAGTCAGAGTGGCGTACATCAGACTGTTGCTTTTGCAGAGCGCAGTGAGACCGGTATTCGAAAGCAACCAATTAACACTGTCAAGGAGCCCAAGTTATGTTAGGAATTCCTCGTCAATGTAACGAGTTACCTCAACCGTCCTCTCACGATATTCGATGAATCATGCACGCTGGAGCTCTCCGGTTGCACCATCACATGGAGGGATATTGATTGGTGTTTGGCTTTCCATGAGTTTGGAAGGTTTGGAAAATAAAAAGATGAATAGAAAATAGAAGGGTTTGTGAACAAAGAAGGTGATACAAAACTGAAAGCTCGTAATGCTACTTTTATAGAAACTGGTTGCAAGAGTGGGTACTAAAAATATGCTAAAAATGCTACGGAAGTGGGGTGGTTGAGTAGTTGTGAGAAAGTGGAAATGAAAATGCCTATTTATAGGGGTGGAAAAATCAGAATGTTGGAGAAGAGAGGGTTAGTGGGGCTGCAAAGGTCATGAGAACGTTGTAGATGACCGTTACTAACTGTGTGACGGTCGTCTTGAATTTGTGACGAGCGTCGGGGGGTTGAGACGATCGTCTCAAGTGTGTGACGGTCATCACCCGCGTAAAATGGGTAACCTCCTAATGGGCTTCTCTCTGAATCCTTGGCACTTAGTTCTATTATTATTTCACTTTTCTCAGGTACAATATATTTATGTAGCAGATAGCAATTTTATAGAAGAGGCTTATAATTTAATAGTAGTGCATTGTATTAGTAGCAAAAGAATAAATTTAACAGTATGGCACTAATGCTTATAAGTAACAGAAAGTGATAGAAATTTATTTTAAGCTGAATACTTGTAACACACTACTAAATACTTATAACTCATGCATAAACAAACATAACCAAAATTGTTTATTAAAACTTAGAAAAATGCAATAGTCATAAATTGAAACAAACGGAAAAACAACTAAAAATCAAATTGAACTAAAATTAAAATGTTGAATTCAAAAACAAATTGCTGGAAAATTCTAATGAGTGCTGAAATCGGAAATTAGCCACGATGGTTGCGGATGGACTCTAATGCTTGACAGTTAGTGTCGTCTCACTGTTGTGACGGTCGTCTCACTTCTGCGACAGTCTCATTTTTACTATTTTCTTCCAAAAGTCAAGTGTAGTTGAATACCTGCAAAATAAACTCAATTATCGCGTAATATCGTTCAAAATAAATAAATTAATAACTTAAATGATCGGAAACTATACTAAATAATTTATACAAATTCGAGTTATCAGAGGACCCTCCCCGGGTGCTAATTAAGGGAATTTTGATGAATGTCCCGGGCACCATATGAATTTCCGATGAATTCCCCGTGCATTTCTATGATTTTCTATGAATGTCCCGAGCATTCCTATGAATTTTCGATGAATGTGTCGGGCGTTTCTTTCCCTGACTCCGGTCCTTGTCCTTTCACTTGAACTGTGGTGGAATGTTGGATTTGATGCGATGTCGAATTCACCAGTTTCCTCTACTTTTCAGGTAATATGGACCCGCAAGTAATGGTCGAGGATGTCCCCGTGGATGACGTGGACATAAAGGTGGACAAGGAAGAGGTGGACGAACAAGAGTCAGATGAGCATGAGGTGGACGAAGACATGCATGCTGCTCCTGGTGCGCCCGACTTGTCGGGGTCAGGGAGGAGCCGCTGAAAACGGGTTCTCACTTCATGAATGACCCTCGTTACGCCCATACCGTCGTGGAGGATTTAGCTCTGAGGGCTCCCCAGAATGATATGCTCCCCTCCCCGAGCAACGGATTTGCTCAGTCTTTAGAGGAAGGTGACCAGACGGGTGAACTTGTCCCAAGACATTGCTGTTGTGATCAGGGTCATGGAGATAGCCCTGGTCTTGTCCGACAACACCTACCTGACATCTGAGTTAGAGGTCATTTAAGAGAAGCTAAAGTCGGTGAGGATCAAGAAGGAGAATCTCAAAAGTGACTTCTTGGAGTATAAGGAGCGCCACAAGCTCCAAGAGAGCTTGATGATCGAGCTGGGGGAGGTTAGACTCGAACAAGATGCCCTGGTTGACGAGAATAAGAAAATGAAAGACAAAGAGGCTGAGTTCGACAAGGCCGTCGAGGAGGTTCAACGTCTTCAAATAAGGGTGGCGGAGCGTAGCGCCTGGTTTCCCCTGATGAGGAGAAGGGTGAGGAAGACAATACCCTGAGGACTCGGGCTGGCTTGATTGCTCAAATTCAGGTGCTTGAGAGAGACTATGTACAAACCCTTAAGATGGGTTTTAACAACGCCACGAGCAGCTCCAGGTCGTCAACCCTGGAGTGGATCTCGTGACTAAGGGGACACCTTCAACTATGATGTGGTCAATGGAAATATCGTCAGCCCCGTCGAGGATTCAACCGAGGAGGAGGAAGAGGGTGAAGAGGAAGAATAGTTTCTCAGCTTGCATGCCATTGTTATTTTGTTGTCCTGCATGCCATCGTTATTTTGTCGGCCTGTGTGCTGTTGTTTTTGTTTGTACTTGGGTGAAGTCCCTTTTTTTGTAACTGCACGCATAGTCCCCATTTGTACTTTCTGTTCAGGCCAGTTTTTAGTTGGCTGATTAAATGAAATGAATATTTCTATTTTGTATTGTTAAGTTTATTTTTAAACCTTTTTTGTTAGACTTGTTGGACTTGTCGATTTAAGGAACCAACGAGGTTGCGAGTTTTACGTCTGCAAGGTAACGGGATGAGGACCGTGATTCGGTTCCTGATCTTACGGCTTGGACCTTCCTATCGCGAGCTGGGTGTCCTGCCGGCGTGGTACTACGACAATGAAGTTCGTTTGAGGTATCCTCTGTCGAGGAAGGGCTCTGTCCGTCTCCCCGTAATATGGGTCCTCCTTTCGATCAAGATGGAGAGTCATGGTTGTACCTTCCATGCTCTTGTGGCCACATTGTTACCCTTGTTTGGGCCATAGTTGTGTGGGTTGTTTAGCTATAATACTATTTAAGTTTTTCAGTGTTCCATGGTCGAGAAAGTTCTTAACCTTATAAGTTTTCGAGGTAGTAGGCTTTGTTGTCCGTCTTGGATCAGACGCGGTACAAGCCTTCCTTGTTCACAGCCAACTTGCCTTCTCGTGGATTCTATTAATTCCACCGAAGGACGAGGATGTCGACCTGGAATGCTCGTTTAATGACCCTTGCATCATGGCGCAGAGTCACTTTTTATTTCATGGATGCTTCTCGAAGAACCGCCTCAGATCCTATTTCCTCGACGAGGTCGAGTTCTTCTTGGAAGGCTTCATCATTTAGCTCCTCGTCTAAGGGAGCTTATGTCCGCCTCGAGGGTTCTCTAATTTCCACTTGGATGACTACCTCAGTCTTGTATGTCATCCGAAATGGGGTTTCCCCGGTTGTTAAGTAAAGGGTCGTGCAGTAGGCCCAAAGTACATTATGTAACTCTTCGATCTAAGCTCTCTTAGCTCCACCTAATCTGCGTTTCAGACCCCTTAGTATCACTATGTTGGTCGCTTATACTTGTCTATTAGTCTGGGAATGTTCGAAGGACGTGAAGTGTTATTTTGTGCCTAGGCTGGTGAAGAAATCTTGGAACCTTATGTCTGTGAATTGTGTCCCATTGTCGGTGACGAGGACTTGGGGTATGCCGAATCGGGCGAGGATTTTTCTTTTGAAGAAACAAAGTATATTTTGTTTCGTGATTTTAGCGAGAGCTTCGGCTTCAATCCACTTCTTGAAGTAGTCAACACTGGCAATGAGGTATTTGTTCTTGTACGATCCTGTCACGAAGGGTTCGAGGATGTCCATCCCCCACCACGTGAAGGGCCACGGGGATAATAAGGTCTTGAACTCGTTGGGATGAGCCATGTGCATGTCCCATATGTCTCTGCCATCCGTTTCACTTTTTAATCTGTTCTTTTGTGTTGTGTTGCATCGTCGGCCAGTAGTAGCCTGCTCGGAGGGCCTTCCGTGGTAGGGATTTCCCTCCGAGGTGTTGGGCGTTTATTCCCTCGTGTATTTCTCTCAGGATGTCGGGGACCTTTTCCTCGCCGACGCACTTGAGGAGTGGAATGGAGAATCCTCGTCGGTAGAGTCTCCCTTCAATGAGAACGTAAGAGCATGCTCTTGTTTTCAATGGGTAGTTCGTTCCTTGTGAGGTAGTTTTAGATTGAGGTCATTTCAACAATTGGCATCGCCGATGAAGTTCATGTCAAGGGCCGCAAATGGTTTCTCGATGCTCGGGCGCGGGAGGATCTCTTGGATCACGAATTTTTTACCACCCCTCTTTTGGGTGCTCGTTAGTTTAGATAATACATCTTCCTGTGTGTTGTGCTCGTGTGGGACGTATGGGACTTCCCAGGAGTCGAATTTCTCCACTTTTTCCTTAACGAGGGCTAGGTACTCGATGAGATTGTCGTTCTTAGCTTGGTACTCTCCTCGTACCTGGGATGCATCGAGCTGAGAATCAGTGAAATTTTCAATTCTTTTGCCCCGAGGTCTGCGGCCAGTCGTAGGCCTTCTTCTGAGGTGGAGGACATGATGGGGTTCTTCGTGGGACTTCACCATCATATTGTCCATGTAGACCTCGAGCATGTCCCCAATCTCTGCTCAGAAGACTTTGTTCATCATATGTTGGCATGTAGCTCCGACATTATTTAGCCCGAGGGGCATTACGTTATAGAAGTAATTTCCTAACGCGTTCATGAAGGACGTGTGTCGCTTGTCTGTCTCCGACATGGGGATTTGATTGTATCCGTTGTACACGCCCATAAAGGACAAAAGTTTGAAACCTATAGAATTATCTACGAGTCTATCAATGTTAGGTAAAGAGAAAGCATCTTTGGGACATGCCCTATTGAGATCGGTATAATCAACGCACATTCCCCATTTTCCATTATTTTTCTTAACAAGAACTACATTAAAGAGCCAGGTTGTGCATTGGGCTTCAGAAATAAAATTTGTCTCTAAGATATCTTTTACAGCCTGCTCGATAGCCTCCTCTTTCTCAGGAGATTTCTTGCACTACGCTGTGTTATGACCTTAATGGTCATATCTATGGCTAGCTGGTGGCAGGAAACCTCGGGGTCAAGTCTGAGCATCTAGGAGGTGCTCCATGTGAACAAGTCGGTGTTCTCTCCGAGACAGTTCGTGAATTGTTCCCTTGTTCTCGACGGGAGACTGGTTCCAATCTTCACGCTCCTGTCGGGGTCATCTCCAAGAGGGATGAGCTCGAAATCTCTGTCGGGGATTTGTTGCACTGGATGAGTTAGTGTTTGCTTGTTGGCGGGAGTTTGGTCGATCTCGCCCGTAGTGTCGTCTTCCCCGAGGAGACTGTCGAGGTCAATAGAGTTGATTCACGGAGATGGCTTCCGCTCTTCAACCCGAGGTTTCTTGTTTCCTTTGGTGGACGCATTGATCACAGCCTGTCCTCTAACTGTTGCGTTAAAGCATCTTTTGGCTGCTTCGATGTCTTCGTGCAATGTGACTACACGACCCATCTTGGTGTAGTATTTCATCATCAAGTGGAATGTCAAGGGCACGACAGTCAGCTCGGCTAGAGTTGGTTGACCAAGAATGCAGTTGTACAAGGAAAGATATTCTATCACAAAGAACTGGATTTTGACTTCTCTAGTTGTCTCATTTTCTCCAAACAAGACGAGGAGCTCTACGTATCCCCATGGCTTTGTGGTATCCTCATTGAATCCCTAGAGGTTGGATTCAATGTATGAGGATAGGTTCTTTTTATCGAGTTTGAGGGTTTTGAACAACTAGACGTACATGATGTCGACGGAGCTGCCTTGGTCGACCAGAATGCGACAAACATCAAAGCACACCCTTTTTTCCTTTATCAGCAATAAGATGCTCAAGATGGGAGATCCTCCAGGGGGTTCCTCGAGATAGAAGAAGATAGGGTTGGATTTCCCTCAAGATTTGGCCAGAGTTTCCAACTGGTCGGGCGTGGTCAGTAGGAGTTCATCGAATTTCCTTTTCATTAAGATCACAGCGTTCTCGTTGTTCATTCCGCCTCAGGAGATTACCAAGGTCGTTGGGAAGTTTTCCTAGGGGTTGTGGGCAGCAAGATATCCTTTCGCGTGTGCGTCGGGGAGGTGGAAATCTTTAGGACGAGATATGCAAAGGGCCACTGGGAAGGGAGAGCCGTCGAACGAAGTGTCTTCGCAGCTTCTCTTTGAACCCTGGTCCTTGTGTCGGGGGTTCATTCCTCTTGGTGTACTGCTTGCGGTGGTCTTCTTTGGTCACGTGCCTGTGGCTTATGTGAAAGCGAAAATATTTGTATTTGTCATTGTTGGGCTTGGTTGTCGTTGGTTTGGGGAACCTCACCCTGCCCTGCTTAAATTCTGAAATGATACATTCGGCAAGGATACGCTCGCGTAGAGAGGTAAGCGATGTGTATTCGAAGAAGCGCCCAACTGACCCTCTCCCTTCGCGAACCTCATGAGGCTTAACATCATTTCGCCTCTCCCTGGTGCGTCGAGGAGCGACGTAGTCGTCATGTTTGAGGTTTTTGGTCGCGTCTTGGTTGCGGCCGCTCATGACGCTGTGGGTGACCTACTTTTCTTCGTACCTGATGTACGCTTGAACTTTGTCCAGAAGCTCATCTAGAGACCGGGGAGGCTCGATCCCAACAGCCCTATTGAGTTTGCTACCGAGGAGGGGTCCCTTTTCGAGGAGGTATTACCTCGAAGGCCTTTTGGTTGAATCGCTCCATGTACGAGTGCAATGTTTCATTCTTTCCCTGAATAATGGCTTCAAGTGTAGCCTATGTATTAGGGTGTCGTCGAGAGATTGTGAAGTTCCTTGTGAATGCTGATACTAGGCTTCTCCATGAAGTGATGGATTCGGGAGTCAAGCTTTTGTACCACGCCATGACCCCCTTTCTGAGCGTCGTGGAGAACACCCCACACTTAACGTTTCCCCCGACATCGTTGCGATAGTTGAGCATAACATTAATGTTGTCGACGTGGTCGTCGGGGTCGGGAGTCTAATCGTACATGGAAAGATTATGAGGTTTCTTGATGCCTACGGGGAGCTGGGTCTCCATGATGGCCCGGGAAAGTGGGCAGCGAGGGTTTTCCCCGTCGCTCCTCAGGGATGAGTAGTCTTCGTCCCTAGGGCTTTGGTTGCAGCGGGGAGATACTCTTGGCTGGATGGTGGACTGCTTAGGGCGTCCTCTGGCTTTGTTCTTCTTGGGCTCCGAAGAGCGCCGTCCCCGACGAGGAGGTGAATGACTGCGCTTCTTGGCGGCTTCCGATTGTGGTCTCTCTAGCTTGGGCCCACGCCCACAGGGAGAGGTGTTGCGTGATTGTCGGGGTCTCTGCGGAGGAGACGTGGTACGGTGCTCTGTCTCCAGCACATTGATTCTCTCTTGCTGTTGAAACAACATGAGGTTTGTCTGGTTGAGCGCATTGGCCATGGCAATTATCGTCGGATCTCTTTCGAATGGTATCGTGATGGGCTCGAAGGTCGTTGCGACGTGAGGTTAGGGAGGGTCGTTGGCAGCTGGTTCATGGGGACGAAGTGACAGGTTGTCTGTCCCTTGAGTCGGACTCGTGGACGACGTGGTGGCTATCTTCCCCACCAGTTGTGTGGTCGACGAGGCCCTGGACGCGATTATCATCGTGTTCGCTAGTCATGTTGGTTGGTTGAAAGAGACGAGGTGAAGTTTTGGTCCTTTGCTTCAAAAGACGGGGATAAATTTTATATTCCCACAGACGGTACCACTGATCTGACCCGATCATGAGGAACCTTCTAGTGAACAACTTCTACGGTGGAGAAATGGGGGGTGTACCTGCAAGGTACTTCAATGCCTAAGTGAGAAAGAGCTTATGGAGTGAGGAAGTACATAAAGTAGTAAAGAATGGAATACCTGACCCTCTAGTGAAAAAGTGTATTTATAGTGTGCCCCCAGCGCTAGGGCAAGAATCTTCTCATGGGCTAGATCAGCTAGGCCCAAGGAAGAACTGTCAGGGTATGCGTGGGAGCAGATAAGACCTAGCACATGGTCTTGCCCCTGATTCAACTCTTCCGCAAGACTAAGAGATTATTGTGGGACAGTTGGTGGAATGTGTAAACGTGGGGGAGACATTTTCCCCCTACTCTTATGTATTAGGCCTTGGACCTTTGCCCGACAGATTAGATCGTGCCCGATATGCATTGCATTCGGCTCAGTCCAGAACAAAATATATATATATATATATATATATATATATATATATATATATATATATATATATATATATATATATATATATATATATATATATATATATATATATATATATATATATATATATATATATATATATATATATATATATATATATATATATATATATATATATATGGTGACAACAATTTACTTTTCCTAAAGAAGTATGTTTTTAACTCACAAGAAAAAAAATTACAAGAAAATGTTTACCATGACAGATTAGAGATAATTAACGAAGAAGAAGGTTGTGGCAATTAAGGTTATTAGTTTGAATAGGAATCTTTATAAAAACCTTGAAAGTTGAAGCCTTTGGGGGATGTGCTGGAGGGGCATGACAATATTCTAAGCCCTAATGAGTTCAACAGCTAAAATCCAAACTTATATTTTAAACAATGTTAGAAAGTAAAAAATGATTAGATTATGATTAATGATTTGCACCAATTTTTCTAGAAAAGTCAGCCCACAAGTAGACATTTACTCTCATTTCCAAAAATTCGATGCCTTTGTCAGTTGGCTGTCTTTTTTACACATGCAAGTGTAAAATGTAATATTCTATTTCTTTGTTCACATTTACTCCATCTAAGTTACACATTGAAATATTAATCAATGATCTATAGTTTAGTATTGAAATTTAAGTATTTCTTCCTGTACTATTTATGTGATATGATGAGAAAATACTAAAAGTCACTAGTCCAAGTGGGCAAGAAAACTTGTCAATGTTGAACATAGACATGTTAACTATTCTCTTTTCTATGTTTTTTGGTTTTTCCATTTTTGGATTTGCCTCTTTTACAGTTTGTTGAGTATGGACTCTTGTGCCACCAAACTCATCTTTAAAAACTCAAAATATTGTAACCAGTTTTTTTTCTTCCTTTCTAGCCTTTTAAATAGTAGTTTTTATTTTTAACTTATCATAAGGTGTAGAGGTGTTTAACTTTAAACTCATCTAAATCAAAACACTACAAATAGATTAAAATCCCAAATCAATAAAAACATAAAATTATTAGATATGTATATTCTATTAATTTAAAACAAAAATTATTGATTTATACATATCAATAATTTATTAATATTTAAATATAAATAAATATGTTTTACTAAGGATTGAACCTTAGACTTGTTTACACTTACTTAACTCAACTATCACATATCACTTGAGTTATCTCACTCACCTATATTATATTAATTTATTATTTCTTGTTTTAATATTTATAATCTTTTTAGTTGAATTTAATAAATTATTGAGTGTTATTTCATAACATAAATTTTACTATATTATATATATATATATATATATATATATATATATATATATATATATATATACATATATATATATATACATATATATATATATACATATATATATATATATATATATATATATATATATATATATATATATATATATACATATATATATACATATATATACATACATATATATATATATATGTATATATATATATACATATATATATATGTATATATATATATATATATACATATATATATGTATATATATATATATATATATATATATATATATATACATATATATATATATATATATATATATATATATATATATATATATATATATATATATTATTTTATATAAAAATTATTATTTTACAATATTTTTATAATATTAATATTAAAGAAAAAGTTATAATTACAATTCAGGTATAAAATCGCATTAAATTTAAATAAGGTGAAATTTTTAAATGACTTATTCAAATTATTTAATCTAAATTATATTTGAATAGGATGATTTTTCATCTCTAAATCTATCCAAAATCTACCACAAACACCAAACCTATAACATTTTATATCAGTTTGTCACTCCTTTTCATTTTGCCTATACCCCAAATAGCCAATATATTAGTGAATTAAACATTAAAAAAGGTGTTTGGATTTGCTTCTTTTTCCTAGTCACACTCACAAGACACAAATAGCTTTTTCTTTGATTAAATTAATTAGTGATAACACTCTTTTGAGTAACCCTAATTTTTTAGACCTAAGTTTGTGCATGGTAAGTAGTTTGTTAATGAAATTGAATAAAATCCATAAACCTAATAAAAATATTTGGAAGACAAATGATTTGAAAATTATGAAGAAAAAGGCAACAAATTATGGGATAATCATTCCAAATGGAACCAACTTTTTTGCAATCAACCTCATCATATGTGTCATCATACACCTTTGCCTCTTTTCTCTCTTGACTTAACCCCACCAATTTCTTTCTCCTCTTTTGCTTTTCAGCCTCCCATAGCAACTTCATTTTTTATTCCACCTAAAAAGTACTATTACTAGTAAATAATATTAAAATTCACTAACATTTGATAAATAAATTAATAAAGAAAAGAAGAGTGACATAGAGATCCCATCTTCTAGTATATATCATTTCTTATTCTTTAGGGTTAGAAACCATATTCTTAAGAAAGCTATAACTATAACTACCTAGTCTTTCTATAGATTCTTACAACAACAAAAAAGAGTCAAACTTAGAATTCAAGAAAAAATGGACAATAGAGAAATAATTTCAAATGGTTTACTTCATGAAAACACAACAAGTTCTTCAAATGATAATCTTCCTGTTTTAAAGAGGAAGAGAAACCTCCCTGGAAATCCTGGTAAGTGAATGATTTAGTATACTTTATATAACACCGACACTTCAGATTGAAGACATGTCTGATATTTCTGGTTTCAGATCGAAGACATGTCTAATATTTCTGGTGTCTCTAACCGACGCATGTATTATTGATTCATAGATTATATTATAATTACATGCAGATCCTGAAGCTGAAGTGATATCTTTATCACCAGAAACATTGATGGCAACAAACAGATTTGTTTGTGAAATTTGTCTGAAGGGTTTTCAAAGGGATCAAAATCTTCAACTTCATCGACGCGGACATAACCTTCCTTGGAAGCTGAAACAAAGAACAAACAAAGAAATAAGGAAGAGAGTGTATGTGTGTCCAGAGAAGACTTGTGTTCATAATCATCCTTCAAGAGCTTTAGGAGACTTAACTGGGATAAAGAAGCACTTTTGTAGGAAGCACGGTGAGAAGAAGTGGAAGTGTGAAAAGTGCTCAAAGTTTTATGCTGTTCAATCGGATTGGAAAGCACATTCAAAGACTTGTGGTACCAGAGAATACAAATGTGATTGTGGTACTATCTTTTCAAGGTAGTTTATCCTTTTTTGATCATATGAACTAATCAATTTTCATGTCAAATTTGTAACTTGTTTAGTGTTCTAAAATGAGTCATAATTAGCTTGAACTTGAAAGCAACCATTCAAGTTTTATTACCTTTTCCAAATTATCTTTAACACAAAAGTTATAAGCTACAAATAGTTTGAAGTATGGTTTTAACTTGCGGTCCACAACTATGATTGAATGCAAAGATAGAAGAAACCAATCTACACAATTTGCCCATGTTTATTAAGTTATTTTCATAAAATAAAATAAAAAATCAAAATTTCAAACCCTAAAACTCAATTTTCTTCTAATATAACAAAATATCTTAACTTTAAGGCTCTCCCAACTATGTAAATTAAGAACATCTGAATCAAAATTCGTGCTGCAATAGACGCAGGTGTGTCGCAACAACCATCCGCAACCGCAACCATATTTTAGAGTTATTTTCCAACATTCCTATTTTTATCTTATTTGTTGATAACATATGAATTTAATTTGGTGAAACAGGAGGGATAGTTTTGTGACTCACAGGGCATTCTGTGAAGCTTTAACAGAAGAAACAGCTAGACTAAACGGATCAACAAACTCATTACTAGCAATGGGAGGTTACAGCAACATCATGCAAAATTCTCTTGTCCCAAACATACCAACTCATTTTCCTTCAATTTTCAAGCCAATTTCATGCACAGATCAAGCATCTAGATCAGGTCTATCCCTTTGGATGTCTCAAACATCTAATGACTTTCATGACACAATGGCTAATAATAACAACAACAGGAATTTGCATGAGATTCATCATCTTGAAAACCCACCACCACACCCTAATTATCATCTAAATTGGGTTTATGGAAATAAACTATCTTCTAATATTGGATCCCAAGAGTTAACTAGCACTGTTTCACTTCCACTGGTCAACAACAACAACATTGATAATGATAAGGATAGTGCAACTGTAAACAATGTTATTAGTGTTCCTTCCTTATTTAGCTCACAACAGCAACCTCAGTCTCATAATCAAACAGCCTCAGCAAACATGTCAGCAACAGCTTTGTTACAAAAAGCTTCTCAGATTGGAACATCTTCAACTGATTCATTATTCCTTGGAAGTTTAGGATCTTTGAGATGCAATAGTCCTATTCAAGATCTTGGGGATAAATTCTGTGGGGTGTATGGTTCAAATTCAGTACTCACAACATGCAATGAGACAACAGAAGGTAACTATTCAGGTGAATTGTCACAAATGCCCCCGACAAAACGACGACGCGTACCGAATGAAGAGAAAGTGTGGGGACAAACTAGGGATTTCCTTGGTGTTGGTGGTGCTAATGCTAACCATTTGCATCCCTTCATGAATCAACGGATGGATTTGATTTGATCTTATGGTGTATGCATGATCATGAGAAGTTTTTAATTTCTTGGTTATTTTCTAAATTAAGAAGAGATAATATATATGCATGCAATGGAATATGCATATTCTTTTGAATCCATAAAGCTGACTTCTTTTAAAAATGGTGGCTTTAATTTTTGTTAAAGGAAATATAGGACAGCTTTTGGACTCTATTATTGCACTGTTTCATCTCTGCATGTTGTGGTTGTTCCCTGTCGTACTGGACTCAAAAAGAGAATTTTTCAATGAGCAAAAAGCATGATTCTATAGTACAAATAGGTATGTGGCATGTTGGTTAAAGTAAAGGGTTCATAAACTATAGTACCCCTTTCATTTTATTACCAATGTACTAGCTATGTCGATAAATAATGATGTTTATTTTTTTTTAATAGGTAAAAATTATATATCAAGGATACAAAAGGATACAAAGGGATATCCTTATTCCTAACCCATATATAAAAAAAACAACTCCTCACAAAAAGGAATTACATAAATTCGTCCGAAGTTGTCAACCATAAGTAATAGTCACAAAAGTTTGCATTTCTATGCTTCTTTCCTATCCACCACCAGAAGAAAAAAAATTCTATTAGTAATCGTATCATAAACCCAAAATTCATTCCTAAACATAATATTGTTCCGAAATGACCAAATGACCCAACTGATAATCAACCATAATCCCACTGCGAGTTTGACTGCAATGTTCTTAGCTAAGCATCCTTCAATCAAATTCCTCATATGACCAAGAAGATCTCTATAATATATATATATATATATATATATATATATATATATATATATATATATATATATATATATATATATCCTCCACACCCAATCATTTACAACTAAAATTCTAAACCGAGTGAGATTTAGGACAATGAAAGAATAAGTGCTCTGCGGATTCTTCTTGTAGAAAACAAAACGGGCATACTAAGTCATGTGAAATATAAATAATGATGTTTATAGTTTGTGTTTATAGTCTCGTTAATCTTTTGTAGGAAATTAATGTTTTAATACACATCTTATTTTTGTGATATGGTATTTTTTCAGAGGGCTTCGGGTCGATGCATTAACTTCTTCAAGAGTAATCTTATTTGTCGGGGTTCATGTAGATTATGTATTTCTAACTTTAGCCAGAGACTTTCTCCAATGTGAGATAACTTATCTTCCTTTCAAGTATATTAGGTTGCCAATGGGGATTGATCCTCGTCTTGAGTCTACGTGGGATCCTTTGGTTGTTTTGTTGTATAAAAGACTTAACTCTTGGAAGCATAAATATGTGAGTCTGTGGAGTAGAGCAGTTCTCCTTAATTCGGTACTTAATGTTATTCATATATTCTTCTTGTACTTTATGAAAATACTTGTTATGGTTTGGAAGAAGATTGTGGCTTTACAACGAAAAAAATTTGGGGATGAAGAATGTGTATAAGATTCCCCGGGTGATTTGGGATGATGTTTGTAAACTTAAAAGTATGGGGGGTTAGGAATGAGGGATCTCCGGTTGTATATTTTGCTCTTTAGGCCAAATAGAGATGGAGGTTACTTGAAGGGGATTCAGAGCTTTGGAGAAATATTTTGATAGCTAGATATGGAGATATCTCTTTCTCCTCTCATACTGGAGGTAGGGTTAGGGATTATTGTTCTTTTTAGTCACTGTGGAAAGAGGTATCACTTCTAGAGTCTAAGAGAGGGTTATCAAATACTAGTAGGCTTTCTTGTCCTTTTTGTGGGTTTTTTACTAAGACTGTTTTTCATCTTTTTATTACTCTCATCGGGTGTGGTATAGTGTTTTTCAGGTGGTTGGGGGTAACATGTAGTTATTTATCAAGATCTTATGCTTTTTTTTAGTTTTTCCTTTCTTTGGGAGGAAGGGTAAAATATAGGGGTTGTTACCTTATGGTTTGGCATGTTGTAATCTAGTATATTTAGAAATCCTGATACAATGTTATCTTTAATGGTGTCACAAAAACAATAAAAGAAGTGGAGGATAAGAGCATTTTTTGTTGGAATTGATTTTTGGGTTGGGTGACGGAGAACTGTTGCACTTCTGTAGATTGGCTTTAGAATCATATCCTTTACTTGCACATATATCAAATCGAGTGTTAATCCTGAATCAGTGTGTGGTGGTGGATCTCTTCCATATTGGGATCTCATTTGTTGATGTTGGATTTGGTTTTTTCAAACTCTAACTTGAAAGTAGTGAGGTGGTTTTGTAGTAGTTATGGTTTTACTTCTGGTTGTCCTAGTCTTATTTGAGGCTTCTTGTTTTGTTGTGTTTCTTACCTTTTATTTTGTATTTGGGCACCTCTTGTGCTTTTTAATTATTTGTGTTTCCAGGTTTTATTTTTATTAATATATTTATTTTTCCATTAAGAATGTCCTATTAAACAGAATTTTATATTTCAATTTCCACATTGGTTCTCATATCTCAAAAACATGTTGAAAAATACACCATTGTCATGAGTTAAAGCTAATAATGTGATTAATAAAAATAAAATAAAAAGATGGCAGATATTTGAGGAACATTCCTTTATAGTTGATCAGTAAATTAGCAAGTGTACTAATATGTCGATATAGTAATAATGGAAAATCTCAAAGTATCGATCTCAAGTATTGTGTGATGATATAAAGTTCGAGTTTCACTTCAGTTAATCAAAAGCAATTTGGGGTTTTGTTTGAGTTTCAAATTCAAAATAGTAAATAACATGTAATTTAGAGCAATATAATAAAATAGAGAATAATATGAGCTAACATGCTAGGAAGGGTGTTTGAACCTGAATTATTAGCAATCCCAAATTGACCTTATACAAACTTATTTTATCCCTACAGATTATTGGTTCTCAAGTGTGTTTACTCCTAAATCCTTAGTAGACAAACCTTTAATCATTCAAATTAATCCCTATGACCATAGTGAGCTACAAATGAAATTAAGCAATTAAATATTAAGAACAATACGGTTTATATAGGCTATCCCTAGTCCTATGTGATATCAACTATAAAATACTTGAATCAAGGGTTATTGTTGAAAGTTCTTCCTAACTTGTAACCATAAATCAATTCTCCATTTGACCGAAAGCGAACATATTAAAATCAGATAAATATAAAATATAGGTAATTACAAGGTTAAATTTAGAATAATCAACAAATTCAAGAACAAGGACACCCATTAGCATTTAGGGGTTTAGTTACTCATAATAATTATAAATAAACATTTGAATCTCGTTAAACATTACAGAAAGAGGAAGATGAATAGTCTTCAATGGCGAAAGTCCCTTGAAGATGATGTTCCACCTTGATCTATTGTATTTTTCAACTCCTAAATTGTATTTTTCCGTAAAAAAAAATCAAGTATAACCCTAAAAAAATCACTTTCCATCTTTAAATACTCAAAATTGAGCTCTTTTTTTACAATTATGGGCACCCATACGTGTATGGGGGCGTATGAGGCATATAAACACATGCATTTGAGGTGTCTCATATGCATATGGGCATATGAGGGAAAGGTCATACGAGTATAGGGGAAGGCCATACGCGTATGGGCAAAACACACTTTTTCAGATCTGATACACGTATGAGGAAGTTGATGCGTGTATGGGCAGCAAATTTTGAATTAGCCTTTGATATCTTTATGAAAGTTGGTACCATGTTATTTTGAGTTACGACGCTCTAGATATGATCAAAATATCACACGCCTATCATGATGTGAAATGTTTGAAAAATAGATTTTGTTAATCTTTCTGAAATTTTGTTGCGTTCCTTTTCCAGACATTTCTTTGACTTCTTCCAACCTATAAAACACGTTAACCTTCCCAGAAAGATCAAATATATCAGGAATAACTAAAACATAGACAAATACGAAATTAAAGAAACTGACATATAAACCACTCAAACTATATGGAAAATGAAAATAACTCACATACTTTCACCTGTTAAAATGATAATAATTATAGCATAAATGATGACTAATCACAACCCAAAACTTAGCTTGTTTCTTGTCCTCAAGCAACTTTAAGACTATCTACTCATGTCAACTCAACTCAAATTAATTTTTTTAAAAATACTTTGACATTAAGCTTTATATGTTTACCGTGGTTAATTGATCTTCCATATTTTCACTTGATGATATTACTTCACATGTCACCTCACTGCATATTCTCACCAAATCTCTCAAATGTTTATGTGTTTTAACTATATGCAACATTATACCATATGTTTGAATAATTTCTAACTAGATGACAACATGCACGATACACACATTTTTTTGAGGTCTTGTAGGTTGTAATGAGGTTGGGGCTCAGGCGGGATATATTTGAAGAGTAGGTTGAAACTTTGAGTAAGGAGTATTATTCTCATTGACAATGTCTAATTAAAAACTAATAGGAGATATTTCTTTCAACTGAGTTCTCTTTGGCTTTTGATTTTTACTTTTCTTTGATTACTTTTTTTTCTCACTTTTTTCATAAGTTTGTTGATTTCCAACTCACTTCTTTTTCATTTTTTCTTTTCAAATTTTTACTCATATTCATTTTATTCCCCCAATTACTAATTGATACCCCAAACTTATTGGTTGTTATTCCAATAACAACCCCAAACTTAAATTCGACTTATCTTTATGACGTAATACTTCTATTCCAAGTAGGGTATAAAAGTGATTAGACTAAAGGTTAGACATAAGGTTAAAACTAAACAAAAGGGAAATTGGCCAAATGGGTTATGCACGGGATAAACACAATTAAAAAGGGATGGATGAAAGGCTAATGGCTAAAACAAACAATGTGCCTCGATGTGTGACATCATGCAAATGTCATAAAAATAACGTACGTAAGTTCTGAATAATAGATACATACCATAATGTTATCTCATGATGAACCAATGTGTTTGGCTTTTTTTGTCCTTACTGTAGCGGTAAAATCATGAGTGTAAGCTATTGGTTAACTTAACTCAAGGTAAACAGAGTCGCCACCGCGCTTTTATTTTATTTCAAATGGAAAAGGGAAAAAGAGCAAATAAAACCTAACGAATCTAAAAGTAAAAGCTAAAAGAATCGAACAGAGAACAGGTAAGGGGATAGGTTACAAATTGGGAAGGTTTTACGCACCCAAAATGTCTGTGGTACTCCACGGGAGCCCTTTGAAATATTTATTGCTTTTTTTGTTTGAAAATGGTTTGTTTTAAAAGAGATTGAAGAGATGAGAAGAGAAATATTTTTTTAAGATTTTTGTGTTTGAAGTTTGAAAGTAAAGATGGTTTTATTAAAATAGGAAGAAGATTTGAAAATTTAAGAAGTGGGAGGAGATGAAGGGACTATCCTAAGACTTGAAAGTAAAAGTTAAGAGAAGAACGATCAAACCGTATGGTGAATATTCTTCGAAGCAATAGGATTTCCATCTTCAAAAACAAGTGAACCAAATCCGCTAAGGTCTTCAATCCATAATAACTCAAGCAAAGGGCAAGATCCTAAAATCTAAGTCCAAAACTCCAAGTTCAATGCTAAGGATGATGGCAATAGTCCAAAATTAAAGTCACGGGTCTTTTAGAAGTTTAATCCTTTATTAATGTTTTTGTGTCCAAATGGACAAAAGGAAAATCAACATAACAAAAAAATAAGAGCAAATAATAAACATTATAATGGATGAATAAAGCATAGTAAAGCAAAATAAAATAAAAGTAAATAAAAGTGCAAGAATTTAAATGTTAGTAGCAAAAGAAATTAAAGTGCAAGAATCTAAAATATTAATAGTAATAATAGTATAATAATATTTACATAATAATGGTATGGTGAACTTAATCAACCACAACCAAAAGAGTAACCAAAATCGAAAGGCAATCGGATCCGCTTAGCATCTTACACTATAACGATTAATCAAGGCAAACTGAACCGAATTCAATGAAATTTGAAAGGCGATTGGGAAACCCAAAGCACCTACGCATCAAACATTCATAAGTCTCTATTCTTAATGCAATATGATTAACCACTTTGGGATTACGCGATCAACAAGAGATTCGGTCCATGAAAGTGCAAGTACCCAATTAGATTTTTATTCCGAAGTCGGGACACATTTAGGTCTATGTTAAGCAATCGCCGAGTAATTTACGAAGTAATCACCCTACAAATAAGGTCGGCCATCACCGATTAAGGTGCATAATGTTAGTGCTAATGCATGCGAGATAAACGATGTGTAAATCGCTATCCGGACGCAATACCGCATAAAATTAAAGGTGAAAATACCAAATTGAGCCGCTCTTATGGTAATCTTTCATCCTTAAGTTCAATCACTCATCTCGGTGGATTCAAGCATGAAAATGTATCACTAATGCAAAGTACCTTAAATGAATTGAATGATCCACTTAAAGGTAGTTTTGAATTAATGAACATTAACTACTCTAATCTACACCCAAAGTTCATTGAAATTAAAGAGAAATTACTCCAAAAAGTGCTTCCCAAGGTAAAAATAAAAAGGAAGAAGAAGAAGAAGAAGAAAGAGGAACCAAAAAGGAGGTTGAAATAAGCCAAAAACACCATTCTGACTTGCGTTAACCGGTTAACCAATTGGTTAACCGGTTAACGCAGGCAAAATCTGCACAGTTTTAAAACTGGTTAACCGGTTAACCAGTTAACGCTGTACCAGAAGCTGAAAAAAGCAGAAAATTCAGCATGATCCATTTTGAATCCTTTTCTCAAACATTTGATGATCATGATCTGAATTTGCACGAATTTTAAAACCAAAATACTGTGGAATCCCTGCAATCAAACAACAAATAAAAATCCAAAGGATCTAGAAACAAAGGCACCAAAGATCTACATCTTGAATATTGATGGTGAATATGGGTTCATGGAGAAAGATGAATTACCAAAAGCTTTTCTTCAAATTGGACCAAAACAAGCTTAGATCTACTGAAATTGATGAACACAAGAAGGAAAGGATGAAGGTTTAGCTCAAGTTAGTCAAGAATTCAATGTGAATTCTTGATGACTTCAAAAGAAAGAAAGTGAGCTTTTGAGAATTTTGGTGTTGAGAGAGTATTTTGCAAGAGGTTTTGTGGCTAGCAAAAGCTTGTGGAATGAATGAAATTGTGGTCCTATTTAAAGGCCTTAGGTATGGAAATTTGGTGGAATGGAGCTTGCTTTGGTAATTCAAATTAGGTTTGGTAATTGAAAATTTGGTGGGAAATGGAAAAGAGTGGTGATTAGTGAGGGTTTATGGTAGGAAATGATCAAAGTGATGTAGAGAAATCAGAAACCAATGGATCCAGAGATATGAAGATTGAAATTTTCGTTTCGTCGAGATGGAAGATACTTAAATATCCAAAACCCAAATTTTTTATCCTAAGATGCCAAAAAATGGAATGGAGTGAAATGAAATGAAACGAACAATATGAAATGATATGGAAATGATATGAGAATGATATGAAAATGATATGAAAGCATATGAAATGTTATGAACACAAATGAAATGCAGAGAAATCTGTGAGGAACAAAACGACACATGAAATAGAATAAACGTTGGGGATAAGGAGCATAAGACTCTGACGGGAAAAGCAGCATACTAGAGACCACCACATGGCTCAGCTAAGGCGAAAATGTCCAAGAATGGCAATTGGACAGAAAGGATCACAACATCTAGGAATGGCACTGAATGAAGTGAGAAAAGTCCCGAAAAAGTATATTAGAAGCATCCAAGGATGACATTACTGACTTTACAAGGGATATCCGAGAATGGCATTGGATAAAAAGGTAATCATGATATCTGAGAATAGCAATCAGATAAAAATGTGAATCACAACATCCAGGAACATAACTGAATGAAATGGGAAAAAAAAAGGGAAAGTACACCAAATCAATGATGACTCCAACATGGAAATTCGAGAATGGAATTCTGAAGGAAAGTGATCACAACATCCGAGAATAGTAATTAGATAAAAATGTGAATCACAACATTCAGGAACAGAACTGAATGACATGGGAAAAAGTTTGGGATAGTACATCAAATCAATGATGACTTCACTATGGACATCCGAGAATAGAAATCGGAAGGAAAGTGATCACAACATCCGAGAATAGCAATCAGATAAAAATGTGAATCACAACATTCAGAAATAGAACTAAATAACATGGGAAAAAGTCTGGGACAGTACATCAAATCAATGATGACTTCACTATGGACATCCGAGAATGGCAATCGGAAGGAAAGTGATCACAACATCCCAGAATAGCAATCGGATAAAATGTGAATTACAACATTCAGGAACAAAACTGAATGAGATGGGAAAAAAAGTCTGGGATAGTACATTAAATCAATGATGACTTCACTATGGACATTCGAGAATAGAAATCGGAAGGAAAGTGATCACAACATCCAAGAATAACAATCAGATAAAATGTGAATCACAACATTCAGGAACAGAACTGAATAAGATAGGGAAAAAAAGTCCGGGACAATACATCAAATCAATGATGACTTCACTATGGACATCCGAGAATAGCAATCGGAAGGAAAAAGGTGTAAAAATCTGAGAAGAAATAACAAGTAGGTGAAGAAAAGGTTCTGGAGAGGCAAAGATAAATGCCAAGTAAGTTGGACTTTGATCACAAGGTAAGATGTTGAAAACAACAGGACCTCGAGAAACGCATAATGAGGACTAACACACTCAAATATGCGAACGTATAGGAAAATGGGGAATAACACACCCAAGAAAATAATATGAGAGAAAATGTTTAGAACCAGTTTAGACTCTTAGAGAAGTGAAAAAGATGGAAGACTGATACCTCAACACGGAGGTCACTGCCATTCTGCTCTAAAATTAGAGATGCTATTATTGAACAAATCTCTGTCACACCAGTAAACTGTATCAACTTGAAAATCTTTTGAGAGAAATCATGAAAAACCGCTTGGAGATTCTTGAAGAAGATTGCCCCAAGTTCACTGACTGATGAAGGTAAACTGATAATGGATTCAGTTCCTGACTATTGTCGGAGAAAATTTGATCAAATCTTTGAGATAACTGTTGAGAGAATACACTGATCATGGCTTCAGGTCTTGAAATGAATGTTGAGAAGATAAACCCAGTATGAATATTGCAGAGAATCTTCTGACTAACCAAATCTGAGAATAACTTGCATTGAGCAACACCACTTGAACCATAGGACCTGGGAAGAACTTGCCCCTGATAAGATCACTGACCAAGTTTCTCAACTGTTTGAAAATTCCTTGATGAGGAAACTTTATTTGTGAATAAAAAGTGTTTGTACAAACCTGGTAATTTTAATGCAAAGTTCAATGCAAAGTTTGAAATCAAAATTCATTTTTGGAATGAAAATTTATTGATGAAAAGTAAATGAAAACATTGTCAAAACATGAAGGTTGAGACAAAATGAAAGATAGTGCAAAGTTAAGAAAATAAATGATTGGTAACGAACTTGGGAGTCAGTTTACGCAACCTCATTGTAGTATGATTTTCAAAAGAAACCTGGATTCAATTAGGACTTTTGAAGGTTGTAACATGGTCTGGTTCACGGTTTATGAAACAAAGGATATAGGCTCAAATTTCATTTGTACCCAACCCAACTTCGCGATGAACTCCAGTCCTACATTCAATTAATTTAGCCTATGCATTCAAGTTCCAAGACATTTGGGATTGCACAGATGAAAATAGTTCATAAGCCAGGGATTTTGAGATAGAAGTCACATCTCTCCTTTTGTTGTTTCTAGTGAGGACTTTGGTCAACTCATCTTATTTTTGTTGAGGATTTTGAGAACCTCTCAATTGATCTTTCTTTTATTTTCCCTAACTTTTGCCTGAACTGTGTCATTTGAACTTACAGCCAGCGGGATGCCCCAATTTTTTCCTAAGTCTCCCTCATAGGTTTTGACTTAGCGGGCTTTGATTTTTCATCATTTTTTTAATATCATTTTTTTAAAATAATGACTGCATAGCTTAATGATTACGGCGAACCATTATTGGCTTTTGAATTGAGATACATCTTCGACACTTCTTTGATGTGTGAAGGAAAGCTTGAGATTGCAACCTTTATTGAAAGGTATCTTAAATGATTCTCTTGTACTTGAATGCACATTTGAATTAATTGAGAACTACCCATCCCCAGGTTAAAAATTGAGGGGTTTTTTCGAATAGAAAGAAACTCCAACTTCAAGGCTCAAAGGGGTTGACAAGGGATTAACTTCCTTATTTCTCCAGTGTTTGGGATTTGAAACAATGCATGTATATCATCAGCCAAGTCTCAATTGAAAGCATACCAACAACAATTATGGGTATCTCGTCTTCATCATTCTCCCTCCAATCACTGTAAAAACTCGAGAAAGAAAAATGAACTTGATATAAAGCATAGAGGTGAAAATAACGAATGAAATTGAATCAAAACAAAGCAATGCTCATTTCATTAAAATCAACATGAAAGTACAAACAAAGTTTAAAATCAAACAAGTCAATACAATTGAAGAAAATTGCAAACATAAAGAAACAATGGCCTAGTGATCCATCAGCAACAAGGATGACTTGTCCCGTCTGAGATTTTGTCCTTGAAGATAATCTGACAGTTGAAGTCGTCTGAAGATTCACTTCTCATGCTTCGGCAAAGGATTGTTGACAACATTAGGATTAGTGTCATGAAACGAAAGGATGTTGTTCCTGATAAGTTCTTGCACTTTAGCCTTCAGTGCAAAGCAGTGTTCTAAGTCATGACCAGTTCCACCTTGATGAAACTCACAGTGAAGATCTGTTCTATAGCCAACTGGAAGAGGATCTGGAACAGGAGGCGCAGTCCTAGTAGTAATCATACCACTCTTAATCAAAGAAGGATATAAATCAGTGTAAGTCATCAGGATAGGGTCAAATTTTGGCCTATTACGATACTGATTTTGTCTGGCAGCAGGATGAGTAGCCTGATTTTGAGCTCGAACTTGAACTTGAGGTTGAGCTGGTTGAGCTTTGACAACAGGAGCAACTACATCTACATATGGTTGAACATATCGTTGTTGCGGGCGATAAGGCTTCCTCTCAGTTGAAACAGCATAAGCATCACCATCTCTTCTCTTTTGAAAGTTCCCAAGATACTTTCTTGTAGAATTAGAAGATTCAGCATTGGTAATCTTACCCTTCTTGATACCTTCCTTTAGTCTTTCTCCAATAGTGACTAGGTCGGAAAAACCAGATGAAACACTTCCTTCCATTTTCTCCCAAAAGAACGGTTGAAGAGTGTCCATGAATAAACCAGTTAATTCTTTCTCGGGCAAAGGTGGATCCACTTGAGCAGCTAGCTCTCTCCAACGTCTAGCGTACTCTTTGAATGATTCTTTCTCTTTCTGTGACATGTTTTGAAGTTGACGACGGTCAAGCGCCATGTCCAGATTGTACTTATACTTCCTTACGAAAGCATCAGATAAATCCTTCCAGCTTCGGATGTGACTCTTCTCAAGTCCCACATATCACTTCATAGAAGCACCACTCAGGCTATCTTGAAAATAATGAATAAGCAGCTTGTCATCCTTGGCATGTGCAGCCATTTTGCGACAATACATCAGCAGATGAATCTTTGGACAAGTATGTCCATTGTATTTCTCGAATACAGGAACTTTGAACTTATCAGGCAAAACTAGGTTAGAGACCAAACACATGTCTATTGCAGCAGCACCAAAGACATCTGTCGCTCCCACCAAATGATACCCGGGTCAGAAGGGGTACAGACGCGAACGGTCGGCGAAAGAGGAAAGAATGAAAAGAGTCGCCAGCTAGGCATTTTTATCCCGGAGGAAAGGTAATGCTGCATAAACCTAGGAAAAGATGGATAAGACGGTTGCGAACCAGAGAGACTGAGAAAGGGGGTTGGTTACAACCTGGGAAGGTATTAGCACCCAGATTGTCTGTCGTACTCGACGGGATCCACGCTTAAAAGATTTGTGCTTAAAGGGGTAGTGTCAGTGCAATTCTGTGTATCAAAGCTGGAAAGAATGCAAGTGTCAGTGTAAAAGAAATGTGAAGTGTATAAGTGAAGTGTCAGTGTAAGAACAAGAATGAAATGCTCAAGACTATGAGGCTTAAAGAATGATGCTGGAAGGAGGGGGAATGTACAGAGACTTTTGTTCGATAACCGTTAGGTTATGCCTACGTATCCTCTTGTGCAATGAGGAAGTCAGAACACTGTAGTTTGACCCAAAGAGACTGAAAGATGAATTGACTTGTGAACTGCTTACTTGTCTATGCTCAAGTGTATGACCTGTCTGGCTCAGGTGCTAACTGTCTTGCATTAGACGGAAGAAGCGAGTTCTCGTTTGTGAGTGAATGAGGTGAGAAAAGAATCCCGGAGGAGACGATTATTGTTTGTTTTTGTGTTTTCAGTCTTTTATTGCTTTTGGAAATGTGTCATAAGTTAATGAGCTTAGGCCTAAACCAATGGGTTAGTAAACTCATCACATCCTCCCTCTGATTAGGGGTAATGAGAATACCTTAAGTGTGAAGTCAGCATCTCACACTTAATTACCCTGAAGTAGGATTAAGATAATTAACCTACTTGTGATTATTTAGATGTTTTTGTTGTTTTTGTTTAGTGTTAAGTAATGAGATTAAGCCATAATCAAGGATTTAATGGACTCATTGCACCATCCTAATAGAAGGATAATAGATGAGAACACTTAAGCTGAGAAAGATTCCTCAACTTAATCCATGATTAGGGATTAACCTCATGACAAAACAAAGCCTTTATTAAGTAGATTTTAGTTAATGGTATGATTAAGAAGTGAATTTTATGATTTGTAAGACAACTTGAGGGGGACTTGTCCATTAACACTAGGGTTAGTCCTTCTTAACCAATTAAGGAAGAAATAGAACCCTAATGCAAGGCCCAAGTTACAAGTTTGATGTCTTGATGATTATTAGGTGAATTGATTAAAGGATTTAAACACATTAAGGGTTTAACACTTAGGATTAAAGTTATACACTCCATCCTAATAGAAGGATGCAGGCATAAGCTTAATCACAAAGCCTTAAAGCCTTTAGGGTTTAGTCCCTGATTATGAGATGAGAAGAGAAGACTCAATGATGACACAAAGGTAAAAGCTAAATGGGGGACTAATCAAACCCTAATTATTATCATGCTTGGTTGTTCCTAGGGTTTATGAGGCTCAATAGAGAAAGATCTTCAGAGAAACCACCAGGAAGGAAGCAGATGAAAGGAGCAAGAGAAGCAAAACAACTTGCTTCACTTAAGAAGACAAGTTGCTTGAAGAAAGAAAGTGAGATGAACAAGAATGAGCAAGCTCAATCCAATACACATACAAAAATGCAGCAAAGTAAGTATGAAAGATATGAAAAGAGATTATGAGAAGTGAAGGCAAATTCACTTCCCAAACAACTTACCACCTGAAATGTTAGTATAAGAAATGAAATGCAATGCAAAATGAGATGCAATGTCATGATGCAAACCAGAACCATAAGCATGAGTATGATGTTAATGATGCTAAGAGATGATACAATCATGAGGCAAGGCATGAGAATGATCAAACAAGCATATGGATGCAAAAGAAACATGCTTTGAACCATGGATGTTTATGAAAAGTTATGGAATGCAAAAGACATATAACATGGTAAATGAAAGATGCAATGATCAAACATGATTCTAATATGTCTTAAGATGTATTATGAACCAAATGAATGCACAAAATGTCATGGCAAGTCATGGTATGCAAGCAAATGAAAGATGGATGCAAAGGAAGGCCTAAATTAGGGTTACAAACATCACACAAAGCAAAAATCCAAACCCAGAAGCAAATGACATGATAAAAAATTGAAAATGCTATCAAAGGTACCCTAGACCTACACAAACTCACTGCCCAAAGGAGGGGATCCAACTCTTAACCTAGTGAGAGTTATGAATTTCCTAAAATTGCTAGGGTTTTGGGTACCTCATCAAGAAAAATGCCAAACAAATTGAAAATGCAAGATCAAATCAAACCAATTTTATCCTATAAACTACATGATATACAAGATGCAATGCAAAAAGAATCATCTTCCAACTCTCAATGGTTAGGCAGAAATGAATTTTTGAAGTTTGGAACAAAATATTGCCTTGAAATGAAATTAATTCCAATAAAAATGATCAAAAGGCATTAAGAACAAAAAAGAAATTTGGTTTGAGAGTTGGACAATGTTTCTAAATGTTTCTAAATGCAACATGAATTTTTTTGTGATTTTTAAATACCTAAAAGCATTTTTAATTAATTAATTTTCATTAACTAATTAAAAATAATCTTTTAAATGTTTTAAAAATGATTTTTAATGCAAAAAATAAAAATAAAAATATTTTTGTGTTCTGAAAAATAATGAAAACCTTGACAAAAAATTTCATAATTTTTAAACATTTTTTGCTATTTTAATTAATTCGTGCAAAATAAATCAAAAGAAAATGAATTAAAATGAAAATAAATGAAAGTCAACAGATCCAGTGGCTGAGATTTGAACCTAGGGCGCGGGAATTGACTGGCGCCAGATCTAAGGGTTGTAATTCAAACTGAGTGGATTTTAATTAAAACTGATTAATTAAATTAATAAATTAGGATTAGGGCATAATGATGAGATCCTAGCCACACGTTTGCGCGCAAGCCAACCAAAGTCCACAGAATCAAGGGTCCACATTCAAAGTTCATTAATTGCACAGATTAGGGTTAATGAGTTTCAGGTGGCCGGAGAAGACTTCCGGTCGTCTTCTCCGGCGAGACCTCCAACCTATCTCTCTCAAAACCTCACTAAATCATGCCAAAATCTCCAGATCAACTCAACTAAACATCCTAAACAACAATCCAGCAACAAAACTCATTTCTTTTTCATGAATCATGATGAACAAACAAAAATCAAATTTACGGGAAAAGTTTCAGACAGATCATACATCCTCATTTCTGCATCATTTTCAAAAATTCAAAGCTCATTGCATTCAGGGAAACATGTAGATCATTTTAGTAACTTAAAACAAGGTTTCTGGAAAAAATAAATTTCGAAGCTACCTGAAGTGAAGCTTTCAGTTTGGGGCTTTCAGGCTGCCTCCTTGCTTCAAAGCTTCTCCAATGGACCTTCTGAAGATGCTCTGAGGTTTAGTTTGATTGGGAAGTGGCTGATTTGTGAGATTGATCAAGTTCTGTTCAGTGAGGGAGAGAAATCGTGTTTCAGTTTGAGGAGGTTTCAGGGATGAATGAGGGCAGGGAAATGATCAGGGGAGTATGCTGAGATGTTTTGTGAAGTTTGTTTGAAGAATGGTTGAGTGAGCTGAGAGATTCGAATGGTTTTGCAAGTTGGAGGATTTTTGATAACTATGGCTTGGAGTGTGTTTCAGCATGAGTTGTTGTATGTTATGGCTTGTCTTTGGTCCACTTATCACTCATGGATAGGTCTGTGGAGTGGTTGTGCCCTATTGTGATTGGTATGGATCTTTTGCAAAAAAGTCAAGCTTTGTGTAAGAGAGGTATGGGCCAATAGTTAGCCAAAGACAAGAGGGGTGTCCTGCGCAACAAGAAGTGTGGAGAGCCCTAGGATCAGTTTTAAAGCCAGCCAACAAATGGATTAGGGCTTGAAGGATATTTTGCAACTTTGTTCCACTTTGCCCCTTTTGAAATTTCTTGATCCACAAGTCATGAAAATGAGTAAAATTTTGATGCAATCTGATCTTTAGGCCTTGGTTTATGTTTGTACAAAGGTTAGAATTCCATTTGAAAGCTCAATTTGTCTTGGCAAGTGGTTTTTCAACTTTGCCTCTTTGGTAGAAAACTTGAAATTATGTGATTTTTCCCAACTTTGACAAGCCATAACTTTTGATCCAAAATGAATTAGAATGAGTTCTTGTACTTTTTGAAAAGGGAATGATCCATTCTACAACTTTCATGACCAAAGTTTTCTCATTTGAAGCATTTTTGAATCAAAAAGCAAGGGTTGAAAAAGTTTCCCAAAATGGAAAGTTTCCATTACAAGTCATTTTCCCAAAAAGGCAACTTTGCAAATGGCTTGAGATTCTTCAATTTTGTGACCTTCCAACATCTTCTATGACCAAATAAATATCATACACATTCAAAATGATGAAGAACACCCTTTGGTTGGGTCATTGGGGGCCTCAGATGCCCTGATTTTGCACTAACTTGCTCAAGAAGTCAACTCTTGATCAGATGACTTCCCCATGGAATTTCTTCATGAAAATTGATATGTATGATCCCTATACCATATAGATACCAATAGAAACAAGAATGACCAAAAAAATTGGAGTTATGGCCTTTGAAACCAAAACCCTAATTCTAGGTCATATGTGCAGTTAAACCTGACTCTGCTTCCATGCCATTCTCAGTTCTTGTGATTCTTTGATTTCCTTGACTTTGTGGGGATACAATATGATGCTTGAACATAAATGGACCCCTTTGAAGTGATTGATGACCTTTGGAGTGGCTCAAATGGCTCTTGGATTGCTCAGATCACAAACCCTAGATGCAGATGACTTAGAATCAATGCAGTGAATCAAAAATGCAATATGAGATGGTATGATTTGAACTTATGCATATGAAATGATCACAAGCCATGGTGTGAATGGGTGAGGGCAAATTTGGGGTGTTTACAACATCTTTGCCTTCTAAACCTCTTACCCTCTTCTCAAGAGTCAAACATTTCTCTCTAACTTCGTCCATGTATCCAGGGTCACCCTAACTTTCAGCTTGTGGACCAGCAGCCTGGTAGAAAAAAGGAGATTTCTGATAAGTAGTCTGAGCAATAGTATGCACAACAAGTTGAGGTTCGACAAAAGTCGGAGCTGAAAAGACTGGCACAACAGATGGACAACCCATTTGAGTATTAGCAGAAACTAGCACATAATCCGGAGGTAACCCAAATTCTGGCCAAGTAGAAACCGGTTGTTGGATCACAGGAGGGTCAACAACAGCAGTAAAAACTTCAGAGATAACAGTCCTTTGAGGTGGTTCACCTCGAGCAATCAGAACTTGCATCATTTCAGTGAGCCTGGTCATACTGGCCTTCAACTCATCAATCTGCATTCTGACTTCCAGGTTATGCTATTCTTGGTTTTCCATTCTCAATCTGATAGCTCCCAATCTGTTAGCAGTTCTAGTACCGTGTATGTAGTGAGGAGACAACTTGACGGATCAACAGACAACTGAAGAAAGAAACAACCGGGATGAGTTCCCACACAACTCGGATGAACGCAAGAATATGCGAGGATGCAATGATATGCAATGTTCACTTCCATTTTCAGAAAAACAACTCGATTATTGCAAACATGGTCAACATCGAGAATACGGTCATGAAAAATCTTGACAAAAAGGAATATTTACTTTTTCCAATATTTACAATAATTGGAATTGTTTTCCTTGAAAAATGGTTGTGCTGATGATCATTATGAATATGTAGATGCAACAACCACAAACAAGATCATGCAAAGCACACAGGTTCAAAGGTTCGTATCACGAGCATGGAGTCAAGGGATAAGAACCAACAACCCACAAAGGCATGTACTAAGGTTTGTCTTCATTGTACCTGCAAAAAACCAAAAGGGTGCTAACAGAGGTTCCCGAAGTTAACAACCATCTTTAGAATATTATCGGTACGTTGGATTACTCCCCAACCGATAACATTCTTAAAATAGACCTCTTCCGAGTGTAGTATCGCGTGACAACCACCTTAGGTTTACACCCGGATAGTTTCTGCACTACGTTCCTAAATTGGTTTGGATGGGTTAAGGGTTCTACGGTCCTCAGTATGATCAGCTCAAGGTCGGAAAATAATGCTACGTATGATTACTCATCATGACATTGATAATCCAAGAGAGCCTCACTGAGTGGAGATTATCAAATTGATATCGCTTTGGAATACTCCATCGCGTATCGCTTCAAATATCGTCGTCCTATCATAAGTTCAACTCAGAGAACGGGTAAGGGGATAGGTTACAGAACCGAAACAGAACAAACAAATCAAACCAAAGCAGTAAAAAAATCAAAGTAGGCCGAATCCACTTAGAGATTGACTCCCCAACAGAGTCGCCACTTTTCTGTAGCGGTAAAATCATGAGTGTAAGCTATTGGTTAACTTAACTCAAGGTAAACAGAGTCGCCACCGCGCTTTTATTTTATTCCAAATGGAAAAGGGAAAAAGAGCGAAAAAAATTTTTCGAATCTAAAATCAAAAACTAAAGGAATCGAACAGAGAACGAGTAAGGGGATAGGTTACAAATTGGGAAGGTTTTACGCATCCAAAATGTCTGTGGTACTCCACGGGAGCCCTTTGAAATATTTATTGCTTTTTTGGTTTGAAAATGGTTTGTTTTAAAAGAGATTGAAGAGATGAGAAGATAAATATTTTTTTAAGATTTTTGTGTTTGAAGTTTGAAAACAAAGATGCTTTTAGAAAAATAGGAAGAAGATTTGAAAATTTAAGAAATGGGAGGAGATGAAGGGACTATCCTAAGACTTGAAAGTAAAAGTTAAGAGAAGAACGATCAAACTGTATGGTGAATATTCTTCGAAGCAATAGGATTTCCATCTTCAAAAACAAGTGAACCAAATTGTAAACACCCAAAATTTTCCCTCACTCTTTCACACCATGGCTTGTGATCTTTTCATGTGCATAAATTCAATCATATCACCTCATATTGCATTTTTTGCTTCATTGCATTAGTCCTAAGTCATCTGCATCTAGGGTTTGTGATCTGAGCCATCCCTGAGCCATTTGAGCCACTTCAAAGGTCTTCAATAACTTCAGAGGGGTCCATGTATGTTCAAGCATCATATTATATCCTCACAAAATCAAGGAAGTCAAAGAGTCACAAGAACTGAGAAAGGCATGGAGGCAGAGCCAGGTTTGACTACACAGATGACCTAGAATTAGGGTTTTGGTTTCAGAGGCCATAACTCCAATTTTTTTGGTCATTCTTGTTTCTATTGGTCTCTATATGTTATAAGGATCATGCATATCAATTTTCATGAAGAAATTCAAAGGGGAAGGCATCTGATCAAAAGGTGACTTCTTGAGCAAGTCAGTGCAAAATCAGGGCATCTGAGGCCCCCAGTGACCCAACCAAAGGGTATTCTACATCATTTTGAATATGTATGATCTTTATTTGATCATGGAAGATGTTAGAAGTTCACAAAATTGAAGAATTTCAAGCCATTTGCGAAATTGCCTTTTTGGGAAAGTGACTTGTAATGTAAACTTGCCATTTTGGGAAAGTTTTTCAACCTCCTCAAATTGATTCAAAAATGCTTCAAATGAGAAAACTTTGGTCATGAAAGTTGTAGAATGGATCATTCCCTTTTCAAAAAGTACAAAAACTCATTCTAATTCATTATGGATCAAAAGTTATGGCTTGCCAAAGTTGGACAAAATCACATAATTTCAAGTTTTACACCAAAGAGGCAAAGTTGCAAAACCTCTTGCCAAGACAAAATGTGACTTCAAAGTGACTTCTAACCTTTGCACAAACATGAACCATGACCTAAAAATCAGATTGCACAAAAGAACCTCCCATTTTCATGACTTATGCTTCAAGTAATCACAAAAGGGCCAAAAGATCACAAAGTTGCAAAACCTCACACAAACCCTAATCCACTTGCTACATTGCCTCTAATCCATTTCCATGGTTCTCCTTGATTCAAGCTGCAGCCAAGCCATGCCTTGTACCTTGACAGAATTGACCCATACCTCTCTTACACAAAAAGTTGACTTTATGCATTTTGCTCCATACCAATCACACTGCTCCACAACAACTCTCTGACCTATCAAGGATTGATATGTGTACCAAAAGCAACCCAACACATAACATAACACAGCCTGAAACATCCCACAAGGCAGCATTCTCAAAACTCACCTCTTATGCATTTTCATTCGAATCTCCTCACACAAGCTTCAAACATCAAAACAAACTTCATAGAATCACTAAACATGTTCCTCTGATCATTTCCCAACCCTCATTTGTCCCTGAAACCCTACATATCAAAAACACGATTCTCATCCCTCACTGAACAGAACTTCATCAAGCTCACAAACTAGTCACGATAAACTCCATACAAGCTTTGCAAACTCCTCAGGGGGTTCATTGGAGTCATTTTGAAGCAAGGAAGCAGTCAAAAAGCTCCTGGATTGAAAGCTCCATCTCAGGTAGCCATGTGAAAACATTTTTCCAGAACTCTTGTTTTAAGTTTCTAAATGATTAAGCTTGCTTCCCTGGTCACACTGAACTTTAAATTTTCGAAAATGGTTGAGAAATGAGTGTGTATGGCTTGTCTGAAATTTCTTTCATTTTTGTACCTTGCTTCGAATCTTGTTAATGGTTAGGAATAAATTGTTTTTGAGGTCAGGGATGAGTTTAGGGAGGTGAGAGGAAGTGATCTGGAGCTTTAGAGCTCCAGAAATGACCTAGGGAGTGAGTTTGAAATTTTCAGGGAGAGATGTCGTCGGAGAAGACGACCGGAGTTCTTCTCCGGTGACCTGAATGTGATTAGGGCTTAATCTGTGATTAGGGCAAAGTTTGAATCTGGACCATGGATCTAGTTTACTAGGTTTGACTCCCGCGTGTTTGAATGGCCTGGATCATTTCATTAAACCCTAATCCTAATTAATTAGATTAATTAATCAGATTTAATTTAATCCAGCCAGTTCAAATGTGGGCCGTCCAGATGCGCGCGGGTCAATTCCCTCCTTTTCTCTTTGAATCTCAGCCAGTGGATGTGCATACTTCTCATTAATTCATTTTTATTTTCATTTTATTTGATTTATCTTTTAGGAATTATTTAAAATAGCAAAACATCTTTACAAATTCTGAAAAATTTTGTCAAATATTTTATTAATTTTCAGAACCCAAAAATATTTTTATTTTTATTTTTTGAGTTAAAAATTATTTTTAAATCATTTAAATGTTTATTTTTAATTAGTTAATGAAAATTAATTAATTAAAAATACAATTAGGTATTTAAAAATCATAAAAAAATTCACATTGCATCTTAAAACATTTAGAAACATTATCAAACTCTCAAACCAAATTTATTTTTTGTTCTTGATGCATTTTGACAATTTTTGTTGGAATTAATTTCATTTTAAGGCAATATTTTGGTTCAAACTTGGAAAAATCTATTTTGCCTAACCTTTGAGAGTTTGATGTAGGTTCTTCTTGCATTGCATCCTTCATGGCATGTAGTTTATAGGGTAAATTTGGTTTGAATTGATCTCCCATTTTCAATTTGTTTTGCATTTTTCATGATGAGGTACCTTAAAACCCTAGCCAACTTGAGAAATTCATAGCTCCCATTAGGTTAAGAGTTGGGTCCCCTCCTTTGGGCAGTGAACTTATGTAGGTTTAGGGTTCCTTTGATCCCATTTTCAGTTTTTTGTCATATCATTTGCTTCTTGTTTTGGATTTTTGTGATGCATGTTGTATGTAAACCCTAATTTGTGCTTTCCTTTGCATCCATCTCTCATTTGCTTGCATTCAATGACTTGCCATGACATTTTGTGCATCCACATGATTCATAATACATCTTAGGACATATTAGGATCATGTTTGATCATTTCATCTTTCATTTTCCATGTTATATGTTCATTTCATTTCATAAACATTCATGAATCTTTATGGTTCAAAGCATGCCTCATTTGCATCCTTATGCTTGTTTGACCACTCTCAACTCTTGACATGTATTTGCATCTTCTCTTAGCATCATTAACATCATGTTTATGCTTCTGACTTTGGTTTGGATCATGAAATTTCATCTCATTTGCATTGCTTCTCATTTCTTTTGCTAACTTTTCAGGTGGTAAGTTGTTTTGGGAAGTGAATTTGCCTTCACTTCTCATAATCTCTCTTCATCTCTTTTATGCATCATTGCTGCATTTTATCTTGTGTATTTGAGTGAGCTTGCTCATTCATGCTCTTTCCCACTTTCTTTCTTCAAGCAACTTGTCTTCTTAAGTAAAGCAAGTTGTCTTGCTTCTCTCTGCTTCTTGCTCCTTTCATATGTTTCTTTCCTGGTGGCTTCTCTGAAGATCTCTTGCAAGCTTCATAAACCCTAGGAACAACCAAGCATGATAACAATTAGGGTTTGATTAGTCCCCCATTTAGATTTTACCTTTGTGTTTTCTTTGAGTCTCCTATTCTCACCTCATAATCAGGACTAAACCCTAAAGGTTTTAAGGCTTTGTGATTAAGCTTATGCCTGCATCCTTCTATTAGGATGGAGTGTATAATTTTAATCCTAAGTGTTAAACCCTTAATGTGTTTAAATCCTTTAATCAATCCATCTAATAATCATCAAGACATCAAACTTGTAACTTGGGCCTTGCATTAGGGTTCTAATTCTTCCTTAATTGGTTAAGAAGGACTAACCCTAGTGTTAATGGACAAGTCCCCCTCAAGTTGTCTTACAAACCATAAAATTCACTTCTTCATCTTATCATTAACTAAAATCCATTTAATAAAGGCTTTGTTTTGTCATGAGGTTAATCCCTAATCATGGATTAAGTTGAGGTATCTTCCTCAGCTTAAATGCTCTCATCTATTATCCTTCTATTAGGATGGTGTAATGGGTCCATTAAATCCTTGATTATGGCTTAAACTCATTACTTAACACTAAACAAAAACAACCAAAAACATCTAAATAATCACAAGTAGGTTAATGATCTTAATCCTACATCATGGTGTTTAAGTGTGAGGTGCTTACTTCATACTTAAGGTATTCTCATTACCCCTAATCAGAGGGAGGATGTGATGAGTTTACTAACCCCTTGGTTCAGGCTTAAGCTCATTAACTTATGACAAACACAAAAAGAAATAAAAGATTGAAATCATCAAAAACAAACAATAATCGTCTCCTCCGGGATTCTTTTCTCATCATCTTCACTCACAAACGAGAACTTGCTTCTTCCGTCTAATGCAAGACAGTTTGCACCTGAGCCAGACAGGTCATACACTTGAGCATAGACAAGCAAGCAGTTCACAAGTCAATTTATCTTTCAGTCTCTTTGAGTCGAACTACGGTGTTCTGACTTCCTCATTGCACGAGAGGATACGTAGGCATAACTTAACAGTTATCGAACAAAAGTCTCTGTATATCCCCTCTCTTCCAGCATTATTCTTTAAGCCTCATAGTCTTGAGCATTTCACTCCTGTTCTTACACTGACACTTCTCTTATACACTTCACTTTTCTTTTACACTGACGCTTGCATTCTTTTCCAGCTTTGATACACAAATTGCACTAACACTACCCCTTTAAAACACAAATCTTTTAAGCGTGGATCCCGTAGAGTACGGCGGACAATCTGGGTGCTAATACCTTCACAGGTTGTAACCAACCCCCTTTCTCAATCTCTCTGGTTCGCAACCGTCTTATCCATACCTTTTCTTAGGTCTATGCAGCATTACCTTTCCACCGGGATAAAAATGCCTAGCTGGCGACTCTTGTCTTCTGAGTTCACCCTTGTGTGTTCTCTTCTCTTTCGCCGACCGTTCGCGTCTGTACCCCTTCTGACCAGGTGTCATTTTGGTGGGAGCGACAGCTTGGCGACTCTGCTGGGGACCCTTATACTGTAACCAGGGCTTCTGGTTCTTTTTGTGGGTTCCTCCTAGCGCTTGTTTGATTTGTGTTTACTGGGGTGTTATGTGCTAACTGTGTTTATATAGTTGATTTATTTATTGCTTTATGTACAGCTTTATTTATTGCTTTCTTTACAGCTTTTTATATTTCATACTGTCATTATCATTGCTGGATCTGTTCTTCAGTCTTGGTGGGTGGGGTTCTATTGAGAGTTTAAGGTCCTATACCTGGGACCTGAGTGACACCTAGGCTAGAGTGGTTCATGTTCTTTCCCATTCCATTTCGGTCTGGTGCGGGAATATGAAACACGGTTCAGATGTGGGTTTCTTCTTGAGAACTCTGTGCTACAGATTTCCTGTAGTGCTAGGGCTATCTGGGAAGCCTACTAAGTCTGGATGACCTTTATTATGACCTTCAGAAGCTGAGGTGAATTAGAGGAGGATCTTTTATGGTTATTGTAAACACTGTACCTCCGGGTTAGAAGTGTTTACACTTCTCATAACTGATCCAAGTCTGAGGATCCTTGTTTTAGAACACTACCTGTGAGGGGGTTGGGCTGTTTACAGGTTTGTAGGTACCCTTGGCCACATCATACCCTGTTACTGATTTTGTTTAAGAGTACTCCACTTTGGACAGTTCTTGTGATTTAACCCTGGACATGTGACTCTTTATTTAAGTCCCCTACCTTGGTTACTGGATTTCTGAACCTCCATCTGGACTTCTTGAACATACATGGACTTTATATCAAGACAGTAATCAGATCCAGCTTGATCACAAACCCTTTGCATATCATTTGCATACATCATCATTGCATCATTTAACATTTGTTTATTTGTTTTTCAGGGTATCCACATCATATTTGGCTTGGTTTTGACCCCTTCATCTGCATAGACCTCTGTTCATCAGTTATTTGCCCCAGTTATCTTCATCATCACCAGCATCATCCTATCAGTGGCTCATCTCCAGTATTGATCTTGGTCTTCATCAGCACTTGTCTTCAGCTCTTCATCAGCACCCATGTCTGCACCCAGGAAAAGCAACATTTCATACCATTTCTTTGAGCCTGTGTTGACTGGTATCAGGCAGGTCCAGTCCCTTATCACTCAAGACCACATCCCATTATTCAGAGAACATTATGGAGACGTCCTCGATATGGTTATGGACCTGGATCCTTCTCAGAGGAGTATGATTCACACCTGCTTACAGTTTTATGACCCTCCTTTGAGATGCTTCACTTTCCAAAACTTTCAGCTAGGACCTCTGTTGGAGGAGTTTTCATCATTGATTGGAGTACCTGTCAGGGGTGGTGTCCCCTTCAACCCAGAGATGACTTCTCCCAGCAATGGAGAAGTGGCAAAAGCACTGTACCTGGAGCCTATTTTGATTGAGCAAAACATGACAACAAAGGCTGGGGTCCCTGGTTTGCACTTAGACGTTTTGACTTCTCAGGCCATCCTGAAGGCCTCCTTGGGAGAATGGAGGGCAGTCTGTGCACTGTTAGCCCTCAGTATATATGGGGTTATACTGTTTGCAGATGAGCCCAAATTTATCAGCAAGAATGCCATTCATCTTTTCCTTCTGAGGAACCCAGTACCCACATTGCTGGGAGATTTCTATTATTCCATTCATCAGAGGAATGAGAAGCAAAGAGGAAAGTTGGTGAGATGTTGTGCTCCTCTATTTCACACTTGGCTGCTTAAACACTTACCTAAGACAGATGCCTTCCTGAATCCTCACCAACAGAAGAATTGGGCTAAGAGACTTATTGCTTTGACTTCAGATGACATCAGATGGTGCACCCAGAGCACCAAAGGCAAGAACATCATCACTAGCTGTGGGCAATACCCAAATGTACCTCTGGTAGGAGTGAAGGGTTGCATCAACTACAATCCTTTGTTGTTTAAAAGACAACTAGGCTATGCTTTGGTCCACCCTCCTAGAGTGCAAGATTTAGTTGAGACCCTATATTGTGAGATAAAGCCTAATCTAGCTGTTGTCATGCAAGCATCCTGGGCTTGGGACAACATCCAGACAAAGGGGGTGGCTATTCTTGGGAAGTGTAATAATGTTGCTTCAGCCCAGTACTATGAATGGTCCCATGCTAGAGCTCAGATCACTGGAATGCCCTTTACCATTGAGGACCCACCTGGACCTTCTACAGTACAGCCAGCAGCCACTGTCAGCCTGGAAGAATTTGAGAAGCTGAAGGAAAGAAATGAGAATCTGTCTCAAGCTCTGAAGAAGACCCTCTGGGAGAGGAGTGATGGTCGTCTGGACATTGAGAGGTTGGAGAATCTTAGGGTGGAGCATCTGGCCAAGATTGAGAAAACAGAGGACTACATCAAGAAATCAAGAGTTGGGGAGCAAATATTGAAGAATGCCTGTAAAGAGGCCAAGCTTCAGAAGGCTAGGACTGATCTCTATCTGCAAGAAAGTCAGGCTAGGTAGGTCAGGATCACTGAAGCCCATACTCAAGAAGATAAGAGAACTCAAGCCAGGATTGAGCAGTTAGAGGTCAATGAAAAGAAACAGCAGGAAGCTCTGTTGGCTGCCCAGAAGGAGATTTCAGAGTTGAAGCTTAGGGCTGGTTTGAAAAGATCAAAGGATCAGGACAGGCACAAGAAGCTGACCACTGTTATTGCCACTAGGAACCTCCTCATCAGGACTATTACAGAGCATCCGGCTGGTCCTGTAACTGAGGCACTTTTGAAGGAGGTTCAGGAGGATGAGTTTGGACTAGATGTCTGACTCTTTGATTGTTGTTATTTCCATTTGATGTACTTTTCTTTTGTGTTGTATTTTGACCCTTCAGGGGCATATGTTGTAAAAACAAACTATGTATGATTCACCATTTGTAATATATTTTAGTTTGTTTCCATTTTGGGGTTTTATTTTCTCAACAACATCAAAGTGTCTTCCTCGAGGTCTGGAAAGGTCAAAACCAAGAACCGAGCCGGATACCTTGGAAAATAAATAAGCATACTGCATTGCATACTAACTTTTGTTTTGTTTTGTAGGTTTTGTTATTATTTTGTTTGTTTCTAACTCTGTTGTGGTTCAGGATATATTGCTCGCAGAAGAGTGTTCCCTGTCAACCGTGCACATCGGTATCCTACTCGCAACAACCTTCCGGGTATTATAATGGAGCAAATACAGCAAGACCTGACCGAGGTCAGAACCCAGATGGCTAACGAAAGAGTGGAGATGAGGAACCAAATGGCCCAATTCATGACTGTGATGACTGGTTTGGCTCAAACCCAAGAAAGGTTAAGGGCATTGGTAGAAAGACAAACCCCCGAGGAGCCTCATCCTGGGACTGGAGGAACAAGCAACAATGAGAGGGGACAGCCTCATGTTAATCCACCTGTATTTGGGCCTCATCTAGATCCAGAAGTCAATATCTCGGGTAATGTGCAAGGAAATACTGTTGGGGGGAGAATCTTACAGGAAGACCCCCAAGAGGAGCAATTCATTGTCATGGGAGCTGGGGATGAAGTCTATGATAGGAGGTTTGATGAAATTGCTGAGAAGTTGAGATCTTTGGAGTCTCAAAATTCCCTAGGTTTTGATGTAATGGATATGGGGTTAGTAGACGGGGTAAGAATTCCCCACAAGTTCAAACCTCCATGCTTTGAGAAATACAATGGAACCTCCTGTCCACGAACTCACCTGCAGTCCTTTCTGGGGAGACTTAAAGCATATACCATGGATGAAAAGCTGTGGATGTTCTATTTTGAAGATAGTTTGACTAGGGCCTCAAGAGAGTGGTATTCACACTTGACCAGAGCTACTATCAGATGCTGGAAGGACCTAGCTGAATCCTTCATCAGGCAGTACCAATACAATCTGGACATGGCTCCTAACAGGACCCTCTTGATGGGAATGTCTCAATCCTCCAGGGAAAGCTTCAGGGAGTATGCCCAAAGGTGGAGACAGCTTGTTGCTGCTGTCCAGCCACCCATGTCGGAAAGAGAAATGGCCGACATGTTCATGAATACTTTGCAAGGAACATATATTGATAGGCTGGTTGCCTTCTCTTCCACCAGCTTCGCAGACGTAGTTATAGCTGGGGAAAGAATTGAAAGTCTGTTAAAAATGGGCAAAATTTCTGATAATGGTGCAAGTTCGTCCAGTAATCCCAGGAAGCCTTTTGTGGGACCTCGAAGGACCGGTGAGACAAATGCCATTCATACCAACAGGGACAGGCCTCAGTATGTCCACAGATCAGTAGCAGCTGTCACTATTCCAGCTCCGATTCCTCAGCAACCAACATATTAACAACCACAACAACCACATTATCAACAGCAAGTTCAGTATCCGCCACAAAGAACCTACAACAACACCAACAACAATCAACAACAAAGACCCTTTCAGCAAAGACCGTCACATGCAAATAGGGTGATTGATCCAATCCCTATGCCTTATGCCGCTTTATTGCCACAACTCCTGAAACTTAACTTGGTTGAGCTAAGGACATTGGCACCACCAGATCCCTCCAATCTCCCTAAGAATTATGATGTCAATGCCAGATGTGCTTTCCACTCCAATGCACCAGGCCATAATACAGAGAAATGCAGGGCCTTGCAAATGAAAGTTCAAGATCTGGTGGATTCTAAAGCCCTCAACTTCGCACCCCCTCCAAATGTCAGCAGAAATCCTATGCCTAATCATGGTGGGCCGAGGATTAATGTCATTGATGAAGATAAACCATCTACTCTGATCACCAGTGTTGCACAAATTCGGACACCTCTGGTCGAAATTAAAGCTCAGCTTCTAGTGTGCCAGGTGTTTCCCGGGTGTGAGCTCGGTTGTGGGTATTGCAACATTGCAGTCAACGGGTGTGATAATTTGAGAAGTGGCATAAATGGTCTTATCAAGGATGGTATCCTTCAGATCTCAACAACGGCGCCTACAAATCCAGCAATTCCTTTGACAACAATTCCTGATTCTTCTACAACAGCAGCAACAATCATTCCAACCGATTCATCAATATCATCAACAATGACTTCATCCATCACTTCAACAAATCAAATGTCAACAACCATTTCTTCTACAACATCGGCATCCCTTTTACCAACAGAATCTTCTACAACGCCAACAGAAACTAATGAGGATGTCTCAGCAGTCACCATTTACTATGATCCATCAGATGTTCCTCCAAACAACCATTTCCAACAACAAGCAGTGGCACTTCCTGCCAGATCACCAGTGACAATTTACTACGATCCACACACCATTACAGTACCCTCCTCCGCAGCAGTCAGTCCAGTTACTATCACGGTGCCTGGACCAGTTCCATATGAAAGCAGTAATGCCATACCTTGGCATTATGGCTCTGATCTTTACTGCAACAGGGAGAAAATCACTTTGGATTCTTCAACCTCTTCTCCACAAATTGATAATGTTGGGGGAGGCGGAGGCTTCACCAGAAGCGGACGCCTTTTTGCCTCACAAATGCAAAGATCTAATGCCGAAGCAGAAGCTGCTGCCAAAGCAAAAGGAAAGAGTATGGTACCTGAGGAGCCAATTGTTAGAGAAACTCAGAATACATCTTTTGAGCAAGATGTAGACGAGTTCATGAGAATCATAAAGAGAAGTGATTACAAAGTGGTGGATCAGCTTCACCAAACTCCCTCAAAAATCTCCATACTATCACTGTTGATGTGTTTTGAAGCTCACAGGAACGCATTATTAAAAGTCCTGCACGCAGCATACGTGCCAGAGGAGATCACCGTTAATCAGCTAGAAACCGTTGTGGCAAATGTCAACACCAGTCATGGACTGGGCTTTACCAATGCTGACTTAACAACTGAGGGGCATAACCACAACAAGGCTTTACATATCACCTTGGAATGCAAAGGTGCTATTCTATCTCATGTACTAGTGGACACTGGGTCTTCGCTCAATGTTCTACCAAAGAAAGCCTTAGTGAAGCTGGAGTATGATGGCTTGGCACTGCGTCCGAGTAATTTGGTGGTGAGAGCATTTGATGGCTCTAAAAGATCAGTGCTTGGAGAGATTGACCTGCCTGTGATGATTGGTCCGCAGACCTTCAAAATTACCTTCTATGTGATGGACATTCAGCCGGCCTACAACTGTTTGTTGGGTAGACCCTGGATCCATGTCGCTGGCGCTGTCACGTCTACCCTTCACCAGAAGCTGAAATTCGAGTGGGAAGGCCAGATCATCACCATCTGTGGTGAAGAAGACATCTTTGTTAGCCATCTGGCTACGTACAAGTACATAGAAATGGATGGAGAAATCCATGAAACTATGAGCCAGGGGTTCGAGGCCCTGAACATTAATGAAGCATCTGCTGTACTGGGAACCTCCATAACGTCATATCAGCAAGCCCGAAAGGTTGTTGAAGAGGGTACTGCCCAAGGCTGGGGCAAGTTGCTGCCCGTGGAAAAGAAAGAAGAAAGATTTGGGTTGGGTTACAGACCAACTCAACAAGATCAATCAGAGGCTACCAAGAAGCCCAATTTTGTCAGCGGGGGAATGCTCACCCCGGATGCTGTAAACAACTTGGAAGACGAGGAGGAAAGCGACCGCAACCTGGAGAGCTGGATACGTCCAAGGATCCCGGGGAGCCAAGTCCTTAACTGGTCTTCCCAGGAAATTATAAGGGTTACTCTTGCAGAGTAATTATTATTTCCTGTATTTTATAAGCATGCTGCAAGTCTTGCATCTTGCCCAAGATGTCAAGACTCATTTTGTAATCGGGCCATCTTGTAATTTTGTGCAAATGGATTAATCAATGAATATCGGACATCTTTTGCAAATGAGTCTTTTTCTTTTCCGCTCACTGTTTTTCATTTTTCTTTTTGTACAAAAATAAAATGGCAATGTTTTCCAAAATGAAAACTTCATTTCACTTTTTTCTAAACAAGATTAAAATTGATCACTAAAATGAACAATCTAAACCCTTGCAGAGAGTGCCTTTCAGATTGCACCGACAACAACACTGCTATGACTCCATATGACTTTGACAATCCAATCAATCAAGCTGATGAAGGGGTTGAAGAAGATTATGAGCTACCTGAAGAGCTAGCCAGGTTGTTAAGGCAAGAGGAGAAGGCTATCACTCCTCATCAGGAAGAGGTCGAGACGGTTAATCTTGGTACAAATGAGGACGTGAAAGAGGTTAAGATCGGGGCCTGCCTACAAGATTCAGTAAAAGAGCAACTGATTGATATGCTTCGGGAGTATGTGGATGTGTTTGCTTGGTCTTATCAGGATATGCCAGGGATGGACACCGATATTGTCATGCACAAGCTGCCTTTGAAAGAAGACTGTCCGCCGGTGAAACAGAAGTTGCGCTGTACTCGCCCAGATATGGCAATGAAGATTAAAGAAGAGATGCAAAAGCAGTGGGACGCCGGTTTCCTTGTTGTGACTAGTTACCCGCCATGGGTTGCTAATATTGTACCTGTGCCTAAGAAAGACGGCAAGGTGAGGATGTGTGTGGACTACCGGGATCTGAACAGGGCCATCCCGAAAGATGACTTCCCTTTACCTCATATTGATGTATTGGTTGATAATACGGCTCAGTTCTCGGTGTTCTCCTTCATGGACGGATTTTCAGGATACAATCAGATCAAAATGTCACCTGAAGACATGGAGAAGACAACTTTCATCACACCCTGGGGCACGTTCTGTTATAAGGTGATGCCATTCGAACTGAAGAATGCCGGTGCAACTTATCAATGGGCTATGGTAACATTATTCCACGACATGATCCACAAAGAAATTGAATGTTATGTGGATGACATGATTGCCAAGTCCCTCACAGAAGAAGACCACCTGGTGAATCTTTTGAAGTTATTCAAGCGTCTGAGGAAATACCAACTGAAGTTGAACCCCAACAAATGCACATTCGGGGTGCGATCCGGTAAGCTGCTGGGATTTATTGTAAGTGAGAAAGGGATTGAAGTTGACCCTGATAAAGTTAAAGCCATTCAAGAAATGCCTGCACCGAAAACTGAGAAAGAAGTTTGAGGGTTCCTAGGTAGATTGAACTACATTTCAAGGTTCATATCTCACCTTACAGCAACCTGTGAACCTTTGTTCAAGCTGTTAAGAAAAGAACAAACGGTCAGGTGGAACGAAGACTGCCAGAGGGCTTTTGACAAAATCAAGGAATACTTGCAAGAGCCTCCAATCCTTATGCCTCCAGTTGAAGGAAGACCTCTAATCATGTACTTGACAGTATTAGAAGAGTCAATGGGGTGTGTGCTGGGCCAGCATGACGAGTCTGGTCGAAAAGAGTATGCAATTTACTACCTAAGCAAAACGTTTACTGACTGTGAACAACGTTATTCACTGCTCGAGAAAACTTGATATGCTTTAGCGTGGGCTGCTCGCCAACTAAGGCAGTATATGTTGACCCACACTACCTTATTGATATCAAAGATGGATCCAGTTAAGTACATTTTTGAGAAGCCAGCACTTACCGGACGGGTTGCAAGATGGCAAATGATCCTCACAGAATATGATATTCAGTACACATCTCAAAAGGCCATCAAAGGCAGTGTATTGTCTGATTACCTTGCCGAGCAACCCATTGATGATTACCAGCCTATGAGATTTGACTTTCCTGATGAAGACATCATGTTCATAAAAGCAAAAGATCATGAAGAACCTGTTCACACTGAAGGGCCTGACCCAGAAGAGGAATGGACTATGATGTTTGATGGGGATGTTAACATGAATGGTCGTGGTGTTGGTGCAGTACTCATTACACCTAAAGGAGTTCACATGCCCTTCTCGGCAAAACTCACCTTCAACTGCACTAACAATGAAGCTGAATACGAAGCTTGTATTATGGGTCTTGAGGAAGCCATTGACCTCAGGATCAAAACTTTGACTGTATTTGGAGATTCAGCTCTGGTAATCAATCAAACCAACGACAAATGGTACACCCACCAAGATCATCTGATACCTTACCGGGATTATACAAGGAGGTTGTTAACTTTCTTCACAACGGTCAAGCTTGAGTATATCCCTCGGGATGAAAATCAGTTTGCAGATGCTCTGGCTACCATTTCATCCATGATCAAAGTTCAAGTTGCCAATTTTGTGCCTCGGATCTCAGTATCCAGACTTGACAGACCAGCATACGTGTTCTCAGCAGATGTCGTTAAAGATGATAAGCCTTGGTTCCATGATATCAAATGCTTCTTGGAGGATCAAACATACCCACCTGGGGCATCTTCCAATGATAAGAAGACATTACGAAGGCTAGCTGGTAGTTTCTTCCTGAATACTGACGGTTCCTTGTACAAGAGAAACTTTGATATGGTACTCCTCAGATGCGTTGATAAGACAGAAGTAGGCTTGTTAATGCACGAAGTGCATGAAGGATCCTTCGGTACCCATGTAGGAGGGCATGCCATGGCTAAAAAGTTGCTAAGATCAGGCTACTACTGGATCACAATGGATGCAGACTGTTGTGCCTATGCCAGAAAATGCCATAAATGCCAGATTTATGCGGATAAGGTGCATGTGCCTCCAAATCCTCTGAATGTGATGTCTTCACCCTGGCCCTTTTCCATGTGGGGCATTGATATGATTAGCAATATTGAACCGACCGCTTCAAATGGCCACATATTCCTCCTGGTAGCCATTGACTATTTTACCAAGTGGGTCGAAGCAGCTTCATATGCAAATGTTACAAGGCAGGTGGTAGCCCGATTTCTGAAGAGAGATATCATTTGTCGGTATGGAGTGCCCGAGCGAATCATTACTGATAATGGTTCCAACTTGAACAACAAAATGATGGCAGAACTATGCCGGGACTTCAAGATCCAACACCACAATTCTTCTCCTTACAGGCCAAAGATGAATGGCTCTGTTGAGGCAGCTAACAAAAATATCAAGAAGATTGTGCAGAAGATGGTAGTTACCTACAAAGACTGGCATGAAATGCTACCATTTGCCTTGCATGGGTACCGTACGTCAATCAGAACATCCACTGGGGCAACACCGTATCAGCTTGTGTATGGTATGGAGGCAGTCCTACCTGTTGAAGTTGAATTACCCTCCCTGCGGGTACTGATGGATGTTAAGCTAAACGAAGCAGAATGGGTCTGATCCCGATACGAACAACTGAATCTGATTGAAGAGAAAAGATTGGCTGCAATCTATCATGGGCGGCTATATCAGAAGAGAATGAAGAAAGCCTTCGATCAGAAAGTCAGGCTTCGAGAGTACCAAGTAGGAGATCTTGTGCTAAAAAGACTCCTCCCTCCTCATACAGACCACAGGGGCAAGTGGACACCGAACTATGAAGGGCCATTCGTAGTGAAGAAGGTTTCCTCCGGTGGAGCACTGATGCTCAGCACTATGGATGGTGAAGACTTCATGTCCCCTGTGAATTCAGATGCAGTTAAAAAAATACTTCGCATAAAATGACCCGCTGGACATAAAAACAGAATGTAAGTCCAGGAAAAAATAGGGCATCCCGGCGAGTCAAAAACAGAATAAAAGACTCGGGAAAAAATAAGGGAAAATAAATAAATAAATAAAAATGTGTACACCCGCTGAGTTGAAAAGCCGCATTGGACAACTCAGGCAAAAATGGGTATCCCGGTGGATTGAAAACCCGAAAGGGCGATCCACGCAAAATAAGGGAATAAGCGAACAGCTGCATTCTGAATTCGTCTGTATCACTTACAATTTGGTAAGCTTTAAAAGGATCAAGCTTCGTTCAGAATCAGCCTTCTTCAGAAAGCAAGATGAGAAGAACGTCAAATTTCATACGAGTCATAGCAAAAGGGAAGCTCCTTGAAGCGTCATCAGCATTGCCAGCATCTTTTGTTTCTCAATTTGTAACAATCTCCTCATTTTAGGGGATTTGTTTCTATGACTGTATCTTGCCAATTCAGGCCACAAATTAATAAAATCAGATTTTCAGTCATGATTCGCCTCGTACATTTTATTTTCATTTGCAAAAATGTCCGATGTCTTTAAGATATTGATTGCATAAATACAGATGCTTCCCTTCTAAAAATACGTGCCTGCAGGAAATATATTTACTCCCAGGAGTGTCTAAACTCCTATGACGGAATCTGGTAAGGGATACCTCGGGATACTTGTACGTTTCTTTGTTATGCATGATTGCAGGTGTTCAAGGCGCGATATGGGGGCATGAAAGCTTCTCCCCAGCAAGCTGTCAAATCATTATCTACTCAGTCCATCTTCCAGATTAGCACCGGAGGTGTTCTCTCCCCAGCTGAGTTGTCGAGTATCATCCTCAGCAGGAACCCCACAGAAACCTCTAGAAAGATCTTCCAGTGATCTTTCTTCTTCCCCAGCCAAGTGCCAACCAGGGAACTACCTCCCCACAAAGTTTTAACCTCTATCCAGAAGAGCAATGCATGAAGAACTCACAACAGAGTGAAGAAAGCTTCTACAAACCCCAGATGGGTCCCCCATTGTTGAGATGGGTCTATCAGTGATCTGTTTCCCCATGCAGATACATCTTATCAGATCTACCAATGATCTTATCCCCAGCTGGGATGTTCCACTTCAAGCAGATCAGTCAGAGATCTTCACAGCAGCGGGATCCGAGTCCCGGATTGGTATCTTTGCATAATCATAGCATTCGCATCATATTTCCCCCACAGAGCGTAGCATTCCGTCTAATACAGAGCATTATGGCAAAAGTCAAACATATTGCATAATCACAAGCCATGTGTAAATCAAACGCTTGTAAATACTGACAATCCATCAACGGTATATAGAGAACTCCCCAAATTCCCCGGCAGAGAGCCAAGGCATCTCTCTTAAAAATACAAATACACACTCTTTTGGGCACTTGTCCGTGTCATCATTCCCCAGTGAAATTTCCCGAGCAAACATATGCATATACAGTACAGGTACTTCTTGATACCCGTCCTTGTCATATCCCCAGTAGAAAGCCAAAGCGTACCCTTTGCACTCACAGATACGTATATATACAATTCCTTGACGCCCGTCCGTGTCACCTTCCCCAGCATAGTTACCCAAACACTTTGGAAACCATACACTTGTTTATAATACACTTTTCCCGACACTCATCCGTGTCGCACTCTCCCTAGCAAGTTAAACACTCGTCTGTGTCTTACTCATACTTGTTACTCATACTCTTTACTTATACAGATACTCGTCCGTATCTTGTATATACCACTTATATCCCCTCAGATTCGACACTCGTCCGTGTTCTTTGTTAACTAGTTGATACTCGTCCGTATCATCATCTCCGAACATGCGTCAGCGTTTGTTTCTACCAATATTCATCTGTATCGTAGTCTTAAGGATGCTCGTCCGCATCTTTAATCCATACACAATGTCAGATACTTTTACCTCTTTCTAGACTTTAGACACTCATCTGTGTCTATTATTCCCCAGAAGAGTCCCCTCAAATTCGACACTCGTCCGTGTTCTTTGTTAACCAGTTGGTACTCATCCGTATCATCATCTCTGAACATGCGTCAAGCGTTTGTTTCTACTGATACTCGTCCGTATCATAATCTTAAGGATTCTCGTCCGCATCTTTAATCTACACCGTGTCAAACACTTATATCTTCTTGAATTTAGGCACTCATCTGTGTCTACTTTTCCCCAGCGAAGTCCCCAACAAAACTTCTCTTATATCTGACATTCGTCTTATGTCATGATACCTTTTCGGCAGCCGTACCCTGCCAGGTGTAAACACCCCAAATTTTCCCTCACCCATTCACACCATGACTTGTGATCATTTCATATGCATAAACTCAATCATATCATCTCATATCTCATTTTTGAGTCACTGCATAGTTTCTAAGTCATTTGCACCTAGGGTTTGTGATCTGAGCAATCCAAGAGCCCCTTGAGCCACTCCAAAGGCCACCAATCACTTCAAAGGGATCCATGTGTGTTCATCTATCATATTACATCCTCCCAAAGTCAAGATTTCAAAAGAATCACAAGAACTAGGGTTTGAATGGATGCAGAGCCAGGTTTGACTGCACAGTTGACCTAAAATTAGGGTTTTGGTTTCAGAGGCCATAACTCCAAATTTTTTGGTCATTCTTGTTTCCATTGGTCTCTACATGGTATAGGGAGTATGCATATCAATTTTCATGAAGAAATTCCATGGGGAAGTCATCTGATCAAGGGTTGACTTTTCAGACAAGTCAGTGCAAAATCAGGGCATCTGAGGCCCCCAATGACCCAACCAATGGGTGATCTTCATCATTTTGAGTGTATATGATCTTTATTTGATCATGGAAGAAGGTTGAAGTTCATAGAAATCAATAATTTGGAAGTTTTGCATATGTTGACTTTTTGGGCATAGTTGACTTTTCAAGAATGCCTCATTTTTGGTCATTTTTCAAGCCTTGATTCTTGATCCAAAAATGCTTCAAATGAAAAAACTTTGGTCATGAAAGTTGTAGATCTCATCTTTCCCTTTTCAAAAAGTACAAGAACATGATCAAACTCTTCTTGGATCAAAAGTTATGGTGTGACAAAGTTGGCAAAAATCATTGATTTTCAAGATATGCACCAAGTGTGAAAATTGCAAAATCATGTACCAAGGCAAATTGCAACTTCTAATTGGTATCAAACCCTCACATAAACATCATGTAAGTCCTAAAATTCAGAATGGACTAGGCATTGCTCATGTTTCATGGCTTTTGGGACAAGATCTTTCCATATGAACCAAAAGGCAAACAACTTGCAAAATCATCATGATCACTTCACCAACTTGATGCATTGGTTGCTGCACCTTGCTAACCCTCTCACCTCATCTTGCTGCGCCAGAACCAGCCCATGTACTAGCCTAGAAGCTGCCCATACTTTCTCTTACAAAGAAGTTGACATTTTGCAAAAGGTGACTTACCTATCACAGCAGGCCATGTCACATCCCCTGACCTATGGGATTAAAATATACTTTCCATATGCTGGCCATAACACTCAAGAAGCAAGGCTGAAACCTCATATACCATCACATTCACAAAACACACCCTAGCTGCATTTTGTTTCGAATCTCTCTGCCCAGCCACAAAACATCCAAACCATTTCCACACTTCAACTCACCATGATCCATTGAGAAGAAACCAGCCAAGAGCCAGGCCTGAAACCAACCACAAAGCCACTTCACCATTTTCACCTCAGCCTGCATTTCTCTTCGAATCACCTTCCACAGCTTACAAACATCCAAACAAACTTTACAAAGCTTCTCCACTCACCATCTGGATCACTAAGAACCACTCACAATCGCCTGAAACTGCCTGAATCATCCCTGCCATTTCTGACTGAGCTTGAGCAGAAGCTTGTCAAACTCCTCATCCAGCCAACATAAATTCCTCTTGAGCATTCAAGCATCACCAGAGGGTCAAGTGGAGTGGATTGCACTGAAGGAAGTGGCCAGAAAGTCATCAGAGTGAAAGCTTCGAATCTCAGGTAGCTTGAAAAATATTTTTCCAGAAATCATTTCTTTTGTTCTAAACTTGTTCTTTGTGTCTTCCTGATCATGAATATGTCTTTGGTTTTGCAAATGGTGAGGAAATGAGAGTTTAATTGCTCTCTGAAACTTGCGTGCCCTAATTCTTTCTTGCTTCGATTCAGCCATGTTAGGAAGTATAAATTTGTTTTGAGATGGGGTTTTAGTTCGTGAGTGAGTGGGGATCATTTCCCAATTCTTAGATTTCATTTTAGTTAGGTTTTTAGGGTTTTGGGGATTTTCAGGGGAGATGCTGGCCGTAGAAGACGACCGGAAGTCTTCTCCGGCAGCCTGAAAGTAATTAATGAGTTAATTAGGGTTTAGGGGCAAGTTTGAATGTAGGCCGTGCGATTCTCTTTTCCCGCGTGCAGTGAGTGGTGGAGATCTGATCATTAGCCCTAATCCGTATTTAATTAAATGTTAATTATTTGATTAATTGAGTTTAGGGAAGTTTGAACCTGGGCCGTCCAGATGCGCGCCAGGTCAAACCTCCCAAGCCCAGATTCAATCTGGACGCTTCATTGAGCATACTTTCCATTTATCTCAATTTATTTTAATTTCTTTTCATTTTATTTGCACCATTTATTAAAAATAGTAAAAAATGTCTAAAAATTATGAAACTTTTTCCCATAAGTTTTATTAATTTTTAAGATCCAAAAATATTTTTATTTTTATTTTTATCATTAAAAAAGTATTTTTAAATATTTAAAAGATTATTTTTAATTGATTAATGAAAATTAATTTATTAAAAATACTTTTAGGTATTTAAAAATCACCAAAAAATTCATGAAATGTTCTAAGACATTTAGAAACATTGTCCCACCTTCAAACCAAATTTCTTTTTTGATCTTGATGCACTTTGAGAATTTTCCATTGAATTAAATCATTTTTTGTGCATTAATTTGATCCAAAGTTCAAAAATTCATTTCTGCCAATCTAAGAAGAGTTGGACATTGATTCTTTTTGCATTGCATTCTATTTGGCATGTAGTTTTTGAGATAAAATGGCCATGATTTGATCTTGCATTTTCAATTTGTTTGGCATTTCTTCTGTTTAGGAACCCTAAAAACCCTAATAACTTAGAAAATTCATAACTTGAGATTGGTTAAGAGTTGAGACCTCCCCTTTGGACTTTGGTTTAGTATAGGTTTAGGGTTTCTTTGGGTGGCATTTTCCATTTTTTATCTTAGGGTTTGCTTCTGTTTTTTGAGTTTTGTTTGATGTTTGTTTCATAAACCCTAATTTGGGCTTTCTCTTGCATCCTTCTTACATTCTCTTGCATAACATGACTTGCCATGCCATTCCATGCCTCCATTTGATTCATTTGACATCATAAGACATATAGAAAGCATGTGTGATCATTGCATCTTGCATTTGCCATGTTGTATGCCATGTATGCTTCATAACTTTTCATGTATATCCATGCTTCCAAACTTGCATCATTTGCATCCTTGATCTTGTATGAACATCTCCATGCCTTGCCTCATGTTTGTAGCATCTCATAGCATCATTATCATCATCAACATGCTTCTGGTTTTGTTTTTCATCATGCCATTTCATCTCATTTGGCATTGCATTGCATTTCTTTCTAACATTTCAGGTGGTAAGTAAACTTGAGAAGTGAATTTGCCTTCACTTCTCATAACTTTTCTTTTCATCTCTCTTGCATCCATTGCTGAATTTATGTATGTGTTTGAGATTGAGCTTGCTCATTCTTCTTCTTCTCACTTTCTTTCTTCAAGTGACTTGACTTCTTGAATGAAGCAAGTCACTTTGCTTCTCTTGATCCTGTTCATCTGCTCCCTGGTGGTTCTCTTTGAAGATTGCTCTTGAAAACCTCACAAACCTTAGGAACAACCAAGCATGACAATGATTAGGGTTTTGATTAGTCTCCCCTCTTAGTTTCACCTTTGTGTCTCTTTGAGTCCTCTCCTCTCATCTCATAATCAGGGACTAAACCCTAAAGGCTTTAAGGCTTTGTGATTAAGCTTATGCCTGCATCCTTCTCTTAGGATGGAGTGTATAACTTTAATCCTAAGTGTTAAACCCTTAATGTGTTTAACTCCTTTAATCAATTCACTTAATAATCATCAAGACATCACACTTGTAACTTGGGCCTTGCATTAGGGTTCTAATTCTTCCTTAACTGGTTAAGAAGGACTAACCCTAGTGTTAATGGACAAGTCCCCCTCAAGTTGCCTTACAAATCATAAAACTCACTTCATCATCCTATCATTAATAAAATCCATCTAATAAAGGTTTGTTTTGTCATGATTTTAATCCCTAACCATGGATTAAGTTGAGGAGCTTTCCCCAGCTTAAACAGTCTCATCTATTATCCTTCTATTAGGATGGTGTAATGAGTCTGTTTAATCCCTGATTATGGCTTAACCTCATTACTTAACACTAAACAAAAACACCAAAAACATCTAAATAATCACAAGTAGGTTAATGATCTTAACCCTACATCAAAGGTGATTAAGTGTGAGAATCTGACTTCACACTTAAGGTATTCTCATTACCCCTAATCGGAGGGAAGATGTGACGAGTTTACTAAATCCATTGGTTTAGGCTTAAGCTCATTAACTTATGACAAACTTACAAAAGCAATAAAAGACTGAAAACTCAAAAACAAACAATAATCGTCTCCTCCGGGATTCTTTTCTCATCACCTTCATTCATAAACGAGAACTTGCTTCTTCCGTCTAATGCAAGACAGTTTGCACCTGAGCCAGACAGGTCATACACTTGAGCATTGACAAGCAAGCAGTTCACAAGTCAATTTATCTTTCAGTCTCTTTGGGTCGAACTACGGTGTTCTGACTTCCTCATTGCACGAGAGGATACGTAGGCATAACTTAACAGTTATCGAACAAAAGTCTCTGTATATTCCCCCTCTTTCCAGCTTTATTCTTTAAGCCTCATGATCTTTAGCAATTCATTCTTATTCCTTACACTGACACTGTATATATCACACTTTACACTCCTTTACACTGACACCTGTACATCCTCTTCCAGCTATTTTTATACACAGATTGCACTGACATTACCCCTCTAAGCACAAATCTTTTAAGCGTGGATCCCGTCGAGTACGGCGGACAATCTGGGTGCTAATACCTTCCCAGGTTGTAACCAACCCCCTTTCTCAGTCTCTCTGGTTCGCAACCGTCTTATCCATCTCTTTCTAGGTCTATGCAGCATTGCCTTTCCTCCGGGATAAAAATGCCTAGCTGGCGACTCTTTTCATCTCCAGTGAGTTCACGGCTGTGTGTTCCCACTGTTCCCTTTCGCCGACCGTTCGCGCTTGTACCGGGATGCAAATCTTTCGGGAGCGACACCAGGTGATCGTCATTCACCTTTTTGATGATCGTCCTTCATCACCCCCAATGGAGTCTCTATTCATTAGAACCCCTTCCTATCCGACGTTCGTCCTATGTCGTGATTTTTTTTAGCAGTCGTCCTCTGCTAGGTGATCGACCTTCACCTCCTGATGATCGTCCTTCATCATTTTATCCGATGGCCGTCCCCATCGTTGATCTTGTTATCTGACATTCGTCCTATGTCATGATAAACCCTGAGAGCAGTCGTACCCTGCTAGGTGATCGTCCTTCACCTCTTGATGATCGTCCTTCATCACGCTTATCCGATGGCCGTCCCCATCGTCGACCTTTTTTATCCGACATTCATCCTATGTCGTGATACTTTCGGCAGCCGTACCCTGCCAGGTGATCGTCCTTCACCTTAGATGACCGTCCCTCATCTTATCCCCAACAGAGTAGCCGTCCCCTGCTAGGTGATCGTCCTTCACCTTTGATGACCGTACCTCATCATTTATTTCCTTTACCTTTAACCCCCAGAGAGTCTTATAGCTTTACTTGATGGCCGTCCCCATCATAATCTCTTATATCCCCAGCTTGTCGGTCGTCCCCGTCATTACTTCATCCCCAGTAGTCGTCCTCTGCTCGACGGTCGTCCTCCGTCGCCCGCACTTTATAATCATGCTTTATTTTCTTTTACAATCTATATCCCTTTTCTTCTTCATTCAGTGAGTGCAAATTTTGGACTGTCTTTGGTATTCAACCACAAGTTATCTTGTTTGCCTGTTAAGTCGTTGCTTACATCCTGCACAGCTAACTCATGCTTGAATAGGGGCAGCTGTAAACACCTCAAATTTGCCCTCACTCTTTCACACCATGGCTTGTGATCTTTTCATGTGCATAAATTCAATCATATCACCTCATATTGCATTTTTTGCTTCACTGCATTAGTTCTAAGTCATCTGCATCTAGGGTTTGTGATCTGAGCCATCTGAGCCACTTCAAAGGTCTTCAATCACTTCATAGGGGTCCATGTATGTTCAAGCATCATATTATATCCTCACAAAGTCAAGGAAGTCAAAGAATCACAAGAACTGAGAAAGGCATGGAGGCAGAGCCAGGTTTGACTACACAGATGACCTAGAATTAGGGTTTTGGTTTCAGAGGCCATAACTCCAAATTTTTTGGTCATTCTTGTTTCTATTGGTCTCTATATGTTATAAGGATCATGCATATCAATTTTCATGAAGAAATTCAAAGGGGAAGGCATCTGATCAAAAGGTGACTTCTTGAGCAAGTCAGTGCAAAATCAGGGCATCTGAGGCCCCCAGTGACCCAACCAAAGGGTATTCTCCATCATTTTGAATATGTATGATCTTTATTTGATCATGGAAGATGTTATAAGTTCACAAAATTTAAGAATTTCAAGCCATTTGCGAAATTGCCTTTTTGGGAAAGTGACTTGTAATGTAAACTTGCCATTTTGGGAAAGTTTTTCAACCTCCTCAAATTGATTCAAAAATGCTTCAAATGAGAAAACTTTGGTCATGAAAGTTGTAGAATGGATCATTCCCTTTTCAAAAAGTACAAAAACTCATTCTAATTCATTATGGATCAAAAGTTATGGCTTGCCAAAGTTGGACAAAATCACATAATTTCAAGTTTTACACCAAAGAGGCAAAGTTGCAAAACCTCTTGCCAAGACAAAATGTGACTTCAAAGTGACTTCTAACCTTTGCACAAACATGAACCATGACCTAAAAATCAGATTGCACAAAAGAACCTCCCATTTTCATGACTTATGCTTCAAGTAATCACAAAAAGGCCAAAAGATCACAAAGTTGCAAAACCTCACACAAACCCTAATCCACTTGCTACATTGCCTCTAATCCATTTACATGGTTCTCCTTGATTCAAGCTGCAGCCAAGCCATGCCTTGTACCTTGACAGAATTGACCCATACCTCTCTTACACAAAAAGTTGACTTTATGCATTTTGCTCCATACCAATCACACTGCTCCACAACAACTCTCTGACCTATCAAGGATTGATATGTGTACCAAAAGCAACCCAACACATAACACAACACAGCCTGAAACATCCCACAAGGCAGCATTCTCAAAACTCACCTCTTATGCATTTTCATTCGAATCTCCTCACACAAGCTTCAAACATCAAAACAAACTTCATAGAATCACTAAACATGTTCCTCTGATCATTTCCCAACCCTCATTTGTCCCTGAAACCCTACATATCAAAAACACGATTTTCATCCCTCACTGAACAGAACTTCATCAAGCTCACAAACTAGTCACGATAAACTCCATACAAGCTTTGCAAACTCCTCAGGGGGTTCATTGGAGTCATTTTGAAGCAAGGAAGCAGTCAAAAAGCTCCTGGATTGAAAGCTCCATCTCAGGTAGCCATGTGAAAACATTTTTCCAGAACTCTTGTTTTAAGTTTCTAAATGATTAAGCTTGCTTCCCTGGTCACACTGAACTTTAAATTTTCGAAAATGGTTGAGAAATGAGTGTGTATGACTGTTGCACCCCAAAATTTGCCCTCACAATACAAGACTTTGTGTGCTAAGAAGGTTCACAAGGTTCACAAGACCTTTCATGAGGTTCATGAAGTTTACAAAACACTTTATGAGGTTCACAAGGTTCACAAGATTCACAATACTTACAAGACCTTTCATGAGGTTCATGAAGTTTACAAAACACTTTATGAGGTTCACAAGGTTCACAAGATTCACAATACTTACAAGACCTTTAATGAGGTTCATGAAGTCTACAAGACACTTTATGAGGTTCACAAGGTTCACAAGACCTCCCATGAGGTTCACAAGGTTCACAAGACATTTTATGATGGTTCACAAGGTTCACAAAGTTCACAAATAGTCAGAAGAGGACAATTCCCTCAGACAATGCACCTCATAAGCAGTGCATCCAAAACTAGGTTTTTGACTTTAATCAGGCTAAATGAATTTAAAAGACTTCAAGTGAGCTTCATAACACCTTATATGTGTGTAAGAACCCCCATGACAAGTTTCAAGACTTTTCTCAAAGGTTTGCTCAGTCAGATGATCAGATAAGTCAAAATCAGTCAAAGCAGTTAAAAAGTCAAACTGAGGTCAACTGTGGTCAAACCAAAGTCAAACTTCATGATTTTTTGCCAACATCAAGTATATGGAGTAAAATTAATCATTTGATCAAGGGTTGATCATGATTCATCAAGGAGATTTCAGATCATCAAAAATCAGGAGTTTCTAAATTAGGGTTTCCTCAGTAAAAGTCAACTGAACTTTGACCAGCCATAACTTTCACATGCTTCATCACCAATTTTCCATCCAAATCTCATTTTGAAGGAAATTTAATTCTCTACAACTTTGTGTCTCACAAGCCAAGCCCAAAAATGCTTCATTTGGAAGGTATGAGCTAAGACATTATAGGTCCTTTTGAAAGTCAACAAAAAGTCAACAACTTCAAAAGGGCATAACTTGAGAATGGTAAATGATATGGACATGAAACCAGTGGGGTTGGTTATAGGACTCTTCAAGCTTTCCAAAATGTCCAAGAACACCCTCATAGCATTAAAATTGAAGGATGTGTGCCCTTGCAAAGTTGGGAAATTTTAGGGAAGTTTATGAAGCAAATGGAGGTTTAAAACCAAATTTTGCTAAGTGGGCTGAACTTTTAATGACCCAAAGCAATCCATGACATCATGCACGAAAATTCTTTGATATTTTCATAATTTTTTATTTTATTTAATTAATTTATTATGATTTTTTATACTAAAAATCATTTTAAATTTAAATAAAATATAAAATGTGAAGATTTAAAATTATTTTTGATTCTAGAAGGTCATGAATTCAATATGGATTAAATTGATACAAAGATAATGTTGATTGGCTTGAAATAGAAAGTGTTTATGCAAAAATATTTGAATTTCAAAGCTTATCTTTCTCAATCTTTTTGCATCAAATCTTTCACACAAACATCAAGTTTTCTGACCTAAATTCATCACACTATAAGTACATAACTTAAACCTAATCATAGAACACGAAAATCCTGCCTCAAGAGTAAGTTCCAAATCTCAAAAAAATTCTTCAAAAGTGAACTTTCGGTTTTGATCTTAGAGAAGGTAAAAAGGTATTCTATGGACATAGACATGATCCCTGGACCTCCTTGATGCTATTTGCACTCTCATAAGCATCCATAGCTTCATAAATTGGATAACCCGAATGCATTTTCTTCTTCTTTTTTTTTATTTTCGATTACATTCATTTATCCATTACCAATTGATTTTGTGCCTCTAACTTTGTTTGTCATCATGTATAGAAGGTTTTTGGGCGAAAACATTGAAGAAACCGTGACTAAACCTTGAGATGCCATAGTTAGGGTTTGGCCCAAGCTTTTAGGGTTTCTTAATTAAGAACATATAAATTAATTTTGATGCCATAATTGAATTGTACAGGTCACAAGGAGTTTAAAAATGTCTTTAATTTGATGAAATCGCACTGTTTGTGTATGGTTTGAAAAACACAGGTTTTGAGCGCAGGAAAAGTCGTAGGAAATTTCCCAGGAAATTTCGCAGGAAATCCTACGAATTCAAGGAAGAAGACGAATTGGGCTGCGCGCGAATTTCAAATTCAAAATTTTGTTTTAAAATATTATGTATTGTTTTTGTTTTTATTTCACAAGCGTTGTGCTTGTCCCAGTGGTGAGGTGTGCGCGTGTGATGCTTATAGGCCTGGGTTCGAATCCTGGCTTCCACAAATTTTTATTATTTTTCAGTTTATTCATTAGATATAATATATTATGTATTGTAGTCACCACATTAACAGGTGCGCTCTCCCAGCTGGATTGGTTAAGGTGTTTGTGTGATGTTTGAAGGTCTTGGGTTCGATTCCCCCCAGGCCTTTTTTGTGCTGTTTATTTTTCATGATATTTTCAGGATTATACAACAAAAGCCAATGGACTCCCTCCTTTGTTACCTGCGCGCAGGCTAGCCCAGTGGATGGAAGCTTTTTCCAGGTATTGGGAGGTCCTGGGTTCAAAACCAGGCCTCCCCTTTTTTCTTTCTCTCTTTTATTTTTCTGTTTTAATTAATATTATTATTTGTTTTCTTAATTAAAATTAGTGGATAATTAAATTATAAACCTAATCTTTTTTAATTCTAAAATTTTCATAAACCCTAATTCATCTTTATTAATTCTAATAACCTTTTTTTTTATTATCATATAAATGTTAGTTTATTTTATTATATAATTTAAAAATAGTTCTTATTTGTAAATAATTAAGTTAACCCTAATTTTATTTTTCATAATCCAAAATTTTCTTTTATTTAAAATTTAATCTTATTATAATCTTTAATTTATTATTTATAAACCTTCATCATATGTATATATTATACAATTTGTTTATAATTTAAATCTTATATATAAATATGCTTAATATTAAAATTTTGTTAATTATAATTAAATTCCATAAATTGTTTATAATTTAATTTTGCATGTAAATAATTTTTACTATATGTTTAAAAATTGATAACTTAATTTTTGTAATTTATAATTTATTTTCATAATATGTTCATAATTAATTTAATTTTATAATTTACATATAACTTAACACTTTATAATAATTAGTATAAATGTTTATATTTTAATATTAAATAATAATTGTTTATAAAAATTGATTTTTTAGTTATTATAATATTCTTGCTTATTTCATTATTATTATTATTAATTATGTTTATATGATATTTTATTATTACTAACCCCATTGTGATTATTTTTATTATTTCACTAACCCAATTATAATTAATTATTTATTTTGCTTATTATATTTAATTTTGTTTCATTATTATTATGTAATTGTTCCTTGGTGTAATATTTAATAGTAATGTTTAAATTATTTATTTTATGCTATGGTTAGTAAATAGGGAGTGTAACATGTATGTTTATTTAAAATTAATTTAGATCACTTAATTTAAAAGATAAATATTAAAAATTGTACACTCACACACTTAAGTCGATCTTTGATCGCCATCTCACTTCCTTAGGGATACCTCTCATTGTTGCTCAATCAAAAGGTCAAGTAGGGTGTATAAAGCAAAGTCCCTCAAAATAAAATCATCTAGTCCCTTAACAAATAAAAGATCAAGTCCCTTTCGAATAAAGATGATAGTCCCTCCAAAATTGCTTATACACCCCACAGTTGCCTACATAAACAGATGTCCCTTTACTTGTCTCTCACATCCAAGGTAATGACTACCTATTCCTTAATAATAGGGATAGTCTTACCATTTAAAGGATTCAAGAACAGAAAAGACTTAAACTTAGGGTAGGTTCCTCATAGTTACTTGCTCACTCTTCAAAACTTTTCAAACACTTCACAATTTCAAACAAAAATTTTCAAAACAAAGGTTTATACGCAGCCGTACATGGGTCATTATAAACACTTAAGAAAATTTCTATTCACACACTTCACATTTTCAAAAAAACATTTTAAAGTGAGCTAAGTAACCAAGAGCCCATGGATAACCATGGATGTAAAGGGTGCTAACACCTTCCCTTTACATAACTTACCCCCCGGACCCAAAAATCTTTTAAAAGGTCTTTCCTGTTCTTTTATGCCTTTCCTTTGGATAAAATAAAAGTCAGTGGCGACTCTTGCTATCCGCAACATAACTAAAAGTCAGTTCTCCCACCGTGTTACAGAACTGGCGACTCTGTTGGGGATCTAATATTAAAGAGGGGTACCCTTAGGAATTAGATCACTTTAAATTGTTTGCCTTGTTTGCTTTATACTTATCTGTTGGGTGCTCTTATGTGTGAAAGATCTTAACCCGCATCTAGTGTACCTTAGGTAAATGGCAATAGACCAAGGAAACTGTACGGCGTATACCGATATGGTTGATCTGGTGGCCATAGTTAGTGTGACTTCTTGGTTGGTGCTTATGTTCCTTAAGTCAAGTTGAGGATAATATGAGGCTGCCATATGTTGTCAATGCACTAACTAACTTTTAGAACCCTAGTTATCCCATCTTGGCCTTTAGAAAAGTAGTGAGATAACCGGCTTTGGTGAAGACTGAAGTTGGTTGATACTCGATGCTACGCTCATTGAGATTCTAAACTTGGAGGGTTTTGGTTGGCAAGTAAGTTGCCTACTGAACAACCACCCTTGTGAAGAATCAATGATATTGAGATCCCTTAGAACATGGTTACTTTTGTAGGACAGGATGAACCAACTAACTTCAGGGGAGGGTACTTACCTTTGAACCTCATGCAAGCCTTAAACCTAGGGCTATGGTGTGACTTGTTTGTGTGTGCCACATGTTTGTGATTGAGCATAACATCATGACATCATCATGCATCATAAGCATAGCATTTTCACTAACCATTTCAAGGACCAAGGGATTTATCTTTGTTCTTTGTTGCAGGTCATGGCTTCAGCTCGTAAAAACACTATCAGGATCAACTTTGTGGGCATACCTGCTAAGCTTAAAGAGTTGGTTTCTCAAGTGTCTGATCATTCCCAATTCATCAAGAGACATGGTTACCTATTGGATCTAGTCACCTCAGGGTTCAATGAAGACATGATAAGTGTCCTGTTTCAGTTCTTTGATCCTAAACACCATTGCTTCACATTCCCCGACTACCAGCTGGTTCCAACCATGGAAGAGTTCTCTAAACTTCTAGGTATACCTGTTCTTGATCAGAAACCATTCACAGGCTTGGAGAAGGAGCCTAAACCTGAGGTTATTGCTGCAACTCTACATCTGAAGCAGGCTGACATTGTTCTAGAAACGAGAAGCGGAGTTAAGGGTATTCTTGCTAAGGTGTTGATAGAGAAGGCTCAAATGTTCTTGAAGGCTATGAGTTATGATGCTTTTGAGGATATCTTAGCCTTGCTGATTTATGGCTTAGTGTTGTTCCACAATCCAGATCAGTTCATAGATGTTCATGCCATCAACATATTCCTGAGTCACAATCCAGTGCCTACATTGCTTGGAGACATCCTACATTCTCTTCATACTCGTACTACAAGGGCAAGAGGAACTTTGATGTGTTGCATACCTTTGCTATCTAGGTGGTTTATTTCTCACCTTCCTCGCTCAGTAATGAAGAATGAGCAAGGGTTCAGATGGTCCAAAAGGATCATGTCACTCTCGCATTCAGATATCCATTGGTGCTCCAGATCTATGGAGAATGTCACTATCATTGATCGTTGTGGGGAGTTCCCTAATGTGCCACTTCTGGGCATAAGAGGAGGAATCACCTACAACCCCTCTCTAGCTTTACGACAGTTTGGTTACGCTCGGAGTGATGGTCCACATGACATGTTGGTTCAGGGCATTGTGTTTGACTACGACAACGATCTTCAAGGTTACCGTCAGAGGTTCATACGAGCATGGGGAAAAGTGAACAAGGTTGATAGCAAGACTCTGGAGCCTAAGTACACTATTCCTATGGAAGCTTATCTCAGATGGGTGCGATCTCGTGCTCAGACTCTCATGATGCCATATCCTGCTATCCTGCCAGTTACCATGGAACCTGTTGCTGAAGGAGATACTGCTTATACCATCCTTCACCCAGACATGCCTACTGACATGGAAGACTTGCAGAGATCTTGGATCCAACTGAAGGAGCAAAGGGATACTTTCGAGGCTCATTACAAAGCAAGCCAATAAAGAATCCTGGAACTAACAAAGCAACTTCACGAGGAACGGAATCTCAACTCATACCTCAACACAAAGAGGAAACGTCCATGGGAGACTTAAAACCCCATCTCTTGTATTTATTTCATTTCATTTTTTGTAAGCCCAAGAGGCAAAACAAATTTATTACTAATAAAGGTTTACCTTCTTGTTTGTTTAAGCAAATTTAAATCCTGAGGTCCTTGAAAACATTGCATACGCATTTACATTCCATATCATTGCATCACAGGTTTCTTGTGCACAGGTTTCTCACCTTCTCGCTGTTTATTTCAGTAATGGCTCTTGAACAAACAGTTAAGGATCTCCAGGCACAAAATGCACAGTTCCAAGAGCTGATCCTGAACTTGTCCAAGGGGCAGGATGAATTGAAAACACTGCTGGCCAAGAAGACTAAGAAGACCAGAAGGTCAGGTGGCCTGATCAACATGGGAAGAAGGTTCAGAGGTCCTGTTAAGACCAAAGAACAAGTTGAAGAATATGAGTCTGAAGAGTCTGAGAAAGAGGGAGGCAGTCTCCACAACACAATGGGGGATTCTGATTCTGAGGCTAATTACTACCATGATCCTAATGAAGACAAATTCAAGATGCTGGTGGATAGAATGGATGCTATGGAGTTGCAGAAGTCTTCTGGGCTGGATTTTGAAGATTTGAGTCTGATATCTGGGGTAGTTATACCCATTGGTTTCAAGGTTCCTACTTTTGTTGTTTTTGATGGGGTCTCTTGTCCCAAGCTGCATCTGAGGTCTTATGTCAGGAGAATCCAACCTCATACTGCTGATAAAAAGTTGTGGATCCATTTCTTCCAAGAGAGCTTATCTGGAGCTCAGTTGGAGTGGTATTATCAGTTGGAGAGTGTCAACATCCGGGATTGGAATGATCTTGCTGAAGCCTTCTATAAGCAGTATCAATACAATGCTGATTTAGCCCCCACTCGCATGCAACTGCAAAGCATGTCTATGGGTGCCAAAGAAAGTTTTAAGGAGTATGCTCAGAAGTGGAGAGATTTAGCTGGAAGAGTACAACCCCCTCTGACTGACAGGGAGTTAGTTGATATGTTCATGTGTACGCTGAATGGTCCATTTTACAGTCATCTCATTGGAAGCTCATCATCTGGTTTCACTGAGTTGATAATGACAGGAGAGCGTGTAGAAAGTGGTATCAAGAGTGGCAAAATTCAAGTGGGTACTTCTTCATCAGGTGCTGCAAAGAAGCCTCCCAATGGGAAGAAAGAATCCAATGCTGTTTATGGTCAACCTGATCGTAATAGAAGGCATCAGTCTGTGAGTGCAGTTCATATTTCAAATCCAACTCCTGCAACAACAGAGCAGCCACAGGGCAACCAACAGAGGGCTAGAAGGCAATTCACTAAGATCAACATGTCAATGGCTCAGGCATTGCAACACTTGTTGAAGGCTGAACTTATCACTCTGAAAGAGGCTCCTCAGAATCCTAACGTTACCTCTCCCAGGTACAATCCCAATGCACGATGTGCATATCATTCAAACTGTCAGGGACATGATACTAATAGCTTCTGGGTCTTGAAGAACAAAATTCAAGATATGATTGAAGCTGGAGAAATTGAGTTTGACCCTCCGGGTACTCCAAATGTGATCACTGCTCCCATGCCAAATCATGAGAAGACTGTCAATGCAATTGATGAAGATTTACATATCCATTCAGTTGCGGAGTTGACCACACCATTGTCTGTTATCAAGAAGAAGCTAGTACAAGTTGGGTTCTTTCCAGGTTGTCGTGAAGATTGTTTGTATTGTACCTATAAGCCGGATAGTTGCTGGAGATTGAGAGATGGAATTCAACGTCTCATGGATAAATATACCATAGTGTTTGAGAGGACTCCATCGTCTGTAGAGAATATGGTAGATCATATTACTAAAGGTAGGAAGACTGAAGAGGTTGACATGGTTGATAAAGTGCCGGTAAGGATCACTTCCAAAGGACCTGTTAAAATCACTCATAAGGGTCCAATTAAGATTACTGCTGAAGGCCCTGTGAAGATTGTTGCTGAAGCTAGAGTGGCTCCTATGGTCATTACTACTCCTGGTCCTATTCCGTATACGTCTGATAAAGCTGTGCCTTGGCATTATGGGTCTGATGTTTATATCCATGGTGTAAAGCAGGAACCCTTAGCTGATATGCCTGTTGATGTTGACAATATTGCTGGATCTAGTAAGATCACACGAAGCGGAAGAGTCTTCTCTCCTCCAGTTACTTCCAAGAATGCAGTTACTCCAGCTGCTACCTCCACCACTGATGCTCGGGGCAAAGGTCCTGTTATTGAACCTATACCAAATGATGTGCCAGCTGCCGATGATCTTGCTAAGCAGATGGAAGAAGTATTGAAAATCATTCGCAAGAGTGATTATGACATTGTTGATCAGTTGGGGCATACTCCCTCCAAGATTTCCATGCTGTCTTTGTTGTTATGTTCTGAGGCTCATGCCAAAGCTTTGATCAAGTTTCTGAAGACTGCTCATGTACCTAATGCAATTTCTGTTGACCAGTTTGAGAATTGTGTTGCCCACCTGACCTATGATAATGGGTTAGGTTTCTCTGATGCTGACTTGACCCCTGCCAAGAGGGATCATAACAGGGCCCTGCATATCTCAATTGAATGCAGGGGCACTACCCTGTAACATGTATTAATAGACAATGGTTCCTCTCTGAATGTGTTACCCAAAGAAGTCCTGAATAAGCTTAGTCCAGAAGATGCTGTGTTGAAACCCAGTAACATAGTGGTGAAGGCTTTTGATGGTTCGAGAAGAGTGGTGCATGGAGAATATGATCTCCCAATCAAAGTTGGTTCTCAGGTTTTCAATGCTACTTTTTATGTTATGGATATTCGTCCGTCGTATTCTTGTTTGTTGGGACGTCCCTGGATCCATGGGGCAGGTGCTGTAACCTCTACATTACATCAGAAGTTGAGATATCCGGTAGAAGGAAAGGTTGTTACTGTCTATGGAGAGGAAGAATATTTTGTCAGCCATGTGAACACCTTCAAGTATCTGGAAGTGGAAGGTGAATATGTTGAAACTCCGTGTCAGGCATTTGAGGTGGTTCCTTGGATTGTTAATGATTATGAAGCTCCTCCTGTTGTCAAGAAAGTTCCTGTGGTCACCAGAGTACCTCCAACAATGGCCTCCCTCAAAGATGCTAGAGCTATGGTGGATGAAGGTGGTTGTACTATTTGGGGTCAGCTTCCTGATATCCCATACAAGTCTGACAAGTTTGGTTTGGGTTTCACTGCAGAGTCCCAGAAGGCTGTTCGTCGTGCTCATGCTGTTCGTATCACCAATCAAGGGGTTATGAAGAATCAGATCAATGTTGTGGGTGACTATGATGAAGACTACAACTTGGATGCTTGGATTTTTCCTACTGTGGGTGCTGGACTCAACAATTGGAAAGCTGAAGATGTTATTCTGATCTCCTTTAGTCAGGTGTAAATACTATTACTGTGTTGTTACTTTTAAGTTTGTAATTTCTTGAACAATAAAACTTTCAAGCCTTGTGCCTTACCCGGGGCACAATGGTGTGCTTGTTACGGGCTGTCATTTCATTTGCATACTTCATTCAATAAAATCGGTGGACGTTTCGTTTTAGTAAATATTGTGTTCCTTGTCTTTATTTTCTTTTATTTTTGCTTTATCAGCTATGTGTTCTTACACACACCCACATCACTAAAATGCAGATCCTCATCCACTCTGGATCCTGTTGATAACAGTTCTACTATTGCCAATTATAATTTCGAGAATCCGATCTATCAAGCTTAAGACGGAAATGAGGACGATTGTGAAGTACCTGTAGAGCTTGCTAGGTTGTTAAAACAAGAAGAGAAAGCTATACAGCCACATGAAGAGCCAGTCGAAGTTGTGAATCTGGGAACTGAAGAAAACAGGAAAGAAGTCAAGATAGGGGCTGATTTAGAGGATAGTGTCAAGAGCAGACTGGTTCAAATGTTACGTGACTATGTGGAGATCTTTGCTTGGTCCTATGAAGATATGCCAGGGTTAGATACAGACATTGTGGTTCACCGTTTACCAGTAAAAGAAGATTGTCGTCCAAAGAAGCAAAAGGTTCGTCGCATGCGTCCTGAAATGTCAGAGAAAATCAAAGCAGAGGTAATGAAACAGTTTGATGCAGGGTTCTTAGCAGTGACTTCTTATCCTCAGTGGGTTGCAAATGTGGTACCAGTGCCTAAGAAAGATGGTAAGGTACGTATGTGTGTAGACTACAGGGATTTGAACAAGGCCAGCCCCAAAGATGACTTTCCACTTCCTCATATTGATGTTCTGGTAGACAACACTGCTCAGCATAAGGTATTCTCCTTTATGGATGGTTTCTCTGGTTACAATCAAATTAAGATGGCACCTGAAGATATGGAGAAGACAACATTTGTTACACAGTGGGGCACTTTTTGTTATAAGGTGATGCCATTTGGTTTGAAGAATGCAGGGGCAACATATCAGCGTGCTATGGTGGCTTTGTTTCATGATATGATTCATTATGAGATAGAAGTGTATGTGGATGATATGATAGCCAGGTCTCAGAATGAAGAACAACATCTTGATCATTTGCATAAATTGTTTGAGAGGTTGAAGAAATACAAGTTGAGACTGAACCCAAACAAGTGTACTTTTGGAGTTAGGTCTGGTAAACTCCTGGGTTTCATAGTCAGTGGAAAAGGTATTGAAGTAGATCCTGCAAAAGTGAAAGCTATACGAGAGATGCCAGCTCCCCGTACTGAGAAGGAGGTTAGAGGTTTCTTGGGACGATTGAATTACATTGCAAGATTTATTTCCCAATTAACTGCCATCTGTGAGCCAATCTTCAAGTTGTTGAAGAAAGATCAGGTGATGGAATGGAATGATGAGTGCCAGACTGCCTTTAATGAAATCAAGAGATACCTGCTAGAACCTCCAATTTTGATGCCACCAGTTGATGGAAGACCCTTGATTATGTACTTAACAGTGTTAGACAACTCAATGGGGTGTGTTTTGGGGCAACATGACGAGTCTGGTCGAAAAGAGCAAGCAATATACTACCTTAGCAAAAAGTTTACCGACTGTGAAACAAGATACTCACTGCTCGAGAAAACTTGTTGCGCTTTGGCATGGGCTGCTCGCCGACTAAGACAGTATATGTTGACTCATACTACCTTATTGATTTCAAAGATGGATCCAATCAAGTACGTATTCGAGAAACCTGCTCTCTCCGGAAGAATTGCAAGATGGCAAATGATATTGACAGAATATGATATACAGTATACTACTCAGAAGGCCATTAAAGGAAGTGTTGTGGCTGATCATTTGGCTCATCAAGCAGTGGATGATTATCAGTCAATGAGTTTTGAGTTCCCTGATGAAGATATTATGATTATTACCAAAGAACCTGGACAATATGACAGACCTGAACAAGGATCCCGATGGACCATGGTTTTTGATGGTGCTTCCAATGCACTTGGTAATGGTGTTGGTGTTGTGATTAGTTCCCCTGAAGGTTGTCATACCCCGATTACTGCCAGACTTTGTTTCTATTGTACCAATAACATGGCTGAGTATGAGGCATGTATCCTGGGTATTAAAGCTGCTATTGATATGAAGATTCAGTTCCTAGATGTGTATGGAGATTCCACCCTGGTAGTAAGTCAGATTAAAGGAGATTGGGATACCAAACATGATAACCTCATTCCTTATAGAGAGCATGTATTGTCTTTGATCCCACATTTCAAAGAGATTACCTTTGGACATATTCCACAGAGAGAGAATCAGTTGGCAGAAGCATTAGCCACCATGGCATCTATGTTTGAGATCAGCTGGGATGATGAAGCTCCCAAGATTACTATTGATAGATTTGAAAAGCCTGCATACTGCAATGAGATTGGCACTGAAGGGGCAGAGGAGAAGCCTTGGTTCTATGAAGTGAAAAGATATCTTGAAGCTCAGGAGTTCCCTGAAGGGGCATCTGTTAAAGATAGGAAGTTGCTGAGAAGGTTTTCTGCTAAGTTCTTTTTGAGTAATGAGATTTTATACAAGCGCAATCATGATTCAACTATGCTTCGTTGTGTGGATAAGAAGGAAGCAACTGAAATTATGGAAGATATGCATGATGGGACCTTTGTCACTCATTCTAGTGGTCATACTATGGCAAAGAAGATATTGAGAGCAGGTTACTATTGGTCTACCATGGAAGCTGACTGCTATCAACACTCCAGAACATGTCACAAGTGTCAAATTTATGCTGATAAAGTACATATACCTCCATCACCATTGAATGTGTTGACTGCTCCTTGGCCTTTTGCCATGTGGGGCATTGATATGATTGGTGAGATCAAACTTACTGCTTCTAATGGGCATCGTTTCATCCTGGTTGCTATTGATTACTTCACGAAGTGGGTGGAGGCAGCTTCATTTGCATCTGTTACCAAGAATGTTGTGGCTCGATTCATTAAGAATAATCTCATATGTAGGTATGGCATCCCTGAAAGGATTATTAATGACAATGGCTCTAATCTGAACAACACTATGATTACTGATCTCTGCACGCAGTTCAAGATTAAGCATCACAACTCTTCTCCGTATCGTCCAAAAATGAATAGGGCAGTTGAAGCTGCTAATAAGAACATTAAGAAGATTGTACAGAAGATGACTGTTACTTATAAGGATTGGCATGAGATGTTACCATTTGCTCTTCATGGTTATCGTACTACAATACGTACTTCAACAGGGGCAACTCCATTCTCCTTAGTCTATGGTATGGAAGCAGTTCTGCCCATTGAAGTTCAGATCCCCTCCTTAAGAATTATGAAGGATGCAGGCTTGGATGAAGATGAGTGGATTCAGACTCGACTGGACCAGATAAATTTGATTGATGAGAAGAGGTTAGCAGCAGTTTGTCATGGCCAGATGTACCAAAAACGAATGATTAAAGCTTTTAACAAGAAGGTTAAGCCAAAGGTATATCAGGCTGGTGACTTGGTAATCAAGCGTATCATATTACCACAGGGTGATCCTAGGGGCAAGTGGACTCCAACATATGAAGGACCATTTGTAGTCAAAACAGTATTTTCAGGAGGTGCCATGATACTTACTACTATGGATGGTGAAGACTTCCCGCAGCCTGTAAACGCAGACATAGTTAAAAAATACTACGCATAAAAAGAGACCCGCTAGGTTGACAGGCCTAGGCAAAAATAAGGGCATCCCGGCAAACCAAAAGGGTTTGGGCAAAAATTAGGGATATATATAAAAAGATGTACACCCGGAAAGTCGAAAACCTGAAAAGGCGGCTTGGGCAAAAAAGGGTATCCCGGTGGATTGAAAACCTGAAAGGGCAATCCAGGCAAAAGTTAGGGATTAAAGCGTATGACTATGTCTCGTTTGGATCACCCATGAAACTGCAACCAGTTGTGTTACTCACTCAATGCTCGAACAGATAAAACTCAATCCAATCGTTTCCGTCTCAACAGCAGAAGATGAGATACTTGAAGATAATGGCAATAGTAGAATTGAAGCTCAATAGGATTATTTCCCACATAGCTGATTCTCCTTGTTTTGTAAAATTTTATGACAAAATCCTCTTACTAGGGTTTATGTCTCCTTGTACAAACTTACCCATGGATGGGTCACTTTTTGATATAAATAAAATTCCATTTTTGAATCCAGATTTACTTTTACCCTATTTACATAAGCGAAACGTCCATTGGTTGTGTTTGAATGTATGTATGCTTTTGAATATGATTGATGTTTACCAGAAATGCATGAAAATGCAGTAATAGTATTTACTAAGGACGAACGAGGGAAGGATTCCAACGAAGCTTCACCAGGTTCACTCTTACAAGACAGTTACAAATCCCCAGTAGGGCAAGTCCATCTTCATGAAGTACTTCAAGTCACATCTCCCCTGGAATTTATATCCATCTCTTTTATCCTCATACGGATAATCGGGAATTTACTCTTCCAATAGGAGTACGACGAACGAAGACGGGAGGTTATGTATACCTTGATATCCCCAGCAGACGAAAGGTTATGTATACCCTACTATCAAACGAAGACGGGAGGTTATGTATAATATAGTATCAAGCAAGACGGGAACAAGTTCCTTATATTCTTCAGCAACGAATCGAGATTTATTTTCCCTGGCCAGCAGTTGTTATACGAAGATATCCAGACGCTTCAGGCAACATCATGTCATACATACATCATTTACATCATAACATACATATACATAAATACATAATACATTACTTAAGTGCATCATATCATACATGCATACATAATGCATAAACTAATATTACCATACAGGATGCTACCTTGTTTTCAGATTAATTCTCCAGCAGATAAATTTCATCAACAAATTGTGACTATTGGGCCGTTGTTCATCTTCCCAAAAGTTATCATTTCCTCAGGACGTCGTTTATCTTCCTGAAAGCTTCTCATAGCTCAGGACTGCTTTATCCTCCTGAAAGCATATCATTACCTTGGGCCGTTGTTTATCTTCCCAAAGGTTACCACTTCCTCAGGACTGCTTTATCCTCCTGAAAGCATATTATCATTCCTTCAGAACGTTGTTTATCCTTCTGAAAGCATACTACCACCTCAGGACGTTGTTCATCCTCCTGAAAGCATATTATACCTCAGAACGTTGTTCATCTTTCTGAAAGCATATCATCACCTCAGGATGTTGTTTATCCTCCTGAAAGCATATTATCTCCTCGGGACGTTGTTTATCTTCCTGAAAGCTATCATCACTTCCTCAGGATGTTGTTTATCCTCCTGAAAGCATATCATTTCCTCAGGATGTTGTTTATCCTCCTGAAAGCATATCATTACCTTGGGCCGTTGTTTATCTTCCCAAAGGTTACCACTTCCTCAGGACTGCTTTATCCTCCTGAAAGCATATTATCATTCCTTCAGAACGTTGTTTATCCTTCTGAAAGCATACTACCACCTCAGGACGTTGTTCATCCTCCTGAAAGCATATTATACCTCAGAACGTTGTTCATCTTTCTGAAAGCATATCATCACCTCAGGATGTTGTTTATCCTCCTGAAAGCATATTATCTCCTCGGGACGTTGTTTATCTTCCTGAAAGCTATCATCACTTCCTCAGGATGTTGTTTATCCTCCTGAAAGCATATCAATCCCTCAAGACGTTGTTTATCCTCCTGAAAGCATATCATTTCCTCAGGATGTTGTTTATCCTCCTGAAAGCTATTACCATTACCTCAGGAAGTTGCTTATCTTCCTGAAAGCTATCATTATACCTTCATATTTTGGATTGCTTTATCCTCCAAAAAGAAGTATATCTGAAGAACTATTCTCCAAGTGGCATCTTTAAGCCCACTCAAGCATATACAAATAGTCATCAGTATCACTCTACGCACCGGTGAGTGCAAATTTTTGGGCTTTTGTGTTCAATCCCCTTCAACCTTCCAGGTCACGACTGGCAAATATACCAATCTAACCCCTCAGGTTTCAGAAAATTGAACAGGGGCAGCTGTTGCACCCCAAAATTTGCCCTCACAATACAAGACTTTGTGTGCTAAGAAGGTTCACAAGGTTCACAAGACCTTTCATGAGGTTCATGAAGTTTACAAAACACTTTATGAGTTTCACAAGGTTCACAAGATTCACAATACTTACAAGACCTTTCATGAGGTTCATGAAGTTTACAAAACACTTTATGAGGTTCACAAGGTTCACAAGATTCACAATACTTATAAGACCTTTAATGAGGTTCATGAAGTCTACAAGATACTTTATGAGGTTCACAAGGTTCACAAGACCTCCCATGAGGTTCACAAGGTTCACAAGACATTTTATGATGGTTCACAAGGTTCACAAAGTTCACAAATAGTCAGAAGAGTTGACAATTCCCTCAGACAATGCACCTCCTAAGCAGTGCATCCAAAACTAGGGTTTTGACTTTAATCAGGCTAAATGAATTTACAAGACTTCAAGTGAGCTTCATAGCACCTTATATGTGTGTAAGAACCCCCATGACAAGTTTCAAGACTTTTCTCAAAGGTTTGCTCAGTCAGATGATCAGATAAGTCAAAATCAGTCAAAGCAGTTAAAAAGTCAAACTGAGGTCAACTGTGGTCAAACCAAAGTCAAACTTCATGATTTTTTGCCAACATCAAGTATATGGAGTAAAATTCATCATTTGATCAATGGTTGATCATGATTCATCAAGGAGATTTCAGATCATCAAAAATCAAGAGTTTCTAAATTAGGGTTTCCTCAGTAAAAGTCAACTGAACTTTGACCAGCCATAACTTTCACATGCTTCATCACCAATTTTCCATCCAAAGCTCATTTTGAAGGAAATTGAATTCTCTACAACTTTGTGTCTCACAAGCCAATCCCAAAAATGCTTCATTTGGAAGGTATGAGCTAAGACATTATAGGTCCTTTTGAAAGTCAACAAAAAGTCAACAACTTCAAAAGGGCATAACTTGAGAATGGTAAATGATATGGACATGAAACCAGTGGGGTTGGGTAGAGGACTCTTCAAGATTTCCAAAATGTCCAAGAACACCCTCATAACATTAAAATTGAAGGATGTGTGCCCTTGAAAAGTTGGGAAATTTTAGGGAAGTTTATGAAGCAAATGGAGGTTTAAAACCAAATTTTGCTAAGTGGGCTGAACTTTTAATGACCCAAAGCAATCCATGACATCATGCACGAAAATTCTTTGATATTTTCATAATTTTTATTTTATTTAATTAATTTATTATGATTTTTTATACTAAAAATCATTTTAAATTTAAATAAAATATTAAATGTGAAGATTTAAAATTATTTTTGATTCTAGAAGGTCATGAATTCAATATGGATTAAATTGATACAAAGATAATGTTGATTGGCTTGAAATAGAAAGTGTTTATGCAAAAATATTTGAATTTCAAAGCTTATCTTTCTCAATCTTTTTGGATCAAATCTTTCACACAAACATCAAGTTTTCTGACCTAAATTCATCACATTATAAGTACATAACTTAAACCTAATCATAGAACACGAAAATCCTGCCTCAAGAGTAAGTTCCAAATCTCAAAAAAATTCTTCAAAAGTGAACTTTCGGTTTTGATCTTAGAGAAGGTAAAAAGGTATTTTATGGACATAGACATGATCCCTGGACCTCCTTGATGCTATTTGCACTCTCATAAGCATCCATAGCTTCATAAATTGGATAACCCGAATGCATTTTCTTCTTCTTTTTTTTTATTTTCGATTACATTCATTTATCCATTACCAATTGATTTTGTGCCTCTAACTTTGTTTGTCATCATGTATAGAAGGTTTCTGGGCGAAAACATTGAAGAAACCGTGACTAAACCTTGAGATGCCATAGTTAGGGTTTGGCCCAAGCTTTTAGGGTTTCTTAATTAAGAACATATAAATTAATTTTGATGCCATAATTGAATTGTACAGGTCACAAGGAGTTTAAAAATGTCTTTAATTTGATGAAATCGCACTGTTTGTGTATGGTTTGAAAAACACAGGTTTTGAGCGCAGGAAAAGTCGTAGGAAATTTCCCAGGAAATTTCGCAGGAAATCCTACGAATTCAAGGAAGAAGACGAATTGGGCTGCGCGCGAATTTCAAATTCAAAATTTTGTTTTAAAATATTATGTATTGTTTCTGTTTTTATTTCACAAGCGTTGTGCTTGTCCCAGTGGTGAGGTGTGCGCGTGTGATGCTTATAGGCCTGGGTTCGAATCCTGGCTTCCACAAATTTTTATTATTTTTCAGTTTATTCATTAGATATAATATATTATGTATTGTAGTCACCACATTAACAGGTGCGCTCTCCCAGCTGGATTGGTTAAGGTGTTTGTGTGATGTTTGAAGGTCCTGGGTTCGATTCCCCCCAGGCCTTTTTTGTGCTGTTTATTTTTCATGATATTTTCAGGATTATACAACAAAAGCCAATGGACTCCCTCCTTTGTTACCTGCGCGCAGGCTAGCCCAGTGGATGGAAGCTTTTTCCAGGTATTGGAAGGTCCTGGGTTCAAAACCAGGCCTCCCCTTTTTTCTTTCTCTCTTTTATTTTTCTGTTTTAATTAATATTATTATTTGTTTTCTTAATTAAAATTAGTGGATAATTAAATTATAAACCTAATCTTTTTTAATTCTAAAATTTTCATAAACCCTAATTCATCTTTATTAATTCTAATAACCTTTTTTTTTATTATCATATAAATGTTAGTTTATTTTATTATATAATTTAAAAATAGTTCTTATTTGTAAATAATTAAGTTAACCCTAATTTTATTTTTCATAATCCAAAATTTTTTTTATTTAAAATTTAATCTTATTATAATCTTTAACTTATTATTTATAAACCTTCATCATATGTATATATTATACAATTTGTTTATAATTTAAATCTTATATATAAATATGCTTAATATTAAAATTTTGTTAATTATAATTAAATTCCATAAATTGTTTATAATTTAATTTTGCATGTAAATAATTTTTACTATATGTTTAAAAATTGATAACTTAATTTTTGTAATTTATAATTTATTTTCATAATATGTTCATAATTAATTTAATTTTATAATTTACATATAACTTAACACTTTATAATAATTAGTATAAATGTTTATATTTTAATATTAAATAATAATTGTTTATAAAAATTGAATTTTTAGTTATTATAATATTCTTGCTTATTTCATTATTATTATTATTAATTATGTTTATATGATATTTTATTATTACTAACCCCATTGTGATTATTTTTATTATTTCACTAACCCAATTATAATTAATTATTTATTTTGCTTATTATATTTAATTTTGTTTCATTATTATTATGTAATTGTTCCTTGGTGTAATATTTAATAGTAATGTTTAAATTATTTATTTTATGCTATGGTTAGTAAATAGGGAGTGTAACATGTATGTTTATTTAAAATTAATTTAGATCACTTAATTTAAAAGATAAATATTAAAAATTGTACACTCACACACGTAAGTCGATCTTTGATCGCCATCTCACTTCCTTAGGGATACCTCTCATTGTTGCTCAATCAAAAGGTCAAGTAGGGTGTATAAAGCAAAGTCCCTCAAAAGAAAATCATCTAGTCCCTTAACAAATAAAAGATCAAGTCCCTTTCGAATAAAGATGATAGTCCCTCCAAAATTGCTTATACACCCCACAGTTGCCTACATAAACAGATGTCCCTTTACTTGTCCCTCACATCCAAGGTAATGACTATCTATTCCTTAATAATAGGGATAGTCTTACCATTTAAAGGATTCAATAACAGAAAAGACTTAAACTTAGGGTAGGTTCCTCATAGTTACTTGCTCACTCTTCAAAACTTTTCAAACACTTCACAATTTCAAACAAAATTTTTCAAAACAAAGGTTTATACGCATCCATACATGGGTCATTATAAACACTTAAGAAAATTTCTATTCACACACTTCACATTTTCAAAAAAACATTTTAAAGTGAGCTAAGTAACCAAGAGCCCATGGATAACCATGGATGTAAATGGTGCTAACACCTTCCCTTTACATAACTTACCCTCCGGACCCAAAAATCTTTTAAAAGGTCTTTCATGTTCTTTTATGCCTTTCCTTTGGATAAAATAAAAGTCGGTGGCGACTCTTGCTATCCGCAACATAACTAAAAGTCAGTTCTCCCACCGTGTTACAATGACTTGTCTGAAATTTCTGCCATTTTTGTACCTTGCTTCGAATCTTGTTAATGGTTAGGAATAAATTGTTTTTGAGGTCAGGGATGAGTTTAGGGAGGTGAGAGGAAGTGATCTGGAGCTTTAGAGCTCCAAAAATGACCTAGGGAGTGAGTTTGAAATTTTCAGGGAGAGATGTCGCCGGAGAAGACGACCGGAGCTCTTCTCCGGTGACCTGAATGTGATTAGGGCTTAATCTGTGATTAGGGCAAAGTTTGAATCTAGACCATGGATCTAGTTGACTAGGTTTGACTCTCGCGTGTTTGAATGGCCTGGATCATTTCATTAAGCCCTAATCCTAATTAATTAGATTAATTAATCAGATTTAATTTTATCCAGCCAGTTCAAATGTGGGTCATCCAGATGCGCGCGGGTCAATTCCCTCCTTTTCTCTTTGAATCTCAGCCAGTGGATGTGCATACTTCTCATTAATTCATTTTTATTTTCATTTTATTTGATTTATCTTTTACGAATTATTTAAAATAGCAAAACATCTTTACAAATTCTGAAAAATTTTGTCAAACATTTTATTAATTTTCAGAACCCAAAAATATTTTTATTTTTATTTTTTGCATTAAAAATTTTTTTTAAATCATTTAAATGTTTATTTTTAATTAGTTAATGAAAATTAATTAATTAAAAATACATTTAGGTATTTAAAAATCATAAAAAAATTTACATTGCATCTTAAAACATTTAGAAACATTATCAAACTCTCAAAACAAATTTCTTTTTTGTTCTTGATGCATTTTGACAATTTTTGTTGGAATTAATTTCATTTTAAGGCAATATTTTGGTTCAAACTTGGAAAAATCCATTCTGCCTAACCTTTGAGAGTTTGATGTTGGTTATTCTTGCATTGCATCCTTCATGGCATGTAGTTTATAGGGTAAATTTGGTTTGAATTGATCTCCCATTTTCAATTTGTTTTGCATTTTTCATGATGAGGTACCTTAAAACCCTAGCCAACTTGAGAAATTCGTAGCTCCCATTAGGTTAAGAGTTGGGTCCCCTCCTTTGGGCAGTAAACTTGTGTAGGTTTAGGGTTCCTTTGATCCCATTTTCAATTTTTTGTCATATCATTTGCTTCTGGTTTTGGATTTTTGTGATGCATGTTGTATGTAAACCCTAATTTGTGCTTTCCTTTGCATCCATCTCTCATTTGCTTGCATTCAATGACTTGCCATGACATTTTGTGCATCCACATGATTCATAATACATCTTAGGACATATTAGGATCATGTTTGACCATTGCATCTTTCATTTGCCATGTTATATGTTCATTTCATTTCATAAACATTCATGAATCTTTATGGTTCAAAGCATGCCTCATTTGCATCCTTATGCTTGTTTGACCACTCTCAACTCTTGACATGTATTTGCATCTTCTCTTAGCATCATTAACATCATGTTTATGCTTCTGACTTTGGTTTGCATCATGACATTTCATCTCATTTGCATTGCTTCTCATTTCTTTTGCTAACTTTTCAGGTGGTAAGTTGTTTTGGGAAGTGAATTTGCCTTCACTTCTCATAATCTCTCTTCATCTCTTTTATGCATCATTGCTGCATTTTATCTTGTGTATTTGAGTGAGCTTGCTAATTCATGCTCTTTCCCACTTTCTTTCTTCAAGCAACTTGTCTTCGTAAGTGAAGCAAGTTGTCTTGCTTCTCTCTGCTTCTTGCTCCTTTCATCTGTTTCTTTCCTGGTGGCTTCTCTGAAGATCTCTTGCAAGCTTCATAAACCCTAGGAACAACCAAGCATGATAACAATTAGGGTTTGATTAGTCCCCCATTTAGCTTTTACCTTTGTGTCTTCTTTGAGTCTCATCTTCTCACCTTATAATCAGGACTAAACCCTAAAGGTTTTAAGGCTTTGTGATTAAGCTTATGCCTGCATCCTTCTATTAGGATGGAGTGTATAATTTTAATCCTAAGTGTTAAACCCTTAATGTGTTTAAATCCTTTAATCAATCCATCTAATAATCATCAAGACATCAAACTTGTAACTTGGGCCTTGCATTAGGGTTCTAATTCTTCCTTAATTGGTTAAGAAGGACTAACCCTAGTGTTAATGGACAAGTCCCCCTCAAGTTGTCTTACAAACCATAAAATTAACTTCTTCATCTTATCATTAACTAAAATCCATTTAATAAAGGCTTTATTTTTTCATGAGGTTAATCCCTAATCATGGATTAAGTTGAGGTATCTTCCTCAGCTTAAATGCTCTCATCTATTATCCTTCTATTAGGATGGTGTAATGGGTCCATTAAATCCTTGATTATGGCTTAAACTCATTACTTAACACTAAACAAAAACAACCAAAAACATCTAAGTAATCACAAGTAGGTTAATGATCTTAATCCTACATCATGGTGTTTAAGTGTGAGGTGCTTACTTCATACTTAAGGTATTCTCATTACCCCTAATCAGAGGGAGGATGTGATGAGTTTACTAACCCCTTGGTTCAGGCTTAAGCTCATTAACTTATGACAAACACAAAAAGAAATAAAAGATTGAAATCATCAAAAACAAACAATAATCGTCTCCTCCGGGATTCTTTTCTCATCATCTTCACTCACAAACGAGAACTTGCTTCTTCCGTCTAATGCAAGACAGTTTGCACCTGAGCCAGACAGGTCATACACTTGAGCATAGACAAGCAAGCAGTTCACAAGTCAATTTATCTTTCAGTCTCTTTGAGTCGAACTACGGTGTTCTGAATTCCTCATTGCACGAGAGGATACGTAGGCATAACTTAAAAGTTATCGAACAAAAGTCTCTGTATATCCCCCCTCTTCCAGCATTATTCTTTAAGCCTCATAGTCTTGAGCATTTCACTCCTGTTCTTACACTGACACTTCTCTTATACACTTCACTTTTCTTTTACACTGACACTTGCATTCTTTTCCAGCTTTGATACACAAATTGCACTGACACTACCCCTTTAAAACACAAATCTTTTAAGCGTGGATCCCGTCGAGTACGACGGACAATCTGGGTGCTAATACCTTCCCAGGTTGTAACCAACCCCCTTTCTCAGTCTCTCTGGTTCGCAACCGTCTTATCCATACCTTTTCTTAGGTCTATGCAGCATTACCTTTCCACCGGGATAAAAATGCCTAGCTGGCGACTCTTGTCTTCTGAGTTCACCCTTGTGTGTTCTCTTCTCTTTCGCCGACCGTTCGCGTCTGTACCCCTTCTGACCAGGTGTCATTTTGGTGGGAGCGACACAAATCCGCTAAGGTCTTCAATCCATAATAACTCAAGCAAAGGGTAAGATCCTAAAATCTAAGTCCAAAACTCCAAGTCCAATGCTAAGGATGATGGCCATAGTCCAAAATTAAAGTCACAAGTCTTTTAGAAGTTTAATCCTTTATTAATATTTTTGTGTCCAAATGGACAAAAGGAAAATCAACATAACAAAAAAATAAGAGCAAATAATAAACATTATAATGGATGAATAAAGCATAGTAAAGCAAAATAAAATAAAAGCAAATAAAAGTGCAAGAATTTAAATGTTAGTAGCAAAAGAAATTAAAGTGCAAGAATCTAAAATATTAATAGTAATAATAGTATAATAATATTTACAAAATAAGAGTATGGTGAACTTAATCAACCACAACCAAAAGAGTAACCAAAATCGAAAGGCAACCGGATCTGCTTAGCATCTTACACTATAGCGATTAATCAAGGCAAACCGAACTGAATTCAATGAAATTTGAAAGGCGATTGGGAGACTCAAAGCACCTACGCATCAAACATTCATAAGTCTTGATTCTTAATGCAATATGATTAACCACTTTGGGATTACGCGATCAAGAAGAGATCCGGTCCACGAAAGTGCAAGTACCCAATTAGATTTTTATTTCGAAGTCGGGACACATTTAGGTCTATGTTAAGCAATCGCCGAGTAATTTACGAAGTAATTACCCTACAAATGAGGTCGGCCACCACCGATTAAGGTGCATAAAGTTAGTGCTAATGCATGTGAGATAAACGATATGTAAATCGCTATCCGGACGCAATACCGCACAAAATTAAAGGTGAATACCAAATTGAGCCGCTCTTATGGTATTTTTCCATCCTTAAGTTCAATCATTCATCTCGGTGGATTCAAGCATGAAAATGTATCACTAATGCAATGTACCTTAAATGAATTGAATGATCCACTTAAAGGTAGTTTTAAATTAATGAACATTAACCACTCTAATCTACACCCAAAGTTCATTGAAATTAAAGAGAAATTACTCCCAAAAGTGCTTCCCAAGGTAAAAATAAAAAGGAGGAAGAAGAAGAAGAAAGAGGAACCAAAAAAGGGGTTGAAACAAGCCAAAAACACCATTCTGACTTGCGTTAACCGGTTAATCAATTGGTTAACCGGTTAATGCAAGCAAAATCTGCGCAGCTTTAAAACTGGTTAACCGGTTAATGCTATACCAGAAGTTGAAAAAAGCAGAAAATTCAGCATGATCCATTTTGAATCCTTTTCTCAAACATTTGATGATCATGATCTGAATTTGCACGAATTTTAAAACCAAAATACAGTGGAATCCCTGCAATCAAACAATAAATAAAAATCCAAAGGATCTAGAAACAAAGGCACCAAAGATCTGCATCTTGAATGTTGATGGTGAATATGGGTTTATGGAGAAAGATGAATTACCAAAAGCTCTTCTTCAAATTGGACCAAAATAAGCTTAGATCTACTGAAATTGATGAACAAAAGAAGGAAAAGATGAAGGTTTAGCTCAAGTTAGTTAAGAATTCAATGTGAATTCTTGATGACTTCAAAAGAAAGAAAGTGAGCTTTTGAGAATTTTGGTGTTGGGGGAGTATTTTGCAAGAGGTTTTATGGCTATCAAAAGCTTGTGGAATGAATGAAATTGTGGTCCTATATAAAGGCCTTAGGTATGGAAATTTGGTGGAATGGAGCTTTCTTTGGTAATTCAAATTAGGTTTGGTAATTGAAAATTTGGTGGGAAATGGAAAAGAGTGGTGATTAGTGAGGGTTTATGGTAGGAAATGATCAAAGTGATGTAGAGAAATCAGAAACCAATGGATCCAGAGATATTCCAATTAAATCAATGATCTAAGGGTGCTGAATTTGAATAAAAAATTTAAATTTTGCACTGGTTAACCGGTTAACCGGTTAACCAAGCCAAAATTTGAGTATTTTATTCAAATGAGGTTGCTTGGTTGTCGTGGCCCGATTCTTTCTTGTACGTCGAAGAAGGCATGGAAATAAACACATGAACCTTGGAACTCCTTTGAATGAATAAATTAACTTGGGAAATCCTTGATCTGTTAATTTTGAATTAATTGCGGATCAACCTCGACTTTTGTCTGTGAAATTTCGCTCGAGCGGCAGGACAACCATTTTTGGTATTTTCAATGGTTCCTCCTCCTGAAAAAAAAAAGTTAATGAAAGAAACAAAAATATTTTTTTTTTGGATTTTGATTAATGGTTAGTAAACATAAACAAAATGAAAGCAAATAATAATAATAAAAACGGTGATCCCCTGAGAGGCATAAACCTGCACCTGAGAATGATAAATGAACCAGTGTGCGATCTTGTTTGTATGCAAGATGTAGATGAGATGCGAAAAATATTAGGGTCAAAAATTAGGGTATGACACTTACCATGTTGGTGGAGATGACAACCTACATAATACCTCTTGAATGAGGCATCTCAACCAGTTACGGTAAACCTGCTCAACCTTTAATATAACTCAATTAAAAAAATAGGTAAAAATAATTTGGAAGGTTAGTATGCACATAGGACACACACACACACACACATTCAGTTTGGGTACTTTTCACACAACCACTAAAATTATAACTATCATATTACCAGATGAAAGTAAATAAACAAACAAACCAATTGAAAGCAATGATGATGGTTAGATTTTAAGTTCTAATTGGTCAATTTTTCAATTCATGTTGCATTACAACAAATTTTTGTTTTTAATATTCTTATTATTTACTCCCTTTGTCCTAAATTAAAAGTTACTTTGTCAAAAAAAAATGTTATGGACTGGACTAGCAGGTGCCCTACAGCTAATTAAGGCCCAATCCAGTCCAGCATTGGGCAAAAGCCCAACGAGCAATCAAAGACCTTGTGACTATCGAGAAATAGAGTTTTTGGAATTATAGTCGTTGGGGACTCCCCCCCCCCCCCCACGCACTTGGCAGTTACCACGCGACCAACTATTCCTCTGAAACTCATGGATATATTTAGACCAGGTCGTGGACCATGCGCCCACTTATTTCAGCCATATGCCCTTATAAATACCCTCCCCTTTGGAGGGCAAGATATTCAATTCTAATCACTCTCATACTTTACTAACGCTTTAGCCTTCTTTCACACCGAAACTTACTTGAGTATCGGAGTACCTTGCAGGTACACCATCCTTTCTCCTACAATTGTTGTTGCTGCCAGGATGGAAATCCAGGGAGCGACAGGTCGAAACCATTTTCGTGGTAGAGGACGTGGACAAGGTCATATGAATAATTATAGATCTCCCATATATGACCAAAATAATTGGAATTTCCAAGGAAAGTGTAAGTATATCCAAGAAGGTCCCTCAAGAAATTATGAGAATGTATGCTACAAATGCATAAAGAAAGGTCATTAGTCTAAGGTGTGTAGAACACCAGAACATTTGTGTAAAAGACAAATGAATTATGTAGAAGAAAAGGTAAAAGAAGTGAATTTTAATGAGATTGAACCTAGAAATGATAATACCTATTTTGAGACTGCTAATTTTGTTAAAGGAACAATGGATTAAGTAACTATTTGAATAATGTGTGATATGCTTGTATTAACTTTATATTTAGAATATGTATTAACTCAAGAATATGTATGTTATGTTTGCATGAAATAAAATATTAAATATGTTGTTGACTTACTCTCTATTTACTCATATTTTTATTTTAAGAAGGTTAGACATGAAACGTGTCAAAGACATTTGTATTCCGGATAGTGGGACTACCCATATAATCCTCAAAAGTAAGAAATATTTTATTGAAATAAATCCTACTAAAGGTGTAATAAATACAATCTCAGGTCCTGTATATTTGATTGAAGGAACATGTAATGTTATGTTCATATTACCAAATGGGACAAAGTTTGTCATTAATAATGCTTTATACTCTCCAAAATCAAAGAGAAATTTGTTGAGTTTTAATGACATATATCATTAAGGATATGATACTAAAACTGTAACTGAAGGTAACATGAAATGCATTAATATCACTGCTAATGTTTTGGGAAAGAATAAATTTTTAGAAAAACTACCAAAATTGCCTTCTGGATTACATTATACTTATATACATGCAATTGAATGTAATATGATAGTAAAAGAAGATCCCAAAATGGTGACATTATGGCATGATCGTTTAGGTCACCCTGGTTCAATAATGATGTGTAAAATAGTTGAAAGTACACATGGTCATCCATTGAAAGGTTTAAAACTTATAAAAGGAGATAAACCGTGTGAAGGTTGCTCTCTTGGAAAACTAATAACAAAACATTCACCAGACAAAATTCAGACAGAATTACCGGAATTTCTTGAAAGAATTCAAGAAGATATATGTGGACATACACATCCACCATCAGGACCATTCAGGTATTTTATGGTATTGATTGATGCATCGAGTAAATGGTCATATGTATGCTTACTGTCAAGTCGTGATATGGCATTTATAAAATTTCTTGCACAAATAATTAAACTTAGAGCTCAATTTCCTGATTATACTATAAAGAAAATTAGACTTGACAATGCCGGTGAATTTACATCTGAATCATTTAATAATTATTGCTTGTCAATTGGAATTAATGTTGAACACCTTGTTCCTCATGTGCATACATAAAATGGTTTAGCGAAGTCATTAATCAAACATTTTCAATACATTGCTAGACCATTAATAATGAGAACTAAACTACCAATTATTGTTTGGGGTCATGCAATTTTAAATGCTGAAACACTCATACGTTTAAGGTCAAGTGCTGACCATAAACATACCCCTTATCAACTTGCAATTGGTAAAGAACCTAATATTTCACATTTAAAGATTTTTGGTTGTGCAGTATATGTCCCAATAGTTCCACCACAAAAAACTAAAATGGGACCTTAAAGGAGATTGAGAATATACGTCGGGTATGAATCACCATCTATTATTATATATCTTGAATCTTTAACAGGTTATGTTTTTCAGACAAGATTTGTTGATTGTCATTTTGACGAAACAAAATTTCCAACATTAGGGGGGAGAAAACAAACAATTAGAAAATGAAATATCATGGTATGTACCACATTTATTACATTTGGACCCATATAATAAATCATGGGAAGAAAATGTAAAGAAAATTGTGTAGTTACAAAATTTAGCAAATCAGTTGCCAGATTCATTTACTGATTTGAAAAGAGTCACAAAATCACATGTACAAACTGTAAATACTTAAAGCATGGCCGACCTATGAGATTTCGAAAATAAATGATGTAGAAAGTACATCAAAGGCACACTTAAAGCGTGGCCGACCTATGGGATCCAAAGACAAAAATCCCAGAAAAAGAAAGGAAATGGAAAAGGTGAATTTGATTGAAAGTGATCTTGAAAAGACACTAGATAACAATAAATTCACGATTAAAAAAAGTGATCTCAAAGAAGCACAAGATGATGATAACGAGATCATTGATAATGAAAATGAAAACAAGAATGATCTTGAAATATCAATTAATTATGTTGATACAGGAACTTTGTGGAACCAAAAATGTATAAATATAGATGAAATATTTTCATTCTCCATTGTATGTGAAATTATGAATGAAAATGATGATCCCGAACCAAAAACTATGAATGAATATCAAAATAGACATGATTGGAGTAATTGGAAGGATGAAATAGATACTTAATTAAATTCTCTTAAAATAGAAAAGTATTTGGCCCCATTACAGCTATACAGAAAGATATGAAACCGGTTGGGTATAAATGGGTCTTTGTAAGAAAACAAAATGAGAAAAATGAGATTGTTAAATACAAGACTTGCCTTGTTGCACAAGGTTTTTATCAAAGACCAGGAATCGATTATGAGGTAACTTATTCTCCTGTTATGGATGCCATTACTTTTCATTATTTAATTGACTTATCAGTATTTAATAAACTTGATATGTATCTTATGGATGTTGTTACTTCCTATTTGTATGAGTCACTTGATACTGATATATACATGAAAATCCCATAAGGAATTAAAATGCCTAGGACATTAAAACCTAGAGAAATGTATGCAATTAAGCTGCAAAGATCATTGTATGGATTAAAACAATCAGGGCGCATGTGGTATAATAAATTAAGTGAATATTTGCTTAAAGAAGACTATGAAAATAATTTTATTTGTCCTTGTGTTTTTATAAGAAAAACACTATCTGGTTTGGTAATAATTGATGTCTATGTTGATGATTTGAATATCATTGGAACTAATGGATAAATAAAGGAAGTAAGAGATTACTTAAAGAAAGACTTTGAAATGAAAGATTTGGAAAAAACAAAGTTTTGTCTTGGTTTACAGATTGAGTATACTAAAAATGGTATAAGGATATTGAAAAGGTTTAGCATGGAAAAAGCAAACCCTTTAAGTACACCAATCATGGGTAGAACACGTAACATTAAAAATGATTCTTTTAGACCCAAGGATGTTAATGAAGAAGATATTGACTCTGAAGTACCATGCCTCAGTGCTATTGGGGCACTCATGTATCTTGCTAACTATATAAGACCTGATATAACTTTTGCAGTTAACTTACTAGCAAGATTCAGTTCGTGTCATACTAAAAGACATTGGAAATGAATAAAGCATATATTTCGATATCTTCGAGGTACATTTAACCTTGATTTATTTTACTCTAACAATACAAAACCAGTTTTGCTTAGTTATGCAGATGCAGGATATTTGTCAGATCCACATATTGCTAAATCACAGACGGAATATATATTTACATATGGTAACACTACAATATCATGGAGATCACAAAAGCAAACACTAGTAGCAACTCCTTCAAATAATGCTGAAGTAATTACTCTTCATGAAGCAAGCAAAGAATGTAGATGGTTACGATCGGTAACTAGACATATCCAAGGAGCATCTGGTTTACCAATTGATAATAATCCAACAATTTTGTATGAAGACAATGTTGCATGTGTTACCCATATGAAAGAATGTTACATCAAAAGTGATAGAACCAAGCATATTCCTTTAAAGTTCTTTTCATTCACACAAGAACTCGAAAGAAACAAAGAAGTTAATATTCAATATATTCGTTCTAGTGATAATATGGCAGATCTCTTCACAAAGGCACTTCCTACTTCAGTTTTCAAGAAGCAAGTACAAAATATTAGAATGTGCCACCTTCGAGATCTTTAAAGAAGAACTAAATGTGTTCTAGTGGGGGAGCATCATGTTGTACTTTTTTTTTCCCTTATTAAGGTTTTTATCCCAATGGGTTTTTCCTAATAAGGTTTTTAACGAGACAATATATGTTCTCATAAGTTCCTCCTTGATAAGAATTCGATTGAGCACCTTAATAAATATTTCAAATTCAAAGGGAGAGTGTTATAATGTTATTATAATATACATATTTATCTACATACTATTATAGGTTTGAAATATCTATCTAAATATTAAGACTAATTGTTAGATTGATGCAATAATAGTATTTCAATGTATATAAATACCACATTTGTCAATATAATATTTACACTAAAACTTACTATGAAATTCATAAATTTTATCTCTTTCATCTTTTCATCACTTTGATAATTCTAACTAGTTTAATAATTTATATTAGTTTATAAATATTAATTAATATTCTAAAATCATTTTTCTCCCGCAAGTCAAAAAGTTTTTATGTTTAATGGCATATCCTGTGTGTTTATACACACTGAACATTTTTCCATTGAGAATTGTCTAAAGTTTTACACACCAGATCCCAGCTCCACCCGTTCAGCACACCAAAATCGAACTTCCCTGCGTTTTCCTATTCTCTCTGAAATCAAAAACCACTGAAAAAAGAGAACATGAAGTTCACAGACTCGCCGGTAATCGAACTTCCCGTCGCCAACGACATCCTCTCTCTCCACCAAAACAACGGCTCCATGCACGTCGGAACCTCCGTCTGGCCTTGCTCCCTCGTCCTTGTCAAATTCGTCGACCGCTGGATCCATTCCCCACCCGACAACAACCCTTACACCCACCTCCTAAACTTCCCAACCAAGCGCGCCGTCGAACTCGGCTGCGGATGCGGCGTCGCCGGTATGGGCCTTTACCTATTAGGCCTAACAGACATAGTCCTCACTGACATCTCTCCCGTGATGCCGGCACTGAAAAAGAATCTCAAAGTTAACAAACCTGTCCTCAAGAAGAATCTCAAATACTCGGTACTTTACTGGAATAATGATTCTCAGATCAACGCTCTTAATCCTCCGTTTGATTTTGTTATTGCGGCTGACGTTGTTTACATCGAGGAATCCGTTCCTTCGTTTATTTCTGCCATGGAAGCGTTGCTTGCTGAAGACGGTGTCGTTTTGCTTGGTTATCAGATTAGGTCACCTGAGGCTCATGTGCTTTTTTGGGAAATGTGTGTTCAAGTTTTTGATGTTGAGAAAGTTCCTCATGAGCATCTTCATCCTGAATATGCCTATGAGGAAGCTGATGTTTATCTATTGAGGAAGAAGAAGAAGCAATGATGATGGTATGGTTTTAAGTTCTGTTAGACAATTTTGCAATTCATGTTGCATTTACAACAAATTTGTGTTTTTATCATATTCCTGTTATTTTGTATGCAAAACTACATGTTCTAATGATCAGTGTTCTCAAATGTTAATAGTGGAAAATATTAGTGTTCGCCTATGGAATTTAAGCTCAGTGGCTGAAGGAAAAATTTTATTGGACTTTGGTAAGACCTACGATGTTGTACGAGACAAAAGGTTGGATGGTTAAGAATTAACATGAGGATAGAGTAAGCATAGCAGAAATGAGGATGTTGCATTGGATGTGTGATAAGACTAGATATGATAAGATTAGAAATAACAATATTAGAAAGAGTGTTGAAGTAGCTCCTATATTTGATGGTTTGGGCATATAGAGAAGATCTGTAGATTCTGTGGTAGTAAGAGTAGATCAGATTGTGAGAAGTGAAACAACTAGAGATAGCGAAAGACCTAGAAAAACTATAAGATAATGTATTAAGAACGATCTCGAGATTAACGATTTGGATAGAAGCATAGTCCTGAATAAAACATTATGGCGAAAGTTGCTCCATGGAGTTGATCCCACTTAATGGGATAAAGCTTGGTTGTTGTTGTTGTTGTAGCTGCTATTTGACACCACTTAGTGGGATTGTAGTGTATTGGGGAATCAGTGATTTGTTGAAATTCAACTAAGCTATTGCCGCTAGTTAACAAATATTGTAATGATTTGATTCATCAAGTGATTTATGGCATCTTCTATTTTGGAGTGAATATATGAATTCAGTTTAAAGAAAGATGTTAGCTGTGTTGTTTTAGTTTCTAATGTACAAACTTTTGGGTAAAGTTATAGCTAATTTATTATATTATTAGGGTAAACTTGTTAGCTTATATACATGATAATAATTTCTGAAACAAAGAAACATGGTTCATATTTCAGGACAGAAATTGTATGTCTTGGCTTGATTGATCTTTTGATAATAAATCAATGTAGTTAGCAGAGATGTGAATGGTGGTTTTGCTTTGATTAGTTATAGGTGCCATAATATATAAGAGACAAAAGGAAAAATGTTTGTATTAAGACTGAACTCAGACCTGCAGTGAGATGGTAACAGATCATGAGGAAAGAAATGCAGAAAAGCAAATGTTCTGAGGCAACTTGAGGTTGTCCTATCTCTCCCTAAAGGCCGAACTTATTCCAGACTCGGCTGAAACACACACCAGGCATCTACTCTCCCTACTGTTAACTCAGTGTTAGTTTCATAATGCTTAGTCGAAAACACCTCGATTTCTCTGTTTTGAATGTTTGTTTGTTCACGAGGAAAGAAATGCAGAAAAGTAAATGGTCCTAGGCAATTTGAGGTTGTCCAATCTCTCCCTAAAGTTCGAACTAATTCCAGACTCAGCTGAAACACACCAGACATCCACTCTCCCTACTGTTAATTCAGTAGTTAGTTGCAAAATGCATAGTGGAAAACACCTTGTTTTCTCTGTTTTGAATATTTGTTTGTTCACGACTGCCTGTATTGCACCGCTTTTTGTCATATGGATCTTATAATAAAGTATAGCTTCGTCCTTGTTTTCATTCTAATAAGTAGAGGTAAAGAGATTTAGTATAAATCAATGATGTCAAATAGCAGCCAGCTATAGCGCTGAAAAGTCGCAGAATTGGAACCAATTGTTGCTGTTCTGCAATACACTATTTAATTTAGTATAAAGTGCTGTCAAATAGGGCTATACTGGCGTATTACAACATCCGTAGCGTAGTGGATTTTGAACAAATTGTTATTTTCCAGATGTACAACACTGTGGTGTAGTATAGGTATTTTGTGCATCTCCATGAATAAAAATAATGTATCTATTTATTTCCTGATTATTTTCACCTTATTCTTAATTCAGAATTAAAATTCCTTTTTAGAATTATTTTATAACCAACTAGTTGGTGAAAGTTTACTTGCCTATTTCAGAGTGTTCTAATGCAAACTCTTTTTGTTTAATCTTTCTAGGGCCTTGAGAAACTTTCTGTGGAGAAATATTGTTGCTAACAGGTGTGCCTGTGTTCATGTTTGTTGACGACCATCAGAATGATTCCCAGCAAGAGGTCCATGAAAACTCAAGAGACACGTGTTTCCGCATGCTTGCTGCTGACTTGGTTTTGGGCTTTAGGATTCCTTATTATGGTTGTTGAAGAAAAGTGTTATGATACAAATTTTCATATCCAATATTTGTTAGGCCCAATAAGCAAAATAATTATAATTGAACTGAACTTAGTTTGAAGGTTTATGGCTTTGTGAAAGTCTTGTAAAAGGCATATGAAGAGGTTAATTTCAATTTTGAAAGTTTAAAGTATAATCAATGTTCAGTAATACCATCTAATATAAACATCTATGATTAAAACATATTTATGGTGACCAAACACAGACATAATTGTATTTCAATACTTGCTTAAGGTAAAAGTCATGTTTGTGTACAATTTGATAGTTAATATTTACCCAAGTATAAAGGCATCAAGCCTTTGATATGTATGTTTTAGTGTCATAGTACATAGCTTGAGAGTATAAGCTACCCTTCAAAAATTGTAAAACAAAAAAGTAAACAAAGTTACAATCAAATATATATAAATTTTTTCTTTACTTATATATCCTTTCCCTCACCTCTAATTTTCAGAAGAAGCATTTACTTTTCCCTCTTTACCCTTTTAACTACTGTTTTGTTATTAACTTATTTCTTCAATATGTAATCAAGAATCCATGCATCTCCTTCAAGGAATGAAAGAAGTACCATCATGGACAGGAAAATGAGAAATCACTTGAGCATTGCTTGATCTATGTTGTTCCCCTTGATCAAAAGATATGAATGAAGTATTATAGAATTCAACAAATCCACTGTTTTTATGATTAACTACCTCATTAACAACTTGATCGCCGATTAGTTTTTGATCGGAAAACGATGACGAGTCTTTCATCAATGAACCACATTGTCTTGGTTGTGTTTGGTAGAAAACTTTGGAAACTACCAATTCTCCTTCTTTCTCTTCTTCATTGTTTCCAAGATGGTATTGATGCATAACCCAATTTGTTTTCTCTGGCTTTCTTTGCTTTCTGTAGTTAGTGTAAAGAACAAGGATTTTCTTGTATCCTTTTAACTTGCCGATCACGTAAACCGGTCTCGTCTTACCTGTTTTGTGCCACCTTGTTTCACTTCCATCTGAATCTGTGTGCACTTTTCTTCTCTTTCTTGTTCCTGTTGTGTATGCTTTTGATGGCCTGTGAAAGAAATGTCTGATCAAGCCATCTTTGCTTACACCTACAACAAAATTAAACATGCGGCGGGTTATTGTAAGTTGCAAAGTGACCTTGCTATCAAACCCGCTGAAGTTCAGTTTTTGTCGTTTTGATTCGTAAAAAAAGGTAGAATAATAACAAATGGAAAATTGATTCCGAAGAATTGACCTGGCAACTTCTCTGGATGAGTGCAACAGATTCCATTCTCTCCTTCAAGAGTAGGGATGAACTCATCGATCAAAGGGTGAAGCATTTGAATATCAGACCTCACTTTCGCTTCCAAATGTTCGAGAATCTCTTGATCAGTAGGATCAAACTTCACTCCAGCAGGTAATCCAGGTAACTCATGAATTCCAGCACCCTAATATATTCATATCATTTGTTCATGAATCATTAAGCTAATAACATCATAAATAGTTTAACATCACCAAATAAAAAACACACTATGATAATATCCATTCATTCAGAAACTACGGAGTTATTATAAATATGAAGAATTACCTGATCATGGCATTTGATATGATGACCGCAAGTAGGACAAGTTCTGATTATGCTATCTTTGCGTCTCTCCATAAGAACACTATGATTATTCTCTTCAGGGTAACTACACTGAGTCATTTCCTTGTTATTCTCTTCTCTATCTCCCTTATTCCATTTCTGTGTACAACAGAAATGAAACAGAAACAAAAAAAGATAGACCAAGAGCGAGACACAGAGAGAGAAAGAGAGAGAGATCTAGAGAGAGATAGATTGAGTTAAGAGATGGATATTTAAAGTAGTAATATAAATAATAATAAGATGAAGAAAAGAAGAAAAAACTTGTCTCTTCTAAAGGGTTGTTCCCCTCATGCCATTTCTTGTTGAGAGGTGGAAAGGAATTAAATTCTATGTTACTTTTTTAAGTAATTATATTGAAATAATAACTTAAAATATTGTAGTTAACATTTCTTAATTCCTCTCACTAATGGAGTGAATGAGAGAGTGTGACACCTAAACATTCTAAATATAGAGACTGATATTAAAAATTAGAGACATAGAGTTAGTTGCACTGTGAGAGATAGAGAGAGAGAGAGAGAGAGAGAGAGAGAGAGAGAGAGAGAGAGAGAGAGAGAAGAATAAAAAATATAAAAGATTACTTGGTTCTCAAGTAATGTAGTTGCTTTGTATATTTGTATGAAAACTTGTTGAAGAATAAATGTAAATTTTTTGTCCTTTCTCAATGTGAGTAAAGGGTAGCTTTAATTAAGATTAAAATGTAGAATAAAACAAGTTTAAGTTGAAAAGAAATAATTAAGAACATGGATGTATAGAATAGTTGAGTGGGATTTGAGCAACCTAATGGGGAAGGAGAGAGAGAACTTAGGTCTAATGTCAATCTGGAGTGTAGATAAAGTTAAAAAATATTCATACCAGAAAACTATAAGGAGAAATTTGAATTGAAGAAAAGATTTTCAACCAACCATAACAATTTCATTCCTTCACGTGGACTTCTCATGCATAGCAAGAAACCTCTCTCTCATAATATGTAACATCAATGATAGTTGCATTGCAGCATACTATCTACTTCTATTTGGCAGAAGCAAACAGCAACTATATGTGATAATATGTATTAGACTGTAATGGATGTATCGATATTTTAAAAATCGAAACACGGTTTAATCGGTTGAATTGTTAACCGAGATTATCTGTGGTTTCGCTATTTGAACCGTTTGATCGCGGTTTCATTTCGATTGAGTAGTTTAAAGTAGTTGAACATTGAATCTACATATCTTACAGTCTAATGTCTCACATATCTTGCAGTCTGATATCTTGCCGTCTGATGTATCTGATAGACAAAATAACATATTGAAAAACAGTGTCCAAGTCAATTATTTTTGTGCTAAGATTTAATATTAGACAACATGGTCAAGATGAGACTTTGTACCATTATGAATTTAGCCTAAATTAATGTAAAAGTACTGTCCTATCCTCACATTTTTTTATGAGCTGTTATTTGCATTGACCCGTTGCTACATTTCTGTCCTAAAATATTTTTGTTTTATTTGGTTAAATCAGCTGTAAAATATATCTGATTATATAGGCGCAGATTCAATTTTTTTTTTTTTAATTAGCAATGAGATCATTCATTAAAAAAAATACGAGTGTAAGGGGTATTCGAAACTCTTACAGATAAATCAACTCAAACAATCAAATTAAAATAAAACAAAGAAGAAGTGAATCATTCATAAAAGCTACAAAGCTACAAGAAGAAAAAGAGTTATTTGCAACACGAAGCCATTCACATGCTTTAATCTTTATATTCGACTATCACTCCTCAAATATTGGAATACAACCTTTAAACATAACACCATTATAGATCAACCAAATATTCCAAATAGCCGTCAATCAAATAACAATTACTAATCTGTGCTCCTCCGAAACCTTCACCGAGTGAGACTTGAACGGAAATGAAGATAAATCATTTGTCGATAAACCTATAATTGGGCCTAGTCGAGTTACAATTGCTGCCCAAATTCTACTGCTGAAATCACATCTGCTAAACACATGTTGTTTCGATTCATCAACCTTAAAAAAGCACGCAACACTTATCTCTATTATCAAACAAAATATTTCTTCTCACCAATTGATCTCTAGTAGGAAGTTTATTGAGAATCCAACACTAGCCGAACATTAAAACATTCGATGGGGTCGGGATTTTCCACACAACAATGACAACATTCTGCACCTCTTCCAAAAGCTACAAGAAGAAAAGGAGTTATTTGCAACACGAAGCCATTCTCATGCTTTAATCTTTATATTCGACTATCACTCCTCAAATATTGGAATACAACCTTTAAAAATAACACCATTATAGATCAACCAAATATTCCAAATAGACGCCAACCAAATAACAATTACTAATCTGCGCTCTCAGAAACCTTCACCGAGTGAGACTTGAACGGAAATGAAGATAAATTATTTGTCGATAAACCTATAATTGGGCCTAGCCAAGTTACAATTGCTGTCCAAATTCTACTGCTGAAATCATATCTGTTAAACACATTTTATTTCGATTCATCGACCTTAAAAAAGCACGCAACACTTATCTCTATTATCAAACAAAATCTTTCTTCTCACCAATTGATCTCTAGTAGGAAGTTTATTGAGAATCCAACACCAACCGAACATTAAAAAATTCAATGGGGTCGGGATTTTCCACACAACAATGACAACATTTTGCATCTCTTCCAAAAGCGGGACAACAATAGACTTGAAGAGTAAAGCTACATGAACAAATTTAACAGAAAAAAGAATTGTCATTCTCCGGTAATCAATATTTATTTATTTTTAATAGGTGAAATTGTAACAGTTAAACTATGAGAATTTCTCAATCCACCCCATGACTCTCTTAGCCACCTGACAAAATTCCTAAAATGTCTCCAGCTTCTGCAAGTATATTCCCGGACGCATTATTTATGTTTAAATTTAGGATGTTACTGTAGATGTACCTGTGAAAGTTTCTGCTATAATTTTAAATTGCATGATCACTCATAGGGATGTCAGTTTGTATCTGTTAGTGGGGATCCCCGGGGGCCCATAGATGGGGAATTTCACCCCGTGGGGGTGGGGATGGGGAGAAAAATTCTCCCTAGAGCACTTCGAAGACGGGGACGGGGAATACATCCCTTGCCCCGCTTATTATTTTAATATAATTAATTTAATATATAATTTATATTTTACATTAGCTTTTCCTGTCATTTCCTTTATGTTTATTTAAAAAAAAAAATATTGATGTATTCATTAAGATAGATAAATGTAGATATTAAAACCCTAAAAAAGTTGAAGCGCTCATTTTTTCCTATCAGACTCGTTTATTTTTTCTTCTACCTTCAAATCTCCATTTAGGTTCCTCATCCATCTTCTCTGTCGCGCCTCACCATTGACTATCGTCTTCACTGTATCGTGTGCTATCATTATTCACATCTCTTACGATTTCATCAATAATGTTTGATTCTCATAAATTTATTCATGTAATAGTTTATAGAAAAAAGTAGTTTGTTTCTCCTTGATTCTCATAAATCTGCTCATGTAATTGTTTATAGGAAAAAATAGATTATTTCTCCTTGACCCTCATAAATTTATTCATGTAATAGTTTATAAGAAAAAATAGATTGTTTTGACTAACTTTAAGATTTCTAATTTGGTAAAGTGTAAGATAATAGTGAGACCTATAAAAACTAAATTATCATGTATTATTTGAAGTTTTATTTTTCAAGCATATTTATGTTGTTGAATTTTGTAGTTATTTATGCATATTGTTACTTAAAAAAGTATTATAATTTATGTTGCTGAATTTTATAGTATTTTATAAAAAGTATCATTATTTTATGTCCCATTAGTAATTTTAATAAAAATTATTAATGTGAAATAATAATATTTTTAAAAACAAAATAAAGATGTGAAATATTTGTACTTTTTTTATTTTTTTTATAGAAAATATAGATATTTAAAAAAAAATGTTAATGGATAAATGTAGAATCCGCAGGAATCCCTGTGGGGAATGAGGATCCGCGGGGAACGGGGATGGGGATAGTAACTCCTAGGGATGACAACGGGGCGGGTCGGGAAGGGTTTAAGCACACCCAGACCCGCACCCGTTTTTCAGTCCCAGACCCGCCCCCGCCCCCGCCCCCAAAACCGTTCGGGGCTAAAAATTGTTCCCCCGCCCCACCCCCAATAAGAAACGGGTTCACCCGCACCCGCTCCGCCCCCACCCGTATAAATTATATTTTTTTGTAAAATGTATTTTTTTTCCAATAACAATAAAAATTAATAATTAAATTAAATAAATGATTATTTTAAGAATAATTATAATGCTTGATAATTTTTATTTAAATTATATTTTCAAAAAAATAAATAATAATTCTAAAAACATGATATTGTAATATTAAAAAGTATAAACGTATAATAAAATTATTTGAAAAATGAAATAAATCAAATTTAGTTGGCGGGTGCGGGGAAGGTACTAGCATCACCCGCCCCCGCACCCGTAAATAAAAACCGGGTTTATCCCGCACCCGCCCCCGTTTAAATCGGTTTTCCCCCGTTAATTTCGGGGCGGGGGCGGGCGGGGCCCGATGGGGCCGGATTTATTTGCCATGTCTAGTAACTCCCCCATGATGTTGATTGTTCTCATTTTTTCAGATTCGTCTTCTCGTTTGTGCAACTATGTGTAGTAAATGAGGAAACAACTGTGGCAGCAAATCTTACATAATTTTAGAAACAATAAAAAGAAGTATGAAGTCATTATAGTTAAGAGGTTCCTTCTCTTGTAACAGTTTAATATAGTCTGTGATAAATTATAGTATTTGATTCTAGTGTATGATAAATTATAGTATCTGGTTCTTGTGTATGATGTTGTTTGAGTTTATTATATTTTATATAGATTATTTGTTTCACTAATATGTCTCACTTAAAATACATTCATTTAAATTGAAGTAGATACTTATAATCTGTAAATTAAGTTATATTTGAAAACTAAGTTAAACAAACCATTGTTGTTTTTGGATTGACATGCTTCTCGTCGTTCATCTCACGTTGTTTACATTTATTATGGTATAATGATCAGGCACCTATGATGGCTCTCTGAATTCGTTTATAGTTAAAATTTCATAAGAAAATTTGATTGGATAGTCTACCTCCTCATCCTCATTGATAATCGTAAAAAAAATTTAGTATAAAAATTACGATAATAAGTGATGATGAGAAGATAGACTATCCGATCAAATTCTCTTATGAAAATTTAACTATAATTGAATTCAACGATGCATTTAAGGAGTCAGATTATTATATGACAATATATGTAAACAACATGAGGTGAATGACGAGACACATGCAATTCAAAAACAACAATTGTTTGATTAAATTTGTTTTCAAGAATAGTTTAATTTTTCAGATTATATACGTCTTCATCAATTTGAATCCTTGTATATCTTTAGTGAGGGTATCGAAAATAAGCCTCCTCCTTTGGGGTCCTATGATGGGACAACAGATCCAGACGAGCATATAGAGAACATTGATGCTCTCCTCTACTATCAAGGTGTCCGAGGAGCCATCAAATGTCGTCTTTTCCCAACAACACTCAGAAAAGGGAGTCATGACTTGGTACAAAAGCCTCCCTTATGAGTACATCACTTCGTGGAAACAACTCGGGAGAACATTCTCTCGACATTTCACCGCCTCTCGAAGACATCCAAAAACTAAAGCCTCTCTTGAGGAAATAATCTAGGAAAGGATGAGTCCTTGCATGCATATATCGAAAGGTTTAATAAAGAAGTCGTCTAGGTCTCAAACACCGACAACATGAAGAAATACCTTCTCGAACGCAGGCTCCGTCCCTGTAGAGATTTTTTCAAGGCCATTGGCATTGAAACACCAGTCACGCTTTATGCTTTTCTCCTAAAAGCCCAAGCGTATATAAAATACAAGGAGAAGGACAATATTGCTCGTGATACTAGGCATCGAGAGGATGCCAAACCCTCCAAAAACGAAGACTCCTCGACATCATGTCGGGGAGGTGAAAAAAGAAAGAAATACCTCTCCCGTGAACCACGTGAGCACAGAGCCCCTCGGGGAGGTTCCATGAATACACTCCCCTCACTGTATCGAGGGAAAATAATTTATCTGAATGTGCCAACTCCGAATTTCGCCAGGAAGGCGTCAGGTTCCCCAAGCAGTTTTCAGCCAAAGAAAACACAGATAAGACGAAGTACTACATATTTCACAAATCCCACAGGCACAATACTGACAATTGCATTCATCTGAAGGATGCTATAGAGATACTCGTCAGGGACGCCCATCTGAAGCAGTTCACTAAGGGGAAGGAGGCTCCCCGACAGGAGATGCAAGAATCTCGGAAGGTCGAGGAAGCTGCTCCCCTAGCCGCAGATACCAACCTCCCGGTTGCTCTCAGTATCACCAGGCCAGAGGAATTCTATGTCCCTGAACCATTCATCGACCCCGCTTACTTCATTGCCTACAGTCCATGGGAGTTCTTCCCATCCGCTATGGTGATCTCAGGCGGGAGTTACAACATAGTCACCGTAGGCTCGGTGAAGCGAAGGTTAGACCAACTGATCGGCACGAGTTCTAATCAGAACTCCACGCTTGATCCTCCTTACGGAAGGTCAACACCCATCTCCTTTTACAAGGAGGAACTCCTCGGTGGCACACCCAACGCCAATATTCCCCTGCTCATACGAGCACATATGGCCAACTTTGATGTTCGACGAATCCTAGTCGACCAGTGAAGCTCAGTAGACATCATGTACTCTCAGCTCTTCACCACCCTACAGCTCAACGAGACGCATATGACGCCCTACGTAGGGTCTGACCTACAGGGGTTCAACGGATCAGTATCCAGGCCCTGGGGGTTTGTTGACCTGATTGTGACTTTCGGAGCAAGAGAGACTATGAGGGAAGTCAAAGTCCAGTTCCTCGTCATAGACTGTCTGTCGTTGTACCAATGCATCATGGGTCGCCCGACACTGGCTGAGCTCATTGTTGTATCATCCACGATACACTTAAAGATGAAGTATTACACTTCATTAGGACAGGGTGGCTACTATTCACAGGGATATCAAGGCTGCTCGTCGATGTTTTCAAGCAACGTCGAAGGGGCTCAATGCCATAGTGGCCAAACCAAAGTTGGCGGCCAAACCTGCTCTGCCCAGCAGCTCTGAGGAGACGAAACCACTCCCTCTCGCCGACTCAAATGACCTCGATAATAGGTTCACTGAGGTGGAGAAAGAAGCATTGATGGCAGCAAGTAGTTCTTTATTGACATATCAAGTGCCCGACAGTGACTGAGTTGATCGTGCTCAACGAAGAACCTACCAAAGGGGTAAACATTGGGGTAGACCTCCCCGACCTGGTGAGGAAACAACTGAAGGCATGCCTAAGGGAGAATGCAGATCTATTTGTGTGGATCGCATCTGATATGTCCGGGTTGAACCTAGAAATTGTCTGCCATCGTCTGACGATAGATCCATCTGTTCGAGTTGCGGCGTAACGCATGAGGAAACAGTACCTGGAGAAGATAGAAGTTGTCGAATAGGCAGTTAAAGACCTCTTAGAGACACAATTTATAACCAAGGCCAGGTACACTACCTGGATCTCAAATGTTGTATTAGTGAAAAAGAGTCATGGAAAATGGTGCATGTGCGTGGACTACACCGATCTCAACCAAGCTTGCCCGAAAGATTTGTATCATTTACCTAACATAGATTGGTAGATAATTCTGAAGGTTTTAAATTATTGTCTTTCCTCGATGTCTATTCCGGGTACAATCAAATGCCCATGGTCGTGACCGCAAGATATACATTACCTTCATGACCGAATCGGGCAACTTTACTACAACATATGCCATTCGGCTTGAAGAACGCAGGCACAACCTACCAACGCATGATGAACAAAGTCTTCTGATATGAGATCGGGGACATGCTTGAAGTTTACATGGACGATATGATCGTTAAATCCCATGAGGAAACCGATCACACCCTCCATTTAAAGAAATTTTTTTACCAGACGTGAAAGTGTAAAATGCGATTTAATCCAAAGAAATGTACGTACGGGGTATACGCGGGAAAATTCCTCGATTTTTATCTAATCGAAAGAGGAATCAAAGCTAATCCCGATAAGTGTCGAGAATTCGCCGAAACACCAACGCATGAATCCAAAAAATCCATTCAGCCGCTAAACGCGAACCTCACCTCGTAATCTCGTTTCGTAGCGAAATCCGCCTAACACGTGCCCCCCTCTTCAAGCTCCTCCGCAAAGAGGTTGCCTTCGAGTGGACAGAAGAGTGTGAGCAAGCCTTGACACATCTCAAGAAGGCTTTATCAGAGCCTTCGGTTCTCTCCCGACCTGAATCTAGTGAAACTATGTTTCTATACTTGGCCATCACAAATGAGGTCGTGAGCGCCGCCCTTATACGGGAGACGCCCGAAGGACAAAAATCCATTTATTTTACGAGCAAAGCCCTGCAGGGGCCCGAGCTCAGGTACCATCAAATTGAAAAGGTCACACTAGCCCTCCTAAATGCATTGAGGAGACTCAGGAACTATTCCCTGGCACACATAATCGTCGTTCGAGCGAATCAACCCATCTGAAAGCTTCTCGGCCGACCAAATATGGCCGGAAGAATGCTCAAGTTGTCTTTGGAATTGTCCGAGTTCGACATTAGATTGAAAGAAGGTTGGCCCTCAAGGAATAGGTCCTAGCCGACTTTGTGTCCGAAATGACCACCCAGGAGAGTGTGGCTTGCGCTTCTAGGAAATATACTAATTTCGTGGACGGGGCATCGAGCTCAACGAGCAGCGGGGCTGGGATTATTTTGGAAAACAAGGAAGGAATCCTGATAGAGGTGTCCCTCGCACTTTCATTCCACACTTCCAACAACCAGGAAGAATATGAAGCTTTCCTCGTTGGCTTAAGGCTAGCCGACAATCTAGGAGCCAAGGAAATAATCATTTGTACGGACTCTCAACTACTGGCCTTACAAGTTAAGGGAGAATAATAGGTCAAAAATGACAATTTTTCTGAATACCTGACCCTGGTCAAGGAAAACTGACAAAGTTTGCATCCGTAGAAGTAAAGAATGTTCCTCGTGAACACAATATACGAGCAGATGTACTATAAAAACTCACGAGCACGAAGAGGAAAAGTGGAAACAAATCCGTCATACAAGAGATACTCCTTCGGCCGAGCATAGAAAAAGCATCCTCGACAATAGACGTAAACATCATCGGCAACCCCAACTATTGGATGACCCCGATCTATAACTACTTGACGAACGACGAACTGCCGTCCGACACCAGTCACTGGAGTAACTCTCAAGAACACATGGTCCCCTTCTTGGAACTCAAAATATTTCCTCCTCTTATCATGATAACTCTTTTGTCGACTCTGAGAAGCCTTCATTCTTTCTCGTATCATCTTAATCTTCTTAGTTGTCTCCTACATAATCTCAGGTCCAAGTATTGCACTCTCGCCTAATTCATACCAACACAAGGGAGTCTGACATCTTCTACCATACAAGCTTCATAAGGTTCCATTACAATACTAGCATGATAACTATTATTATAGGTAAACTCAATCAATGGCAAATGACTATCCCAAGATCCTCTTTAATCTATCACACCAGCTCTCAGTAAATCCTCTAAAGATTGGATAGTCCTCTCTATTTGGCCATCTTTCTGGGGATGATAAACAAAGCTCATCCTTAACTTAGTACCCAAGGCATCTTATAAACTCTTCCAAAGCCTCGATGTAAACCGCTGATCTCTATCCGATACGATACTCAATGGTATCCCATGCAATTTCACAATATCTTCAATATATATCTCAGCTAGCTTCTGCATAAAATGATTAATGTTCATCAGCAAGAAATGGGCCGACTTAGTCAATCTATCCATAATCACCCAAATCGAATAATTTCCCTTAGTAGTCTTCAGCAAACCCGTTACAAAATCCATGTAAATGCTATCCCACTTCCATTCTGGAATATTCAACGACTGCATCATACCTAATGGTTTTTGATGTCCAACCTTCGACTTTTGGCAAGTCAAACATGCATACACAAATTCCGCCATGTCCTTCTTCATACCTAGCCACCAAAACAATTTCTGCAAATCATGGTACATCTTCGTAGCACCAGGATGGATACTCAATCTACTTCGATGTCCTTCTTCCAAAATACTCTTCTTAATTTCTGGCACATCTGGAATACACACTCTATCTCGGAATCTCATCACACCATTCTCATCAACTTGGAATTCACCTCTGTTACCTTGGTTAATCAAAGTTAACTGATCAACCAACTTCAAATCAGATTGTTGTCCTTCTCAGATCTTTTCCATAATTTCACTGGTCAACTTCAGCATTCCCAACTTCACACTCTCGAAAGTAGTCTCACAAAACAAACTCATGTCTCTGAATTGTTCATTCATTTCGAGTTCTTTCACCATACGCATCGACATATGAAATGTCTTCCTACTCAAAGCATCTGCAACCACATTCGCCTTACCAGGATGATAATTCAAATCAAAATCAAAGTCTTTCAACAATTCCAACCACCTTGTCTGCCTCATATTCAGTTCCTGTGATCAAACATATATTTCAAAATCTTATGATCACTTAACACTTCAAATTTTGAACCAAAGAGATAGTTGCTCCAAATCTTCAACACAAACACCATAACTGCAAACTCTAAATCATGCATAGGATAATTCCTTTCATGAACTCTCAATTTCCTAGAAGCATAAGCAACCACTTGACCATTCTGCATCAAAACTCCTCCAAGTCCCATCTTTGACACATTACAATACTCTACGAACAATTCATTCAGATTAGGAAAAATCCACACTGGATCAATTGTCAACTTCTTCTTCAACTCTACAAAACTCTTTTCACACGCAACATCCCACATATAAGTTTGACTCTTTCAAGTCAACTGAGTCAAAGGGAGCACCAACTTCAAAAATCCTTCAATAAACTTCCGGTAATAACCTCCTAAACCCATAAAACGTCTAATCTCAATAGAAGATTTAAGAGTTTCCCACTGTAACACTGCATCAATCATCGACGAATCTACATCAATTCCACTACTGGAAATTACATTCCCTTGGAAACTCACTTCTTGCAACCAGAACTCATACTTTGACAGCTTCGCATACAACTTCTTCTCTCGCAACACTTGTAGCACAATCCTCAAATACCCTGCATGTTCTTCTGTCTTGGAATAAATCAGGATATCATCAATAAAAACTACCACAAATTTATCCAAGTACTCATGGAAGATTCGATTCATGTACTCCATGAACACACCGGGTGCATTGGATACACCAAATGGAATCGTCGTGTACTCATAATGACCATACCTTGCCCTGAAAGCTGTCTTTAGAATATCATCAGACTTAACATGAATCTGATGGTAACCATATCTCAGATCAATCTTGCTGAACACATAAGTTCCCACCATTTTATCCATCAAGTCGTCGATTCTCGTAAGTGGATACTTGTTCTTAATAGCCACCTTCAACTTCTGATAATCAACGTACAACCTCATACTACAATCTTTCTTCTTGACTAACAACACGGGAGCACCCCATGTAGAAACACTAGGTCGAACAAACTTCTTTTCTAACAATTATTATAGTTGCTTCTTCAACTCACTCAATTCCGCAGCAGACATCTGATACGGAGCCATAGACACGGGACTTGTACCAGGTAATAAATCTACTGCAAATTCAACTTCACGTTCTGGAGGCAAATCACTTATGTCCTCCGGAAACATATATGGAAATTATTGAAGGTAATTCAATACTCGAAGTCTTCCCTTCGACTTGCAACGATGCAAACATTGAAAATATCCGAGCCTTATCCTCTAACAGTTTATATACTTGCTTGGCCGAAAAGAACATCAATTCATCATGATTACCAAGTTCAGGAAACTCCACAGTCTTTGTATAACAATTGATATGCACAAAATTAAACTCTAGTCAGTTCATTCCAAGAATAACATCAATTTGATGTAAAGGAAAAGGACACTTCAAACATACATATATAGTTGTAACAGAACCATTAGTTGGCGTTTCTATTACCATACCACCATTCATACTAGACAATGTCAAACCCAACTTAGTAGCACATTCAAGAGAAATAAAATAATGTGTAGCACCAGTATCAATAATTGCAATCAACTCAACACCATTAATAAAACATGTACCTCGAACCAAGTTGTCTTTCTTAGGAACTTCAGAACCACTCAAAGCGAACACTCTGCCATTGGTCTGAGAAGCAGTGACAATCTTCTTAGGCTTATGACATTGGGTGCTGATATGCCCCTATTCACCACAGTTAAACAAGTTGGACCTTCATTTAGATAATCACCAACCCGATGACCTCTCTTGCCACACGTGTAGCATCTCACCACTAGATTGTTGCACACATCATACTTATGATCGGATTCTCCACATTTGTAGCATCTGGGAGGAATGGAATCTGCTCCCCCACTTGGATTCTTCCCATCTAAAATCTTCTGATCCCCCTTCTCAGGTGGAGTCACATAAGACTTTCCTCTAAACTGGCCTTTCTCTTTCTTCTCACTCATTTGCTTATAGTGAGCAGATTGAGATCGATTGTCTTCATCATAGATTATGCTTTTGTCCACCAACTCAATATACCTATGAATCTGCTGACATCCAATCCCCTGTTTGATTTCTAGTCTCAGCCCATTCTTAAACTTGAGACACTTAGGAAGTTCAACATCAACACGATTGTAGTGAGGATAATACTTCACTAGCCTCTCGAACTTAGCAGCATACTCTGCCACTGTCATGTTTCCTTGCTTCAACTCAAGGAAATCCACCTCCATCTTACCATGAGCATCTTCCAAAAAATACTTCCCCAGAAACTCCCTCCTGAACACTGCCCAGGTCACCACAGTACCAGCATCCTCCAAACGTTGGCTGTTACTATCCCACCAGTCTTCAGCCTCCTCAGACAACATGTGGGTACCAAATTGTACCTTCTACGCATCCATACACGCCATGACTCTAAAGATATTCTCAATTGCCTTGAGCCACTTATGTGCACTATGTGGGTCATGATCTCCTTCCAAAATTGGCAGACTATTACTCTGAAACTTCTCCAAAGCACGAAACTCATCTTGTTCATTGTTTCGAGCCGTAGCCTCAGCAAGCGCCACAACAGCTTCAGCAAGAGCATGCGTATTATTTCCAGCCATTTTGCACAACACTCATAACAACAGAAAAGAACTAATCGTTAACAAGCAACGACCGACAACAGACCGACAATAACAACACACGACCGAATAGACCGACATGCTCTGATACCACTAACGTAACACCCTCTTTACCCCACAACATAATTATAAGAAATTATTCAAGAAAATTAGAGTTATCAACATAAAGGGTATCACATTTCATCACAACATCAATAAAACTCATTTTGTGTCCTGTCCCGTAACACAGGTTACAACATGCATCATAAATATAACCAAACATCATTTAATACGCAATGAATCATCATCACTGTCAACTTAATTACTCAAATATAAGAATTCAATTGTTAATTCCAAAACATCATCAAATCAAGGTTAAAACAACAAAACCAACAAAACTCAAGCGTTCTCGATATTACACGACACAGAGCAGGACACCACTCTAAACTCTATAAACGACAAAAAAATCATACTCCAGGCTACGTCCAAGCACCAAGATATTCTTGAGTATCTGCAAGATGGCATAATAGACCATCACCAAAGGCAGGCAGGGTGAATAAATTCACATTCAATATAAATAATATAAAGAAGGAATTACAAGACAACATGCACCAATATATCAATCAATTCAAGTCTCACCCATGTACAACAAAATCAATCTCATCATTACCAAAAATACAAATGCAATCATGCTATGCCACCAAGAATGAAATTCAATCCTCATAATATACATGTGGTACCAAAACATCATCATGGATGGACACCTGGCCATCAATCCTCTAAAAGGGAGCACACCATAAGCAACATATCACTTCAATCCACACGATGGGATTGAATCTACCAATGGACTGAAGCTCCAACATAATTATGCCATGAATGTAAGATGCAATACAATCATACATCATCAAAACCCATTAATTATTGCATTCACATTCCTCATAAGTCCTCATACATCATTCACACTTCTAATACTTTGCCTACTCATATCATCAAATGCTACATATCATCGTAATACAACATAATCATCTAAACATCATTTCATCACAAATTCTTACACATTTAGCATATTACAACATGACAAGAATTCACAACAACATCATAGCAACCTAGACAGCAAAATAAGTTACTACTAATCATTCGGAACAAGAAAACATTTTTCAAAAAGTGTCAGGTCTCGCTAAGCGGGCATCAGACTCACTAAGCGGGTTGGTCTCGGGTTGTGGGATTCTCATACTTTCATTTGCATGCTAAGCAAGCACCTGCTTGCTAAGCGAGACAACGATTTTTGGAAAAAACTCTGCGATCTCAACATGATTCAGCTGTGAGAAAATTCATCCAAAATCATCATTTAACAGAAAAAACACAAAATTTAATCCTAAAACCTAATATCATCATATATTCATCAACTACAACATCTAATAACATCAATTCATCAAATCTCTACCAACAATCCTCCTAATCCTAAGATGTTTCCTCAAAATCTCATTTCTCATAAGACCTACCTCTACATTATAGACATTGAATAGAAATTTACTCCTCATACCTTATTCAATTGAACTCTTCGATCACCTCTTGAAGAATTCCCAACCTCAGCCTTCTTGTTCTTCAAAGCAACTTCTCTCAGTCTTCACAAAATACACGATATGAGAAAACTATCTCAATTCCCCTCTCTTAATCTTCCCAAATGACAAAATAACCCTCGAGACCTCAAACTCCTCTTATTCTATTTTAATAATAATATTTAGATAATATTTAATTATTCTAATATCATTATTTAAATAAAACAATTCACCACAACACCACAAAATACTACACAATACCACATATTCATAAATAATTAAATAAATAATTAAATTATGAAATTGGGGCGTTACATGAAGTATGTCATTTTGAATAGAATTGGAGTCTCCAACTAGACTCCCACTAATCATAGTTCTGGTATCACACCTTCTCTTGCTAGTTTGGTATATAAAATAGGAACTAGAGCAGACTTCGATTTTGGTGAGTATGGTTTTGAACAAATATTAAAGTAAACTGAGTGTTACGCTGTGAATTTACTCATATCTTTTACATCCTTATTTTTGGTGTTCTGAAGAATCAAAAGCTTGACATTATAAGTAGTGATGAAGTTGTTGGTGTTATGTCTATTCCCTTGAACTTTAGTTACCGTCAGTTTGCTAGGAATAATGTCCCAAACATGGCTCTCCCAAAATCCAACATTTTGATCTTACTAGAGGGAAACCTACCAGAGGTTCCTCTCATGTTTGGTACAGTTAAAGGTCGTGTTTTGTTGGGGTTAATGCATGTTTCCAAGAGCTTGCAATATGTGATTATTACATCCACTATAAGAAAGAACAAGGTGGATGACTTAATCAAAATGATGAGTCTAAAAGTGGTCGAGGCATATAATTCCCATGCAGCAAGACAAGATGGAAGCAATGATGCAGGTAATAATTGTGAGAAAGATGACAACGAGTTTGGCCTTGAAGTTGGTAGAAGTGAAAAAGAGTTTGAATCTCTCTCATATGGTGAATTAGAGAATTGAAGTTTTTTTAACTAATTTTTTTTGTTTTTGGTGTTTTCTAATCTTGGTGTTATGTGTCCCTGCGTGGTTTATTCTTCTATAATGTTAATTTCTCTTTGGGAAGGACAATGACTCATATTACCCCTTCATGGGTTGGTTCCATTTTTTTTTATTTTTTGTTCTATTTTTTCTATGGATGGTTCCATTTTGTACCCTTTCTGGGCTGTTTTCTCAATGGATGGCGACTATTTATTTTGATACCCCTTGCTTGTTTTGAGGCAAAATGGGGGAGAACAGTGTAAACTATGGATGATGGCAGTATATTAATGATTGTGATTTAGCTTTATTAGATTTATGTAAGACAAGTTATGCAAATGCAAGAAATTTCCTAGAGACTAAAAAATAATTAGTTAGTTTGCATTTACATGTTATGTTTATTTTCACTGCTCTCTTATAATATTTATATCATATCATGAAGTTTGTCTTTAGCATTATGCTTCCCATATTGCATGTTGTATTTGTCTAAAAATTGGCCAAAAGGGGATATTGGTGTTAGATCTTATTGGTGTTATTTTAATAGGAAACACGTGGAGTAAGATGTCATGACATTGTGTGAGACATTTTGTCTCTATGAGCTTAAACTAGAAGGTAACATGAGGATGAGATGTTCCACAAATTGTGAGATATTATGTCTTATTTAAAAGTCAGTCTGCGCTGAGTAAATATCACGACTATTGAAGATTTATTTTCATTCTTGTTCAATCTTATTTAATTGATTTATTCACTTTATGAATAAGGAAGTTTTTTCTTAAAAGAGTAATTTACAAGAATTAAAGAGAAAAAATATGATTTTTGAAGATGTAATCAAATTAAAGATTGCAAGTCGTATTAATGAAGAATAATTTCTTGCACCTTTGGATTTGGTTTAGCTACACGTAATGGTACAAACCCTAATGGGCCTTGCAACTGAATTCTATCATTATTTAAGGAGGATTTCTCCATGTAAAGACTCAGAACTTAAGAAAAACAAGCAAGTCGTGTTTAGTCTTTTTTTGTTTTAGTTTATTGTTATTAAACTTTATTCGCTAGTCACATTCCTATATAGAGGAATATATTTTGTTTTGAGTTGTTATTGGTTTCATAACTCATAAAATGTTGTAACTATTCAAACACTGGGAGAGTGCCTGAGAGAAAGTGAGATGAGTCACATATTCAGGGGGAGTTTTGAATAGGAATTCACAGGTAGTACTAAGAAAAGAGGCTTTGAACTAGAAGGGTTCAACTAAAATAAATTTGTACATTTACTATTAAGAGTGAATTTTCTTTATTGGATTAACGTCTTCCAGACGTAGGTGACTTTGCACCGAAGTTAGTTAACAATTTCTTGTGTCCTTTTACTTATATTAGTTTTTCACTTATTACTGCATTAAACTTGTTATACACATTGTTCTAAACATTATGTCTGACAGTTTTCCATTAGACGAATAGAGTTTCGGTGTTCATAGTTTTGACAATTGTAATCTTAGATGTTACTTTTTGTCAAATTAATTTTTTTTCTTCCTTTTTTCTTCTTCTTCTTATTGTTGTCGTCACCTCTATAGTTTCTACTTAAGCTATTGTGATATTTTCCATTCCTTTGATTTTGAGGATTTTTATGTTACTACGAGTTTTCTATAGTTGAGTTGTGAATTGTGATAACTTCATATTCCTTTATTTCTATACCATTTTCCTATTCATTTCTTGTCTTTTTTTTTACTTGGTTGTGCTTGCAGTGTTATATATGTTTTGGCCTTGTCATATCTGTTGGAATATTTTATAATTTAAAATTTATTTGATTATTATATTTCAATAATTATTATGTGGACATATATATTTTAATTATATTAGTTGTTTATCAAAATTAAGAGCCTTAAATAATTAAGTGGTCAAATAAATTTAAAAGGTTAATTAGATTTCTATATAGTAATAAATTAATTAATTAATTAATTATGAACTCAAATATGAGTTCGTCAGGATGATGTCATCACACTATATATCAAGGTTATGAAAACCGGACCGGACCGGACGGTTCAACCGATTAGACCGAAAATTGGTCCTATGTTCGATCAATTAAACCTTTTAAATCGGTATGTCAAGGAACCGGGACAAAAATTGGAAAACCGAATGGAAACCGGAAAAATCGGTCAAAACTGGGGGTTCATCCAATTAGATGGGTTGAACCGGATTTTAATTTTTTCAGTTTTTTTTAATTATTTTTTTACTAGAAAAATACAATAAAATATATTTAAAAAAAAACCAATTTAATACTATTGAACCAAAGAGAATGTTGAAAAGAGAGTGTTATTAGTATTTCCCTTAAACCAAATGGATCTTATAATTGAAGACCGCACTCTAACCCATTCATAATTTGGATTTTCTTGATAATAAGACCTGGGATTCTTTTTATGAATAATATTTTTCAATTTATTTTTTAAAGTTTTAAGTGTCAGACATAATCCTTTAATAGTGTTATGATAACCCTTTCATAAAGTTGACAACGCTAAAAAGAAAAATATGTTTCTTCTTAAATTCTAATATTTTGCTTAAATCAAGTACCATATAATATATTTTACATAAGATATAAAATTCTAGCAATTTTAACTCCTTGTCAAACTGATTGTAGTTAAAAAAAAATTATAGGAAATAAAAGTCATCAATCTATATGATAAAAAAACTAATACTAAATCATGATCAGACCTTAAACCTTAAACTCCAACCTATATCGGTTTAATATCCAGTCAGATGCTATATATAGGCTATGATCCCTATTTGAAGAGTATTCAGGACAATAGGAGAGATGAGGAGTACCTACATTTGGTTAAGAGCAACACACAAATGAGAGAGACGTCACATATTCACCCAAAACCTTAAGGTGATAGATGTGTGTGTTCTCCCAATTATAAATTCTCAACTCTCCACATTTATAACCAATGTGGGACTCCAACTCACACTTGACTTATTATTCTTAACACTCTCCCTCAAGTGTGACTCCACAATACTCTCCCTCAAGTGGAAACTCTTTTGTCCACGTACATTTGTATCATCGTTGACACATTTTTCTCAGAAATTCGATACACTTCTTCTTGGGAATTTTGATTTCAACGAGCCACCTCTTCTTGAGCATTTTGATTCAAGTAAGTCGGTATCTTTATTCGAACCAAAGGCTCATGATACCATTTGTTGGCAGGGGGTTTCACTAGTGAGCATTGAACATTGTGAGACTTCTCTTTAAGAGCAACACCTTTGTGAGAGACACACCACTTAAGGTTTTAAGTGTGTGGATTCTCTCATTTATACTAACATGTTGTAGATCCTATAAATATATACATGTTCGTATTATTTATTTTATTCTGCATTAAAGTATATGACATAATATATAACATGTATATGTGATTAATTATTGGTGATTTAATTTCCAACCATATCCTCTTTCATCCACTCTTTACTCATGAGCTTCGTGTGATCTTTTCCATTCTTATTTGATCATGTTTGCATGATCCTTTAATTCCTCAATAACCACTACTACATGATTGTACTCAAGATCTTTTTAATCATATATTGACTCTACCTAATTTTTTCACATGTCTTCATTTGATTTCACCAGTTTCACAGCTCTTGTGAATAACTCACCAATATTTTCTTTCTCTTTTATTTGAAGCAATTCATATTGTCTCTCGAGTTTTCAACCTCTCCTCCTTCATTTTCTCTATCCATGCACATGTCTCTTCTAAATTCTCTCATGCTTCCTTTGAATATTCTTCCTCTTCGACCTTCTTAAAATGGTCAGCATCAACACATAGGTGAATAATGAATTGTTCTTGGGGTTGTCTTTTTTCTGTGTCTCTTTATGTGCATCCTTATAAATGTTTGTTGAACTATCACTGATGAGATCAACACCATTATTCACTAAATCCCATACAATTTGATAGTTGTAACATACACTAGTATATTGAGATTTGAGCTGAAGTATTTCAATTTGGAAAGGTAGCCAAATTTGAAATTATTTGTATATATAAGAATCTCAATAATGACAACAAGTAACAACAAGCCCTCCAAAAACTATCTCATTGTCTAAGCAAAGCATAAGCAGACAAGTAGATATGGCCTGAAGCATGTTGTCTAAAACATTCGAGGATATATTAACAATTTTTCCTGATACTATATAGTTTAAGAATGCAATGCAAATATTATATAGTTTAATGCTGACAAGTAGATCTATTTTTATGATTCCTAATGATCATTGTCAGAGACCACTTCTTGATAGTAAGGAGAGAATCTTCCACTTCTGGATTTGGCAACTGATGATACTTCCTGCAGCATTTTCACCACACTTCTCATTGAAGGACGGTTTATAGGAAGAGAGCTTGTGCAAAGAATTCCCAACTCGAGTACTTTGTTTATTTCTTCCTTGTATTTGGAATAATCAAGAGTTGGATCAATCACTTGATCCAGTTCTTCCTCGTTCAACTTCGAAGAAACCCATTTAACCAAATCTTTTTCTCCATACTCTTGATCAATAGGTTGTTTTCCAGTTACCAACTCCAAAATCACTACGCCGAAACTATAAATGTCACTCTTTTCATTCACCCTAAGAGTATAACCATATTCTGCATCATAAATATGAAAGCTCGATTAGTTTATAACACGACTAATTTGCATAGAATTGATGCATGTTGAGAACAAGCTTGCTAAAGATAGAGATATAAATGATTAATGTATTATTAGTATTACTACCTGGTGCAATGTAACCATAAGATCCTGCAATCATAGACATTGGTTCTTCTGTGCCATTGTTGACACCTCTAACAAATTTCGCAACTCCAAAATCAGCAATTTTTGCACCAAATTCTTCATCTAGCAAAATGTTACTAGATTTTACATCCCTATGAACAATAGGAACATCACAATCATGATGCAAATAAGAGAGTCCTTCGGCCGCATCGATAGCAATTTTAAGTCTAGTTGACCAATCCAAGAACTTTTTCTTGCTACTATGCAAAAAATCAGCAATGCTTCCATTTGGCATGTACTCGTAAACAAGAAGCTTACTATCTCCATTGTTATAACAACACCATAACCTTACGATATTCCTGTGCCTAATCTTTCCTAATGTTTCGACTTCAACTTCAAATCCATCCCTTTCAGGATCATCAACATTTCCATTTTCCGTCTTCTTTGCTCCCCACAGTTTCTTCACCGCTACTGTCTCTCCGTTACTCAGCACCACTTTGTAAACCTTCCCAGAAGATCCACTCCCAATCACGTTATCTTCACTCATCAGTTTAACAATCTCAAACTTACAAAACCGTATTTTATGAAATGACCTCCATTTCGACAAATGAAATCCTTTCTTCATCTTTTTGAAATTCCGGAATTTGAAGTAAAAACATGCCAACCCGACAATTAACACAACACCAGCAAGTACAAATATGAACCTGAATATCCACACTAAGTTCTTATTCTTACTCTTCTCACCCGAATTTGGACACAATCCAGAGATATCGCTGCATAGGCCAGTATTTCCTAAAAAACTGTCCTTAAAATTCTCATTAGCATAAAGAGGTGGAATTTTCCCTGATAACTGGTTATTTGACAGATTAAAAAAATTAAGCTTCAAATTTTGCAGCTCCATTGGAATTTCACCAGAAAGGAAATTACCAGAAAGATCAAGAAAATTAAGATTCGGCAACCTTCCTAATTCACTTGGAATATTACCGACAAATCTATTATTCGCTAAATCGAGCTCATTGAGCTTCTCCCAATCACCAACCCCAGGAGGAATCTCTCCAGAAATTTGATTATCTCTGAGAACAAGCTTGCCCAATTGGCTTAACTTAACCATACTGATCGGAATCTGACCGGTAAGTCTATTACTGCTAGCAACAAACACTCCGAGATTATTCAACGACCCGATTGAATCGGGAATTGACCCGTTAAACCTATTCCCTGAAATTAACAAAATTAAAAGATTATTTGCTCTTGAAATTGCATTAGAAATTGACCCAGAAAGAGAATTGTCAACAAGCTCAAGTAGATACACATTGGGCAAACCCCAAAGACCAGAAGGAACAACACCAGAGAGATTATTGTTCCCAAGCCTAACCCTAGTTAAGCTCAAACAGCTTCCAAGACTCTCCGGAATTTCCCCAGAAAACGAATTGTGAATCATCAACAACTCCTGCAACGTTCCTTGACGGCAAAGACTCGCCGGGATCTCGCCGGTGAATCGATTAAACGAAACATCAATCATCTGTAACTTCGACTTGCTCCCCAAACCACTCGGCAAATTCCCGGAGAGTGAGTTGTTGAACAAAAGAAGCAAATATAAACTCTCCGACAAAGCTAAACTCTCCGGTAGAGAACCCTTGAGCCGATTATTGTACAGATGGAGAGACCCGAGATTCTTTAGCCGACAAAGCTCGTCGGGAATCGTCCCCGTCAGGTAGTTCTCCGAAGCATCGAATCGTTCCAACCGAGTCAAGTTGGAGAAACCGACACGCGGTAACTCGCCGGAGAAAGAGTTCTGGTAAAGCTCAATTTGAACAATGCTGGTTAAATCGGATATCACAGTTTCCGGTATATTTCCGTCGAGCAAATTTTGCGACAAGTCGAGGCTCTTAAGATTAACGAGTTTCCGAAGAGAAACGGGAATGGGACCCACAAGATTGCAACTGGAGAGCCATAGAGTTTCAAGGTTGATGAGGCTTCCGAATTTGCTTGGGATCGGAGCTTCAGAGAGGAAGGCATTGTAAGCGAGGTTAAGTTCTTTGAGAGATGAAACGTTACCGAGAGAGGAAGGGATTGTTCCGGTGAAAAGGTTGTTGACAAGGGAGAGAGTTTGGAGTTGTTGGAAATTGCCGAAGGTTAGAGGGATGTCGCCGGAGAAGTTGTTGAATGAGAGGTCGAGTTGTTGGAGGAAGGGGAGGGTGGAGAGGGTCTCGGGGAGTTGGCCGAAGAAGAAGTTTAGGGAGAGGTTGAGATGGCGGAGGGTGGTGCAGGTGGAGATAGCGGAAGGGAGAGTGGAGTTGAGATTGTTGTTGGGGAGAGAGAGATACGAGAGAGAAGTTAAACGGCAGAGGGAAATGGGGAAGGGACCGGAGAGGTCGGAGTCAGGGAGGTTGATGGATATGACGGAGGTGAGGTTGTTACAGTGGATGCCGGTCCAGTTGCATGGAGTGGAGTCACGGCGGTTCCAGTTGGAGAGAGAATTTGAAGGGTCAGAGAGTTGAAGCTTAGCTTGAAGGAGGAAGAGACCTTCTTGGTTGAGAGAGAAAGTGGGAGAAAATAGTGAGAGAAAAAACAGAACCACGAGGAGGAACAATGGGTACAACATTTTACTATGTTTCAGGTGTTAATTCAACATTGATTTGTAACTGGGAGGGAAATGAAGCGGTGGGTGTGGTAAGACTAACAACAGTTTGAAGAAACTGCGACTTTGACTGTAACAGAAACCACTATGGACAAGTTTCAACGACAATGTGATTCAATGACTTTAACTGACCATCATGTTAGTATTTGGAAAATAACTCATATTTTATTCATTTTCAAGTTATTCTAAATTTGAAATGATTTTTTTTCTAAGTTTTCAGATTTTCTTTAAAGATATATATTCTTCATTTTATAATACTTTTTCTTTTAATAAAATCCGATGAATAAATGGAATGTCCTGAAAATTCATTCATCAAAGATACAAAATGATTAAAACCAGACTTAATTTAAGACGGAAAGAAACTAATTAATGAATAATTGGTTAGTAAACTAACTTAAGACACGAAGAAGATACTCTTAATAACTACTGTGATACTAGTACATATAATCAAGATAATCAAGAGAACAAACTCAAAATCTAAATATGATATTGCCCCCACAAACATTATTAATTATTTAGAAAATTCTAAATATTTTATATTAAAGTTAAGTGTTGCTCTCATTAAATCAGTAACATTTGAGAAAATAATAAAAAATATTATGTTATATTAATTATTAAAGTTGATTTTACACTGTCAATTTATTGTTATCATCCATTTATATTATTTTATTTATTTTTAAAATAAAAATCAAAGTTGTTCTAATATTCAATGACTATAATTCACTGACACGTGCATGATCGGTACATGAACAGTGTATGAACAGTGGATCAAAATTGGGATGAAGAACCAAAACTGTTTAAAAATAAAATAAGGGGACCAAAACCGTGAATTTGATAAAATAGGAGGACTAAAACTGTAATTTAGTCTTTATTTTATTTTGAAATAAATTAAAGTTTTATCCTAATTTATATTAGAAATACCGATACTAAATTACTTATCATAGGTAGCTAAGAATGATACAGTAGTTTTACGGTATACAGTAACGTACACATAAAATAATTATAATTTATATAAAAATCGAAATGCATTTAAGTTCCGATACAGAGTATTTAGGTATATTTTATAATACATTAAATGAGTGTCTATTTTATTTTTATATAAGTTAAGAAAAGTTAAAAGAAATAATAATAATTTCTAACTTAAATTTAAAGAATACTATCTCTGTTGTATTTATAAGAAAAAAAGTTACTTACTAAATATATTGAATAAATAATATATTAAATTTATTATCTACCTATCAAAAATAGATTATATGTTTTGCCCATTATGTTATTTTACCAAAATATTTTTACACTATATTATATATAAAATAGTAATTAACAAACGTTACAATTAAAATATCTTTAAATCTCTCTATGAATGACACATATCATACATTTATTCTCTCTTTTCATTTAAATTTCAAATTTCAAATTTCAAATCTTCATTCAAATATTACATGCATTCATTCTCTCTTCATTTAAATTTCAAATCTCTCATATTTTTTCCGATACTTTTTCATTTTTATTTTTATTTTTTTCTCTATTTATTTATTATCACTAAAAATATTAATAATCAATTTTTTAATTTTAATCTACATATCAAAAGTAGATGACATGATTGGCCCATTATGCCATTTTACCAAAATATTTTTACACTACATTATGGACAAAATAGTAATTAACAAATGTTACAATTAAAACATCTTTAAACCTCTCTATGTATGACACATGTCATACACATATTCTCTCTCTTCATTTAAACTAGTGGGAGACCCGTGTGATACTTGTCTGGAACGCGCATTGTGGAGAAAAAATCCATGAAATGGAAGAAAAGAATTTAAAGAAAACGTATAAAATTGTAACAAATTTGAAGGAATTGTTTAAAAAGTAGAGTAATAAATAGACCAATTATAGTAAATTTTAATATGAGTATTGATATTGTATAGTTAAAAAGTTGAAGTTAAATGCAGTCATAGAAATTAAGAAACATGAGAACGGAAAAGAAGGTGAAACTTGAAATAGTATAGCAATGTGAATGTAAAAGAGAGTGTTAAATATGAAATGCAGTGAATCATGAAAATAAACATGAATTAAATCCCAATATGTAGGAAAATATTAATAGATACCCGTGCATTTGCACGGGTATCGGCTGGGACGCGCAATGAGTATTAAAAGAGAAAAATATAATAAACTAAAAATAAATTTTGAAAAAATAAAGATAAATACATAAGTTAATCAAAGATAAATATTTAAATGAAATAAATATTTTTAAAATAAAAAATTGTATCAATTTTCTAAATTTTAAAAGAAAGACATTAATAATATATATTAATTATTCATATATTATCTTAAAAATTATTGTATTTTTAATTTTTTTTAAATCTAAATAAATATATTAGATACATAAATAATTAAAAAAAACTCATTTTTTGAATTCATACATTATTTTAAATATATTTATTTTAATTTTCTTTAATTTAACAAAAAAAATGTTATAACTCGTGGCTTCATAGAGATTTATGTGAATCGTTTATGTGGATGGTTTATGGATTAGAATGATTTAATTATTATGTGAATGTTTTATGGATTAGAATGATTGTTATGGAAATTATTAATGGAAATGACTTAAAATGTGAATCATATAATGATTAGAATGGTTTATGTGATTTATAAGGATTGGAAATGATAATGGAAATGTCTCTTTAAATGTGAATCATATAAGGATTAAAATAACTTGGATTATATAGGTTTCTGTATAAAAAAGAAGGAAAGTGTGATTTTATAAAAAAATCATTAAAAAAAACGTAAGGAAAAGAAAACACTTTTAGGAAAAAGCGCTGCCCTAAAGTGAAAATAAAAAATATATTAGACAACGCTTTTAAAAGTGTTGTCAAAAGGGGGACAGTAGAAAGCGTTTTTTCTTTAGAAAGCGCTGCCTAAAGATGCCAATAGAAGGCATGAAAGGATAGAAAAACGCTGCTAAAGGCTCACTTAAGAAAGCACATTTCGAGGTAAAAGCGCTGCTAAAGGCCTACTTTAGAAAGTACTTTTAAAGGTAAAGCGCTGCCTAAAGTAGGTCTTTAACAGCGCTTTCTCATAATAATTATAAAAACGATGTCTTTACCTATGACAACGCCACCTTAGGCAACACTGTTAAAGGAAAAAAACGTTGTTTTCCCTTATTTGGCGTAGTCTATACATTAGTTTTGAAAATAATCAAAGTGTTATTGTTGGGGTTCGAACCCATATGCATTTAACTTTACCTCTTAGTTTTAATAACACTGATATGATAAGTTGCGAGTTATCATGTCGCCCTCCATTATCTCATTTTTATAGCTGAGGTAACAACCATTTTTTGTAGTATATATATATATATAATGAAAAGCTTAAAGGATATCATATGGTAGGATTTTTGGCGGGTTACTATGTTATGATCAAATAAAGGTTAAAGGAAAATGTTCTTTACATTAACTCACATGGAATTCGCACATGGACATCTGATTGCAGAGACGATACTAGATATTCAAACTCACAACATATTATTTATTTATTTTTAAGTTTTAAATCATGATCATTAAGCTATTAGACAAAAAATAAATTATTTACTTTGGTCTGGTTTTATAAGGATATATCCCAAAGAATTGAAATCATGATTTAAACATAAGATGTGTTATCCATGAAAAATCATGTGTAGTTATATTATGTGACTCTTTTATTTCTGATTCCTAAAAAGTATGACAAGGTTTGATTCTTATATATTTTGTCTTCATTTATTATGATTTTGTCTAGTGGTGCATCAAAGTAGTATATATAACAAAACAATGAGGAGAGGTAGACAACACATTGAGCTGGGCGGATTCAGGCCCAAAAGTGACACTTAGCCCAATCCGCGGTTGAACAAACTAGATTCATTTTTGTTCATTTCACAAATCGATTTTGACGGGTTGGGTTAACATGGGTTTCAAATTATTTTGGTCATTTTATTCAAGTTATTGGACTTATCCATTTTTGGGCCCAAAGACATTATTTGATTTTGGCAAAATTTAATTTGTTCTTACATTAAATTTCAAAATTTTAAGGTAAAATTATGTCAAACATTTAAATTGGGAAACATTTAAACGTGGATTTAATATCCTTTTTAGTCTTGTACCTATACCTCTGGGTCCATTTGTAGACAAGGATTTTTGACGCCATGAAATTGAAGTCCAAAACATCATTTTGATCAGAGAAGAAAGTGTTCTCAGGAGTTGATTTCGACCAAAGAAATTTGCAGATTGTTTTCGACACTTTCGACAAAGATAGGAAATGATGATGTTTCGACAATTTCAACCAGGATAGGTGAAGGTAGTGGTTTCGACAATTTTGACCAAGTCAATTGGAGAATGTCCTTTAACATTTTCGGCATGGTCAAGTGGCAAAGGTTGTTTCGACGAGTTCCACAACTTTGAAGGGATTCGTTGCTTCGATGCAGAAGGTGGAATTCAAAATTCAAAGATTAAAGATGTTTGGCAGAAGGACGCGTGGAAGCATTTGGTGGAAAGAAGACATGCCGAAGACCAAGTATCGTAGTTGTAGGATTTGTCTGTTGGGGACAATTATTTAGTTTGTGTATAAATAAGGCAATTCTTGTCAGAATTACGTGTGTGAAAATATTGTACAAATTCCTGTAATATACTCAAAGTAACCGTGTGAGAGAAAAGAGTTTAACTTCTAGAAAAATGTACGTGTGAACACCAATTCTACATTTATCAAGTTTTATGAAAGTTCAAGTTTATTTATATTTCTGCATTCTGCAAGTTTATTTTCGTTTAGAAATCTTTTACCTTTTTCCAGTTAACTTACTTTGTACTTTCCAGAATTTTCATTTCTTATATGTTTTCGTCAAACACTTTTTACTTCTTCTTTTAATCATACAAACATATACAAAACCTTATAAAAGATAGAAATCATGAGATTGTTAAGATCATTATACTATCGACCAAAACTCGAACCTATGTCCTAGGACTTGTATGGTTGGTCCTGCAAGTAAACTGATTTAAACGTAAATTAGAAACCAACGATTGTTTGTAAAATTCGACAGTAAACAAATTGGCATGCCCAGTGGGACATTGGTGCAAAATATATCATAATCACTCTGAATAAGAAAGGTTATACTTCATTGTATGATTCTAAGAAGCGATAAATTAGCTGTAACTGACGTAGAAAGACCTAAGAGAACAAGAGTGAGAAAAATGGAGAATCCGCCAAATAGTCAAAACAAAAACACTACGATACTTAACCCTACTCCTTTGACTGGAGGAAATACGGGGTCAATCTCTGTATCAAAGGCCATACCTTCGTCATCAGGGTCAACACCAGCATTTGCAACATCTCAAAATACGCTCAGTTTCTCCACCATGGGCCACCAAACGCCCATAGGGACACCTCCGCCTATAGGAAGTGTTCATAGGCCTTTTGCGATGAATTTTATAATGCCTTCATATCATAGGGAACAACCTTATGGAATGCCAACTACAATTATGGCAAGTTTTCAAAATGCATCGTCACTATATGCTGATTCCTTGGTCAATAGGTCTTCACCATTACAAGGATCAGGATCTGGTGGAAACTTAGGCAGATTAAATCAGCCCCCACCAGGTTTCCAAACTTATATGCCAGCAGTTACAAATAATTCTGCGCAAATAATTATACAACAAATGGACGAAAGCAATCACGACATGGTCCAAATGTTGAAACAACAGATGGGCACAATATTCAATCCTTTAATATAGAATATCACCCAGACAAACCAATTACTGGCACAACAAATGATACACATTGTTGATTTCTTTGGTATTCCTCAAACTTTACAACCATAACAAATAGGGCAAAACCCAATATTAGGTGTCGAAGAAGAACCCGCAATAAATCAAAGACCTCCAAACATTCCCTAGGAAAACCTTAGAAATCAAGAGGAAGTAGTCGAACAACCTCGCATAGAAATTCCTGTTCAACAAGAGCCTGGGAGGATATTAGTCCAGAGGGGTCAAGATGCTGATAATATAGTGCAGCAGATGCGTTATAATAACTTGCCTGCCGAAAATAACTTAGCAGCCATGGTCGAAAGGATAATGGCACAAAATGGAGTAAACGTAGGATTACAAAGGCCTAGCTACATTTTTCCATTATCAGAATATATTATGCAGCAAGAATTACCCCCAAGCTGGAAGGTTCCCAAATTCACCAAATTCTCTGGAGATACTAGTGAATCTACCATAGAACATGTTGCCCGCTACCTGATCAAAGCGGGAGAAATAACCCACAATGAAAATTTGAGGATAAAATATTTTCCAAGCTCTCTAACGAAAAATGCGTTTACTCGGTTTACATCTTTACCTGCAAGTTCAATATATACATGGACCCAATTAGAAATATTGTTCCATGAACAATTTTATATGGGACAAACCAAAATAAGTTTGAAGGAGTTAGCTAGTGTGAAGAGGAAGTTCTCTGAACCAATAGATGATTACTTGAATAGGTTTAGATTACTAAAAGCAAGATGTTTCACCCAGGTGCCTGAACATGATCTAGTCGAAATGGCTACAGGAGGGCTAGATTATTCTATAAGGAAGAAATTAGACACCCAATATTTGAGAGATATGACTCAATTAGCAGATAGGGTGAGACAAGTCGAAAGACTAAAAGTTGGAAAATTCAGGGCAAGTAAGAATAAGAAAGAGAGAGTAGCTTATGTAGGAATATGCTAGGATGATGAAAATGACATAGACGAACTAGTTAGTCTCGACGAACAGGAAATTGACCTAGCAGAATTGAAACAAGGCCCACCATATTCTTGTAAAGTTTTAGTTCCGTCGAATGGAAAAAATCTAGTCGAATATGAAAAGAATGACAAAATACCTAAGAGAACTTATACATTCGACGTAACTAAATGTGACGAAATCTTTGATAAATTAGTCGAAGATGGTCAGATGATAATGCCACCAGGCACTAAAGTACCTCCTATAGAACAATAGAAAAAGAGAGGTTTTTGTAAGTACCATGGCTTTCTGGGTCATAAAACATCTCAATGATTTTTTTCAGGGATCTCGTACAAAATGTTATCTGTGACGGAAGGCTGAAATTCGGTGACAAGCAGAAGCAACAAATGACAATTGATTTGAACCCCATGCAGAACGTCGAAGCTCACTATGTTGATTCAGCTACCATCAACATGGTGGAGGTCGAAGAGGTGTAACACGGTGGGAGAACTGACTTTAGTTATGTTGCGGATAGCAAGAGTCGCCACCGACTTTTATTTTATCCAAAGGAAAGGCATAAAAGAACAGGAAAGACCTTTTAAAAGATTTTTGGGTCCGGGGGGTAGGTTATGTAAAGGGAAGGTGTTAGCACCCTTTACATCCATGGTTATCCATGGGCTCTTAGTTACTTAGCTCACTTTAAAATGTTTTTGAAATGTGAAGTGTGTGAATAAAAATTTTCTTAAGGGTTTCATAATGATCCATGTACGGATGCGTAAAAAACCTTTGTTTTGAAAATTGTTTGAAATGTGTGAAGTATTTGAAATTGTTTTGAAGAGTGAGCAAGTATCTAAGAGAAACCTACCCTAAGTTTTAAGTCTTTTCTGTTCTTGAATCCTTTAAATGGTAAGACTATCCCTATTATTAAGGAATAGGTAGTCATTACCTTGGATGTGAGGGACAAGTGAAGGGTCATCTGTTATTTAGGCAACTGTGGGGTGTATAAGTAATTCGAAGGGACTATCATCTTTATTCGAAAGGGACAAGATCATTACGAAGGCAACATTCGAAAGGGACTTGATCTTTTATCTGTTAAGGGACTAGATGATGTGAGATGAGGGACTTTTGCTTTATACACCCTACTTGACCTTTTTGTAATAGGCAACATGAGAGGTATCCTTATGGAAGTGAGATGGCGATCAAAGATCGACTTACGTGTGTGAATGTACAATTTTAATATTTATCTTTAAATTAGTGAGCTAAATTAATTTTAAACATACAAACATGTTACACTCCCTATTTTACTAACCATAGCATAAAATATGAATAATAAACATTATTACTAAAATATTACATCCAGGAACAATTACATAATAACAATTAAAGCAAATTAAATATAAGCAAAATAATAAATAATAATAATAATTGGGTGAGTAAAAAAAATAATAATAAAAATAATACAAAGTCAAATGGGGTTAGTAATAATAAAATATCATATAAACATGATTAATAATATTAACATAATAATTAAAAAAAATCAATTTTTATAAACAATTATTATTTAAGATTAATAAGAAATATGAACAATTATACTAATTATTATAAAATTTTAAGTTATATGCAAACTATAAAAATTAAATTAATCATGAACATATTATGAAAATAGAATTATAATTATAAAATTAAATTAGCAATTTTTAACTATTTCTAAACATATATTAAAATTATTGATATACAAAAATTAAATTATAAACAATTTATAGAATATTTACATATTATGAAAATAAGTTAATTATAATAATATTTACAAAATTAAGTTAAGAATTTTATTGTTTTAAACATAATTTAAAATTATTTACATTATTTTAATAAGATTACATATAATGATAATTAATAAAAATATATATAGAAAAATAATTAACATTTATATGAAAACAATTAGGGTTTTAGAAAAAATATATTTTTTAGGGTTAACCTTGGTTTAAGAAAATATATTAGGATTTATTAAATTAGGATTATGGTTTTAATTTAAATTAATAATAATAATAAACAAATAAAACAAATAATAGAGAAAAAGAGAAAAAAAACTTATCTTGGCTGGGAGTTGAACCCAGCCCCTTTGCTTTCAAAGACTCTAGCCAACAAGATCAACCACTGGGCCAGCGCGCGCAGGTGCTAAGGAAAGGGGTCCAATTGGTTTTGTTGTTTAATCCTGAAAAATCATGAAAAAGAAAACAAAACAAAAGGCCTGGGGGGGATCGAACCCAGGACCTTTGCACAACACACAAACACACTTACCATTCCAGCCGGGAGGGCGCTTCTGATAATATAATGGCTACAATTCATAATATATTAAGACTAATCATTAAACAGAAAAATAAGAAAAATTGGCTGAACCCAGGATTCGATCCCTGGACCTTAGCATCATACGCGCATCCCCTTACCACCAGACCAACTGTACGTTGGTGATACAAAACAGAAACAAATACAAAAAATATAATATCAAATATTTGAATTTCCAGACGCGCGCAAACTTCATCTTCTTCCTCAGGGTTCCTGCGAATTTTGCTGCGTTTTTAACTATGAATTTTCCTGCGAATTTCAAAACACAAGAACCTACGAAAATTGGAAGAGCATCAAGACAGTGAAATTTCTCAAAAATAATTAGTGCGTTATGATCCCCAAGGTCCATAGAATTGTTCTATGTTCTTAGAACTTGTTTATATTAGGTTTAAAGCAAAGCCCTAATCTCATGGCCGAAACCCTAGCCATGGTGATTCTTTAATCCTGCATCGAAAATCAAATTGAATTGCCCAGAAACATTCACAAGCTTGTCACAAACACAAAACCAGAATCAAATTCAATTAATATTGCATGTATATATAAGAACGAAAAAATCATAAAGATGTCAAAAGTTGGATTCGGTTTGAGTTGTTCATGAGGTTATGGATGCATATGAGTATTGGGAATGATTCAAAGATGTCCAATAAACATGTCTCAACCTTCAAATCTCTCTGAAACAACCTCTATTGAAGAATCCGAATTTCAAATTTTGGATGATTTTTGAAAGTTGCAACTTACTCTTTGAGGCAGAATTTTCGTGTGCTTGCATTAGGTTTGTGTTGTATACTTATAGTGTAATGAATTTAGGTCAAAGGAATGGATCATTGTGTGGAAAATTTGATTGAAAAAGATTAAGTCTTAAACTTCAAATATTTGAGAATTAGACCTTTCTATTTCAAGCCAATCACCATGATTCTCATACCAATTTGATCTAAATCACTTTTATGACTTTCTAGAAACAAAATCTCATTTAAATATTTAATTTTTCTATTTTATTTTAATTTAAAATGATTTAAAATGAATAAAATCAAAATAAATAAAATAAAATGATGAAAAATCTGAATTTTAGAGATTTGGGTCGTGCATGAAGTATTGATATGGATTGGATCATCATATGGCAAGCCCATTTAGAAAAAAATGGTTTTAAACCTCCATTTTCTTCATAAACGAACCAAAAATTTCCCAACTTTGCAAGGGCACACATCCTTCAATTTTAATGCTATGAGGGTGTTCTTGGACATTTTGGAAAGCTTGAAGAGTCTTCTAACCAACCCCACTGGTTTCATGTCCATATCATTTACCATTCTCAAGTTATGCCCTTTTGAAGTTGTTGACTTTTTGTTGACTTTCAAAAGGACCTATAATGTCTTAGCTCATACCTTCCAAATGAAGCATTTTTGGGCTTGGCTTGTGAGACACAAAGTTGTAGAGAATTCAATTTCCTTCAAAATGATCTTTGGATGAAAAATTGGTGATGAAGCATGTGAAAGTTATAGCTGGTCAAAGTTCAGTTGACTTTTCCTAAGGAAACCCTAATTTAGAAACTCCTGATTCTTGATGATCTGAAACCTCCTTGATGAATCATGATCAACCCTTGATCAAATGATGAATTTTACTTCATATACTTGATGTTGGAAAAAAATCATGAAGTTTGACTTTGGTTTGACCACAGTTGACCTCAGTTTGACTTTTTAACTGCTTTGACTGATTTTGACTTATCTGATCATCTGACTGAGCAAACTTTTGAGAAAAGTCTTGAAACTTGTCATGGGGATTATTAAACACATATAAGATGTTATGAAGCTCACTTGAAGTCTTGGAAGTCCATTTAGCCTGATTAAGGTCAAAACCCTAGTTTTGGATGCACTGCTTAGGAGGATGCATTGTCTGAGGGAATTGTCAAATTTTCTGACCAATTGTGAACTTTGTGAACCTTGTGAACCTCATAAGATGTCTTGTGAATCTTGTGGAAAGTCTTGTGAACCTTGTGAACCTCATAAATTGTCTTATAAACTTCATGAACTTCATGAAAGGTCTTGTGAACCTTGTGAACCTCATAAAGTGTCTTGTAAACTTCATGAACCTCATGAAAGGTCTTGTGAACCTTGTGAACCTTCTTAGCCCACAAAGTCTTGTATAGTGAGGGAAAATTTTGGGGTGCAACAGCTTCCCCTGTTCAATTTTCTGAAACCTGAGGGGTTAGATTGGTATATGTGCCAGTCGTGACCTGGAAGGTTGAGGGGGATTGAACACAAAAGCCCAAAAATTTGCACTCACTAGTGCGTAGAGTGATACTGATGACTAGTTGAATATGCTTGAGTGGGCTTAAAGATGCCACTTGGAGAAAAATTCTTCAGGTACATTTCTTGGAGGATGAAGCAGTCCAAAATATGAAGATATAATAATAGCTTTCAGGAAGATGAACAATGTCCTGAGGTAATGGTGATAGCTTTCAGGAAGATAAACAACGTCCCGAGGAAATGATATGCTTTCAGGAGGATAAACAAAGTCCTGAGGTAATGGTGTAACCTTTGGGAAGATAAACAACGGCCCAAGGTAATAATATGCTTTCAGGAGGATAAACAACATCCTGAGGTAGTGGTATGCTTTTGGGAAGATAAACAACAGCCCAAAGTAATAATATGCTTTCAGGAGGATAAACAACGTCCTGAGGGAATGATAGCTTTCAGGAGGATAACAACGTCCTGAGGAAATAATGTAACCTTTGGGAGGATAAACAACGGCCCAAGGTCAAGATATGCTTTCAGGAGGATAAACAACGTCCTGAGGTAGTGATATGCTTTCAGAAGGATAAACAACGTTCTGAGGTATAAGTATAACTTTTGGGAAGATAAACAACGGCCCAATAGTAATGATATGCTTTCAGGAAGATAAACAACGTCCTAAGGTGATGATATGCTTTCAGAAGGATAAACAACGTTCTGAGGGAATAAAGTATAACTTTTGGGAGGATAAACAACGGCCCAATAGTCATGATATGCTTTCAGGAGGATAAACAACGTCCTGAGGAAGTGATATGCTTTCAGGAGGATAAACAACGTCCTGAGGTATAACTTTTGGGAAGATAAACAAAGGCCCAATAGTCATGATATGCTTTCAGGAGGATAAACAACATCCTGAGGAAATGATGTAACCTTTGGGAAGATGAACAACGGCCCAAGGTAATAATATGCTTTCAGGAGGATAAACAACATCCTGAGGTATAGGTAACCTTTGGGAAGATAAACAACGGCCCAAAGTCACAAGTTGTTGATGAAGTCTGTCTGCTGGAGAATTAATCTGAAAAACAAGATTATAACATTTTGTATGATAATATTAGCTTATGCATTATGTATGCATGTATGATATGATGCACTTAAGTAATGTATTATGTATATGTATGTTATGATGTAAATGATGTATGTATGAATCATGCAGCCTGAAGCATCTGGATATCTTCGTATAACAACTTCTGGCCCGGGAAAATAAATCCCGATTTGTTGCTGAAGAATATGAGGAACTTGTTTCCGTCTTGTTTAATAACCTCCCGTCTTCGTTCGATAGTAGGGTATACACAACCTCCCGTCTTCGTTCGATAGTAGGGTATACACAACCTCCCGTCTTCGTTCGTCGTACTCCTATAGGAAGAGTAAATTCCCGACTATCCGTATGAGGATAAAAGAGATGGATATAAATTCTAGGGGAGATGTGACTTAAAGTACTTATGAAGATGGATTTGCCCTACTGGGGACTTGTAGCTGTCTCGTAGGGATGAACCGGTGAAGCTTCGTTGAAATCCTTCCCTCGTTCGTCCTTAGTGAATACTATTGCTGCATTTTCATGCATTTCTGGTAAACATCAATCATATTAAGCATTTATGCATTTCTGGTAAACATCAATCATATTCAAAAGCATACATACATTCAAACACAACCAATGGACGTTTCGCTTATGTAAATAGGAAAAGTAATCCTGAATAAAGAGGGAAAAGTAAAGTTGAACTCGAAAACAGAATCGTTTCAACTTTGAGAGTGTATAACCAATTGGATTTAGAGCTCCTGAGATTCTTAACTTTCCTAAATACCTTCCCAGAAATCCTCATAGCTGGATCTGAAGACATGATACTGACACCATCTGATACTACTGGCGTAGACAATTAATTCCCACAATGACTTCTGCTGAGAACTCCAAATCAAGGTAATATAACGAGAGGAATGTGTCTTCAAATTGTAATGGACCATATATGCTCCGGCTACTAGATTTGAAAAGAAAGCATTGCCCCTTGGTTGAGGATGAATTGTCCCAAAAGGGAAGTATCTGAATGTAGTTACCTCAGGAGAACTAAGCAGAATGCCCCATAATAATATGCCCTTGACATCATGAACTTTGCAGTGTTACCCTTGGTAATTCAAATATGTGAGAAGAGCTGCCCCTGGCTATTAAGCACTGTTGGATCTGGAACTGATTTCCCCGAATGATTTGAACAGTAACTTGGTATGCCCCCTTGATTAGGAAACAATGACCATGCCCCCGGCATTATGAATTCTGTAATGTTACCCTTGGCACTTCAGATAGATGAGGAGATCTGCCTCTGGCTGCTTAAACATAGTTGAATCTTGTCCTGATTGCCCCAAATGAGTTAGGCAGTATCATGGCCTGCCCCCTTGATTGGGAGATAATGATTATGCCCCTTTGTATACATGTACTTTGATCCAGGAAGCAACTTTGTTTATCAGAAGGACTTTGAACATTCATCCTGTAAGTTTCTCTGTTTATCAAACACTCAAGTATATGTAAACAAATATATTCAAAAATGCAATGCTTATGTCTGTCTTGAAATTTTGAAAAAGAGTTATTTTAGAAAAACATTTTTTTGTGAAAACTGTGATATTAACTCAAGTTTTATAATAAGCCCTAAAGGAGTCAGGATACCTTTTTGTAACAGTACGCTTTCAAACTAACCATGCTTCAGTTAGGACTTTTAAAGGGTTGTAACGTGGCCTGGTTCATGGTTTAAGAAACAAAAGATAAAGGCTCAAATTTATTTGTACCCAACCCATTCTCCATGATGTTCTTCAGTCCTATACTCAGTTAACTTATGCATTGAGGCTCAAATGAGTTTGGAATTGTAATACTGACATTTGTGATGGTTCAGAAACCCAAAATTTATTTGAACATTCAGTCATCTTTCTTTGTTGAGGATTCATAGTGACCTCTTTTTTTTCTTTTGACTTTATTATCCCTTCTTTTTTCCTGAACTACTTATTTCAGGGTTACAGTCAGCGGGATGTCTTAATGTTTTACTAAGTCTCCTTCATAGGTTTTGACTTAGCAAGACTGTTCTTTTGCTGGATATTGACTGTCAGGTTTAATGATTACAGAGAACCATCATTAGTTGTGTACAACACAGATAACTGACATATTTGAGTTAACCGAGTAACTACCCTGCCCCGGGTTATGAATAAGGGTTTTAATTTGTGCGAGAATAAAAACTCCTACTTCATAGGCTCAAAAGGGTTGATTAGGGATTAACTTCCTTATATCTCCACTGTTTAGGAATTGAAACAATGCCTGTACATCGTCAGCATAGTCTGTTCAAAAGCATACTGCCTAATATTTATGGTATTGTTTTCGTCATCCTCCCTCTACAGGCTTATAGCTTTATCAAGAGTTAAATATCACAAGATAGAAATAAGAAGCATAATTCAAAATATAGTGGAACGAATGGATTAATTCAAGACAAACATATGCAATGCATTAATGAAAACAAAAGTTTAACATAATAGTAAGTGTTCAAACAAATAAAAGAAATTACAAATGAAAATTCAAATGTTGTCCCATCCAGTTGGCTGAATGTCCTCAATTGCACTCTGTGAGCTTTGAGGAGCAGTATACTTCACCATGAAATCAAATTTACCACTTGGATGTCCCAAGGTTCCCCATATCTCAACAGGAATAGGTAGGCTTCCTTTCTTGCTACACTGGGCAACTTGTCTTGCAGCTTCGGTGTTTGATGGGTGATAGTAGAATTCAACTTGACCTTCTGGAGCAACCTCTAGGATTCCTTCGTCAATCAGGTCTTGGATCTTTTTCTTCAATGTCCAACAACTATTAGTATCATGTCCAGGACAGTTGGAGTGATACCCACACCTTGCCTTGGGATTATAGCGAGGAGAGGAAGTTTTAGGATTTTGAGGAGAACTTTTCAAAGAAATTAGTTCCATCTCCAACAAGCATTGCAGAACTTGTGACATTGGAGTGCTGAACTTGATAAACTGCCTTCTATATTTCTTGTGTTGAGGTGGATTAACCTTATCAGGTCTTTCCTCTTCAACTGAAGAACAATCCATGGCAACCTGTCTCTTACCTTCTTTTATCCTTATTTTCCTTTCAACCAAATCATCTTGTTTTAATGGAGGTTGACTGACAATTAGATTCCTGACTCCATTACTTTGAGGTTTGTGGCCAAAGGTTCTTAGCTCTTCTTGCTCCTGAGCTAAACTTTGAATAAGAACCACCTGGTCATTCATCTGGATCCTCATTTCTGCCATCTCAACTTGTAATTGTTTCAGCTGATCATCCTTGTTGTCCTCAGAATTCTTCTTCTTATCCAGCAGTGTTTTCAACTCATCTTGTCCCTTGGACAAGTTCAGAATCAACTCTTGGAATTGTGCATTCTGAGCCTGGAGATCTTTGACAATTTGTTCAAGAGCCATTGCTGAAATAAACAGCGAGAAGATAAGAAACCTGTGCACAAGAAACCTGTGATGCAATGATATGGTATGGAAATGCGTATGCAATGTTTTCAAGGACCGCAAGATTTAAATTTGCTTAAACAAACAAGAAGGTAAACTTTTATTAGTAATAAATTTGTTTGGCCTCTTGGGCTTACAGAAAATGTAATAAATACAAGAGATGGGGTTTTAAGTCTCCCATGGACGCTTCCTCTTTGTGTTGAGGTATGAGTTGAGATTCCGTTCCTCATGAAGTTGCTTTGTTAGTTCCAGGATTCTTTCTTGGCTTGCTTTGTAATGAGCCTCGAAAGTATCCCTTTGCTCCTTCAGCTGGATCCAGGATCTCTGTAAGTCTTCGATGTCAGTAGGCATGTCTGGGTGAAGGATGGTATAAGAAGTATCTCCTTCAGCAACAGGTTCCATGGTAACTGGCAGGACAGCAGGATATGGCATCATGAGAGTCTGAGCACGAGATCGCACCCATCTGAGATAAGCCTCCATAGGAATAGTGTACTTAGGCTCCAGAGTTTTGCTGTCAACCTTGTTCACTTTTCCCCATGCTCGTATGAACCTCTGACTGTGACCTTGCAGATCGTTGTCGTAATCAAACACAATACCCTGAATCAACATGTCATGTGGACCATCACTCCGAGCGTAACCAAACTGTCGTAAAGCTAAGGAAGGGTTGTAAGTAATGCCTCCTCTTATGCCTAGAAGTGGCACATTAGGAAACTCCCCACAATGGTCAATGATAGTGACATTCTCCATAGATCTGGAGCACCAATGGATATCTGAATGAGAGAGTGACATGATCCTTTTAGACCATCTGAACCCTTGTTCATTCTTCATACTGAGCGAGGAAGGTGAGAAATAAACCACCTAGATAGCAGAGGTATGCAGCACATCAGAGTTCCTCTTGCCCTTGTAGTACGAGTATGAAGAGAATGTAGGATGTCTCCGAGCAATGTAGGCACTGGATTGTGACTCAGGAATATATTGATGGCATGAATGTCTATGAACTGATCTGGATTGGGGAACAACACTAAGCCATAAATCAACAAGGCTAAGATCTCCTCAAAAGCATCATAGCTCATAGCTTTCAAGAACACTTGAGCTTTATCCATTAATACTTTAGCAAGAATACCCTTAACTCCACTTCTCGTTTCTAGAACAATGTCAGACTTCTTCAGGTGTAGAGATGCAGCAATAACCTCAGGTTTAGGCTCTTTCTCCAAGCCTGTGAAGGGTCTTTGATCAAGAACAGGTATACCCAGAAGTTTAGAGAACTCTTCCATTGTAGGAACCAGCTGATAGTCGGGGAATGTGAAGCAATGGTGCTTAGGATCAAAGAACTGAAATAGGACACTCATCATGTCTTCATTGAATCCTGAGGTGACTAGATCCAATAAGTGACCATGTCTCTTGATGAAATGAGAGCTTTCAGACACTTGAGAAACCAACTCCTTAAGCTTAGGAGGTATACCTACAAATTGATCCTGATAGTGTTTCTACGAGCAGAAGCCATAACCTGCAACAAAGAACAAAGATAAATCCTTTGGTCCTTGAAATGGTTAGTGAAAATGCTATGCTTATGATGCATGATGATGTCATGATGTTATGTTCAATCACAAACATGTGGCACACACAAACAAGTCACACGATAGCCCTAAGTTTAAAGGCTTGCATGAGGTTCAAAGGTAAGTACCCTCCCCTGGAGTTTAGTTGGTTCATCCTGTCCTATAAAAGTAACCAGGTTCTAAGGGATCTCAATATCATTGATCCTTCACAAGGGTGGTTGTTCAGTAGGCAACTTACTTGCCAACCAAAACCCTCCAAGTTTAGAATCTCAATGAGCGTAGTATCGAGTATCAACCAACTTCAGTCTTCACCAAAGCCGGTTATCTCACTACTTTCTAAAGGCCAAGATGGGATAACTAGGGTTCTAAAAGTTAGTTAGTTCATTGACAACATATGGCAGCCTCATATTATCCTCAACTTGACTTAAGGAACATAAGCACCAACCAAGAAGTCACACTAACTATGGCCACCAGATCAACCATATCGGTATACGCCGTACAGTTTCCTTGGTCTATTGCCATTTACCTAAGGTACACTAGATCCGGGTTAGGATCTTTCACACATAAGAGCCCAACAAGTAAGTATAAAGCAAACAAGGCAAACAATTTTAAAGTGATCTAATTCCTAAGGGTACCCCTCTTTAATATTAAATCCCCAGCAGAGTCGCCAGTTCTGTAACACGGTGGGAGAAATGACTTTAGTTATGTTGCGGATAGCAAGAGTCGCCACCGACTTTTATTTTATCCAAAGGAAAGGCATAAAAGAACAGGAAAGACCTTTTAAAAGATTTTTGGGTCCGGGGGGTAGGTTATGTAAAGGGAAGGTGTTAGCACCCTTTACATCCATGGTTATCCATGGGCTCTTAGTTACTTAGCTCACTTTAAAATGTTTTTGAAATGTGAAGTGTGTGAATAAAAATTTTCTTAAGGGTTTCATAATGATCCATGTACGGATGCGTAAAAAACCTTTGTTTTGAAAATTGTTTGAAATGTGTGAAGTATTTGAAATTGTTTTGAAGAGTGAGCAAGTATCTAAGAGAAACCTACCCTAAGTTTTAAGTCTTTTCTGTTCTTGAATCCTTTAAATGGTAAGACTATCCCTATTATTAAGGAATAGGTAGTCATTACCTTGGATGTGAGGGACAAGTGAAGGGTCATCTGTTATTTAGGCAACTGTGGGGTGTATAAGCAATTCGAAGGGACTATCATCTTTATTCGAAAGGGACAAGATCATTACGAAGGCAACATTCGAAAGGGACTTGATCTTTTATCTGTTAAGGGACTAGATGATGTGAGATGATGGACTTTTGCTTTATACACCCTACTTGACCTTTTTGTAATAGGCAACATGAGAGGTATCCTTATGGAAGTGAGATGGCGATCAAAGATCGACTTACGTGTGTGAATGTACAATTTTAATATTTATCTTTAAATTAGTGAGCTAAATTAATTTTAAACATACAAACATGTTACACTCCCTATTTTACTAACCATAGCATAAAATATGAATAATAAACATTATTACTAAAATATTACATCCAGGAACAATTACATAATAACAATTAAAGCAAATTAAATATAAGCAAAATAATAAATAATAATAATAATTGGGTGAGTAAAAAAAATAATAATAAAAATAATACAAAGTCAAATGGGGTTAGTAATAATAAAATATCATATAAACATGATTAATAATATTAACATAATAATTTAAAAAAATCAATTTTTATAAACAATTATTATTTAAGATTAATAAGAAATATGAACAATTATACTAATTATTATAAAATTTTAAGTTATATGCAAACTATAAAAATTAAATTAATCATGAACATATTATGAAAATAGAATTATAATTATAAAATTAAATTAGCAATTTTTAACTATTTCTAAACATATATTAAAATTATTGATATACAAAAATTAAATTATAAACAATTTATAGAATATTTACATATTATGAAAATAAGTTAATTATAATTATATTTAGAAAATTAAGTTAAGAATTTTATTGTTTTAAACATAATTTAAAATTATTTACATTATTTTAATAAGATTACATATAATGATAATTAATAAAAATATATATAGAAAAATAATTAACATTTATATGAAAACAATTAGGGTTTTAGAAAAAATATATTTTTTAGGGTTAACCTTGGTTTAAGAAAATATATTAGGATTTATTAAATTAAGGATTATGGTTTTAATTTAAATTAATAATAATAAACAAATAAAACAAATAATAGAGAAAAAGAGAAAAAAAACTTATCTTGGCTGGGAGTTGAACCCAGCCCCTTTGCTTTCAAAGACTCTAGCCAACAAGATCAACCACTGGGCCAGCGCGCGCAGGTGCTAAGGAAAGGGGTCCAATTGGTTTTGTTGTTTAATCCTGAAAAATCATGAAAAAGAAAACAAAACAAAAGGCCTGGGGGGGATCGAACCCAGGACCTTTGCACAACACACAAACACACTTACCATTCCAGCCGGGAGGGTGCTTCTGATAATATAATGGCTACAATTCATAATATATTAAGACTAATCATTAAACAGAAAAATAAGAAAAATTGGCTGAACCCAGGATTCGATCCCTGGACCTTAGCATCATACGCGCATCCCCTTACCACCAGACCAACTGTACGTTGGTGATACAAAACAGAAACAAATACAAAAAATATAATATCAAATATTTGAATTTCCAGACGCGCGCAAACTTCATCTTCTTCCTCAGGGTTCCTGCGAATTTTGCTGCGTTTTTAACTATGAATTTTCCTGCGAATTTCAAAACACAAGAACCTACGAAAATTGGAAGAGCATCAAGACAGTGAAATTTCTCAAAAATAATTAGTGCGTTATGATCCCCAAGGTCCATAGAATTGTTCTATGTTCTTAGAACTTGTTTATATTAGGTTTAAAGCAAAGCCCTAATCTCATGGCCGAAACCCTAGCCATGGTGATTCTTTAATCCTGCATCGAAAATCAAATTGAATTGCCCAGAAACATTCACAAGCTTGTCACAAACACAAAACCAGAATCAAATTCAATTAATATTGCATGTATATATAAGAACGAAAAAATCATAAAGATGTCAAAAGTTGGATTCGGTTTGAGTTGTTCATGAGGTTATGGATGCATATGCGTATTGGGAATGATTCAAAGATGTCCAATAAACATGTCTCAACCTTCAAATCTCTCTGAAACAACCTCTATTGAAGAATCCGAATTTCAAATTTTGGATGATTTTTGAAAGTTGCAACTTACTCTTTGAGGCAGAATTTTCGTGTGCTTGCATTAGGTTTGTGTTGTATACTTATAGTGTAATGAATTTAGGTCAAAGGAATGGATCATTGTGTGGAAAATTTGATTGAAAAAGATTAAGTCTTAAACTTCAAATATTTGAGAATTAGACCTTTCTATTTCAAGCCAATCACCATGATTCTCATACCAATTTGATCTAAATCACTTTTATGACTTTCTAGAAACAAAATCTCATTTAAATATTTAATTTTTCTATTTAATTTTGATTTAAAATGATTTAAAATGAATAAAATCAAAATAAATAAAATAAAATGATGAAAAATCTGAATTTTAGAGATTTGGGTCGTGCATGAAGTATTGATATGGATTGGATCATCATATGGCAAGCCCATTTAGAAAAAATTGGTTTTAAACCTCCATTTTCTTCATAAACCAACCAAAAATTTCCCAACTTTGAAAGGGCACACATCCTTCAATTTTAATGTTATGAGGGTGTTCTTGGACATTTTGGAAAGCTTGAAGAGTCTTCTAACCAACCCCACTGGTTTCATGTCCATATCATTTACCATTCTCAAGTTATGCCCTTTTGAAGTTGTTGACTTTTTGTTGACTTTCAAAAGGACCTATAATGTCTTAGCTCATACCTTCCAAATGAAGCATTTTTGGGCTTGGCTTGTGAGACACAAAGTTGTAGAGAATTAAATTTCCTTAAAAATGATCTTTGGATGAAAAATTGGTGATGAAGCATGTGAAAGTTATAGCTGGTCAAAGTTCAGTTGACTTTTCCTGAGGAAACCCTAATTTAGAAACTCCTGATTCTTGATGATCTGAAACCTCCTTGATGAATCATGATCAACCCTTGATCAAATGATGAATTTTACTTCATATACTTGATGTTGGAAAAAAATCATGAAGTTTGACTTTGGTTTGACCACAGTTGACCTCAGTTTGACTTTTTAACTGCTTTGACTGATTTTGACTTATCTGATCATCTGACTGAGCAAACTTTTGAGAAAAGTCTTGAAACTTGTCATGGGGATTATTAAACACATATAAGATGTTATGAAGCTCACTTGGAGTCTTGGAAGTCCATTTAGCCTGATTAAGGTCAAAACCCTAGTTTTGGATGCATTGCTTAGGAGGATGCATTGTCTGAGGGAATTGTCAAATTTTCTGACCAATTGTGAACTTTGTGAACCTTGTGAACCTCATAAGATGTCTTGTGAATCTTGTGGAAAGTCTTGTGAACCTTGTGAACCTCATAAATTGTCTTATAAACTTCATGAACCTCATGAAAGGTCTTGTGAACCTTGTGAACCTCATAAAGTGTCTTGTAAACTTCATGAACCTCATGAAAGGTCTTGTGAACCTTGTGAACCTTCTTAGCCCACAAAGTCTTGTATAGTGAGGGCAAATTTTGGGGTGCAACAAGAGGGTTCTGAGGATTTTTTCGAGATGGTAGAAGCCACTGAGGGCTTCGACACCAACATCAACATGGTGGAGATTGCTGATAATATTTCAGACCATGACAAAGTCACTAAATGGAAGAGCATTGAACACCTTGTAGAGGGAGATACAACGGGTTGCGCCAATAAGGAGGCTATTGAAGGCCTAGATGACACAAACAAAGTTGAAATTGTTAAGGATGCAGAAGAAACCAAAGATGGTGGAATCACTGAAGATTCTGTCTCAAAGAACATGAAGGCTGTTGACGGCCTCAATACCTCAAGCAAGGTCGAAGCCACTAAAGGTTATGGCGAAACCAACAATGACGAAATTATTGAAGATTTCATCGAAGAGGAAGTGGAGGTTGCTGAGAGCCTTGAGGCAAAAAAAAAGTGCAATAACCATTGATAGTGAGATCAATAATGAAAAGGAGGCCACTGAAGGCATCAGTGTCGAAAAGAAGGTCACTGAAGACCTCACTGTTAATATTTCGACTGGTAAGAATGCTAACGAATTAAGGATGGCTAGATTTTCTGAGAAGCCAGCCAAGTATAGAATCTTGCACAGAATAATGGAAGATTACAAAGGAAAGTCAGTCGAAGGTTTCTACCAAGACGTCTGTGGAAATTTATCCCTAGATGGAAAAGGTGATTCAACGAGATGGATGGACGAGACTGAGCAAGCACTCATTGAAAAGATGAACAAACTGAACATTGGTGGTGGAAAGGAAGCTGGTATTAACATGGTAGAAACATCACACAAAAGTCAAGCACAAACCACTGAAGAGCGTCGTCGAGAGCAATACCAAAGACAGGCGTATCCAAAAAAGGACGAAAGTTTAATAGATTTCATCCATAAATGCCAAAGAAAGAAGGCAGAAGTAATGTTGTGCCCACATTGCAACGCTATCTTCGACAGAAAGGCAACCAACAACCTGGAGGTGATAGAGAAGTCCAAGAAGAAAGGGAATTAAGGGTCAATCCCAACTGCCAAAGTAGAGAGGTATGATCTAAGAAGAAGCGAACACCACCAATAGCGGATGAGAGGAAGGAATTATAGTTCGTTCAAGCCAACAAACAAAGCAGGTAATGACAGATGGGTATAACCCATCAGGGACACTCAGGGACGAAAGGACTGGAGAAACATTGACGTGCAAAGAGGCCCTTCAATGGCGGAAAGAAGCGAAGTCGAAAAACGCAAACCAAGAGCCTACCATTTAGAAAACTACAAGGGTAAAAATCCCATGAAGAAGTCCCAATGGAGAAGATTCCAGAGGCAGAAGAGAGCAGAGAAGGAGTCCGCATAAAGAAATATGGTCGAAAAGAATACCATCAAGAAAAATGAGCCTGCAGCCAGCAGCAACATGCAAAGGGTAGACAGAAAGGAATCTTCCCAGATTAATAATCTGAGAGACAGTGTCGAACAAATACAATCCAAAGGAAAAGATCAAGAGGATGAGGAAATGACTGTTGATTTCCAATCCGACTCAGAGGCATATTTCGACGTTGTCTGCAACGTAGTCTCAGTACTACCCATAGATTACGATAGAGTGATGGAAGTAGAAGATAAGGATGAAAGTATGGAGGAAGAAAAGATGTCACATAGACCTGTTTGCTACTATGTGATGAATAATGGCTGCGTAGAAGAGCAAAATGCGTTTTTCGAGAGGCCAGATGAATCAATGAAAGGGCATCTAAAGCCTTTATTCATAAAAGGAAAAGTGGAGAATGTTGGAATAAACAAGATATTGGTGGATGGGGGAGCAGCAGTTAACATGATGCCCCATTTTATGTTAAAGAAAATTGACAAGGATGATTCCGATGCCAAACCTCATAACATAGTTCTGTCAAATTATGAGGGAAAAATTGGAGCCACTATGGGTGTAATCCAGGTGGATTTAACTGTCGGGACAATAACAAGACCGACAATGTTCATGGTGTTTGCCTCAAAAGCAAACTATAATTTACTTCTTGAGAGAGAATGGATACATGGTATAGGGGTTGTACCCTCATCAATGCACCAACGAATAGCTATCTGGAACACATATGGTATAGTCGAAAACATAGAAGCAGGCCAGAGTTACTTCATGTCTGAAGTAAACCATGTGGATCGTTTTAGTTTCGACAAGAATATGGCTCACATACCCCCATGTAGTCCAGTAGATTTTGAGCTCAAAGCCACTAATAACGCTTAGTTCTCAATGTACCTTCACCCAACCTACGATTTTCATTGGGACAAAGAAGTGGTCGACGAATCAAATTATATATGGGGAACTTCCCATATAGAACTAACTGGGTGGGGAAGTGAATTCGACGACAATGACTGAAGCGTTAGCGCTCGAAAGAATTACGGCTTACATAGCTGAGAACAAACTAAAAGCGGCCTTGGAAGCCGAAGTAAAATATATGGTTGTCAAAACCAACGAAAAAGACTCAAACAATCAAAGTCCTCAGAAAAACGTTGAAGAAGATGGTGAAAGTAGTCAGATGGGAGAATGGCAACATCAAAAGCTTGACGCCATTTATGATGATGAACCTTTAGGGTTCGAAAAGGATCCAGTGTCGACCAACATAAAAATGGTAGCACAAGATCCATTAGAAGAAATAGATCTAGGACTGGGGGCAGCAAAAAGGCCAACTTACATAAGTACTAAGATGGACCCACAGTTCAATGTCGAAGTAATCCAATTGATGCATGAATACAAAGACTGTTTTGCATGGGACTATGATGAAATACCTGGTTTAGACAGGAGCTTGGTCGAATTGAAGTTGTCAATATTAGAAGGGAAAAAACCAGTGAAACAGATGTCAAGGCGTTTCGCACCAAAAATTCTGTCGAAAATAAAAGAAGAGGTCGAAAGACTTATGAAATGCAAATTCATCCGTACTACCAGGTATGTTGATTGCATTGCAAATATAGTTCCTGTAATTAAGAAAAATGGCAATTTAAGGGTATGCATTGATTTTTGAGACTTAAATCCAGCCACCCCAAAAGACGAATACCCTTTGCCAGTAGCAGAAATGCTTATAGATTCGGCAGCAGGCCATGAGTACCCAAGCATGTTAGACGGATACTCTAGTTACAATCAAATTTTTATTGCCGAAGAAGATGTTCCCAAAACAACATTTCGTTGTCCTGGGGCGATTGGAACTTATGAATGGGTAGTAATGCCCTTTGGTCTTAAAAATGCTGGAGCAACTTATCAAAGTGTTGTGAATTCAATTTTCCATGATTTTATTGAGACTTTCATGCAAATTTACATTGATGATATTGTGATTAAGTCTATTTCAGGAAAAAGTCATATAGACCATCTTTGACAGTCCTTTGAAAGGATGAGGAAGTTTGGTTTAAATATGAACCCCCTAAAGTGTGCTTTTGGCGTGCAGGCGAGTGATTTCTTAGGCTTTGTGGTCCACAAGAAGGGGATCGAAATATATGAAAATAAAGTCAAGGCCATAATGGAGGCGAAAACGCCATCAACAAAGAAGGGATTGCAATCTCTTCTAGGGAAAATCAACTTCCTTAGGAGATTTATCTCCAACCTTAGTGGAAAAACGCAGGCCTTCTCACCTCTACTTTGAATAAAGAAGGAAGACTTCGCATGGGGGCAAGAACAACAGGCCGCGTTCGACAAAATAAAAAGAATACCTGTTCAGTCCTCCTATTTTGATGTCTCCGTGTCGAAGGAAAAATATGAGGTTGTATATTTCGGCGTCAGATAAAACACTAGGAAGCATGTTGTGTCAAGAAGATGAGAATGGCGTTGAAAGGGCCATTTACTACCTCAGCAGAGTCCTGAACGATGTCGAAACTAGATATAGTGTTATAGAAAAATTGTGTTTATGTGTATTTTTTTTTGTATGAAGTTAAAGCACTATATCAAACTTGTTTATGTATATATTTCTTCCCATTTCAACGTAATAAAATATATGTTGTCTAAGTCTATTTTACATAGTAGAATTGGAAAGTGGGCCTTGGCATTAACTGAATATTCCCTGAAATACTTGCCTTTAAAGGCTGTAAAGGGACAAGTGGTTGTTGATTTCATAGCAGACCACTCAAAAGACGAAAATGGAGTGGAATATGTTGAATTAGAATCATGGAAGCTATATTTCGACGGTTCCAGTCATAAGAATGGAACATGTGTTGGAATATTGATAATTTCTCCCAAAAAAATTCCAACAAAATTCAAGTATAAAGTCGAAGGGCGTTGTTCTAATAATGAAGCAGAATATGAAGCTTTGATTACTGGACTTGAAATCTTGTTGGAATTGGGGAAAAAAAGAGTCGAAATCATGGGTGACTCTAAATTGTTGGTAACAAAATTAACCAGAGAATACAAATGTGTTAAAGAGAATTTGATCATGTACTTCGTAATAGCCAACAGACTCCTTAAAAGGTTCGACAACGTGGCCATCAGGCATGTACCCAGGTTGGAGAACCAAGAAGCAAACGACCTGGCTCAAATTGCATATGGGTATAAGGTGTCGAAAAAGAATTTAGAAAAGGCTATTGAAGTCAGAGGAAGGGTCGTATCCACCAAGTTGTCTCCATCAGATTTGGAAACAATAAGATTAGGATTTGGTGACGAAGAAAATTTTGAAATTTTCAATGTAGATGATTCAAGAGTAGAAGATCGGAGAAAACCCATCAAGGATTATCTACAAGACCCAAATATGAAGGTCGAAAGGAAAGTTAAGTACAAAGCTTTGAGTTATGTACGTTTTGGAAATGAACTTTTCAAAAAGACTTCAGAGGGAGTTTTGTTGAAATGCTTGGGCGAAGAAGAAGCTTACATAGCTATGTCAAAAGTACATAGTGGGGCTTGTGTTGCACATCAAGCAGGACATAAAATGAAGTGGTTACTATTCCGACTAGGAATCTATTGGCCAACAATGTTGAAAGACAGTGTCGACTTCGCCAAGGGATGTCAAGAATGCCAATTGCATGCAGGCATACCACACGTCCCTGCAAGTGAGTTGCATTCGATTATAAAGCCTTGGCCATTCAGAGGTTGGGCTTTAGACCTAATTGGCGAAATTCGACCAGCTTCTTCAAAACAGCAGAAGTACATCCTAGTTGGAATTGATAATTTTACCAAGTGGACTGAAGCTATAGCATTATTAAATGCGGATCAAGAGGTAGTGATCAAATTTATTCAAAAGCATATAATTTATAGATTCAGAATTCCATAAACAATAACTACATATCAAGGATTTGTATTCACTGGAAAAAATATGCAATTATTTGCAAAAGAAGTAGGATTTAAACTCCTTACTTCGACACCTTACTATGCTCAGGAAAATGGTCAAGTTGAAGCATCTAATAAAGTTGTAATTAATTTGATTAAAAAACATGTGGGCAAGAAACCCATAAATTGGCACAAAACTTTGGATCAAGCTTTATGGGCTTGTCGAACGTCTCCTAAAGAAGCTACAAACTCTACCCCATTTAGATTAACTTATGGTCATGATGCAGTTCTACCAATCGAAATTTATTTACAATCGATTCAAATTCAAAGGCATGATGAAATCCCATCAAACGTATATTGGAATATGATGATGGACAGAATTAGTTAATTTAGATGAAGAGAGGTTGCGTGCACTGGATTTGGTACAGAGGCAAAAGCAAAGAGTCGAAAAGTTTTATAACAAGAAAGTAAAACGCAAAACTTTTTTAGTTGGTGACTTGGTATGGAAGGTGATCCTCCCTATGGATCGAAAAGATAAATTAATGGGAAAATGGTCTCCTAAGTGGGAGGGACCTTTCCAAATTTTGATTTTTTTTTCGAATGGCGCATTTGAAATTGAAGAAATATGAAAGGATATGAGAATCCTAAAAAGAAATGGAAAGCATTTGAAAAAATACAAACCAACACTACAAGAAGTCAAAATAAGCGCAAAATAACTTAATATAACATAAAATAATGGTGTTTCTTTGCTAGGAAAAATGACATTAATGTCATTACAAAAGAAAATAACATAAGTTGCTAAGAGATAAATAAAGCAAAAAACTACTCCTATTACAATTGAATATTGCCAAAAGATTGCTTCAACTCGTCAAACTTCTTCTGAATTTGGAGTCGATGTTCACATAAGCTCTTGTTGGTCGAAAGGGTCTCAATTTTTTGGGTAAGTAGTTGAGCCCTTTCTGCGTGATGAACTCCCACCTTTAGCTCTTCGTCGATCTCCTTCTGATTAGGCTTCTGAAGAGTTTCTTTGTGTTTCTTCTCCTTGGAGATTTTCTTTTGAAATTCAGCCATCTCCTTCTCCCATTTATGAATGTTGTCGTCGCATTCGACAATTTCTTTGGCATAAGCCTCAGAAACCTGTTGCAGCTCTGTGATTTTGTTGGTCGAAGCAGTTGTAGCATCGCATTCAGCAAGTTGGGTTTCAGATATTTTGGAGATTTTTTTTGCAAAGTCCTTAAGACGATTCAGGTCAGCACTCGCCATGTCGATCAGAGTAGTCAGGTCCATAACGAAGCTGCTCACTTCAGCAGGAGACTCCAAGACATTGACTTGTTTTAGGATCTTCTTTAAGTCGAAGCAGGCAGTTGAATTTGCATCTAAAACGTTGAACAAGTCCACATCAAGAATCTTCGTCTTGATCACAGCCAGGATAGTTTCAAGAGAATGCACACTGGAAGTGGCTTCTGAGGTAGTCGAAGTACTTTGAAAGGAGTCTTGGAAATGATGAAAATGATAAAGGTAATATGGCATCAAAATAATTCTTGATAACAAATGACTTTTTCTCCAAAATAGTCGAAAAACCTTTGCTGGGGGCAATTTATAGACAAGGATTTTCGACGCCATGAAATTGAAGTCCAAAATAATATTTCGATCAGAGAAGAAAGTGTTCTCAAGAGTTGATTTCGACCAAAGAAATTTGAAGATTGTTTTCGACACTTTCGACAAAGATAGGTGTTCTGGGCAGACCCAACTCCCAGAATTGGGCTAGGCAAAGTGACGAGCTGACACGCTCAGCGTCGAGCACCATGCCAAGGATAACGGTCCTTGTCGACCAAAGCCATACCGACCAGAATGAAATCCCCCAACGACTAGTTTTTACCGTTACCTATTCGTGCGGATTCCGCGATCCGTGCCAAACGGTTTGAACCAATAACCATCCACTAACGACAGTATATAAACCCTCTCAGAGGAGAGGGCCATGTATTCAATTCTCTCACCTTAATTCTCGTACTAGCACACTTTTTGCTCAGTGTCTTACTTTAGCATCGAAGTGCCTTGCAGGTACACCCCCTCTTCTCCTCACCAACCGTCCTTCAGCAACGCTCGACGCCATCCATATCGGATCCTGATCTCCAGGTACGATCAGGTGGCACCGTTTGTGGGAATCACCGATTTTCCCATTCTTCTCTCTCAAAATCTTCAAGAACCAAAGTTTTTACCAAGATCCATGGCTGCTCGAGACAACAATCCGGATAATCGGTCAAACGACGGTATGCTCTTCACGCAACGTGAGAGCAAAATTAATCACCCTCCGCACGAAGAAACCGTGTAGGATCGCCCAGATGGGACAAACTCACCTTCCCTCGATCGCGACCAACCTCTAGAAAGTCGCCCAGAGGTTCCTCTTCCTCCAACACCTTCAGGATCTGATTTCGCAGCGCTGGCTGAGATTCTGAACCAGACAAATTTGTTACTCCTCGCCCATGGCGAGAAGATTGTCCGTCTCGAGGACAATAATCGTCGACCATCCCGGTCTCCCGCGAGACATCAAAGAAGACGCAGTCCTTCTCCTCCCTAGAGGAAGAGGAAAGGACGCAACGATGAATCTACTAGTGACAAAAGGTCCCGCTCATCTCCTCCTCGATCTTCCCCTCCAAGAAAGTCAAGAAAGAGCAGATCAAGATCCGCATCACCCCGGCGAACGAGGAAGCACGTGCCCAGGTCTCCTTCATTCAATTCCAGCGACGATGAAGACACCAGGGGCCCCCTCTCGTCGGAAATTATGGCGGCTAAACTCCCACGGGGTTTGGAAAAACCTCCACCCTTAGGCTCATATGACGGGACCACAGATCCTGACGAGCATATCGAGAATATTGATGCTCTGCTCGACTACCGAGGGGTGCAAGGGGAAATCAAATGTCGCCTCTTTCCTACAACTCTGAGGAAAGGAGCGATGACGTGGTACAAAAGCCTCAAAGCAGAGTCCATCACTTCTTGGAAACAGCTCGGACGCACATTTTCCAAGCACTTCACTGCTTCTAAACGACACCCGAAGACTGAAGCATCGCTCGAAGAAATCATCCAGGGGAAAGAAGAACCTCTGCGAACCTATATCGAGAGGTTCAACAAAGAAGCAGTCCAGGTATCCACAACGGACAATATGAAGAAGTACTTGCTAGAGCGAGGATTACGCCCGTCGACCGATTTCCACCGAGTGGTTGGCATCGAGACTTCGGCCACCCTTGACGCTTTCTTGTTGAAAGCCCAAGCTTACATCCAATATGAGGAAAAGCAGGCTGCTAGCTCCGTCCGAGACGCCCGACGTCACAAGGATGCAAAGCCCCACCGGGTCGATGAACCCTCGACATCTCATCGGGGAGGAGACAAAAGAAAGGATGATCGCCCCCGTCAACCGCAGGAGCAGAGAGGACCCGTTGGCCGGTTTCATGAATATACTCCCCTCCTGGTCTCTAGAGAAAAGATCCTATCCGAATGTGCCAACTCAGAATTCAAGCAAGCAGGAGTACGCTTTCCGAAGCAGCTGCCTAGCAAACCGAGCACGGACAAGACGAAGTACTGTAGATTCCACAAGAGTCACGTCCATAATACTGAAGACTACATCCATCTCAAAGACGCAATTGAGATACTTATTAAAGACGGGAACCTCTAACAGTTTACCAAATCAAGAGACACCCCTCGACAAGAAGCGTAGGAGACTCGGAAGATCGAAGAAGCTGTACCCATACCAGCAGATGCAAACATCCAGGTTGCCCTGAGCATCTACCGCCCGGAAGATTTCTTCCTACCCGACCACATGGGGAGCCCAAGATATTTTTCCTCCCACAGCCCATGGGAGACCTTTCCCTCTGCAATGGTCATCTCAGGGGGAGGATTTAACAAAATCACGGTCGGATCCGTAAAGAGGAAATTTGACTAACTGATTACGAAAGGCCCTGCTCAGAGTGCGACCCTGGACCCCCCAAGAGAGGGCTCAGTACCCCTTGCTTTTTACAAAGAGGAACTCTTAGGAGGAGCACCAAATGCCAGCATCCCACTACTCATTCGTGAACAGATGGAAAATTTTGATGTAAGGAGAATCCTGGTGGACCAGGGTAGCTCATGCGACATCATGTACTCCCAATTATTTTCAACACTCCAGTTCAATGAAACACACCTGAATTCGTACGTCGGATCAGACTTACAGGGTTTCAACGGAGCAGTCTCCCGACCATGGGGCTACGTCGATCTCTTCGTCACCTTCGGGACATCCGAAACCGCCAGAATTGTTCGCGTCTAATTCCTGGTCGTAGACTGTCCGTCGTTGTACCAATGCATTTTGGGACGACCAACATTGGCCGAGTTGATTGTTGTTCCATCCACCGTTCACCTAAAAATGAAGTATTATACTACTTCGGGCAAAGTCGTTACGCTACACGGTGACGTCGAAGCTGCTTGCCGATGCTTTGAAGCAGCATCCAAGGGTCTCATCATGATATCTTACCAATCAAACCCATCAGCCCTGACTTCTCCAGATACTCCACAAGCATCCAAGGCTTTTCCTCAGGTCGACTCAATCGATCTGGACTGCAGGTTCTCAAATAAAGACGAGGGCGTTCGGAGGCTGACCGATTCACTTTCCCGGCCAATTCCAGACGGAGAGTTCGAACTAATTCCTTTGGGGGATGATCCGGCTCGGTGCGTCAAGATCGGGGCCCATCTGCCCGACTTGGCGAAACGATAATTAGAAGCATGCCTCAAGTGAAATGCGGATCTGTTTGCTTGGAGCGCCGCATAAATTCCAGGGCTTGACCCCGAGACAACCTGTCATCACCTCTCTATCGACCCAACGCACAAAGCGGTCGCCCAACGTAGGAGGAAGCAGTCGACCGAGAAAACCAAAGCGGCCGAATCTGCTGTTAAAGACCTCCTAGAGGCAAATTTTGTAACTGAGTCCAGGTATACAACCTGGCTCTAAAATGTTGTACTTGTTAAAAATTCAAGTGGAAAATGGAGAATGTGTGTTGACTATACTGATCTTAATCGGGCATGCCCGAAAGACGCATATCCTTTGCCCAACATTGATAAACTGGTCGACAATTCGTTCGGTTTCAAGCTATTGTCCTTTATGGACGCCTACTCGGGGTACAATCAAATACCCATGGCCGTGTCCGACAAAAAATACACGACCTTCATGACCGAATCGGGCAACTATTATTATAACGTTATGCCCTTCGGTTTAAAAAATGCGGGCGCGACATATCAGCGCATGATGAACAAGGTATTTTGGACAGAAATCGGGGACATGCTTGAAGTATACATGGACGACATGATCATCAAATCTCAGAAAGAGACGGACCACGCGTCCCACTTGCGAAAGGTATTCAATCAAGCCCGGAAATGCAAAATGCGTTTCAATCCCGAGAAGTGCACGTTTGGGGTCCGAGCAGGGAAGTTCCTCGGATTCTATTTAACCGAACAAGGTATTGAAGCCAACCCTGACAAATGTCGGGCATTCACAGAACTTCCTACTCCTAATTCTAAAAAATACATACAATCGTTAAACGGGGTCCTCGGTTCCCTCGCACGATTTGTGGCAAAATCCGCTCAACATGCCCTCCCCTTTTACAAACTCCTCCGCAAAGAGGCCACCTTTGAATGGATGGAGGAGTGCGAGCAAGCCATGTACACTTGAAAAGGGCATTATCTAAGCCCCCAGTTTTGTCCAGGCCCAACGAAGGGGAGGCGCTTTACCTCTATCTCGCTGTAGCAAACGAGGCCGTAAGCGCAACCCTCGTACGCGACCTACCCGAGGGACAAAAACCTATTTACTTTACGAGCAAGGCGCTCCACGAACCCGAACTTCGATACCTCCAGGTAGAAAAGGTGGCCCTGACATGAGGACAGACCAACCCATAAGATAATTACTCGGTCGACCAGACATGGCCGGGCGAATGTTAAAATGGTTGTTGGAACTCTCCGAATTCGATATCAAATTCGAAGGGAGACAAGCTCTCAAGGTTCAAGCACTAGCCGACTTTGTAGCAGAGCTCACTTTCACCGAGCAAGAGCCGAAATCTCCATCCAAATGAATCATCTTCGTAGACGGAGCATCTGGCCCGGCGGGTAGTGGAGCTGGAATTATCTTGGAAAACGAAGAGGGAAACATCATCGAAGTATCTTTAACTTTGTCCTTCCTCACATCCAACAACCAGGCGGAATACGAAGCCTTCATGGCCGACATACGACTCACGACTGACCTGGAGGCAGAAGAAATCACAATTTGCACGGATTCCCAGTTGGTCGCTAATCAAGTCCGAGGATATTTCCAGGCCAAAAACAAAAATATGACCGAATACCTGGCCCTTGTAAAGGACAAACTAAAACGATTCACAAGCATAGAGGTAAAACACGTCCTGCGAGAGAATAACACCTGAGCTGATATCCTTTCCAAGTTGGCAAGCACTAAAAGAAAAGGAAACAACAAATCCGTCATACAAAAAGTGCTCCCCCGAACAAGCATTGGATAATCTTCAACCCACCTAGACATTAATCCCGTAGGTGACGCCAACTGCTGGATGACCCCAGTGTTTAACTACCTGACCAAGGGTGAGTTACCAACAGACCCGAAAACAGCCAACACAATGCGTCGAAGGTCATGCTCGTACTCTTTGGTCGGTGGGCGTATGTATCGCCGATGTTTCTCCACGCCACTCCTCAGGTGCGTAGAGGAAGAGAACGTCCCACACATACTAAGAGAAGTCCATGAAGGAATTAACGCACAACACCCAGGCGGACGATCGTTAGCCCGAAAGATCCTCCGGGCAGGGTACTATTGGGCGACACTCCAGCACGACGCGAAAGAGCACATAAAAAGATGCAACAAATGCCAACGACACGGGGACGTACACGTAGCACCCCTACCGAGCTAAAATCCATATCTTCCCCGTGGCCATTTGCGTGGTGGGGGATGGACATCTTAGGTCCATTCATCATCGGATCCGGCCAAAGTAAATACCTCATTGTGGGTGTCGATTATTTCACCAAATGGATAGAAGTTGAGGCCTTGGCCAAGATTACTGCACTCAACATACTACGCTTCTTTAAGAGGAGCATTCTCGCTCGGTTTGGTGTATCGCTTGCCATTGTAACCGATAACGGTACCCAATTCACCGATAGATATTTCAAAGAATTTGTTGTTGCAGTAGGAACAAAACAACATTTCGCTTCGCTTGAGCATCCCCAAACCAAAGGACAAGCAGAAGCTGGAAATAGAGTAATCCTAAGAGGTTTGAAACGGAGACTGGACGAGCACAAGAAACACTGGGTCGAGGAGTTACACAGCGTACTTTGGGCATATAGAACCACTCCCCACTCAACGACCGGTGAATCCCCGTTCCGGTTGGCATATGGGACCGAAGCAGTAATTCCTGTAGAAATGCACATCCGATCCAGGCGGACAGAGTTTCCAATGGACCAAGACACCAACTCCGAAGCTTTAAGAGACAAGCTTGACCTGGTCGAAGAAATCCGATCAGAAGCCGCTCTCCGAGAGGCCACTTTTAAACAGAAAATAGCAGCTCGGTACGACTCTAAAGTCATAAGACGGGGCATTCGAGGTGGGTAGTCTTGTTCTAAGAAGAAATCACAGAGATTCCCGCGAAGGAAAACTAACGCCTAATTGGGAGGGCCCGTATCGCGTCCGGGCAAAGACCGAAAACGGGGCCTATTATTTATAAAATCTTCATGGGGAAGAACTTGCTCGGTCGTGGAACGCCGAGAAGCTCAAGCAATATTACAATTAATTACAAAGTCACCTTTCTCGAATCTCAAGCGAGGAGCAATAGGTCCGACTAAACCTGCGTGCCCAGGTACAAGCACAACAGCCCAAATAACATGATTATCAGGATCTTCTTCCAAGGGAAGGAGCTGACTATTGCACGAGCGGATACTCAAACGAGTCTGGCGTCGCCTATGTAACACGACCAGGAAGAACCCCAACTCACGATGGGACATTCAAGCCTCGGAGCCCGAGTCATTATCTTGGCCCGAGTACCGACCAGGAGCCAGCTTCCAACATCTGGTTGGTCCCCCAAACCAACAAATTACAAACACACACCCCGTATTTGCCCAATTACATCTAACCATCATAAAGACATCAAACACTTAATGTTTATAGAAACATAAAAGGAAGGAAGTCCTCCAACGGACGCACAGTTAAAAATACTTATAAAATAAAAACATTGTGAAATAACAAACGACCACCAAGGTCGGGAAATTTTACTGAAAGGTTGTGATCCCGAAGGGCCGACTTGTTCATAATTACACACAAAGGGGACCACATCCCCGAGCAAAACAAAAGGCATAATAAATTACAAAGTAACGGCGCGCAGGCCAAACTCATTCCCCTCACCTTCTGGAGCACCGAGTTGACCTTCGCTCTGAGGCGGCTGCATTTCTGGTTGTTCAGGTTGAGCAATCACCCCGGGCTGGGAGTCCTCCACGATCAAGTCTGCGGGGACCATTATCTGACCATCCTCGACTTTGTAGAGATAGCTGATGTGGCCGGTATCCAGAGCCAATTCAGGATGAAAAGCTCGTATCTGGTCTACAACGTTTTGGAAACTGAGCTCAGTTGACGAGTTCAGATCTTCCATATCCTGGTCGATCCATGCAAGAAACTGGGCCCTGGTCACCAAACTCTTAGTGTCGGCATCCTCATCCTCCTTTGGGCAAAAGGCGTCCTTCAGCTTTTTGCTCTGGTCCAAGGCCCTCCTCTTATCGACCTCCAGCTTGGCGATGAAGTTCCCCTGATCGGTTAGTTCCTTAGCAGAGGCAGCAGCTTCCTTAGAGGTCGTAGCCAACTTTCTTTCGGCAGCGACCAAGAGCTCCTTCAGCTTTGCCACCTCCCTTTCCTACCTAGGGTTCCTTTCGGCCGTCAGCCAGGCCATAGACAATACCTGCATAACTGTGCTCGCGTCCTAGGCCAGAGATAGACGTCGGGCAGGGTGATCCATTGCCTCAACGAACAAAGAGTCCGCCCGGTCGACCTCCATGCTCGTCCCTTCGAAATAGTTTCGCTTCACAAAGCAAGGCAGCATCACATGTTTCGATTTAGGGGGAGCATTGACCGTCAAATCCACGGTCGCTGCAAATTTATGCTTCTTCATGAGCGAGCCAATAGACGCGCTCAGAGACTCTTGGACCAGGGGGCCCGACCCTGAGCCGTTCGTTTCGGTCAGCTTGGTTTGAACAACTCGCAACCTCTTCTTTTGTTGTTGGCGCAGTCGCTCCTGGATTTTGTCTAGGGGGTTCGACATGGAGCCTACAAAGAAAAAGAATACAAAATTAGTCACGAACGCCCAAAATTATTAAAACATAATAACAAGCAGAAATAAAAACAAATACCAAAGAACTTGGACACTTCTTTCCCGGTGTTACACGCCAGTAGATCTGTGACGTCTATCAAAGGACGCTCCACAACCTCTCCCCCGTCCTGATCCAACATTATCTTACCCTCCCCGTCCAGCAGAGGGGTCAGAGTAAAAGAGGCTACCAACTTCCGAAAAGCCTCGAAGCTAGCCGCATCGTCTTCGTTAAGAGAATCCCCTACTTGGACAAACTCATTAACCGGGCGTCCGTAGTGAGAATAACTCCACGAGAAGGGAAACAACCAGAGCCTCCTCAGAATCACCTGCCCTCGGTCATCGAGTTTGGGCTCATCATTTTCGTCGGTATCTACCCCCAGGAAACTCAGTGCTCTCACGGCTTCCGCGCTCGCCGGCTTTACCAACAAGTAATCTGTCTTGAAAGCCCGGATAGATTCCGAGTGAGCTTTGAAGATCTTGGTCCGCTGTTTGAAGGAAATAATCCCTTCCGGTCGGTCTCCCGCCCTAACTGGCGCTGCAGCGAGAACAATCGAAAGAACAGAGGAAGCGTGGCCCTAACACCCAGATGGGCGCACATCACCTCGAACGCTCTCAGGAACACATAAGAGTTGGGGTGCAGCTGAGATGGGGCTACACCCAAGTGCCCGAGCACGGCACAAACCAGATCACTGAAGGGCAAGGTTACCCCTGGGATCGATGTCGCGTACTCGTACATTGAAAACTTTCGGCCGCCGAAGTCTGAATATATCCGGTCATCATCCCCCAGGAAGGTGACGACCCAATCTTCCGGATCGCCAATAGTAGGCAAAGGCTCCGCGCGAGGCCTCTAGAAGGACGACACCTTATCAAGCAAGTCTTCCACTACCCATTCTTTGGGCGTGATTATTCTTTCCAGACACCGAGGGGAATCGGTCGTCTCTCCCGAGTCAGGGGCTCCGTCCTCCGTCGTGGTCCCCCGAACAGATGCGGAAGAACCAGAATCTTCCGAGGACACCTCCTCTGAGGAAATATCGAGCGGGTCCATAAGCAAATTCTCACCTGAAAAGCATAGGAAAGGAGTCAGTGAATTCGATTAGAATATCAAATCCACCCTTCCACCGGTCAACAAGTGAAAGGGCGCGTATCAGCCAAGGAGTAAGATCCCGAGCCATAGCCCTCGGCTAACCATCGCTCAAGGTGATGGCCAGTGCCCGACAACGGCGAGGATACGATCAAAACCTAGATCCTTACCAGGTCCCAGGTCAAAATCGACCAGGACCATCGCCGTCCACGATTAGGGTTCGTAGTCGATGAGCAACGGTGACTGAAGGTCTCTAATCTACTTATTCTAAGCCTAAACTACCGGAAAATCTATCCTATGCCACATGCATTGCTAAAATATCAAGCCTATGACTAAGAAAAACGAAAATAAGAGTCGTACCTGGAGCTTGGGAGGCCATTGCAGAAGAAGTTAGCTTGGAGCGCGGTGGTCGACAGATGAAAGCGGTGGTCGACGACTGAGAACAGTGGCTGATCTACGAGCAGTGCAGTGGAGAAGAAGGCGAAACGAAAAAGCTTACAGAATGCCTTGGGTTCCTATTTATAGGGAAGGGAACACGTGAAGAAACGCGTGACCCCTACCCCTAGGAAATGATTACCTACGCTCTAGCCCCTAGGCTAGCCGTCAGAACATTAAATAGGCCCGAATTCCCAGACACACCAACTTTTCGTTTCATATTCCCCCTTCGTCGAGCGACCAAAAAAACTGCCTTCCTGTCGTAGGTCATCGAACGATCAATCCCTGGTCCATGCACGAAAGACACCAGACACACTGCGTACGCCTTAGACAGAAAACCATCACTAAGTCATCGCTCCTCCGCAGGAGCAACGACTTGGGGGACTCTTGTTCTGGGCAGGCCCAACTCCCAGAATTGGACCAGGCAAAGTGACGAGCTGACACGCTCGGTGTCGAGCACCATGCCAAGGATAATGGTCCTTGTCGACCAAAGCCATACCGACCAGAATGAAATCCCCTAACGGCTATTCGTGCGGATTCCGTGATCCGCGCCAAACAGTTTGAACCAATAACCATCCACTAATGACAGTATATAAATCCTCTCAGAGGAGAGGGCCAAGTATTCAATTCTCTCACCTTAATTCTCGTACTTGCACACTCTTTGCTCAGTGTCTTACTTTAGCATCGGAGTTCCTTACAGGTACACCCCATCTTCTCCTCACCAACCGTCATTCAGCAACGCTCAACGCCAGCCATATCGGATCCTGATCTCCAGATACGATCAATAGGAAATGATGATGTTTCGACAATTTCAATGAGGCTAGGTGAATGTAGTGGTTTCGACAATTTTGACCAAATCAATTGGAGAATGTCCTTTGACGTTTTTGGCATGGTCAGGTGGCAAAGGTTGTTTCGACGAGTTCAGAAACTTTGAAGGGATGAGTTGCTTCAACGCAGAAGGTGAAATTCAAAGACTAAAGATATTTGGCAGAAGGACGCGTGGAAGCATTTGGTGGAAAGAAGACATGTCGAAGGCCAAGTGTCGTAGTTGTAGGATTTTCCCGTTGGGGGCAGTTATTTAGTTTGTGTATAAATAAGGAAATTCTTGTCAGAATTATGTGTGTGAAAATATTGTACAAATTCCTGTGATATACTCAAAGTAACCTTGTGAAAGAAAATAGTTTAACTTCTGGAAAAATGTATGTGTGAACACCAATTCTACATTTATCAAGTTTTATGAAAGTTCAAGTTTATTTATATTTCTGCATTCTGTAAGTTTATTTTCGTTTAGAAATCTTTTACCTTTTTCCAGTCAATTTACTTCTTTTATGTTTTCGTCAAACACTTTTTACTTCTTCTTTTAATCATACAAATATATACAAAACCTTATAAAAGATAGAAATCATGAGTTTGTTAAGATCAATATACTATCGACCAAAACTCGCACCTATGTCCTAGGACTTATATGGTCGGTCCTGCAAGTAAACTAATTTAAACGTAAATTAGAAACCAATGATTGTTCATAAAATTCGACAGCGAACACCATTTTACTCATCTTTCTTTTAAAAGGTCCGAATTGGTCCCTTACATTGTCAAACAATGTTAGTGAAGATGACGTGTCAGCTGGGGTGGATTATCCTCTTCTTTGACTTTGTCAAACATTACCAACCAACCAATACTAATGTTACATGTGGTATTAATATTATAACCATATTTTCTTCAAATGATTGTTTACCTTTTCCCTTTCTTCATTCTTTTCTCAATTCTCATTCGATTCAATCAACAAAAATAATAATGTTAATTGCAATAATAAAATAATATTAAAGTTATAATTATGTTTCAAAGCAATATATGTTCATGGAATTTACAGATGGGAGCTTTACATATGTGTTAGAAATTTGTTGTATGTTTTGTTCTTTCACTAATAAGATTTGCAAAACTATGTTTCACTACTACCAAAAGACAAAAACATATGAAAAATAAACTTCTTCAAACATCAACAATGACATATTTGATTCATTCACTAATAATCACTATAAATATCTTCAAATAAATAGTTCACAACAATAATGGTGCGAAACCAATATGAACTCTGATACAACCCGAAATAATTCGTTCGGAAAAATCGTGAGCATCACCACTCACCACCGCACGCGACCCACCATCGACCGTCGTCGTCGATGTTTCAACCTCACTACTCTGCCTCAAACCACCTCCATCGATGAACCATGAACAAAATGAACACCACCCTAAATACATCCTCCCTCTTCCTCTGGTGCACATCATCATGTGACGAGAACTACCCTCTGACCTGTTTTTTATTAATCACTTCTGGTTTCCCCTAAATCTGAAGTAAAACACAATCATAATCACTTCTAAATCACAAATTAAGGAAAAATACATAAATAAATAGTTCATATTTTCAACATCATGTAACAAAAGTTTAAAGACTCAACAGAAAAAGGAAAGAGGCATCAAATCTCAGTATGTTGGAGAAGAACAAAAAGGGAAAGAAATTGAAATTAGGGGAAAAGAAAGGGCAGAGGCTTTAGGGTTCTGGGTTAGATCTTCAATTTCTGGATTATCCACAAAGGGGAAAAGTCCCTCACGAACACTCTTTGAATCTCATCAATTGTAGTTTATGATTTAGTTCTTCTAAAATGACATCCTTATTTTATTTTATTTTATAATTAAAAAATAAATCGATTATTCCCTCGGTAGGGCTTCCAAACCGAGAGGAAAACTTCCACCTATTCCCTTGGTTGGTAATGCCAATTAATAGGAAGAATACCAATAATAGTGTTTTCCAAAACACAATGTTAACTCCCATTCACTTTTGCATGTCACAAAAATTGATTAAACCCTAGCAAACAAAACACCATTTTCATCTTCTCCACCTT